>JAOWCC010001253.1:0-600000 GCA_030867875.1 Actinernus sp. WN-2022
CAGGTCATTTCTATTTTAGGGTCTATTAAATGTTGGATAGCATTACATTAATTTTGTCTGGTGTTTAGTGACCTATTACAGGGCTCGAAATTAAGAAAAAAAGGAGGCGTAATTTTACGCCCAGCTTAAAAATTTTAGGCGTAATTCTCCAAAATTTAGGCGTAATGTAATGTAAACTATTTTCCTGTGCGAAACAAGTTGTTTTGCATGATAAAAGGCTATGTTTTGCATGCCAAAACCTATAGATAGGAGCTGTCAAACTTTGACATTTTGCGGTTTAAAGTTCAGACTTCACACGCCAAAACGTCACCGCGTAATTAGTAAACCTATGCATTCAAACTTGAAACAACAGACAAAAAAGTTTACACTTAAATGCTTGCTTGCAAATGGTAGTAATTTTTTCAAAAAAATCAGATAGTTTAGAGATTTGGAAATAAGCCCGATAAGAAGATCTAGGCATAATTTTACGCCTATAAAGTGGAAAAACGTTAGGCGTAAAACGAAAAAAATCTAGGCGTATTTAATGCCCATATCGGGCGCAATTTCGAGCCCTGTATTAACACCCAAAATTAGTGGTCACCCGTTGTTGATGGTTGGGGTGGTTTTTAAATGTAGGGTTAGGTTTTGGATTAATTAGTGCACAGGACCATGAAGAAGCCGCATAATATAATTGAGCAATTGGCTTTACTGAGGTTACTGTTAGGGTTTATTTAAATGTTGGGTTATATACATGGTAGGGTTTTGAATTAGTTCACAGGACCATTAAATTGATTTACAATAGCGTTAGGAATGAGTTTGCTTGGAGTGGGGTGTTAACTGGCTTTAATAAATCTGCTTGTTATTGGCACTAATGTTCTGCATGGAAACAGCAAAGTGAAAACATTAGTGTTGATAACGTTTTGAGTTATTTCTGTGTAAGTTCTCAATCATTTTTGCATCTTTTCACATCCTCTGGGCAATTCTTTGATGAGAGAACAAGATAATATAAGATAAAATTATATTGAGCAACTCCATTTTTTTTCTAGTCACAGGGACTGGATCAGTGTTTTATTCCATTGAAAAGCCGAGTCTAACAAGTATGAGCCGGTAATACTCTGCACTCATTACTTTACTGAGATACTATTTAGCTCTTGAATCATAGAAATCTTCTTCTAGATACAATGTTAGAGGTATTCGCTTTTCTTGTGCCTTTATTTTAGCTCAGTGATTACTCTGTAAAAGTCAGTTCGGTTGACACAGTTTGTTTCGAAGTGCGAGTGGAGCTGTAATAAAGTCTACTATCAAATGTATTTTTTTCTGGATTTAGCTTCCTTATTTCTCTTGAGTTGCTGCAGTTTTCATAAAAGAATGCAGAGTCAACACAAACTTCATCTGTGTTACAGTTCTGTCTGTGGTTACCGGTATATAATGATGGCCAGTGTTAAATTCCAATTTTGTTTTCAAAAGATGTTTCCAAGTCCAATTTTGTTAGCAGTACATTGTAGGTATGCGCACATAACAAGAGGCCTGGGTTCAACGATTAGTCACTTATAGAATAAACGGTGGTGTTCAAATCAAAAACGTTTCTGTGGCGCATTGCGTTAATCAATGGGATCATCGGGTACTGGTAGCTGAAGTTAAGCCTGATCAGGCGAGGTAAGTAAAGTGGATGGGTGATGGCGAAGTGGAATAGCAAGATACATCAGGAGGGACAAGGAAGAAAAGGGAGATTGGAATGGGAGAGGAAGGGAGAAAGTAGAGGGGAGGGATGGGTAGTCCAAAAAATATTTTTGTAGGGTACAGGTGGGTGATCTTTTTCTTTTGAAATTCCCCCCCCCCCCCCCCCCCCCCATAAATTTTTTTTAAGCCTCTTCTTTTTTATGAATCCCAAAAAAAATTAAAAAACATTTTAGAATCACTGAAATTCCACCTAGGTTTAAATGTTTTAAAAATGAAAAAAAACACTACAAACAATTGAAATATTTTCACTTTCTGCAACAAAGGAAAAAAGGTCTCAATCTTGAATCTTAATTTATATAGACCCTCGCTCTCTCTTGTGAAGTCTATATAAAGACCCCCCCCCCCCCCCCCCCCCCCAAGTCATTCCATATAAAATCAAGGACCTTCACCATTAATCTTTATAAAACCCTCACTTGTACAGTGAAATCTGTATGTACATTGTAGACCTGTGTGGGTAACCTCATCTCAATAAGACAAAAATCCAGGTTGTGCTCCCAAACTGACGGTCATAAGTGCAATCACCTGATATGAGACCAGACCATTATGCGGGGGCCCTATTTTTTGTTCTGAATACTCTTAACTGCACATGTCGGTGATGCACACAACATAGCTATAAACAAGTAATTTCATCAACATTTCTGATTTTTTTATCTTTTAGAAATCATTTATAAAATTCATGTCGTGTTATTCGGATCTCGGCCCATCGGATCTTTGTTTGCCGATATAATGTCATGGCCACTCATTTCACAAATATCACTTTTATACTTATAGCCTTATAAGAAGCGTTACCATCAATAGCTTTGATCAAATTGAAGACTCTTACCAAAAAAATATTATTTTTGTTATAGCAGGCTATGTATTCAGCAAAGCTGGTGGGGGCCTACTTTCAACTCCACACACACTCCCCACTACATTCATATATTTCTATACATACTACTATCAAATTCATGTTTATTTTTATTGAGGGGAGAAACCGGAGAACCAAAGATAACCCTTGTGCCAAGGGAGGAGAACAACACAACAAACAAACTCAACACACATACAGCTGTATGGCACCTGCAAGTCTGACTCGAACTTGGGCCACAGCGGTGAGAGGCAAGCGCTTAACACACTGCGCCACCCATAACCTTACCATAACCTTACCATTCTCTACAGCATCAAACTCTGCCTGGTTTGCACCAAACAACTTCATTGCATTGCATGAATCTTGCCAGTTGGGTGTAAAGTCAGCAGTCTGCAAACCTGGCATCAGTAGCATGGCAGATCAACTCATTGCGTATCCTTCCTCAGTTTATCTAACTCATTGTTCTCTGGGGTTCCTGGAGGAGCAAATCCCAGAGATGAGTGCACGAGGACTTGTGTAAGGATAGTGAAATCCCATTTGGTAGTGTCTCCTGACTGCACTTTGAGCCTTTCATGATAACCAAGTCTCAGTCCTCCAGCAGTGAGAAGTTGATTGCCATCAGCTGGGCTGTCTGTCCAGGGTGTCCCTGTTACAGCAAGCCACCTTGTCTTGAAATACTGACGTAGAGTGCTGTTTACCAACTCGGAAGAGAAGGAGGGTCAGACAGGAGAAGTTCTCCCTGTAAAATTATATTTAAAAATATAACAGATTATAATTACAGTATGTTACATTTCTATCAAAGCTGATGACATGCCAAATGTAGACAGATCAGCACAGAGTTACCAGTAATATTATTGGTCATATTTCTATTAGGAGTGATCGGATGTGTGCAAGAGAAGCCTGAGGCATAAGTGCATGATTTGAAAACCTTGAATAAAATGTTCTCCTTTAACTTTCATTATGTCAGCTAAGATATCCTTGAAATGAAAAACAATTGGGGACTTAAACCAAGCAAGTGAACAAGCTTACAAGTTCTACATGATTGTTTTGGGAGGAGAGGAGTGGACATGAGGAGATGCCATGTTGTAACACATTGTAATTTAATTCAACTTTGTACTTTCTTAGTTTTGGCAGTAAAAAGTTGATCAAATTGTGCTTCATATTTTAAAGTTCGGTTAAATGGGACTCATAGTCAAACTGTGTACTGTAACTGTACAATAAAATATTTACACAGGATAGCTCCATCAATGAAATTGCACTGATATCAATGGGGGGTCCTGTCAAATAATAAAATATAAATATATACCTATTATGGGATCTACACAGGATGCATGAATTTAAATATAGCACCACAATGGCTAACTTGTGGATGTACATGTAAAGTGTGTTAATTGTAGTGTGTTCTCAAGGATAAACATGTGAAAATGTTCACAGTTAAGTTATTATTGGATTGGAAGACAGAAGACCATACTTATCTAGATGCTGGTACAACTGATGATAAACTGCTTTCACTGCCACCTTTGAGATTACTGGAAGAATGGATATTGGTCTAGATATAATTATCCAATTTTTCTCTTTTTCGGATTTAAACAATGGTACCACTCTGGACCATCTTCCATTCATCAGGTACAGTACCAGTGGTAAATGATAGATTAATAATTAATGTGGGTTAGGCTAGCTAGCAGAAACAGATTGTGCTCCATCTACATGCATGTATAAGCGGCTGGGGATACATGTATTGCCTAAGCCAGTCACCTAGTTGACTTAAGTTTTCTCATTAACACTTGTAAACAAAGTCTGTTGTTATTGGTTTCTGATTCAAACACCTCATTCGTGAAAGGTTGGTTTGTACACAGAGACGATTGTTACATTTTTGTAATCCGCCACCGGCCTTGACTAACTTAGCCGCACTGTTCTTAACAATACACACAGAGCGGAAATACTGATTTAAGCTTCCGCTGTATCACCCCTTGCGGTCTGTCGTAATACTATTCACCATCCTTAATAGAGGTTAATGTTCTTTAGTATGTTTTTCGTTAGGAAGAACTTATTTATAGCTCTCCAGAAGTAATCATGACTTTTTGTTATCCTTGATAAGTTTCCAATTATAGTTGGCTTTAGAGGACCTCACTTTGACATTTACACTGTTTGTAGCTGCTGCTGAGCTGAACACTGGAAAATCCTCACAATCTTCATACAATATTTTATTTAGACAAACTAAATCAAAACTAAAAAAAGGTAAATACTGACCACGTGGAACCTCGTTCTGCAGGTGCTAATATATCCACAGGCCGGAAGCTGTTACACTGTTCCTAAGTCTTTTGTACATGTAAGTGCTCCATTAAAGCTCTCTCACTTTTCCCAAGACAAAAATCCAGTTCCTGCATTAATTTCTTTATATATTTAATGCGTTTGCATGGATAGCTAACTCCCTTAACAGTTTTCTTATCCATTCCTTGTCATTTGGATGCTTGAAAATCACAAGCCAAAGGCGCATGATTTAATTTCAAGCATTTCAAGTGTTCTCCCAACATCCTGGCTAAAGTGAACAACCTGCACAGTAAAAAAGTTGTCGGCCGACCACTTACCAACCACTTCAAGATTATTTGCTGTGATTTGAGTTTCTTTTAGGTTTTTAATGTCCAATGGTTCCACGTCCAAGTTCTGGGAGGCCTCTTAATCTGCAGGGTTTTCAATAGAAGCCGGCAGCCAGCGAATCTCGTCAGGTATTTTACATGAAATCGGCGTCTACTTTGATTGAAAAATTTCCCAAAAATTTAGATATTTGCGCCAATGGCGCTCAATGCTCGCCGCCTACTCTTCAAGTTTTGCCACTTACTTCAAATGTTATTGAAAACCCTGCCTCTGAAGTTTGCCAATATAAAGATGATAAAGTTGATGTTTTCCTCGAAAGTTAACTGAACGATTCAGCAGCCTTTGAAGTTCAGGAAGACGTGCCGCTTGACCAGACTACTTCAGGATTGCTTTCATTAATAAGTTTCTTTTAGGTTTTGATCGTCAAAGTCCAAGTTCCAAGTCCTAATATCCAACGAATCGATCACATTACATTTGTATGTACGTTTCACAAAATGGTGTTGGGGTCGAAACGCTCTTGTGAACGATTGTGAAGAACTATCGATAATACAAAGGGGTTATTGTTGCCAGAACATTGGAAAACCACACTACCGGTAAGATGTTGTGAAACTATCGTAACAAGTTCTTAAGTGGTATTTTGGTCCAGTGAAGTAAAGGCAAAAACGTAGCGATCGAGTCAACATGTTACCGACCACTTACCAACCACTTTTTTACTGTGCAGATTGTTCACTGTCTTTAGCCCAACATCCCAAATGTTGTATTTTTTCCAGTAAACACATTGAAACGTGTGGTCTATTACTTTTATGATATATAACTTAACGACAGAACGCATTTACCAGCACAACGTGTTTACCAGCACAATAGACCATAGATTTTCTATAAGCCAATCAGAGTGCTACCTCGTACTATCTGGGTTAAAAATATCATAAATGTATATATGCTTCGTTGAGATGTTAAATTTTTCAACAAAATCAAGCATGTATAAGTCGCACCCCCAATTTTGGCCCTTGTTGTTCTCCAAAACAGTGTGGTGCAGCTATATGTACATTGTATATGTACATGTATAAGCAGGTATTTATGGTAGTAAATGTGTACTATGGCTATTAAATGTTACTTCGCAATTAATATTTTTTTCAACTTGGAAGAAATAAAACAGAGTCATAAAAATGCACAACTTTCCGTGTGATAGATGCATTAAGCTAATTTAACAGGATGTGAAGTGCTGCCTTTCTCGCATACAGCCACTTTATTTATCCTCGAATTTACAGTGTAGTGTATTTTTTTATACTTTGTAGTCAGCTTGAATCCCTTTGATTTCATTTTAACCACTCCACATACATCTATGCACAAGGTTCCTCAGTTCATTTCAAAATCGCTGAAAATAACTGTGTACATTCCAAGCACATTCAGTGGGGGTTTTTTTCACACAAAAATGTCCATGTTTTAAGTCTTTTTTTTTTTTCTCCTGAAATTCTTACTCCAACTTATTCCTTTCATGCTACAAACCTGTCAGGAGATTGTTAAGGAGATTATTACAAATGCCTCTCATGACCACCATGACACAACCCCTTTAAACTCTAACCTTTAGTATAAATATTATTTTTCACATAAAACCATTAGAAGTCTGTACTGATGCAGGTATTATAAATCAGTTAAAATTTATATTTGACAGCAATTTGAGCATGTTTTAAGAATCTATCTATAGTAGTCAGATTCAAAAGCTCAAATTTCATCTCAGAAGTCACTGAAGTCCAGCTAAGGTGATGGAATTCCTACATTTTCCATGAGATGCAGTTTTCTGTAATTTTGATTCACTAAGCAATAACTTTATAGCTAGTGTGTCCCAAAGGGAGTCCAATAAAATGTAAGGTTTTTAGAGAGGAGGTCTTATATACCCTCTAACTTAACTTTAATTAGTAAATAGTCAGACTAATTTAGTTAACTTATTGGAACCATCAAGACTCTTAGACTAGTAGAATGACATTTTTGAATTGGACTACATGTACATGTAGTCCAATTCAAAAATGTCATTCTACTAGTCTAAGAGTCTTGATGGTTCCAATAAGTTGTAACTCGAACTACATGATCGTACAGTTTGTAAATGAATAGTTTTAACCTATTTTTAGAAATAGGAGTATTTCACTGTCTGGCGATTGTAATGATACATGTAACTCACTTACATGCATGTTTCTATTAAACTATACATAGAGTTTTAAAACAATTACTTTGTTATTTTCATGTTTAATGACAACTATATGACTGTATGGTATAACAATTTGGGTGTAAGGATCCTACAGGTATAGCCCAGGATCCTACAGGGTATAGCCCAAGATCCTACAGGAATAGGATCCTGTGTAGGATCTTGTGCAGATCCTGTAGGATCCTAGTAGGATCTGGTACAAGATCCTGTAGGATCCTGTTTAATATCTTGTACAGGATCCTACATGTATGTAGGATCCTGAATGGGATCCTGAATGGGATCCTCTAGGATCCTGCCCAGGATCATGTCCAGGATTTGCATCAGGGGTAGCTGAAATCAGCTACAGTAATATCTTCTCACCTTTCTTCTTTCTCAAGAGCTCCAGGTGATAATGCCATTATACTGTTTCATGTACATTGTAGTTATCATTATGTCACACAGAATAAAATATCACAACCTGAAAATGAAAATGAAATTACCTTGAAATAATGACATACTTGAAGCATTTGTAATATTTAGTAAATAATTATGTGTTTACATGTATATGGTGTACATGTTCTCAGTACATTGTACATAAATTTATCCAACAATGTATTACTTTTTCTTCATGTATAATGGTTTGACTTTTGTTCCTTGCCTCAGCTAGCTTGTTATTTTATTGGCACCAAACAATAGATGAAAATCACTACTTACATGTAGTGGGAAGTTACGGCAGTGACTTTAACTGTACAGCTACCATAATGACACATTGTGACATTGTAATGGCTTCCCTGTTGTTCTGTCCTTCTCATCCAATCAAATTACAGAGTTATGGTATGGCATGATTACAGTACATCATGGTTACAGTATGGTTACTGTAAGGCTATGGACGTGCCATATTATTGTCCCACTCATACGAAATCCGCTCTATGTAAATCAGTCTAGTATAACTGCTTGTGAATGATCACAACTGAAATGCAAACTCAAACAGTTTTTTGAACTTTTGATATATCTACGTATAACAGTGAAACCATCGATACCGCTGAAAAGAGCACCTCAAAGTTAGTCAAAATCCCAAATTTGAGAGTTACATCTTGAATAGGAGCCATGTACATTGTACATACAATTGAAGGGTTGAGCATGGAAACGACCTATGTGACTTTTTAGTTATTTTTTTCAAATCGTCAAATTCGCCTGAATACTTCTATACAACCAGTTTAACAACTGTTTATTACTGTTTTGGCATTTATATTGCGATTACACCGGAAAAAATCTAAAATTCTTGACATAGAAATGACTATAAAATTATGCATATCTAGTACTAGTTTGTGTGCGGTTGAGCACTTCTACTAACATGATTATCATGTTAGTACTAGATATGCATAATTTTAGAGTCTCATGGGGAGACGAAAGCATCGTAGTCAAGCAAACATTGACTGTTTCTAAGTGAATTTTTTTAGGTTTTTACCGGTGTAATCGTGATATAAATGTAAAAACAATAATAAACAGTTGTTAAACTGGTTGTATAGAAGTTCAGGCGAATTTGACGATTTGAAAAAAATCACTAAAAAGTCACATACATGTAGGTCGTTTCCATACTCAACCCTTCAATTAATGACGATTTGAGTTGCTCGATTTCGTTTTTACTTTTATGGTCGCATTTACGTTTTTCATGCAGAATGAAGTCGAATTTTACGAAGTTCATGTATGTGAAAATGCCGATCTTGTTAAAAAAAAAGATTTGGAAAAAAAAAAATTTGGGCATCACATGGATTAGACCCGAGACCTGTTGGCTTCTCCTTCGGACTTAACATGGGTCGAAAGGAATTATGGGTACACTCTATACGGTTTCGTCTTAAGAATCACAAACCAGGCCTGACACGACTATCTTTGGAAAGCTCAAACCACGAAACTTACCGAAATGGCCTTCTTAGCTCCAAAATATTCAGTTTGCTTCGCCTGAAGACGCGACTCTATGTACATGTAAATCTCCAGCGATAACAAACCACATTTTAGTCAAACAGTTCTTCGTTCAACCATGAGTTAAGCCAGCAACTTAATGATGTCCAACGACACTTTACACAGTCACTCAATCTTTCCAAATATTAATTAGTCCGCCATTCCAACAAGAACCTCTGATCCACCGGTTTCAACCATCTCTCCAGCTTGGCGGCTAGCGAACGTCTGTTCGAACGGTTAGCAATTTCCTGCCCAATATACAACGAATGAGCATGGGTGCAACAATTTTGTTTTTCTAAACCTATCTCCCCCCCCCCCCCTCCCCACCTATTAGAATAGCAAAACAATAACAACTCTTTTCGCTGTAGAAATGACTCGATGGCTTGCTTAGTTTGTTTATTCTTTCATTTATTTGATATTTCAAGTGATATCAGTTAACATTCTAGATTAGAAATTACGGGTTTTCTTAACCAAAAAGCGAAGTTGGCTATCAATAGTTTTCAATTATAGCTGTTATTACGGCTGAGCCAAATACCATGAAATGGTCAGCGGTTTCACCCATCTTATCGGGTCATCGACTCGTTTGAGGCTGTTTCAGCTTTGAGCTCGTTTGAGTGAAATTTTTCATAAAATATCCTCGTTTTACTCTGCTTTATCATTCCTATCTCTTCATTTCATTTACTAGTAGCAATTGTAAGATGCTGAGTGGCCTAAGGATGGACTACCGGTAACCAATTTCATAAGGCCAAATGCGAAGAGGAGTTATCATGTGAGTTGCCGGACGTTACAGACCCAAGAAGCTTCAGAAGACAAGGCTTGTAAAAAAAATCCATCAAATCACTCCAGTGGCCAAGGACAGACACTGCTTTACATTTATTCTTGCTTTTCTTTAGAAGATAATCGTTTGGGGCATCATCTTCTTGGTGATCTCCATTCAATGTCACTCCATCTCTGTACCATTTTGAAATGGTTGACCCAAAAGCCTTGTTTTCATGAGGGCTGATGGGTGAAACCTCTGACCATTTGGCTCAGCCGTAATAACAGCTATTATTATAACGACCACATTCGTTTTAACATGTTAATTAATGAATCCACCTCCAGCAATACAAAAAGAAGTAGCAAAGCACTTTTATAAATGTTTTAAATTACGTAACGAATAAGGGAAACCTATTCCAGGTATTGTCCTCAATGTTAGTGGTACAATATTATTATCTATTTTCCCAGTCTAATTAGCCTATGGCTATGCATATTTAACAATTATTCTCCAAAGGTGAAGTCGATTCACCAATATCGACTGAGCCTGAGGCAAATCATTGTTTTACCGTGTTGTTTTAGTATGTACAACATGGGAACCTCAACACAAAATGAGAATTATAATGTTTTTTTAGTTTTATTTCTTAAATATCTAGAAGGTGTGACAAATGTAACTTTTGTAAACAAAGCTTTTTTCTATGGCAAAACAAGTTGTGACAGTTGCTTTTGTATATTTTATGCAAACATTTTACCTTGAAACACTCAAAGACCATATTTTGTAGCTTTTTTAGTGCTTTTGGGCACAGTATATTCTGTTGAATTTCTAAAATTTTCGCATCGGAAACAATCGCAAAATTTGAATTTATGGCTGCCATTTTGTTTCAAAATTATCCCTAGTTTTGTAGGTGGCTATTGCTCATTATTCCGAGATAGCAAGCCAATCAAATTGCATGATATATGTAGGTTCGTGTGTTGTATATACTAATTAACAATTATTCACCTCAGTATTTGTGAATAGTGGTGGATATTTTAATACTGAGCCGCTTTGGCAAGGTAAATATCCACCACTATTCACATATACTGAGGTGAATAATTGTTTTAGTATATACCACACTGCAGGTGAATAGCCAGCACCAAATAGTTATTTTATTTTCTGTAAAATGGACAA
The DNA here is from genome assembly GCA_030867875.1 of Actinernus sp. WN-2022. Taxonomy (NCBI): domain Eukaryota; kingdom Metazoa; phylum Cnidaria; class Anthozoa; order Actiniaria; family Actinernidae; genus Actinernus; species Actinernus sp. WN-2022. Next base: position 11,218 of record JAOWCC010001253.1, read on the forward strand.
AAACTCGCGCGAGATGATCGCTGCTTTGCTCGGTGGTGAATATAAAATCATATTCACTGTTTGAGTAGCCAAACAGAGCACGCAAAAAGTTAAATTCACTGATGTGGTATTTACTAAAATATTATATTCTGAGAGTGAGATAGTTATTAGCTTTCTTGAATCTCAAGACCAACGGCAATGTACAAAACGTATAAGGTGCTAATAAAAGAATGTATGTATGTATGTACAATGTATGTAGAGTAAATATAACAAGAAGCTGCGGACGATCTCAGATACCTGCGTATTTGCCAATTACAACGCACAATCAGATGCGAAAGTACGCACACACAGTTGATCTCATCTAAAACTCCACGAGTCAGAACACGGGCGACTTCAAGTAAGCCAGTGTACCCTAGGATAACACAGGTAGCCCGAAAATACTAGATGATCTGTTCTAAAACTCCACATGAGTCAGGACATGAGTGAACACGAGTGCACAGCAGTTCATAATTTAATTAACAAAAAATTGTAATAAACAAATATAATTATAATTGTTTTATCGTCTTAGTTGTCTCGGGTTACCTGTGTTATCAGTGCGGTACCCTATTTTTGTATTTCCGGGCTACCTGTGTTATTCTAGCTTGACCTAGTTGTGTCAGGTTACTTGTGTTTTAAGTAAGGTACCCTCTCTTTGTATTTTTGGGTACTTGTGTTCACATCGTTATTAGAATGCACACAGCCAGATCACTATTAGTACACACGCACAATCAGTCAAATTGGATTGGACAATCAGATGCGAAAGTATGCACGCACAGTCTCATCATGTAGCAGCGCCAGATGCAAGAAGCTGCACGCACCTTTAAAGAGGAACTAAAGCCTAAAATCAATTCAATATCTATGCAAAGATGTATTCGAAATAAATAAATTGTGCTATTTTATTTAGTCTATGAAGAGAAAAGCTGAAACCTTCCTCGCAGCCTCCGCTCAGACGGCTCAAGTCTGTTTTTTTTGCTAAACTAATGGCTCCTAATTTCGAACCATTGTTTTCTTCGATATGGGAAAATTTGCTTTGAATTGAGCAACACGCAATCTAAATTTATTAGTGGAGAATCGAACCTTGAAAACTAATTTTTTCTGCAAAGTCGCGACAAGAAAAATATAATAGCAAAACTTATATCATTTTATTATTTATTCTTTAGAATACATCTTTGTTTAAACGTTGTGATCACATGCAAGTAGAACACGAATGAACACGAGGGCACGCAAGTAGAACACGAATAAACACGAGCAACTTCACGTAAGCTAGGATACCTAGGATACTGACCGGTGGCCCAAAAATACTAGGATCCAAATACTAGTAGGATCTGAAATATAACTCACACGAGTCAGACCAGGAATGAACATGAGTGCACTAGCGCTTCATGATTTAATTAATACAAAATCATCATAATAATAAAATAATAAAAATTGTGGTATCAGCTTAGTTGTTTCGGGTTATCTGTCCTATCAGTGTGTGCCGTCTTTGTATTTTCGGGTTACCTGTGTTGTCATATTGTTATCAATGCGGTACGGTGACCGGTACGGTGACCGGTACGGTTCTATACTCTACATGTATGTGTTTTCGGACTATCTACAATCTAGATTTATCAGCGGAGAATCGAACAGAAAAACTAATCTTCTCTTCAAAGACGCGCAGTTAACACAGAAAAAATAAATAACAGAACTTAATTACGTCCTTTGTATTCATCTTTTTACCGACGTTGGGTTGATTTTAGTGTTCAGTTCTCGTTTAACTCGGACCGGCTTTTTTTCAAATCAACTTTGGCATTGTTCGAAAGCTGAATCATTGTTTTTTTAATCTATTTGTCCCGACGAACGTGAACTAACGAGAAAATGTGTGAATGCAAGCCAAGACTGACTTCCGACTCTTAAGTTACCTTGCATGACCTGGCAAATTAATAGGTTTTCTATTAGGCTTTCACTTGCGAGCAGATGACCTTTCATCACAGTCTCTTTCCAGTCTATGGCGGTGCGATTTACTAAATAGCTTTTAGACCAACTTACTAAATGCTCTTGATTGTATTTGTAAAAAGCTTAATTACCGGCAGAATTGTTCTTGTTATATGGTTATCAAGCTCAATGAGAGTTTCTTCAGTTTTCCCCATATTAACAGACATGTATATTAAGGTCTCTCAATACCTATATACGAGCGAATGGTTACTGCTGAGTGAGAAACTACATGTAACTGCGATAGGCATAAAACACTAGGGAACATTAAAATATACAATATGTATACACATACATAAAATATGTAACATTATGGAAACATAGTACGAACTACAAATAAATACAAATGCCAACCCACTGAAGCACGGGTACGCAAACATGAGTATGTGTCTATGTGAGTGTATATCAAACAGGGGTGCTTGTGATGGTGTAAATACAGTTATATTATCTCTAATCTAGGATACTACAAATACTAATTGACTGCAAATACAAACACAAACATCGATCCAGACAGCTACAGCACAGACACAGAAAAACACACATGTACCCTCACAACTGTACATGTGTGAGAGTTCCCCGTACGTCCGGAGCAATGTCGGGGTCTGTATTTATGTAAGCTCAAGCAGACACGGAATACAAGCTAATACAATATAAAATATTTCTTAAAATGAGGAGTGCACTGAACAGATAATGCATCGAAGTCCATATCATGGAGAGTGTTCACTAATTAAGTGTATTTGTTTTTCTACAATTATTAAGAGGCTTAACCCTTTCCCTACTGGACATGTTTGGCTCAGTTGGTGAAATCCCGAGTGCTAACTCAACCCTCCCCCCTCAGTTCAAGTTTGGCTAGCCCGGGTCAGTTAAATACTGCTGACTTTTTAAGCCGAGGGCTCAAACTTTTCCCACAATGCCATTTGGGAGAATTCTGTTCACTCGTTGACGGTAGGTATGGCTGCTTCGGTAGGGTTTCTAATGAAATGAGCTCTAATTTTGGATAAATATGCCACTGTCAGAGAGCTTGAAGACATCATTAAGTCTGAGGATGGCTGAAAAGTACTTGGTTTGCTTCTAGTAGGCTTTGTGAGGGGATTTCCGTTGTGTTTGTGCTTTCAGACACAGGAAAAAATTATTCAATGAAATCCTTGGAATCCTGCAGTTGGCAGTCTTTTACCCCTGCTCAACCTATTAGGATGTGTTTTTGTCACTTTAAAGCAACGGCTTGGGTCCAAATCACCGCTCTTGGTTGTAGGGGTAAAAGACTTATAAAAAAAATCCTACCGGAGTTCCAGAGGGGGAGACCCCTTGTGATTTTTTGCTGATTACCCAGCATGCAATTGGAGGTGGGAGCAGGTAAATGTGGTCGAGTGAAATGCAGTGTAAACATCGGCGTGGTTCACAGTCGTTTGGTGCGTTTTGTGCAAACAAACCTGCTGGTTGGAAAGATTAAACAAGGTACTGTAACGACTGAGTGGTGATTTTGTATTTGCTTTTGATTTCAAGTGCGAATGGGAAGGTTTTTTTGAGCCGATTTTCAGCTCCTCAAAATTCGCTAAAATAGAAGAAACGAACAACGATGTCCAAAACAAATGCGTTTTTCTCCAAAGTGGGAGAGTCAAGCGATCCCTGTTATAGCTCTGACTTTGAAGTCATTGATTCCTTGAAATAATATCACAACATCGTATTTCCAGCATGTCTAGGTTTGATGCAATAATTTTCTCCAGGTACATGCTTCATATTGGGCGGTTACGGGCGGCACAGGAGGGAAAGGGTTAAATAGTAATGGTACTAATTCTTTGTATATCTTGTATATTAATTTAACTAGGCTGAATTTATACATGAAAAATATTTTATCCCATTTAGTGACTCTAAGAACATCTTGAGAAGGCATACATGTATGTCTTGGTACTACTATCGTATGTTTTGCAATTTGTCTTCCAACTTAATTCGCTCACAATTTCCACTAGAACACCTAAACTAAACTAAATATACGATTTAGTTAGATGACAAGTCTCAAACTGCATGTCGGACCGAAGTAGTTTTACTGGCAAGTTTAGCTTGATGGAACTGTGTGCAGTTTTCGCACACTAGACAGTACACGGCACAAACTTCTCCATGTCCGCTCTGTTAACACCGAATACTATTTAAATATCGTATGTTTTGCAATTTGTCTTCCAACTTAATTCTCTCACAATTTCCACTAGAACACCTAAACTAAACTAAGTATACGATATAGTCAGATGACAAGACTCAAACTATAACTCAGACTCGGATAAGGGAAAACTTAGCTGATGCAGTACAATATGAAGCTAAAGTTCCTGTTTGTTCGATGCAGTTCCGTTCAATACGATGTACATTAATTATTACTCGGGCTGCCTGTGGCAGCGCCGAGTCTTAAAATGCAAGTCGTTATTATTATTATTATTTTTTTATTTCATGTCGGACGGGTTCTGCGCATGCGTTAAAGGTCAAATTCAAACCAATCAGATTGCACTGTGCTGGTCACGCAACAATCGCCAGGTTAATGTATTTACATAATTAAATACAGTAAATCAAGATGGTGGACGACGGCACGAGGAATTTTCTCTCAAATTTGGAGTTCCATCTCTCAAATGTAAGCAGTTTAATGTTTTATTTAAGTTCACTCGTGCGAAAGCCTTCCAACACTCCCAACAGGCTCAGGATATTTCAACTGGCGCTCTTGTTGGAGGTACGTTTCGTAGGTAATAAACACTCACTCGGCACAGAATATGATGACCGAAGCAGTTATTCAACTCTCACGGTAAACAAGACTCCTCTCACGGCCGAGATTTTGGTTCGAGAAATTAAAGGCTTCCAACAGTTCCCTTTATAGTTCTGTAATATAATGAGCAGACTGCAGTTTTGGGAAGGAGGGTAAAAGCTTTTAAATAGAGATAAACAAAACGGGCATTTCAGTTAATAATCTTTAGTCCAACAAATACCGCTATGGACGCGATCAAAGAGCCGCAGGGTAGAAAGAACAGTAGAGAAATACAGTGATAGCTCCATCATAGGTGGACAGGATACAACTTATAATATGGGACAAATATAAACATAAATTTGAGACACTCATCTATTAGTACTCTGAACCTGCAGAACAGCAGACTAAATTAGGACCGAATTCGTATTTTTTCGATAAAAAAAAAGAATCAATGCCTTCAGCTGCTTCAGTAAGATTCCTAGTCATATCAGTAATGGTGACTATACCAAGCATTGTTGCTGGGGGAGATGTAAGAGTGAATCCGGCGCTCAAAGAGATATGTCTCGGAGAATGAAGCATCGTTCAGACTGTATACCGCTAGTAGATCAGGTTTCTCATCTCAGTTTCTCAGCCTTTTTGATCACTCACAGGAGGAGCTTTTCTGTTCCAAAACCTTTACAGCAAATTCAGTGAGAAATGTCAGCATTATGTTTGTACAAGAGACCTTAAAAGCACAGAACAACGAGACTAGGTCTGGCAATGAAACGTACATGTAAGTGGCTATAAATTACTGAAACCCTGACTATGTATCCACCAGTAAACAATGAGAAGGAACTACTGTTCAATAATTAAGTTTACTTGAATTTATTAGTGGATTCTAAATAAATTTTGGAAGCAAAGCCTACATCTACAATGCTTTGATTTATTTTCTGAGCACAAATGAAGTTAATTTCTTTCGGAGCTGCAGGTATTAAATTTGAAAACTCGATAAATGCAAACAATAACATAATGGTTTGAAAGAGCACACCAACATAAGCAAGATTGCCGAATTTTAGGATGCTATCAGTTCATAGTTTTAATGTATATGCTCTTCCAGCCATAACAGCTTTGGTCTCCGATGAGTTTTATTGAAGAAGATGATTGCACTCGGCATGCGGCTACATTCTTTTGTTTTTGCCTTAATACAGGAAAACCTGACCTTTGTAACTTTTCAATGTTTAGGTGAAGTCTTACAACGATATTGCATGGGAAAAGATGAGTTTGGGATACAGTTTAAATAGGACTTGACAGTCTATATAGTAAGCATGTCTCGTTGGTTGGCCAGCGAAGATGCAAAACTCGCTTGACAAGATCAACGTTTGTCGCTTTGTTTCAATCCTCTGTATTTCAGCCAAAGTTTAAGCTGTTCGACAGTATAATCATCAGGTTCCCTTTCAAAATATGGTCCAGGAAAGCAGTCATTTCTGGTAGAATAGACAGAGGACGAACTGAAGTGCTAGTCAATTCTTGTAAGTTGATACAAGAAAAGCAGTTTGTTTGTCTGAGTCTTGGCGGGGGGTCTAGACTTGTGACATAATTACCGCGCTCTGCTATAAGCGTGTGCATAACATGAACATGAATATTAAAGTAGAGGTCAACTTCTTTAATTTGCATACACGAGAAAAACAAAAATATTAAATTACCGTATATATATATATACTAGGGGAGCAGAGAATGAATGTCACCGCGCTACCAGCCACTCCTAAAGACTGCTAAATTCAGCTAATAATTCTTCCCTTCGGTTATTACTAGAGGATTTCAAACGAAAGTGTAATTTCATCTTCAATCTCATGTGGCCCAAGTGAAAGCCCAGATGGGCTCTTGTTACGAATCGATTAACGTCTTTAAAGAGGTCCCCTTTAGTTTATTTCTTCACACTAAAAACATCTTACCGGCAGAATTGTTCTTGTACATGGTTATCAAGCTCAATGAGGGATTCTTCAGTTTTCCCCATATTAACAGACATGTAACAGTATCTTAATCCAGTAGAGACTCTCTAGCTAGGTAAGACATGCCTTAGCTGTGTAGTTGACCTGACCCAAACTGTCAACAGTTTTACCATTGACAGATTGCCTAATGTTACGGCCAGGAATAGATTTCTGACAATGACTCACCGATCAATATCTCCTTGTCTCGTCTTGTCTGAGAGCTTTGACCTTTGTTATCTGAGCACGCCTGACGGAATCTAACCTTAGATTATAATTCGATACCTTTTATATCTAAACTGAGATTGTATTTCGCTTACGTTTTTAGATCTGTTCGGACAGCGCAGATGAATGTATTACGTTGTTCGTGCATTTTTGGGTCTATAACAGTTCCTTTACAAGAATCAGAAGATTAAAAATTGTTAAAAAGAACTGTAACGCCTCCAAGTCTCACGTGTTGCTCATTTCACATTCTCACAGTGGTAATTTTACGGTAATGATATTATGTGATGTGATGTGATGTGATGTGTGTAAACAGTGTAATAGAAATCTATAAATTTTAATGCGCATGCCAGGTCAGAACTGATCAAAAATTTTACAGGACTGAACATTAATTACTCGGGCTGCCTGTGGCAGCACCGAGTCTAAATCTGCAAGCCGTTATTACTCGGGCTGCCTGTGGCAGCGCCGAGTCTTAAAATGCAAGTGGTTACTATTTTTTTTTTAATCAGTGTCAGACGGCTTCTGCGCATGCGTTAAAGGTCAAATTCTAACCAATCAGATTGCACTGTGCTGGTCACGCAACAATCGCCAGGTTAAATGTATTTACATAAGTGAATAAAGCCAAATCAAGATGGCCGGTGGACTTGACGGACGGATGTACATAGCGGTCGTACATAGCCGAGTTTGAGGTACGTTTGGTAGGTTTTATGCCATATTTCATTTTACTTTCGGTCATAGTACATACCAGCGCAAACACCGTGATTGGTAGGCCAACACTAAAATAATTGTGACCGAGTTTTTGGCGGCTTTACCGATCTCGTATAAAAACTTGTGTACGTTATACTATACGAGTATACTGAATAGCTGATTTATAGCGAAATATAACGATTTACTAGCAAAATATAAACTGTGGTTGAGCACTTATAGCTTGCTGTACTCTATCGAAGTCTGAAAACATCTGAATTCCTTAACTGTGAGAGCAACGTTAACAGTATACAGGAAGGCAGAAATATACACATATTTCCGCACAGAATTATGATGACACAAGCACTATTCAACTGTGAAGGTAAACTTAAGTTTAAATTAAAGATTTACTTTGGTCTTTTATTGTGGATTACTGTGTACAGTACCGCCAAGAAACATATGTACATTTATCGCGATTTGCTCGCGAGCAGATCGCGATCACTTAGTGTGATCTGCTCGCGATCTGCTCGCACCCTGCTCGCGATCTGCTCGCACCCTGCTCGCGATCTGCTCGCACCCTGCTCGCGATCTGCTCGCACCATGCTCGCGATCTGCTCGCACCTTGCTCGCGATCTGCTCGCATCGTGCTCGCAATATGCTCGCGATCACATCGCAAAATGATCGCGATCAACTGGTGATCGCGGTCACAGAATCGATTCTCAACAGAAAAAAACTTAATTTATCTGACTGCAATATCTGACCGTTTAGCAAAATGTTTAATTCGAAGCAGTTGGCTTCGTTTGTTAATAAGAACGCGAACGGCGGTATTGAGTAAGAAAGACGACTCATCGAGTGTGAACGAGAATAAAAGTTTAGTCGAAGATTGTTAGCGGGCCGCCTGTCTTAAAGAATGCTTACTTCGAAGCAGTTTGCTTTGTTTGTTAATAATAATGCGAACGGCGGTATTGAGTAAGAAAGACAACTCATCTAGTGTGAACAAGAATACATGTTTAGTCGAAGATTGTTAGCGGGCCGCCTCTCTTGAAGAATGTTTACTTCGAAGCAGTTTGCGTCGTTTGTTAATAAGAACGCGAACCGGGCGGGCGGTGTTGAGTAAGAAAGACAACTCATCAATTGTGAACAGGAATACGAGTTTAGTCGAAGATTGTTAGCGTGCCGCCTTTACTTCGAAATGCCTGCAATAAATATCTCATTTACTATAAACTTTGAATTGTGAATAAAATAATTGTGTGGATGAATTCTGGTGGTCTTGTCCTTATTATGAATGTTGAACGCAATATGCTAATTTCGCACCAGTTGTTGTCAATGTAGTAACGGAAGCTAAAATAATTCAAGAATAGACGTTTTTGCGCGTCTTTCATTAGAAACGTGGCTTTAGAAACGTGGCTTTAGAAACGTGGCTTCAAACCTGGCTTCAAAACACACTTCAAACTTCACGTTCCCATATAGTTTCAGCGATTTTGACAGACCTGTCAAAAATCGAGACTAATTGCACGTGGGAATTCAGACTCCGAGAAGTTGAGATTTTAATTTCGAACACATGCCTTTAATAGCACTGCAAACATTTGCAATGATTTTAACCGAAACCTCTAACAACACAAGGATTGAAACTACAGAAGCAAAAGTTTATTTGCTGTTTAGCTTTGCGCTTTAAGCGGGTCCCGCACCGCTGTTCGGGGAACTAATTAATATAAGCGAGCGGCCGTTGTTTTGTGATTATTTTGTTTCGCTAGTTCAGGATTACATATTTTATGCTAGTTCTAGAATATTTGGTATAGATTTTCAGTAAGGTTATCAGAAGAAATGCAAGGACGCATTACAAGCAAGCTGTGAAGTAGGATGGATAGAAGTGCCTTCCCCAACAAACAAACTGCAGTGTTGAATAAAAGAACACAACTCTTCCAAGGGTTTCCTTCCAAGTGTGAAATGATCGAAAATACACTTTTTCCGAATTCTGAACGGTGTCTCGACAACTGTCTCGAGAAGTTTTAATTTTCGGAAGCGCTTGTGTCTTAGTCAACTGTAATACACGAACAGTGGTGGGAGTGTTTGCTAAAAGAGTGGGCTTGATTTCTAATATACATTTGTAAGACGTGAAATAAGCGATATTCCATTGCTGTATAAAGTGAAATTTCACTTTTACAAATGTAGATCTTAACGGAGACGTTAATATATATTTGGTGAATGACAGGCACTATATGAAGCTGTATTCTCACAAGATCATATACAAAGTCCGCAAAGTTATGGTTAAGCAACGTGGAATCAGAATTGCTTCGTTTTCTGCTCAACTTACCATGTTTCATACACTTCTTATTCTTACACATGTAAAGGTAGAAAGAAAAATATTTTACCGCGACTTTTTTGCTTGCGGACGTTTGCTCGCGATCAGCTTTTGATCGCAAGCAAATCGCGAGCAAGGTGCGAGCGGATCGCGGGCAAGGTGCGAGCAGATCGCGGGCAAGGTGCGAGCAGATCGCGAGCAAAGTGCGAGCAGATCGCGAGCAAAGTGCGAGCAGATCGCGAGCAAAGTGCGAGCAGATCGCGAGCAAAGTGCGAGCAGATCGCACTTCATGATCGCGATCTGCTCGCGATCTGCTCGCGATCAAATGTACATATGTTTCTTGGCGGTACTGTATGATTGTAATGTGAGTAATCTGTTCAGGGTGTTCATGCTCAAATATATTATAGTATTCTGTACGTTGTTTTTTGTAACAGCGATTATCTGTTTGAATTTGACGAAGCTTTGCCTGGAAATTATCTTAATCTTATGGAAAATGCAACTTGAATATATCTTTAATATCAACAAAACATTCGGATCGGAGGCTGAAGAAATGGTAAACATAAATTTATATGAACACCAAGTGGATAAACAGCTTAAAGAAGACTGTAGATCTCGCTACGCTAAATTCATTGGTAGTACTAGCTGTACTGAGAAATGTAAAAGCAGAAAACACGTCAGGTCACGTGAACCAAGTCGTTTGCCACTGAAAGGTCTGAAGCGTGTTTTTCATAAAAGTAAAAAGTTAAGGAAATCCGTTCGCGTGTACATAGCCAAACACTATCCAAAGTCTTCGACGATTCACCAATACACCAAGGTTTGTAATCTTAATAGGAAAGAGAGTGTTAAAAATTATTTCTCGAGCTAGCTCTCATGAGAAAATATCTAGAATGAAGCAATCAAAACACAACAAGTTTAAGTTGAAAGGCAGAAAGGTTTTTATGAAGACAAAGCATACAAAATCGAATAAGCAGAAACTAGTCAGTGATGTTATGTTTAAACGAAAGTTAAAATCTTTCATTGAAATGCAGCATTGTACCAGGAATACAATACTCTATATTTACAAAAGTAAAAACCACAAGAAAAAATATTGTAGAATTGTATTCTGCCATGACATTGAAATCGAACCCAGACCTTTTCTTATACACCCAGATATGACTGTTGTAGCACTTTATTGTCAAGGGAATGTTTCAGTGTTTGATCATACTGCCATGACATTGAAATCGAACCCAGACCTTTTCTTATACACCCAGATATGACTGTTGTAGCACTTTATTGTCAAGGGAATGTTCAGTGTTTGATCATACTGGCTATAAGATTGATGCAGGTAATTTGGTCACAAATGTAGAGTGTGAAGCTTCTAGTAATAGCCATTTACAAGTAGCTGTTTACAAGAATCTGAATCACAGAGTGAATTATTGTCACTTCTGTCTTTCTAGCGATGTAGAAAAAAACCCGGGTCCTCATATTAATCCTAGTAAGACAATTCATGCATCTTACTGCCAAGGTAATGTGTCAGTATTTGGTTTGAATGCAGGACAACAGTGTGTTGCAATGAGTTTATGTGCTCTTATCTACAACAATAGATATTCAATCACCTCGTCGAAAGACTTAGATCAGGTTATGAATATCGGTAATGAATTATATTCTAACTTATTGAGACTATCTCATCAGTCATATTTAATGCTAACAGAATTATTCTACTATGGTCATAATGTTTGACTCTAACTATCGACTTCAGTACAGTGAAAGTTATACAGGAAGGTTACATGGAGCTTCTTCAATCCCACACTTTCCATACTGTATGCCATTAGATGATGCTTTGCATTGTTTAATCCAAGAAACGTTTAATTCCTTTATTTTAACAATAGGCTCTGTGGCTGTTGGTATTTATTGTACTTTAGATGGTAAATTTAAAATATTTGACTCCCATGGTAGAGATTCATTTGGCATAATTCATAGTGAAGGAACATGTGTACTGTTGGAAGTGCGAACTTTAAATGATTTAAAAGAATATTTCCAATTGTTATATACAAATGGTGTTTTATTTGAGCTTAAAGGTGTGCATGTTGAAGTTATACGAAATGAATGTGTTTCAAGTTTTACTGATCATGAACAACATATTGCATCAACTGACCAGAAGGTTAATATAGACAATGGCAACATAGATGTTGGACAGATTAAACGGTGTTGTGCCATATCAATTTACTCAATATGTTTTGCTATCATCAAGCCATGTCGTTACTGGAATGCCGTTACATTAGATGCTCTTTTTGAGCATGCCAATGTATTTTACAATGAATTGGTAAATAATGATGTAAATGAATTGCCAAGCACGCTTAAAGTATATGATGCTCATATAAGTGTAGAATATAGGTCAAAGTACCAGGGAATACTGTCACATAATTCTGCTTCTAATTTATTTCTTCAAAGATTAATTATAGAAAATACCAATGAGACAATTACTGGCTTTTTCCTATGCTTCTCAGAGTGTTGCATAAGTTGTGTGCTGAGCAAAAAAAAAATGGTTTTAAGTATTTCATAATAGCATATGATGGCAGTCAAAAGATTAACAAACATGACTCGGTGTGTGATGTTGACTTTCTGGGTAGGTGGGCTCAGAAAAGTGGGCATCAACTTCCAGAGCGGCAATATTGGATTTGAGCGCAGTCAACTTGGAAACTTGATTAATCCCGTTCTAAAGCTTAAACATCGACTTAGAACTCCCAACTGAAGAATCTGTAAAGGTAAGATATTCCGTGTATTAGGTAGTAAGTTTTGGAACTTGCAAAGGAGCAAAAATTGACTGCACTCAAATCCAATATGGCCGATCTAGAAGTTGATACCCACTTTTCTGCGCCCACCTACCCAGAATGCAGTGTGATCCAACCGGAAGTGCGGAACTCCTGATGCATGTATACAACATCTGCTCCTGTGTGTTCACTTGAGAACAGTGTTTAGATGCATTGATGTATATTTCACGGCCCGAGTGTAAGCCCAGATGGGCTCTTGTTTTTTTATATTTTGTTTTTGTTTCATGTAGCAAAATTTCTGCGCATGCGTTAAAGGTCAAATTCACACCAATCAGATTGCACTGTGCTGGTCACGCAACAATCGCCAGGTTAATTTATTTACATAATTTAATACAGTAAAGCAAGATGGCGGAAGACCCGCGAGGAACTTTCTCTCTACTTTGGAGTCTCATCTCTCAAATGTAAGCCAGTTTAATGTTTTATTTAACTTCACTCGTGCGAAAGCCTTCCAACAGGCTGAGGATATTTCAACTGGCGCTATTGTCGGAGCCGAAGGACCGCGTTTTTTACCCAGATGGCCAGTGATTTTATATACGACACCGTACGACGACCTGAAGCCAGTGAACTGGGGCCAGGATCCGGAAAGCTAAAATTCGAAGAAATAGATATTGGAATCTATAAGCCATCGGCTCGCTGTGCTGCATTTAAAACATCCGAGGAGAACATCTTATTTTGGGTGAAGGCACTTCAAGACCAATATTACGAGTCTCTTAAAAACTGTCAGAGATTTAAATTTACCGTATGTTGGTTCAGAGAGTATTGAGATCATGTTATTTCGTTCCAGCGAGGATATTGACCTAGTGGAAACGGTACAAGCTGTCGAAGGATTTTACTTATAATCATCCACGTCTACTTAACAACAGGAATAGTTATGTGCCAAGGCATGGGCAAAGATTGAGTTTCCCAGATTACAGATGAAAGTAGAGAACCTACTGAAGCTTATCAGTTTGTTCAAGAGCCATCTTTCTTACATGACAACCCGATCCCTATTCATCAGAATACATTTTCTGTGCTAAATGACGAGAGTTTACAATCACCTGACCGACAACCCACTACTAAAGAAAGGGACCATGAAGTACGGTAGTACGGTTAATTCTCGGGTTCCAAACAATGAATATCTGCCTGCTCAAATGCAGTGTGTTAAACGAATAAGTAGTGTTTAAATTAAAAGGTCAACATACGAGAAAAACTAAACTATTAAATTGAGAATGAAAGTCACCGCGCTACCGGCCACTAAAGACTGCTAAATTCAGCTAATAATTCTTCCCTTTGGTTATTACTAAGAGGATTTCAAATGAAAGTGTATTACATCTTCAATCTCATGTGGCCCGAGTGAAAGCCCAGATGGGCTCTTGTTTAAAAAAAAGCGACGGACTGCATTTTAAGACTCCGGCTGCTGCCATAGCAGCGCCGGAGTAATAAAAGAAACTCCTCCTAAAACTGAATAACACAAAACAGCTGGGAACGAGTGTAGTTTACGACTCCAGTCGAAAATTTCTTATTGAGAATCACTAGAAAATCAAACATTTTTAATAGAACGACAAAACTCCATGCCCTTGCCATCCCTGTCAACATTTGGGGATTTTGTCGTTCTAAAATGTTTGATTTTCTAGTGATTCTCAATTGGAAATGTTCGATTGGAGTCGTAAACTACACTTGATCCCAAACCCACCTAGATTCAAACTCTTATATAGTCTTACCCTGATTCCTGTCAAATCCTGGCCCAAATGGCCAGAGCCTGTCGACTGTTGAGTGTTGTTCAGCTTCTACATTGTCATTGGTGTAAAACTTTGGGCAAAAGTAAGGATTCGCCTCGCAAACAAACCACTACATCCCTGAAGACTTAGTTTCACCAAGTTCTGTCGAATTCGGGTGTCTTCAAACGTTTTACAACCAGAATGAAGCATAAACTTCGAGAGAAACACCCCGATATCGCGATACGCGATCGCTCTCGAACCGGCCGTGACGAGGAGGACTGGAAACGAGGAAATGACCGTGACGTCATTTTCGTTTCACAGGCAGCCCAAGCCGATGGCGTCCAGCTCGTATCTTTCACCAATTTCAATGCCTTCCCATGTTAGAGGCTGTTTTGTAATCTGAGCATTTTCACACTGTCAACTATGGCCATCATACTTTTGTTTAAAATATTATAGAATTTTGGATTTAGAATAAATTGTTTTCCTCTCTTGTGTTAAGTAGACGGCAAAATGGACTCCTGTAGACGATAAGTAGAGGAAATTGCATGAACTGCTCGTGCTATACGTGATTTATAGGCAACTGAGTAATGTTTTGAAAGTTCTGATAATTGGCTTCCATGCAGTTAAATTTCGTAAAACATATACTGAGAGTTGCCTGCGGAGGCAGCTAGCTGCATGCAACCTTAACTTAGGCTGTATACATGTATGTTTGCTTGGAGAGTTGAAATAAAGTATTGAGGAACTGGTCAGAAATTAGCTGGGGAGAGGTGGGGGTTGGAGAAAAGGGTAAGGTCATTTTTTAACCCTAAACAATGAAGGTCATAAAAATATGGGCAACTGAAAAAGGGTTGGTTATGGGGTTAGGTTAAAAATGTTGTTCAAATGCCCCATCCCATGGTCATATTAGACAATCAAATGCCCCTACCCCCACGCAGGACATAGTATTAGTTGTGACACCGCATTTTGTTTTTAACAGACAGTTTAAATATTCATAAGCAATTTACATATATATATTAATACCTTCAAATACAGCACCCCTTTTTTAAACCAGTTGGCTTACAAAAACAGAGTTGTGTCCTTGAAGTCATCTAAAGGGACATCCCGCTCCAATTCTGCCATGATTTCGATCGAGGAAACCATGCAACATGTTACCATGAAATTGAGACTTGTTCAAATTTCCCCACCCACCCCTCCCATCTAGTGTCAAATTCCCCACTCCCAGGACAGCCACCGATGTCAAACTCCCTACTCCCCAGGCACGGAAACGAGTCAAATGCGGGGGGGGGGGGGGGGGATGTTAATGTTTCGATTTGATCGGTGCATAAATTGTATTGTATTGATGAGCTGTCTATTATGGCGTTATGCCAGGAGCACAACACGGGCTCTGGTCGCACGGCTAAAAAAATTAAACATGGCCACCATTACTTTACAAAACTCCAAAGTTTGTCTTTACCAGATAAGTCATTGCGTTCGACGAAGGAGAACGCATACTAATCTTGCAGTGGACTCCCTGTGGTCATGTGTGGGCTACCTGTGCTTCCCCAGGCGAAAGAAATCGAGATTCGTGTCCGTGTGTTTGTACTTTTTAGAATAAATTATCTCGGCCGGGGAACTGGTAACCACACGTACACGATGCGAGCGGCCATTTTGGTGAATGCCACATGGCTTCTGTTTTGTTTCGCGATCGGTTAGTTACTTGCCTTATTTTCCGACAATGCAATGCAATGATGTTTCAAAGGTTCGCAAGTACAATTGAGCAAAGCCTGAGGAAAGTGTGTAGTACATCTGGAGGGCCTTGAACATTCAACTCGGCCATAATTTTTTATTTATGCTGAACCCGAGTATGTGCGATCGAAAAATATGCGGCCTATTGGCTTGCTGTGCTGTTCGGTTTGCAAAACTGCAAATGGTCAAGATGCTATGAATCATACCTGAAGGCTGAAGAGAAATACATGGATATGAATATTTCAGTGTGAGTTGTGAAGAAGCTTTTTAAATACTACACATGTGTGCATCGTGGTGGTTTTACCGTGGTTATACAAATTAACACTGCATTCAGGCTATAACCACACTGGATATGTCAAGGAACTTAAATATCAAAACAAGGTGAGCCCTAATATGATCAGAAATTATTCTGCAATAACAATGGACACTCAATATTCTGCAGCCAGCTTTGGTCTCATTTGAAGAATAATTTGAATCAGTCTTTATGTTCTACACTGGAGTGTAATCACTGACACTTAGTCAGTATTATGGAGACAGCCTTGGTCATGAAATATGGGATGCAGTTTATACACATCTGAATAGGGTTGATTGTGTTCTATACTAACTCCTATGTACTATTTAAAACATTAATTGGAGTGGTATTACAAATGTCGAGAAAACAATTGAAACCCGAGAGGCATTAGTTCTCATACAAAAACAATATAAGTCGAACGCACTTTGATAATCTATGATTACTTCTAGTATTATTATACATTTGACTCACATCTCGATTCTGATTGGCTGAGAACACGCAACTAATTCTCGATAGCTTGCTATAGCTCAGGTACATTAAGGCCTGGGTCTCAAGGTGGCCACCCAAATCAAGAGTGGGCAGTCTCTCTTTCTCTTTGTAATATTTTTACATACAGTTTTGACAAATATGATGTTGTCATGACCTTAACAATTTCACATGACAATTCCCATGGAAACATGGAATGTGACCTTTGAACTCTAATGAAAATAATTTATGTAATAGCCTCTTGCATTAGCCTCCACCGCAGGCAACTAGTAGTAAACCGTAAAGAAACGAAGAAAACCAGGAGAAAACCGGGCTTCCTGTGTGTAATCTGATTTCTTCGAAAATTAGAGATGACTGCGGAGGAAGCTACTCTTGCATTATGGTAAAGTGTTTTCATATGTCGGGGATTTATATGCATGTGAATCAGGGATAGTCCATAGTTTATAAATCCAACGAGGAAAATTATATTATGGGGAGAACTCATTTAGGCTAATGTCAAATTTGATACCCCAAATTTACGACCATTTAATCATATTTTTCTCTAGTGTCCTAGTTGGATTTATAAACTATGGACTATCTCTGAATCACATGCATAAATATCCCCCGTATATGAAAACACTTTATCATAATGCAGGATCGGAGGCTTTTAGTTTGAAAAATTTGAGGAAAAACGATTAAAATGAGAAAGAGATAGACTACCCCCTCTTGATTTTGAGACCCAGGCCTTAATGCACCTGAGAGCACTGAAAGTGCGCATCATACAATATTATCTGCTACCAGACAATACTTAGCACTCGATGATAAGCATGGAAATACCACAGCGCTCAGCTATAGTAGCTATATTCCTAGTCATTCCTTTCTCCTAAACTCGTAAAATCAATGCAATTTTTTCCTCGAATACGAAAGAAAACATGAATCGGAAATTCAATCGTAAACCAACCAATGTTGTACGGCGTTTCATTTAGCTTCGTTTACGATAATAGCTTTCTGGGCCCGGTTGTTCGAAGCAAGGTTAAGCGCTAACCAGCGTTAAATCGCTAACCCAGGGTTAAACTGTACACATTACAATTACAGATTTAGAGCTAACCTGGGGTTAAAGTTAACCTGAGAATGGGGATGATGCGAGTTGAAAAATGCGAGTTGCAAGAAAAATGAGATTTGAGTTCCTGCGATGGAAAATGAATTTTGAGGTAGAAAAACATCAAATTTTCCGTATAGGAACTCAGAGTTTCAACGAAACGTGGACTCTGGACCCCTATTTAAAGTAAAATGTGTGCATGTGCTTTTTTATATACAGCGTTATATACCTCGCTGGAGAGTGGAGGTTTTATTTTGTGCTCTTTGCCCTCACAGTTATTCAGAGCTAAGTCCTTTTTTTCTTCTAATTTACAATATTTCGATAGCAATCACAATTCAGTTCAATCTATTACTTAGTTTAACTATTCACTTTCTTCATATATTTCCCCGGCATTTTTTTCTGCAAAATTTCAACTCGCAACTCGTATTTTTCAACTCACAACTCGCACTTTTCAACTCGCACTTTCCCTATCCCCAGTTAACCTTGCTTCGAACAACCCGGCCCAGTTTTGCTAAACCTTGAGCTTAAAAATGTATAATAAAATAATTATTGAATTAGGTTTTCGCATTAAAGACTGATCTTGGCTTCGGCCGCTGATAACAAAGACGTCTGTCTATGCTAGCTCAACCTCATCTAATAATAGACCAGTTCGCGGTTCTCAAAATAGTAAGGTATATGCTAAGGAAGCTGTAACTCGAAAACTAGTCGATTAATGTTTTTTGTTTATCTTTTCACCTGAAATTCAACATGTACTACCCTGTCCCTGAAACTTTCAAGAGCATTGAATCATTTTAAGGGCGCGGAATAAAAACAAGGGAACTTTTACATTCATCCACGCAAGCTTCATTGCTGTATCATTTTGTTGATAGTTTGTGTCTTTCCGAAATTTCTCTTTTGTCTAGATTCTACATACATGTGTGCTTTTGAACTAACAAGTGTACCATGCACGCTTGCTACGCTTCGCTACTTCCGGTCTCACAGCGATCAGCGGTGTCACAGCGATCCCCCCCCCCCCCCGCTAGTGAATTCGTCCCCCTGACAACGCACTGAATAAAACGAAAAAGAAAAAAATTGTTTTTATAAATTTAAAGTCTTTCTTTTTATAAAATTAAGTATAAGCCCTCTTTAGCTACTATAACTACTACTCACTACAAAAATACGCGAGTCGGTAACACTCCTTTTCTTCGCAAGGTTATTTCAAATTCTTTCCGAATTTGAGTTAATTACACTGCTAGAATGATTCAAAACGTACCGCCGTTAGAACTGATTTAATTACGAATTAACAAGCGCCGTAAGCTCAAGTAGACAATGACATGCAAATAAGTTGAACCACGAAGCATGGCAGTGCGGGATGATAATGTTGAATAACTGCCCCATTAAAGTGTGGGGCAGAGTCGGAGAGGTACATCCACCTTGGTTACTTTTGCCACTCATGCACGGTAGAACCGGCTAAGCCACGGCTGTGTTTGCATTAATTGGATGTCCCTTTTTCTTAATTTGTGGATGGCACCATTTTCTTTAGATAGATTGGTAGATGTCCCTCGTTTTATTTACAAAGACTCGAGGATGTCTAAACTTGATTATAAGTCAGGGTATGACCATATTATGTTGACGGACGCGTCCCAGACGTATATGGGTTTCGAATGGGAGGGTTGGTGGTTCACGAATCTGACTCTTCCATTTGGTTGGAAAAACTCGCCTTTTGTATATCAGTCGGTGGGATTGGCTGCCACAAGTTATCTCCGGAGTTTGGGCGTTGCGTTTTCTTTGTACATCGACGACCGATTGATCGGAGAGCTGTTCACCGAGGAGGGTTACTGGTTCTGCCCGATCAGTCAGCGAGATATGGCATTTAGTCGGAGGGCAGCGGAGTCTTCACTCTATATTGCGTGTCGGGTTTTGATTATGTTGGGTTATACGCTAAGCCTGAAAAATGTGTTTTGACCCCAGGAACTCGTATTACATATCTTGGAATGATTATTGATTCACGATTGCAAGCGTTTCAGATCCCTGAGATCAAGAAGGACAAATTTGCAAAGCTTAGAGAAAGCCTTTTAGCCCTAAAGTCAGCTAGAGTTTCCCTGAGGCTTCTCCAGAAATTCACTGGCATTTCCGGGAGCAAAGTTTTATATACGGGAAATCGGCTTCAGCTATAGGGGCGTCGGCAGGAAAGCAGGAGGCCGTGCTGTCTTCGGGGTTAAGAGGAGAATTGGCATTCTGGCGTTTTCTTGATTCCTGGATTAGTCATATTGCATGGCGGACAGAAAACATGCGGCGTTAGTGATATCCACGGACGCCTAGTTTTCCCGGTGGGCGTCGGTGATTCACGGTTCGTCAGCTATGACTCTGGGAGATTTCTGGGAAGAGCAGCTACTTCTACAGAATATCAATGTTAAATAAATGTGAGATGTTGCTAACTGAAGTTACTCGAATCTCTTTCACCAGAAGTTCTGGATTGTCGCCTGGATGTTCCAATAGATAATCAAGCCGTTATACACACGTGGGAGGGTAGAGGTGCTCGCTCTAGAGAGTTGACTAGGGTAGCTCAGCACATCTTTACTATTGTTACAGAGTGGAATATTTCCCTCTCGATGTTCTATGTACCTTCGGAGCGAAATGCTGCGGATTAGTTTTCGAGGAAGTTTTCCAAAGCAGATTCTATGTTGTCCCCCCGATGTTGGCAGATGGTACAGTCGAAGTTTGGAGGTGTGAACGGTCATTCACTCGATCTCATGGCTCTAGATAGCAACGCAATGAGAGATAGGAACGATGTTCCGTTGAAACATTTTACATCCTACCCCACACCGGGTTCGGCGGGAGTGAACGTATTCAGTCAGGGCCTACGTTTTTCCTCCGTTTGGCCTCATATTTCCTTTGTTGCGGTTGCTATTCTCGCAGAACGCAGTTGTAACGATGGTAGTGCCGAGACTATTATTGTTCCTACTGTGGTGGCCAATCTTAAAGGTTATGACGCGATAGTCGATCCTGTTAGCCAGGCGTGGCTGTGATGATGCGCTTCTTTTCCCAACAAAGCGAGGCTTCAAATGCTTACCACTACCATTTGACCTCTTGGCGTGTCGTATCGGCGGAACCCCTTCCTGATGGCCGAGTAATGTTTATCCCCTTGTTTGTTATAGCTTCTACCAAGTGTACCAAGACTGTTTGTTCCAGCGGTCCAGTGTCCGAACTGTGATTATCCTAATGATGAGCAGTTTCGGTTTTGTCAGCGGTGTGGCTACGCTAGACATCCAGCATGTACCTTGGTGACTACGCCCGTGAAAGCCCCAATAAACTTCCCTCAAATCGAGGCGCGCATGGAAATCTTGCGCCGGCGAAGGCACTCGACGCCGTATAGTCGACAGAAGTCATCATTAGAGAAGGAGTTGACTGCTTTTCTGCAAAGGCTTTCGCCCTCTCGAGATTTGTACGTGGCTAACTCTGATGATATCATTCGCTTTCTAATTTGGAAGGATGATTTTGGAAAAACAAAGGTTCACACAGACACATGCCCTTTGTTCGGTGCTAAGGGTCCGTCGAGGTGTCCTTGTCCAACCCGCCTGGCCTTTGGCACAGTGGACTCCATGATAGGCAAGTTGCGGGCGAGTTTTGTAGTTGTGGGCCGGGGTTCGGCTGCATGATTCCAGTCTTCCGGGGTATGAAATTCAGCGGCATCCACAAGGGTTAAAGACTATTTGGTCTCCGTCCGGGAAGAACAACTAATGGCAATAGCGAGATTGATTGGGAATCGGCTACAAGAACCAGGCCTGGCGCCGACGAAGCTCTTTGGGATCAAGCATTCTTCAAGGTCTTGTTCTTTGCTGGAGACAGAGCGGGTGATTTGGGGCGTATTGAAACTAAAGAGATCCTTTACTACCCACGGAAAGATGGCTTTTTAATTAACCATACTTTTACAAAGACTTTGCGTCAGGGTTCAACTAAACTTTTTGGTCTCAAACGGTATCGACGAGACAACTCTGTATGTCCTGTTACGGCTATCGAAGTGTATGTCGCTCTTTGTGATTTAGGACGGGGCGCCATATGTGAGTTGAGTTTGTTGGTATCTCGCCCTTGCTGCGAGGGTTTTTCTCCGGGTCCTCCGTATTTCCTCCCTCCGCAAAAACCAACACGCTAAATTCCAATTCTATCTGTGAATTAGCCTACCTGGCTTTGATCAGCTCCCATGGTTGTTTCAGGTCTCGTTAGAAATTCAGAGTTTTTTATTTTATTTTGTTATGAAGGTACCTATTCGTGAAGGTTTTCTCTTCCGCCCAGTTTATCCATCAGGCGAGATTGTTCCCGCTCCATTTGTTTCTTCGGCGGCCCAAGCTCGTCTCTCTTCCTATGTTCAGTCTTTACCCAATATAATATCTTCGCATCTCGGAAGGTTTGAGAAGCGGTTGCGCGATCTTCTTGGCCTTGGCTGGTACCCAGCTATCCAAGTTACTTGCACATGTCGGTTGGAAGACGTCACAATCCGCGAACCATTACTTGAAGTTACATCAGGTCCTCCAACCAGGAGGACCGGGTGACACATTAGCAAATCTCTCACTGAACCTCCTTGACCTCTACCAGGAACAAAATAACCTAATAGGTTTCTCGACTGCATTTTGACAGTGAGACTATAGGCTGTCACATTGATATGTTCTTTGTAAGTAATGGAATATGGGTTTAAAATTAGGATTGGGGAGGAGTGGTAGTGAGGATTGAGTCATTATGGTTAAGGATTGGGGGTATAAATGGGGAAAGGAATCTGGGATGTAATGACTGGTGTACTACAGAGCAGGCGAGACAGGGAGTCCCTATCCCATACCTTAATTAATGATAATGAGTGAGCGGAAGGGATAATGAACTATTCATCATGTATTATTCATTATCCCGTGCGGTGACGTAATCAGCATTATATAAGGTGGAATTAATTAACCATAGTTGTCAGTTCGCAAAGATTGGCGAAGGAGGAGGTCGTCCCACCCTTCTGCTGACCAATTTAGCACTCTGTGCTCCTTGTCGTACAGCTCGTCAGGGAGTCACTATCCCATACCTTAATGCTAATGAGTCAGCGGAAGGGATAATGAACTGTTGACGGCGGTTAGGAGTTCAAATGGATGGAGTTCGAGAAAGAAAATGTAGCCGTGTGCGCTTCATAATACATAAATGGATTAACAGTGGCATTCTATGGAAGGAACAACCTTTGCATTGAGCCGGGAATTCGTAGAGGTTTTGTGAACTCTGAATGATTTATTTATCGCTCTGGATGGCGAGCGTTGTCAAGATCTTCTCTCTTTTTAAGGCCCGTTTACACAGGCGATTTTGATGCAATTTTTGTCGCGTCCCACAGCAATTTCTCTCGCCGCAAATTTGCATCAAGTTTTGAACATGCTCGAAACCAGTACGATTTGGTGGCGACAAAAATTGCATCAAAATCGCCCCTAGTTTATTATACACTCGCGATTTGGAAGTGCAACTTCGGTAGCGAGCAAAACTGCTGTGGAAATCGCGACAAAAATTCCACAAAAAATCTCCTGTGTAAACGGGCCTTTGGAAGAAGGGGCTCCGAAAAGAAAACCCGGCTGAAATCAGCTTAATTAATAGGCCATTTTGACGATGTTGCGCGCGCAGCTAGAACAATGGCTATCTGTTTTAAATAACAAAAGGCTGGTGATCCAGAACGAGTCTTAGCAGCTCGAGTCTATTGTTCTACTGATGCGTGCGCAACATCGTCAAAATGGCCTATACCACCCAACAAGGAGAGAAACATGACTGAAGACATCACAGTGGCAAGGTAAGTCATTTTTATTCAAAACATTTACAGTATTTCTGGCTAGCAAACGGTGTTCGTTACGTTCCCATACAAACTATTATAAAGTTATATTTTCGTAACTTGAGCTTGGGCTGCCTGTGCTCGAGCGTGCATTATTTCGTTATAGAACAAGGAGAACAATCTTTTGTTTGTTTATAATAAAAGGTATAGTAGTATATACAATGGCGGTTCTAATTCACATCCTTATTTAAGCCCTTTTTCTCCCATCGTATATCCCTACTCCGCGAAAAAATCGTTGAAATTTGTTCCTTATATAAGCCCTCCTTAGTCTCCCGTTAAGAACCACCCCCAACTACATTTAATGCAACCATTAATAAACCCCTAGTAGAGATATGGATTCATCATATTATGAGGGTACATCACAGTTACTATATCAAAACATCCCGTATACTATGTCTAATATGCCTTACCGTTCTAATGTCGCAACAACCACGTCGAAATATCTGAAGTATATAAATACTATGACTAATATATTGTACCTTCCTATAGAAATCTTGACTAACATCGTAGAGTATGCAGGTCCTACATCATTTGCCGCTATTTCTTTGACTTCAAAACATCTAAATGATGCCGCATCTATAGCACGCTACGAAAAAGTAGACAAAGAATTCCGTAGACGAGTAGTCCTATTAGGGCTTATGTCTGCTCATAACGATGATGAGAGAGATAATTTGGTTAAGAAATTCAATATTTCCGAGGATGACGTATACGATTGCGAATGTGGTATCGTAGTAGGATATAGCCATACTGATAATGGTAATTTTAGGGCATACTACTACGATGAAGACGACGACGATGAAACCGAGTATAACTACGATGGGGACATACTAATCAATGCCTGTAGGAATAATGATTTTGGTATCGTTAAGTGGCTAATTAAGCGCTTCCAGTTCAATATACTAGCCATACACATCACCTGTGCATTTTGCTACGCATGCGAAAATGGCAATATCGATATCGTCAAGTTTCTCTTTAAGCACTCCCAGATCCCCAAATATGATTATGATGAATTATATGAGGACATTGGTGGTATGCTATTCAAGGCCACTAGAAATGGCTTTCTTGACGTTGTTAAATTGATTATTGAGTACTTTTATCCCTTCGATTATGATACAGACGCCAACCACGCACTACGTTATGCCTACGATAATGGTCATTACGGTATCGTTAAGTGTCTCGTTGAGTACTTCTTCCAGTACGAACTAGAGAACGAATATTCAGACCTCATATAACCCCCCATTATTCCCTTACTAAGAACTACCCCAATAATAAAAAAAAACGGCCAATTTTATGCAACCATTAATAAATCCCCATTAGAGAAATGTTACCATTATGTTACCAGCCATAAGATGCGAGGACATAATCAGTGCCGATGGTTAATGGTTGGCAGGAGAACTATTTGTGGTAAGAGTTGTTTATTTGAGTGTTGTAAGCAACATCGACACCAGATCAGAAAAGGATCGTTTGAGCCATACCCCTGCCGTTCGTGCGGAGTTGGGACTCAATCAGAGACACGACTTTGTCGCCTATGTGGTAATATAACCGAACAGATGAACCTGGTGCGTAAAGGTAAGAGGGCTAGAACGGATTTCAACGCTGTATTGACTGAACTTGCTACGAAGAATTTACCTATAGGGAACTGATGCGTATAGGTAGGAGGGCTAGAAAGGATTTCGACGACGTATTGACCGAACTCGTTACAAAAAAATTACCTATTAGAGAATAGATATACTAATATTATACCCATAGTAAATATGGCATACGTTAATTATCAGAGAGACGTAATAGATGTATACGAACAGGCGCGCAACATACTTGATGAACCGATCCCCGAAACGATAGAAAGACGTTTAATTCCCCCCAAAATTGTCCCACTAGTATTCAAACGAACTAAATGGGTCATTGGTAATTTCTTACGAGGCTGGCTGATGGATGTTCCAGAGGGCCACGAACTTGGTGCAGACCCAATGGCATTCTTAGATGGTGTACGCCACATAATCCACGAAAAACTAGAGGAAGAGATTGTCGATCTAAAAGGCGTGAAGTTCCAGCTCGCCCTGAGAGTAGATCTAATAAAGTACAACCTTGATGGTAGCGAAGAATCCATCGACGTAGTATTTCGTCATTACCAGGAGGTTCTATTGCAGTCCAACGAAATCAATTCCGCGCTAGACAAGTCTTTTCCTGCGATCCAAGAACAACTAGAGAGATGGATACATAGAGGCTCAGGATGGGTGGTAGACCGAGTAGTTCTGCTTTGGCTCGACATAGCGCGATACCAACCACTACGAGGAGGCTCGTACATTTCACTTCCTAAAGAAGTCCAAAACAAGAGGGCTGTGATTAATGTTCAAAATAAGGATGATAACTGTTTTCGTTGGACACTACGATCGGCAATCTTCCCCACTGAGATTAATACGCAAAGACCATCTAAGTATCCTATAGAGGATGATCTAGACTTTACAGGAATTGATGTGCCAACCCCCATATCACAGATTTGCAGGGTTGAGAAGCAAAACAATCTTGCAATCAATGTCTTCGGCTGGGAGAAAGGGGTGATAGTCTACAGGATTAGCGAGCGATGTGTAGACACCCGCCACATTATAGATGAATCCGGAAAAATTAGCATTATAGATAAACACGGAAAAATTAGCAAGAAATGTGTGGACACCCGCCGTATCAACATGCTGCTCATAGAGAAGTCCGGAAAGTATCACTACACTTGGATCAAGGATTTGAATCGCCTCCTATTCGATCAGAGCAAGCACGAGCATCGAAAACACTTCTGCGAGAGGTGTCTCCACGGATACTGCCGAGAAGATCTCCTTGAAGAACACATTCCAGAATGTAAAGGTATAGGACAAACAGCAGTGAGAGTTGAGATGCCTAAAGAGGGCAAGAACAAGCTATCCTTTCAGCACTGGCACAAACAGCTAAAGGTTCCCTACATCATTTACGCCGATTTCGAGGCGCTGACAACCAAGATCGAAGTACAAGAGCTTGATCCAAATAAGAGCAACACCCAGAAAACTCAACTACATGAGGCTTGCGGATTCGGCTACATTGTGGTGAGATGTGATGGCCATACGGAGACTCCAGTCGTCTATAGAGGGCCCAACGCTACGGAAATGTTCCTGGAGGCAATACGACAAGAAGAACAGAAAGTTAAGGCAGCCCTATCTAAATGTAAAGTCCTACACATGGCTCGAGAGGACATTATAGCCCACCGCGGTGCAAACATTTGCCACATTTGTCAGAAATCTCTTAATGGGGACTCGGTTCGCGATCACTGTCACATTACTGGAAAGTACCGTGGAGCAGCACACAATGCTTGTAATCTACTCCTGCGGATAGACCCAAAGAAGACCATAATACCAGTAGTCTTCCATAATTTGCGGGGATACGATTCTCATCTCTTAATGCAGTCTATTTCCAAAGTAGAGGGGCAGATAAATTGCATACCCAATAACATGGAAAAGTACATTTCATTCTCACTTGGTAACCTCCGGTTCATTGATAGCGCGCAATTTCTCTTGGGGTCGCTAGACAAATTGGTTTGTAGTACTATAGAAGCAGCGGGCAAATGTAAACGATGCGATAAGGATGAGCTGGTTGTCATTAACGAGGCTTGGAAGCTAGTGGGGACTTGCCCCCAGTGTGGAGAAGGGAGCATAAAGCAACTCGACCCGTCTCGCCTTCCGATAACCGTTTCGCATACACCCCTCAATGCACATCTTCTTGGGCGCAAGGGCGTCTACCCATACGAATACATGGACAGTTGGGAGAGGTTTCAGGATGAGCTACCGCCGCGCGATGCTTTTCATAGCAAGCTTTCTGATGAAGGAATCTCAGATGAGGACTATACTCACGCACAGAAGGTTTGGGCTGCATTCGATTGTCAAACTATGGGAGACTACCACAACCTATATCTTAGAACTGATGTACTTTTACTCGCAGATGTGTTTGAAGGCTTTCGAGCGACATGTATGCAAAATTATGGATTGGACCCAGCTCACTACTATACGAGCCCTGGTCTATCGTGGGATGCATTGCTAAAGAAGACTGGTGTAGAGCTTGAGCTGCTCACAGACTACGATATGCATCTTTTCATCGAGAAAGGGATGCGAGGCGGCATTTCGATGGTCAGTCGACGCCATGCAAAGGCCAACAATCCATATGCGGCAGAATACGACCCAATCAAGCCCACTACGTACATACAGTATCTGGATGCAAACAACCCATACGGATGGGCTATGAGCCAAGCGCTACCAACAGGAGGATTTGAGTGGTGCGACGTAGAAAAGCTACGAACCTTGAGTATCCTCGATATCGAGAAAGATGCGGACAAAGGTTATATCCTTGAGGTAGACCTTGAGTATCCTCTAGAACTCCACGACGCTCACAACTCGTATCCACTAGCCCCAGAGCGTATGAAAGTACAGAAAAAATGGATGTCAGAGTACCAATGCGGACTACTAGGTGAAAGAGCATTTCCAATCGAAGTTGAAAAGCTTGTGCCCAATCTATTCGACAAAGAACGCTACGTCCTACACTATAGAAATCTACAATTATATCTTTCTCTTGGTATGAAATTGAAAAAGGTGCACCGAGCACTCAGATTCGACCAAAGTCCTTGGATGGAGCCATATATACGTATGAATACGGACCTTCGTAAACTGGCTACGAGCAATTTCGAGAAAGACCTCTACAAACTGATGAACAACTCAGTATTTGGTAAGACAATGGAGAATCTGCGTAAGCGCGTAGATGTTAAGCTGGTGCGTGCAAGAGAGGAGGACAAGCTTAGACGGCTGATATCAAGCCCAACATTTGCTAGATCAAATATCTTTGATGATGGCCTCGTGGCCTTACACATGCATAAAAGCAGGCTCGTACTTAACCGCCCAGTTTACGTTGGTATGAGCATCCTAGACCTATCCAAACACCTGATGTATGATTTCTATTACAACCAACTTAAGCTCCAATATGGTAATAAATGCGAACTGCTCTACACAGACACAGATTCGCTATTGCTTGAGATCCAAACAGAAGACGTCTACGACGACATAGCCAAAAATGCAGACCTATACGATACAAGTGATTACCCAAAAAACCATCCACTATATGACACTACCAATAAAAAGGTTCTTGGAAAGATGAAGGATGAGTGTGCAGGCGTTGCCATCGTAGAGTACGTTGGACTTCGACCTAAGATGTATTCGATCGTATGTGCAGACACTAAGGAGATTCGCAAGGCTAAAGGAGTACGGAAGTATGTTGTGAAGAAGCACATGCGCCACGAGCAGTATAAGGAGTCTCTTTTCGATAGGAAGACCTTCAGACATGGAATGAATATGCTGCGAAGCATTGGACATAAGATCTATGGTCTGCGAGTTAATAAAATCTCCCTTTCACCGCTAGACACAAAACGTTGGATTTCTGAAAATGGAATCGATACATTAGCCCATGGGCATAAAGATATCTGTTTACCCCAAGACGAACTAGCTTAGGATCCCATTCGGAGGTAGTTCGGTATCAAGTGGTACGACTTGTATCTCTTCACGCACGAATCCACGCGTTGGCTGTTTCTTCGAAACCTGCGGAGCAACATTCGAAACTTGTGGGGCGTACAAATAATATAGGACTGGCTGACCCGAAGAAACCATACTACGCGAAATGCTATACGTTTTCAAACTCCATATAGGATCGGTAGCACGCTTTCGTCCACCTTCTAGCTCACCAGGAGCATATAGATATCGAACACTGACATCGAATGGAAGTCTTTCCTCTTTGAGCCCAACTAGACGTATCCGTTCGTCCCGAACCGGCACGGGTTTTGCTGGGTTCGATTCGATTTCGTTTTTGGTAATTGCTATGGATGGTTGTTTTCCTGTCAAACGCGTAGCTTCGTTGTTTAAAGCTTTTACGACCGCAGGTAGACGAGACACCCATTCGACAGATCTATCATCCTTTCCCTGTGAAGTAAGTACCATCTCCTGAGCATATTGGTATCCAAACAATCTCTCAGCTAAAGTCCGATTAAATCGTTCGACGATTGCTTGATCCCGGTGAATATCCACACGACCACGACGTACAGAAACTTCATGTTTATCTAGTAGCGAAGACATTGCACCCATAAATTCACGTCCTGGATCGACTTGTAAAAGTTTTGGCCATGTTAGTGGACTTCGCTCATATATTCGTTCGAATGCCGCAGCAACTTCTTTAGATTCTTTAGTGGCTAATGGTTCGGCTTCTTTGTATCTGGATGCTACATCCACGATCGTCAGCGCATACTTATATAGCTTTCTTCCACGTCCAGGTCGATCGTGAGGTAGAAATATCAAATCGGCTTGATGGACCTCATTTGGTGTAGATACATTGAATTTAGGTCGTGGAACGTATTTGGGGGGTGGTAAGTAGATCTGCCATATAGCTTGTTTTTCTAGCCACATCCGAGTCACATCTTCAGATACGTTTGCCGAATTGGCAAGATGCTTAATAGCTGCTAGTCCTTTCCAATAACCCTCAGGACCATAGAAGATATTCGCAAGACGAGAATCCATCTGAACCTCAACGCATTTGATATCTATGCATAACGACTAGACTCCAATACGAAGACAAAAAAAAAGATAAAGACTTATCTAGCTGACAAGTTCTTATCCTTCTTTTTTT
This sequence comes from Actinernus sp. WN-2022, assembly GCA_030867875.1. Lineage (NCBI taxonomy): Eukaryota > Metazoa > Cnidaria > Anthozoa > Actiniaria > Actinernidae > Actinernus > Actinernus sp. WN-2022. Next base: position 41,679 of record JAOWCC010001253.1, read on the forward strand.
ATTTTATTTTATTTATTTTTATTTTTATGTAGATTCGTTTAGTAATCTTATAGTAATACTCTAGTAATACTCTAGTAATACTCTAGTAATACTCTAGTAATACTCTAGTAATCTAGTAAGTGATCTAGTAATTACGTTAAACGTAAAAAAGCTCGTTTTTTAAAAGCATAGCTATAACCAATTCTTATAAGAATCGAGTGGCAACGTATCCAGTCGCGAATACACTACCACCTAAGGCCACCAATTCGGTAGTTTTCCTCGAATTAGATGGTCGATAATAATCTGAGAGTTTAGGCTTTTCCAGTTTCATTTGTAATATGTGATATATATGGAGTTTTCGCATTGCATCGATTCTATCTTTAAGTCCAACGTGTGCGTTATTTTCTTTCCAGTGGTTCCAGGTGGCTTGTGCTTCTAGTCGTTTTTCTCGATTTTTCTCATAGGTTGCCATAGCGGCATTTGCCTTCTCCTGAGCTTTATCGTGTCTTACCATCTCTGCGGCAGCCGCATTAGGCCCGCTAGTTGCTTTTTCTATTTCGTGTGCGGCAATACTAGCGGCAGCACTAGTTATGGCGAAGAAAAATCCCATAAATATTATTGATGCCATAGCTTCGAAGGCGAGGTAGAGTCGCCCCCGTTACTCAACAGGCTTCCAATACCCTTTGTCCTTTAGGTATTTCTTAGCTGCAAGGCCACCAGATAGAACCGCTATCCACTTCACGAAGTTCAAAATACTAGATGAAGGATCGTTAGTCAAAGGCTCTTTGATTGCTTTTTTTCCGACCCAACCGCTGCCTGCCGCAAGTCCAGTCAATATAGTAGCTTCCTGTATTGTGTTCATAAGTTCGTTAACCATCTTATTGGAACAACGTTTACATCGCCGATAATATGTGTCTACGGCGTGGCTTCAAATGCTATATCATGCCTTGAGTTTTTAGGTTACGACCTTTTGGGGTTTCTTTGGTAGCGGCAGCTGAGCTGTCTGTGGCTTCAGCGGAGCTGTGGTTAACTCGTTGCGTTCGTTCGTATTGCTTATACTGACAGTACAAACCCACAAGTGCTATGCTTACCCCAATTACAGCAAGTGTGGTATTAGTTGATATCGAACTTGGCTTATCGGTATGACTGTCTACCTGCGCCTGCGTTGCCGCCACATTGGCGATATTTTCTTTCCTTCTTTGCGCTATGAGTTTGCCTGCAGCGACTCGTTTTGGATTTGGTGGGGGTTTTACTGGTTCTTTTGTGATGGGATCATTTCGATCTTCGGAATGGTATCAACTTCCATCTTGTTAAGAGTAATTACTTAGTAGTTGAGGTAACTTCAATACGTTAATTACATTTAAGATTCTTTTAAATTTGAACATACCTCAAGTACTTCATCAACTTCATCTTCGCTCGGCAATACTTGCGCCTCGGAGTCCTGTTTAGTGGGCATAGAATGGTTAACAACGTGACAAAGGGCACTAGTTAGTGCTACAAGTGGACCTGCTTTGTAGGCCAATCGGCCAGCCAGGGCAGATATCTCGTTTCGGACTAGGCGGTCTTCCTTTAGAGCTTTCAACAGCCTTCGTTGTTGTCGAGAATCTAGAGTCCTCACATATGCGACTACACAAGTTGCTACACTTAGTGCTCTATCCACTAAGCAGTCATTTATTTCCTTCGCTAAGACGGCTTGGTATCTACGATATAGGCGTTCTATGTCTTTATCAGGTAACTTAGAAATGTCCCCAAGAGAAAAATTCTTCCCTAGATATTCTTTTGTCGTACCAGTCACGGCTAGAATAGAGAGAGCTTCCCTATGTTCACCGATTTTTATGCTACGATCTTCATCGGTGGTAGCGCAGTGTAGGTTCGTTTCGAAGCCATGACAATTTTTGCAGGTAGCTCCGATGACAGCTTTGCTGCCGCTACTGCTGTAGCCGCATTCGGCCCTTGGTGGAGGACCTGTCACATCTATTTTGCCGGATTCAGCTAGTATGTTCATTAATTCGTCATCCAAATCTTTATCCATCTTACTTCAACGTATTGTGACATACCATAGGTGAAGGTATCTCTAATAGTGTGAAAAATGGATGTCGCAAACAGAAACATATATGTGCAAACTTAGTCTCAAGTTCTGAAATGAATAGCTTCTTGTCATCTAAGGATATGCTAGCGCCGTAGTCATCGAATAGATCCTTTAATCCCGGTGCGCTTGCGATGCGAAATGCCACAATGATTGCGCAATTCTCGCGAAAGTTCTTACATATACTCTTTTGTGTTTGTGATGAGGCCCAAATCGAAATACCAATGTGGCGTGCAGAAAAGGCTAAATCGGATATCTTATTGGTCCTTCCCTTAACATCCTTGCTTGCCGCACAATCATCAAGGATAATAAGCGTATTTGTTCCTTCGAAAAAACATGCACAGTCGCCTAGGGTTGCATCAATATCGTTCTGAGAAGGCGCTAGGACAATGAAGCGAGGATCTCCCTTACCAACGCCTTTATAGGTTTTATTGTTAGCATAGGTGGGACAAATTAATACGATATATTCAAACTTAAAACGAAATGGACCTCTCAATTGATCAACTATGAACTGAGTCTTTCCGCAGTTTGTGGGGCCAATTATAAGTGCGTTAAAGGGAATTTGTTCTGTCAATGTGTCCATGTTAATGAGTACATTAACGAATACGTCAACGAATACGTTAGTGATAAACATTTTGTAGCATTCCTTGTTCAATAGTTGCTTGTGCATCAGAAAGCACGAATATGTGCATGTTCACCTTACCTGAGCCTCCCACGCGATGAATCCTAAGGCGAATGGATGCTCCAGCATCTTGTTGGGCTAAACCATCTCCATGAACTATACTGGTTTGAGAAGTGCGGCAATCGATGAGTGCAGCAAACTTGTTCTCAAAGAACTTCTTATGCGTCATGGATGTAGCGGCGGCAGCCTCTCCGAAACGCGGGACAAACCAATTCTTTGCGGACTTCCATAAATCCTTTGGCAGCATCCCAAAAGAATATAGAGCGTTAGGAATGCCATTGACGTGTACCTCGACCTTGGTGATTCCTGGATTTACGAATTTCTCACTATCTCTAGTGCCTGCCACATGAGGATCCACAAATAGAAGAAGAATGCCATTGAGAGAGAGACGAAGTACGTTTATGCTTTCAGATACGAGTGTGTCGGTCCCTAGATCGATCGAGACGGTTTTGAAGTACTCATAATGGTTTATACAGAAAGGCTTTACCGCTGGCGTAGGTACTATTGGCCCGCGACGCAAGATCTAGACTTTCGATGACTTCATATTCTAGTTCAATGTTCGATAGTTTATACGTTCCTACTTTCGTACTGTCGGCTCCGACTATGACGTCTATGGCCGGGGCCAGTGTCAAATGAAATGACATCTTATCTCGAATCGCATGTGGATAAAAGACGCCAGGGGTTGTGATAACTTCGTGATCAATAGGTATCTTATATACGCTACCGTATGCCGCTAGTGTCGCATTATCAGCCGCATTAGACGTAGATGCGTTACTGGCCTTTGAACGAAGTTTGTTCACATTAGCAGATTGAATGCCCCGCTCTACGCTATTCTCTCGTTCTACATCAGATAGGTATAGATCGCTATATACCTGTAGTAGATCGGGTCGACTTAGATCTTCTAATCTAGTAGTTCCCATCCATACGACTCGCTTTGAGACTATGCAACGTCCAACATTGGCCACCAAATAGTTGTCGGCATGACCCCCGGATAGAGTGATATTGGCACTAAGGGCTAGACTACCAGGTACTAGAAGTCTATTTTCGCCTAACGTAGGAACATTAACAATTAAAGTTTCCCCCGGATTGGCTGATGAAGGAGTGAAAGTTACACGATGGAACACACGACTGGCTTTAAGAGATCTACCTTCTCTAGGAGAATAGTCAGGATGGAGCTTCGTTGATATCATGTTTGTTCCACAATTGAATATATCGCCAATACTAATAGTATATAACATATCAAGTGTTCAATATGGAAGAAACTTTAGACTTCGATCCTATATCTGAAGAAGGTAGAGCCGATGTGAATGATCTTACTGCCGAAGAATGGGCGGAGATTAGACCTGATGATGGCGAGGCAGAAATGGATTGGTGGAATAGAGCTAAGCATAGCTTCAAAAATACGACGAAAAGCATACGCGATAGGTTATGGAAATATCGTAGTAACTGGGGAACCAGTTCAGCTGAGTATATAGAATTAGTCAATCAAGGTGATGATGTGGAAACGCCGTTTACGGTAGGCAGTAGTACTGCGGAAACGCTATTTGAAAGACTGAAAAGACGGACTGAAAATGCACAGGACCAAATAACTATAAAGTTTCCAAAAGCAGATCTAACGAAGTTCACTGCTAGTTTGGATGACTATGATAGGGTCGTGATAAAACTCAATCGTAAAAATGCTGGATCATACTTACTGTCGGATGCCGTAGACACTCCCAACGTATTACCGAAAACGCTTAAAAACGCACTTGGACCTACTGCGGAAAAGGAGATTAGTATGAAAGAGGATATGGCCACCGAAAAAGATAAACAAAAGGCCGAGGAAATAAAAAAGATGGATTCATTAACTAAGGGAACTCCAGAATATGAAGTGGCAAAGAATAAAGTAGTAGCACTAGAGGATCAGAAACAGGAGATCGAGGAAGAAATAGAAGCCATCAAATATCGTATGTCGTTACGAGACCGCATAAAAGCCATCTTCAAGAAACATGGCTTTACGGTGATTGGAGTGTTAGCTGTCGCTGGTGCCGTAATTGGTACTGTCGTTAGTATATTGACAAAAGGCTTGGCTTCCGTTGCTAAGGGAGTTGGTGAGGCTTTGAAGGATCTTGGAAAAAAGTTGGCTAACGTGCTACCTGCGGCGATAGGCGCTATTGCGAGTTTCATATTCCGTACAGCTGGAGAAGTTTTCGGCTTCCTTGCCAAGAATGCCTGGCTACTCATTGTAGCTGTGGTCATATTCCTAGTAGAGCAATATAAATCGTCGAAACGTCAGCGCTAACGAAATATCATCCATGAGGCTACGCCGGCCACAATACCCACGATTGCTAAATTGGTTTCGTGATTCGTTGGCGATGCGCCGCGACTTTGTCGACTGTGTGGTATCGTATCAATCGTAGCGGTCGTATCAGTCGTGGCTCCGCTGTCTGTAGCAGGTTTATTCGTCTTTGGTTTCGAGCCTTCCATAGGGGCTGGTGGTGGAGATTTTTCGTTAAGATTGATGTCATCGTTTATTCCTAAACTGATACCAGGTTTATTTGCCGTTCGTAGGCTGTTTACGTACGTAACGCCCTTAAAGATAATCATATAGCTAGGCATTAACAGACAATCCTTCGCAACTGCTAGATCTAGACGAGAACTAATATCCTTAATAGATTCTCGGTATTGGGCTAGAGTGTCTGAAGCCGATTCTATGATGGCATTTTCAAACATCATATCGAATTTATTTTGGGCGGCTGAGGACTTCGATCCTACGATTGGTGAGCCGGTTGAAGCCTGGGATGATAAGACACAAAACAAATATACCATTATTGCCGCATTAATTCGGACCATCCCGGCCTTTGTCAATCCTTTCCCATTCTGTGGAACGAACCAGTTGTAGTGCTTCTCATTCATATCATTTCGACGTGTGGTAAAGTCGATTTCATAAGCACCGAACTCTCTTCTGATCTTGTCATATATGACGTAATTCCATGGAACGTTGTTGAACTTATTGAATATGCTTTCCCTGGGGAGTGGGACTCCCAATTCAAACAGTACTCGCCTGATCGTATAGTATACATGAAATCGATAAAAACTCCGAATATTGTCGATGATTGGCGCATTGTCTGAAAGATGGTCGTCGAATGATACGCCACAGCCTGCCGTAGCACACCAAACAGCGAAACATAATTGGTGCTGCCAAAGTTTCATTGGTTCAACATCGAACCACTTATTCGTTTTTCCCATTCTATCGTTAGCATTAGCAATACTGTCTCGCAGGGCATAGCTCGGATCTTTATTTTTTATTTTATCACTAAGATCAAGCCCTAGCTCTTGAAAGATATGTCGCGGCTCATACGTAAATAGTCGATCTTTTGCTACGTAGATCCTTAGAGTTTGTACGATTGGGTATATGTCTTTATCGACGTGTGCCCAGGAAACGGCTGGAACTGGATACTTAAAATCAGTCCTTCTGAATGGAAGTGGAAAACCCACAACTGTCGCATGTTTTTGCGCTGTCACGCGTAACGCTTCGTGTAGACGATTTCTGACATCTACTGGTATGAGACCACTCATATTCCAATGCTGCCCACCATCGTAAAACATGATTCTAGTCTCGTATGTAGACTCATCATGTATGTCGGATGCCGTTGTCCTAGCTGAGAACTTATCGAAGTCCGCGTGAGGATAATTTTTCTTAAAGGCCGCTAAAGCCTTTGCATTGCGAGGTGCGATATAGTCACCCCAATCACCGTCGAAATAAACTCTCGCTTGGAGACTAGGCATGGTTTCTTATCCTTGGCGCCGGGCCAATCGATCCGTTCGATTCATCCACTTGACTAATCTGTTTGATATTGATACGTATTAAAGTTACGACATATGTTAATATCGTGAAGTAAAGAACGTACGTTAGTATCATTGAAGCGAACTTCTGATATCGAAGCAAACTTCAGGCTTTAATATGGTAATCTTAAATGTTACCACTACCTCGGCTGACCATACTGTCTATTTTCAAGAACCTATTTACATCTATAATATTTCTCTAATCGAGATCACTCTTGAGAACAGTTGGTGGAACCTAACTAATGAAGGAAGCTTTAAGTGGGATGTCGATGGTGTGATGTTTCCACACGAAATTAAGGCGGGACATTATAGTATAGGAAACTTGATGACCCAATTCGATCCCGCGGTTGATGCTGGTTTATTGGAATTCATAAACCGCACATTTAGGAAATACTATATTTTAGATGTTAAGAAACCAATCCAGTTAACTAAGAATATCTGCGATTTGCTTGGTATCAAAGTAGGTGGGGGTCCGACAGGCTATGTGACTATCAATGTGGGAAAATACCCCCTGGTGCCACAAGATATTCACTATATGTATATCTACTGTGACGTGGTGGATTCCCTCTTCTCACTTCTTGGGGGAAAGCCCTCAGAAGTCCTAAGTATATTTAATATGGAAACCCATGGCTTTGGTGCAACGACTTACTCTATATCAAGCCCCCTAGTCGTTAAAGCTCTAGGAACAAGACGAAACAGCCTTCGCCTGACAATTAAAGACGAAAAAGGAAACATTATAGACTTCCGCGGTCGACCTATACGATACGTATTGAAGATTGAGTAAGTTATAATATATCGAAATGGCAAGCGATTCAATTCAATTACTTCCAACGGCACCAGGTATTTATCCGCCGCTGGCTAGCGGGGCTAGCGGAGATAATTTTCGGTTGCAAACAGTCCGAGATACTCTTTCAGATATCGAAACTCAAGAAAAACACTATGAAGGTATGCGTAAGAAATATGCTCGTTCTCAAGGAATAGTTCATGGCATTGCCGTGGTAACAGGAGGTCTATCTGTAATTTTATCTGGGTCTGGATTGGGAATAGCTTTAACTGGTTTTGGTATAATAATCGGCCTACCATTAGGTGTTATTGGTGGGGTCTGTGGGATGATTTCAGCATCTACGACCATTGGAGCTAAAAAATTAGGAATAAAAGTATCTAAACATGAGAAAACCACTATGTTGGCTAGAGCGAAAATTAATACGATTCGTGATCTAGTATCGAAGGCCCTGCGCGATGAAAACATATCTGACTCTGAATACAGTCTCATCCTCGCTGAAGCAAATAAATACGAGATTATGAGGTCTGAAATTCGCCGAGAGACTCAAGGACAAATAAACGGAAAAAAAGTAGAACAAATTCGCTCCGAAGTGCGAAAGGAAATGCGAGAAAAACTTGGCAGTCTAGTGGGGTAAGAATAAATATCTCCTTTGAAAGAAATCGGTATGGATCTTATTTAAACTTCACTAAAAGCAAAATCGTATAAATTACCGTGTTGTTTTGGTTTATATGTAAATTTCGAGACAACGCGTGGGTGGCGCTAATTAACATACGACAATTGCTTAAGACATAAGTACAATATTTTTCGCCTACGTCACTGTCTAGCACACATGGCCTCATGGTTCTGCGCTAGGTATATGATCGAAAAGGTGGAGCCGATCATATACCTGGGGTTCGAATCCTACGGGCCATGTGTGGTAGATCGGCTTGTGTGATGGAAAAAGCTCCACCACATCACACAAGTCGTAGCGCGTCTGTCGATGTGGCAGAAGACGAACGAATACAGTACAAACAGTGTCAATCCTGGGTCGGGTGCATGGGTGAAGCTCAAGGGATCTTAAAAGGGACCCACGGGTGCCGGTTGTGCCTCAACCAGATAGGACCGAATACAGTAGACCGAATACAGTAGACCGAATACAGTGGACCAAATACAGTAGACCGAATACAGTAGACCGAATACAGTAAGCCGGGCCCGGTAATAAGCAAAAACCTCTCTAGGAACGAAAAGGCGAAGAAAGGAAAAAGGAGAAAGGGGTTCCTAGAGAGGTTCTGGAGACGTCCAGTTTTGCTTTTGGTCTTTTTCTTTGTTTTGATTTTTTCTTCTTAGAACTAAAATCATATGGTCTAGTTCGATTTTTTTCTATCTATATCGTGACCAGAAATGGGAAATGGTTATGGTTATTTTAATGCAGAGAATCTGTTATCTGATCATCAATTTGGCTTCAGACGCTTTCACTCGACTGCGTCTGCACTGCTAGACTGTACCAATGAGTGGTACTTTAACATGGACCGAGGCCTTTACAACCTGCTTGTTTTCCTTGACCTTAAAAAGGCATTTGATACCGTAAATCATGACATTTTGTTGGGTAAACTCATGGCTTACGGTATCATGGATGATGCCCTCAAATTACTTTGCTCATACCTAGGTGACCGTAGACAAATGTGTCAAGTAAATGGAAAGTCTTCAGGTCAAAGGAAAATAAGTTGTGGAGTACCACACTGTTCGATTTTAGGCCCGCTTTTCTTCCTGATCTATATAAACGATCTGCCGGACTGTTTAAAATTCACTACGCCTAGGCTATTTGCTGATGACACAAGTCTAACGGCCGTTGGAAAAACGCTCGATGAAATCGAAGTGGGGCTGAACCATGATTTAAATAGCATCAAATAAATATAGCAAAAATGGAATATACCTTGACTGGATCAAGAAATAGAGTCAATAGCCTCACGGCAGAACCAAATGTTGTAATCGGGAATGATCCAGTCAAAAGAGTTCATGATTGTAGGGTTCTCGGTGTGCATATTGATGAATCCCTTACTTGGGAAAACCACATCAACGAAATAGCTAAGAAGATATCATCGGGAATTGGTGCAATCAGGAGGCTTAGAGATTATGTAAGCCACGAAATTATTGTATCAGTTTATAGTGCTCTGATCCAGCCCCACTTCGACTATTGCTGTGAAGTATGGGATTCACTGGGTGTTGGTCTCTCCCAGCGTCTACAAAAACTTCAAAACAGGTGCGCTAGGGTTATAATGCATTGCAAGAACGAAGCCGGTGAGTCAGAAAAAGCTCTGAATGCCCTCGGCTGGGTTACGCTAGCCGAACGCAGAGCTCATATTAAAGCTAAATTAATGTTTAAAATCCTCCATAATTTGGCACCCACAAAACTACCAAATATTTTTAGGGAATCGTATGCAACCACTAGTACGTACAATTTGCGAAATTCATCCAAAACGGTTGCCCTTCCCTTACCAAAAACAGAATTCTTAAAAAAAAAAGCATCAGTTATAGTGGTGCCAAGTTGTGGAACTCACTACCAAATGAGATACGAAATTGTGATTCACTGGCTTCTTTCTGCACCAAACAAATATCCCATGGCCATAGTTAATACTTATTTTCTTTTTCTTTTTGATTATTTTTTTAGTTAGATTTTTCGCATGATTATATTATTATTAGTAGTTATAAGTAATAGTAGGTAGAAATATATTAAATAAAACATAGGCATTTTTATAATTATAGTAGTAGAACATTTAATACAATCGTTGTAACGTACACAAGGAACTTTGTATTTTTTAGTACACGCCCCTATTGGAAACCAGTATATGTTATTGAATGGGCTAGCGTGTATAAATAAAGTTGATCTCGCTCCTAAACGCACGTGGCCTGACGTCGTGAAATGACGTTTGTAAGTAAAACACACATAAAAGTTACCAGATTGCGTTAATTGTTATTTAATATTCGTTTCTGTTAAAAGTAATGACATCAAATATAATAGTAAATGGCCCGATTCCTCAGTAGTTCCAGACCAGCGTCGGCACTCGGTTACTTCATGACATGAATATAAATTCGGGAACGGCCCCGCAGTGATCGAAATAAAAAACGAGCGGAAATAACGTTTCGTTATAAATTTCAGCCTCCTTCAAGATGTAGACATAGGACCCCTAAGGGCAACTCGTGGATGGTCAGTGAGCTATTTTGGTATATACTAAATATCGCGTGACCGATGACGTCATTGTTACGTCATCACCACTAAGTGATTTGTTGTAACCCAATACCATGTCTGTCCAGGTTTGAACTGTCTGCCATTAGATATGAGGGAGATATGGGCATGTACTTAACATCACGTGAGCGATGACGTGATCGTTAGTTTTTATCCACATCAGCGCAGAATGGCGGAGTTTTTGGGAATCTAACGCTAGCCAAATGTAACTTGCAAACGTTTTATCAAACATAAACAGTGCATGACCCGGAGGTCAACTGGCTGGAAGATCAAAGAAAACACGTTCGATAAAGTGAAATAATTAATGTCAAAATTTCGGTAAATACTAAGTGTCTGGCATTAGATGGGCACCGTCAATACATCTTCTCCAGCATGACCAAATCTTTTCGAATCCTTGGACGGTCATTCGCGGAAAGTTAACGGCGAGTCGGCGAGTCACAGAAAAAAACGACAAATACATTATCTCGTATCCACCAAAACCCAATAACTCGTTCTGCACATGCGTGCATCCACGAGTGAAATTACTATTGTGCGTGGAATAAACGACCTATGCATAACTTGATTACGTATTGAACCTTCGTTTGATAATGGCTAATTGTGTTGACGCATGCAGTCTAAGTAGTTCTGGAACTTCCAATCTGAACAAGGATTGTGTGACAGTTATTATTTAGGGTAGCTAAATCAAATTGATCTTTAAATCAAAATACCCCGCTGAACTCACATATCGAAGAGGTTAAAACGAGTTTTTATCCGGCCACATCGCCGCAGAATTGAGTTTTTGGGAATCTAACGCTATCCAAATGTAACTTGCACACGTTTTATCAAATACAAACAGTGCATGACCCGGAGGTCAACTAGCTGGAAGATCAAAGAAGACACGTTTAACAGGCTTATTTTTCTCACTGGTATTCTTGAAGGTTGATTTGTGCCACCTACTCCAAGACTGATCAGTATTCAAGCCTTTACTAGATAACAATACAGTGCTCAGCTGTTCGCGTTCGACCATCAAATTCAAACTATTTGACATTTCAGTGATATTTACCATTTCTCGAACTGATCACATTATTGTTATTCTGTATATTACCAAGCTTTTCCATTCATATTTGGCAGTTTTGTTTGGCTATTGTATGGCTATTGTATGGCTTTGTTTAGCTTGCTTGGTTTCCAAAATCTTGGCTTTCATTTCCCAGTGAGCAGGGGCGATATCGATGTTAGTTAACATCTCCTCGTCGTTCAACTGGACTTTAAGCTTATATTCACTCTGACGAGTAAAGAGTGCAGCACGTTCTATCTCTGAGCCAAGGGATATGTTATGAACGCGCCATGAGACTTGGGGAGCTTTGTCGCGAAAACAGTTGTACATAATACCATCTCTATCTCTGTTGCATCCAAAACGTTCCCAAAACTGCCAACACATAACATTCAAGATATAAAATTCTGCTGAGTTAAGCCAAACGCGCTTATAAATTTCCGGGATTCTCTCGTAAATACGACACGCGACCAAATGTCTGTTACCCTGGATCAGAGGTTGGAAATCCGCTTCTCCTAGTCGCTCGACGGCTAAGACGTCTCGCTTCGAGCCTCTGACATCCAGGGTAAATGTCTGTTTTTAACAATATAGTTGTAGCGATAAATTAATTATAAGGCATTTCGGAATAATAATTACCTTTAACAACACGGCCAAATCTTTTCGAAGTGTCTTTCCGATGAATCGCAAACTTGGACTCGTGCCATAAACTATATCCAAGACTATTCAGACAGCCAACGGAGTCCCCGATGTACACAGAAAAAACGAAGTACGACCCACTAACCCTAATAACTCGTGTTCTGCGCTTGCGCGCATCCACGAGTTAAAAAGGGATGCAGCTAATCAAATTGCCGAGATAAAGGAAAACATTTTGGGCTGTACTAACACGGACTGTGTATGCTGGTTATAGTTCAACAATAGTGTTTTGGAAATGGCCCAGAAGTAGTACACACTTTTCTCAGGCTTTGATAAATCGTACCTACGTACTTTTTAGACAACATTGCATTTCATTGAAGAAATGTTATATTACTTACCGAGTGAACCACAGCGCAACAAACGAAACGACTCCAAACGACCGCGTTCTCATTTTCACGCGCCAGAACGAGATTAATTTATACAAAATGGCGAAAAAAAGATACACAACCACAACAAAATTCTCAATGTCTCTTGCCTGTGCGACACAAGGAACCCAACAGACACCAGATTAGAATGGCGTTCTCCTTCGTCGAACGCAATAATTACTGGGAGCAGTTGTAATAGGCCTTTTGCAGGAAACAGTTATGTGCTGGTATAATACTTTGTTAACGAATGAAAGCTTGTAATCTCCATGGGAAAGACATGGAGGATGCTGGATGGCAAGCTATCTTTAAAAACGCTATTTTCCGCCTCCAATCGGCAATTGATTGGAGATAGAAAATTGCATTTACAAACAGGTTTTGCTAATAACACTACCGATCTCGTACAAGTGCCTTTAAATGTATATATGAAGTGCCAACCATGTGATTGCATACCTGCAAAAGGTCCATTACATTACATATAAATTGAAGGGCTGTGTGCAACAAGTGGGTGAGTGATTCTTGATCACGTTCTAAATTCTCCCTTAGAAAACAAGAAATCGAAGGAGAATTTAGAATTTGACCAAGAGTCACTTACGCCTTTTTTGCACACAGCCCTTCAATTATCACGAGCATCAGTAGTGAATCAATTATCCGGCTCCCCTAGCACAAACCATGTATGACACAAAAATATACTAGAAATCTATGAGTTAACTACATGTATTCACCTATTCTTAGGTGGCCCGAGTTAAGGCCACTCAGGGCCTCCTGTTCACATAAAATATCGCTTAAGACTTCATCTAAACGTTGAAAAGTCAGGTTTTTCCATAAGATGGCAAAGACAAATGTAGCCGTGTGCATTCATCGGCGAATGGGGAATGGATATCAGCAGATAACTTTATTTGAAAATTCTTTAAAACTTATTAGAGACCAAAGCTAATGTCATGACTGGAAAATTACCAACTGTGCAAAGTTTTGAGCAGATATTTTAGATTCAGAATGTTTCGAGTTAACAATTTATGGTTGGACACATTTTACAGACGAATACCATACATTTTTCTGTAATATTTTTGTTTGCAAATTTCTAACTTTGTAAGAAAAAATATAGCAGTCTTGCTTAGTTTGGTGCACGTGTGCTCTTTCAAGCCATTATATATATTTTTTTTGCAAGATACCCATTCCGCGCGATATCTCCGAAAGAAATTTTAAAACTTCATTTGTGTTCATAAAATAAATCAAAGCATTGTAGATGTACATCAGTCTTCGCTTCAAAAACGTGTTTAGAATCTAGTAAAACACTAGACTGCGAGCAGTCCCTCCTTTCGCCTCCGTTGATAGAGTCAAACTCATTTGCATATTTGCCACCCACTCCAATATACACCCTCAAGTAAAACAAGGAAACAACCGTTAGTTGCGTTACATTCATTTATGCTTGTTATAATAATACAAAGATCTTCCTTTCCATCTTCTGCAGGTTCTGCCTGATTTTGTTGTATGCAACACCTCATTTATATCGACTTCTGTCTGACTATTTACACCATCACCATCTATTGAACCACACAGCGGTCAAACGTCTGCGCATACGTCAAAAACAAATTCAAAGCGAGCCCGTCACTGTTCACACACCCGTTTTCAAACCTTGAGAACTTTTTTGGTAAACTACGAAAAACATTGTTCAATTTCCCGTCGACTGTGAAAGTAAAAAGCTTAACTTTCACGTAATATGTTTTAAGGTAAATTTTGCGCGGGAAATTCGATCGGCCGCCCATCAGACTCACCGTAATACGCACGCGCAAACGTTTGACCGCTGTGTGCTAATTGAACTATACTGATCTCCATCTTCTACACGTACATCACTCTTGCTATATATTTTACTCCGTGACAGTATGGTACCGAAAATAATTATTGGAAAGAGCCTAATCTCCATCGTGGTTTCCCTTGTTGTCGACAACAACCGACTTTTCACTGACCAGAAAACAATTTTCACTGACCATAATAAAACTGTTCGACATCCCTCGTCCAAAACTAAAGTCATTATCAAAATCTGTAGCCTCTCCTCGCAGACACTTTGAGGCATGAGGGGCAGTCGTGGCAACCTAAAAATAAAATTCCCTGACTTTATCCTGACTTTGACAAGAAATTTAGAATTTCCCTGACCATGCAGATGCAAAATTCCCTGACTTTTCCCAGACCTTGAAAAAAAAATTTGGCCGACTTTTCCATGACCTGTGGTAACCCTTACTACGTGCTTGTAGCAAACATTATGGAACCGCATTTGTTGGCAAAAGCGAGAACTTCGTGGCCGACTGGCTTGTCCAGCAAGGCCGGCTACAAAAGATTGTGGGTGTATTTAACAGCCATATTTCCATTAATGCTAGTTTTGAACTACTTGTTTGAACTATTTTATAAAGTCAAGCCCGGCTCGTATTCTTTTAACTGTTTCAAAATACTCGTACTTGGGGAAGGTATATGGATGTGCCCGGGGTTTGGGGCATTTACCTCATTTTTCAAAAAATTCTAATGCCCGGGGGTTGGCCCGGAGGGAATGGGCACCGCTAGAATAGACTGGTGCATAACATCACGACAAAAAAACATTTTTTTAACGAGTACTTTGTCATGCAATTCTGAATTACTTTGAACTCGTGAGATTTTTCAGAGCCCAAATTGCATTTACCCTACGGGCTCGTGTAATGTTGATAATCTGAAAATCTCACTCGTTCAAATTAATCTCGAATTGCACTCGAATCCATACGATTACCTATACTTATTGTTCTTAGTCACGTTTTGTGTCGCCATGATTTTGATAACGGTCTTCAGTAGCATCATCAGTCTAGGGCAAAAAAATCATCCTACCATAACTTTGCTAAACCTAAGGTAATGAGTGGCTGTTTTACCAGTGAAAATGGTGGACAATTATCTGTTCAAAGTGTCCGTTGTTTTACGACGATTCCAACCCGCCCATCTTGTTGTTTACTTCCATTTTATTCTGTTTTGGAGAAAATCGCATCCCCAAAACGGGCCTTTTTACGACCAAATTTGGAAGTATGTTGTGTATTTTGGGACACAAATATTTGTTAGTTTTTAACGTAGTCGTTGTTCAAATTCTCCTATACTTGATTGTATTTGCATCAAATTGTGGCTTAGACATAGTTTTACGAGTTAGGGTTGTAATTTGAAGCCGACAATTATGGATCAACATGGTGACTTTTGAGGATAGTGGTGTAGCTTATGCCAAGGTTGTTATGCGGAACAAAATGTAAATGTCACTTCATTTTATCCACTTAGACATATGTCAAGATGGTTGAGAGGACGTTAAGGCACCAGGGATGCCCCAGTGTGACCCAGTGAATCTACTGCAGATCGAGATTACCTCCTTGTGGTCTGCCATTGAAATTCAGTTTCCTATTCACAATGTTCCTTCATCAGCAGTCTGAAACTAGCCTTCTATCTACAACTATTATTATGTCTTCACAGTTATATGAGGGTCCACAATAGGAGTTCTTAAATCCCGCAATCCCGACATTTTTTTCTCTCAATCCCGCAATCCCGCAATATTTTATCTCGAATCCCGATCCCGTAACATATTTCTTTAAAAATAAGTTTTAGTACCTTAACTAAATTTACGCCAGTAGTTGCGATAGTTCCTTTCGTAGTTGTTTTAATTACGCGACGGTTTGTAATCGTGTCTCGTCTGTCCACAGGTAACCCAAGCACTGTAAGTGGCAATATTTACTAGCATTTGTATGAGATTTTTTAGTCTTGGATTTTCAAAACTATAACATTGAATAAAAAGCGAGAATACTTACAGGATTGTGTTTATTTGTCCATGGGCTGTGTATGGTTGCAATTTCAGCGTTTTGGGGCGAGTTTTTACCGCACACAGCCCATGGACAAATAAAAACAATCCTGTAAGTATTGTCGCTATTTATTCAATATTAGTTTTGAAAATCCAAGACGAAATATCGCATACAAATGTTAGGAAATATTGACACTTACAGAGCTTGGGTTACCTGTGGTCTGTCATCATTATACTTGCAGTTTTTGATTTATTGACATTTACTCGACCTCGTTTGCTAGCACTGAGATAAGACAAGCCAAATCACCGCCAGAGATTTGGTAACGTCCTCAGTATCTCAGTAGACTCAGTAGTTATTTTTTCTTTGGATCGAACCCAGAGCCTTACGGTGCATGAAACTTTAAAGTGCAAGTAAAGCCATAAAACAACATGAACTCTTTTTGCCCCAAATTCTATTTCTGATATACTTCAGTTGTCAGTCTAACTTAGTTTTCTTTGAGAGGCAGGAGCAGAAATTAAACTACAATAAACGCTACCAGAATTGCGGGATTGATTCATCTTGTGATGTCACGTAGAAAGAAAACTTACTGGATTCTATTGTAGTAGTTTTCTCTAGGGAGGGAGTTAATTCAGCTTATGACGTCACAGGATCCATGAAAACTAACCAAAATTAGGGATTAAATGCCAGAAATGTTACTAAATTATCAAGATTAATACCGTTTTGTGAGAAACAAACACAATAGTACAATATACTTTTTTTCATTTTTTTGACATGATACTTGCACTTTACATGTATACTCTCTCGCCACGCAAAACGTTGCGGCTCTCGACTATGCCCTCAAGCCATATACGGTGTTTTGGGAGACTCCGCACGCAGGCATTAGAATTAGACTGCGATCAGTCCTTTTCCCTACATTCGGACATCGATATGAGCGCGCGAAGTCAAAGTTTAGGACCCGTTTGAGGAGGGAGAATGGGGGCGACAACTCGCCCCCATTCTCACTGACTTCGCTCAATATCCAAATGAAGGACAAAGTAGGGACTTAGGGCGCTTTCCATTTACACGAACAGAGTGGTCTGATAGGCCAGTTCTCAAATGGAACGCGTCAGTTCTAAGAACTGGTTCAGAACAGATTGGCTACTCAGGGAGGAGAACTATGAAGTTCTGCCAGACTGAGTTCTACGATCCTACAACGTATACAACTCTGAGGGACGTAAGAAACCATGACGGCATAAAACAAGATTTAATTTACAAAATACAATAACTGCACGTGAAAATGCATGCAGTCGTAAACGATTTGACTGTTGTCTGCAAAAAAACAACTTGAAAACGTCGAGTTTTACGTCTAAAAAGAGCGTACCTTTTCTTATGTACAATTGCAACAAGAGCCCTGTCCAAATCGGTCGGATAAACGTAAAACGCCTTAAGTAAGAATAAAAATAAATCGGGTGAGTGGGCCTCCTGTGTATGAACTCTCCCCTTTTGCAACAGGAAGCTCAATTTTTCCGAATTCTTATTTTACTAGATGCTTGGACGAGTACCTTGGTATGGCTCGTTTGACAGTTTGCGAAATTCCCACTTTCACTCACTCTTTTCACTCATTCATTTTTCGGACTCATGTGTCATGGCACGGCAAAGACCAAACAAGGATTTACACACTGAATTAATATTTGACATACAATGTTGTTTTTTTCATTTTGTGTTAGTTATTTCCGAAAAAACCCGAGAGCTTGTTAGCAGCTAGCGCTCCAAGTGCGAATCTCACTTCCATACCAGACTAATCCCTTTTGATTGACACCTGAGAAAATAGTGAAATGTTCTTTTGACTAAACCGGTTTTGACCACGTCGGGTTTTATTCTTTTCTCTGATTGACAAATAAAGCGGACTGAAGTAAGACAAATAAGCAGATCGCGAAAATCCCGAATACCGCCTCTCGGTGCCTCTATTTCCCGTATCCCGCAGAAAAAATCATCTATATCCCGCGTCCCGTCAAAAGTTGAAATCCCGAAATCCCGCCTCATTTTCTTTCATATCCCGAAGCCCGTGTCCAAAAAACGCCCAATCCCGCATCCCGTAAAACCTATTGTGGACCCTCTTATATCAAATGATGGTGTACTTATAATAACCAGTGGAACTTAATTGTCAAACATTCAGAACTCTTCCTTATGTTCCATACTACATGTATTAAAAGAAGTAGTCTACATCAGTATATTGCCTTAGGCCGGTTGAATGTTTTATTTTTCATATCATGACTCCATGATTCAAAATGTGTTATACTTTACATGGACCATGCATCATTATTTATGGAGGAAGACGGGCGAGATGAGAAATTATAAAACTTGTCAAGACATTTCATAATCCCCCATAGTATAAGTACATTGAAATTTCGAGATTCATTCCTCATGGAAAAAATCCCCCAAAACTAAGCTATAATACAACGGTTGTATCTTACAGCAACACTGTATACATACTTCGTAACCAATAGTGCACGCAGTCTTAGAGAAGTACCAGTAAGTGAGCACATGAACAAAGTTTTATTTTTGGAACAAAATACTGTGCAATTATTTAAAAATATCTTCGTTGGTCAGTGCATAACCAGACAATGAACACTCATGCTTTATGGAATTTAGAGTCTTTCACAGTAGATAGAGTTCTAATGCTTGGAACTCTGAATCCCATAATGTACTTGTATTAATTGTCTATTAGCCTTAATGATGATTTCACTTAATGGAATTTACTCTAGGATATAATGCCCTGAAGTATTGTGCAGTTTCACAACAACTTTAGACAATTTCGATTTTAAGTATTTGGCCAAAGTTCCAATTTGCTTAGAAGGTACAGAAAGATCCTGAAGAGATTTCAAACTACATAACTTCAGGGTATAATTTGTGAACATTATACCCTGAAAATTTGATTGAATACACTGGTTTGCGGCTTTCCCTACGAGGGTATCACTATAAAAAGTGTCCTTCATGCGTAACCAATACTTCACCACTAATACGGAAATATGTACAATCATAATCCGCATAGACCGCTAAATTAGTAGCTTTAGAATGAACACCTAAAACACGCTTGCAAAATTTCAAATGAAGCCTCTCTAAATAATTAACATTAAAAAGTTTCTGCTTAAAAAGATCAAAACTGGATATTTTCCCCAACATATATACTCCCCAAATTTCACAGCCATACAACAACACCGGAGCTACAACCGAGGAGAAGAGCTTCAACAGCACTTTAACCGGAACATTCTCGATTTATTCATTTGGATGAATAAATTAAGTTCAATCAGACCTGGCGCAGAGGTTAAATTTTTGCCGTCCGTGCACTCGACGATCCTCGCGCCATTTTAATTTTCCAACAAAAGGCAAAACATTTAACCTCCGGAACCCAGGGTAGGACTGTTTGTGCATTTCGTAAAAATGTATTGAATAAAGCAAGTAGAACAGGGTTTCTTGTGGTCTGTACTCTGACAAAAACACTCCTGGAGCTGTATAACATTAAAAAAGTTACAGAAATCACTCGTCGCTGCGGCTCGTGATTCCTGTACTCTTTTTTCATGTTCTACAGCTCCAGTCGTGTTTTGTCAGAGTTACAGACCACAACAAACCCTGTTCTATTTGTTAAATATAATTTATTATACTGTGTATATGTAATTTGTCCTGAATTTAATAGTTAAATTGTAAAAAGTGTGAAATAAAAGTATTGTATTGTTTGTATTGTATTGTATTTACGAGTGGAGTAATCCAAGCTGGATCGCGAGAGCACAGAGACAGTTCGTAGGGGCATCCATGCATCAATATAACCATGTATCTTAGAATGTAACATGCAGATTAAGACGAGAGAGAAAGAAGTATTCGAAGAAGTGGTTAAAAGAAGATGGGATACAAGTATAACGGACATTAGAAAATGGCCACACCCACTCAGCCTATCAGCGCCTAGTACATGTATTTAATGCCCTAAATCCCATAAAGTATTCCCTAAGTAATAAGAAATACTAACAAGGCCTATTTGTTTAAAGCGTTATTAGTGATTCCCTATTACTTAGAGAATACTAATGTTAACTTAAGGAATACTAATGGAGAGGCCAAGTTCGAGGGCTGTAGCTGTTATGGAGAGCGAGCAGTTGCATTTTAATTTAGTTTCCATACATTCGTCTGTAAAAGTCGTGTTCATCGGCGCGGAAATAAATAATGTGACTGCTTGTTACACTCTGACTGCTTGTGGATGCTTGTTACCCTCTGTGACGGCTTGTTACCCTCTGTGACGGCTTGTTACCCTCTGTGACGGCTTGTTACCCTCTGTGACGGCTTGTTACACTCTGTGACGGCTTGTGACGGCTTGTTACACTCTGTGACTGCTTGTTACACTCTGCGACTGCTTGTTACACTCTGTGACTTTGTGTGAAAGATGTTGTTCCCAGTGCTCTACTCGGTTGTTACGCGTTACGCGTATGCCAGTCAGCAAAAAAAGCCTCACAAACTCTGTTAATTATTATAAGCTACAGTAAATTATAGAGTTTTAAAGTATGAACCTAAAAAAACTTGGGCTTTTTACTAATTTTGGCTTGCTCTTTCCATTTCTGGCATTCATGTTGTTCTAGCGCCAATTTTTTTTTGATCGACAGGCTAAAAAGGTCACGTGACCAGGTCCTGCCTATTATCAGTAAAACTTTGTAATTGGAAGCTCCCGTAAGGGACCATGACCACCTTTGGGGGTTGAGAATTGGAAGAAAGTGGAAAATAGCATTTACAAACAGGTTTTTGTTAATAACACTACCAATCTCATACAAGTACCTATAAATATATGAATTAAGATTTGTTTGCGATCTAGTACAACCATGTGATTGCATTCCTGCAAAGGTCCATTCCATTATATGTAAATTATCACAAGCATGAGTAGTGAATCAATTATCCGTTTCCCTTAGCACAAACCATGTATGGCACAAAAATATGCTAGAACTCCCTGTATTAATTAACCTATTTCTAGGTGGTCCGAGTTAAGGCCACTCAGGGCCTCTTGACTGTTAAAAAGAAAGATACACAGAATCCGATTACATTCACTGATTCATTTATTTCAAGGCAATAAAAAAATAAAAAATCTACATTTAGATTACTGACCATCCAGAAGTCATTTAAAACTTGTCCACAGCTTGAGAAAGCATTTCTTCCCAACCGTCATCTTCCACTCTTGCTTTCAAACGGGAGCGCTGACTGCATAACTGTTTTCTTTTGGTATGCACGGTTTACACCTCATACATGCAACATCAGCATGGCAAAATATTCTCATGACAAAGCTAACAAACCTTGTTTGTTCTAAAACAATGGAACTGTGTATTACATTGGATAATGGGTTCGCTCCTCGGTCCTCTTAGAAATAATGACCTCGCACTTCGCACTCCGCACTCGGTCATTATTATATCCTATATTTAATGTGATTTTAGCAGTAGTACAAGTTATACCTTAAAATAATCGCCTGATGATAAGCAATCATTTGCGCCTACTAAAATTGTGATCTAACCCTTGTGTAAAAATATCGTAAACTTTGAGGGTGTCGAGGAAACAACATTCCCTGTTTCCCTCGAGACTAGACATTAGTCATTATAAACGTGAACTCGTGGATCCTGTGTTAATGTGCTAGTGCCACACATCTTACCAATACGGATATAGGTCAGGGTCGTGTTCCTGGATATGGCGTCAGCCAGAGCATCAGTAGCACCTTCACAGGGTTTGTTTTCTATGTACCAGGTAACGTTGAGATGGGTCAGCTTCGTGTTCTTGATTATGAGATCAGCAATAGCACGAGTGCCACCTCCACCGAAGCGATTCAATCCCACGTCAAGATGAGTTAGAGTGTTGTTTTTACTCGTCAACACATCAGCAATAGCACACGTTCCGACCTCGGTAATACCACACCAGTTAATATAGAGGTGAGTCAGGCTTGAGTTGTTCATCAAGGCGTCATTGGCAATAGCACAAGCACCTTGGTCACCTATCTCATTAATGCTGATGTTCAGACTGATTAAGGTGTTGTTAGTAGTTAAAGCACCAGCTAAAGCAGTACAACCAATGACGCCAACATTATTCACCCTGAGGTGGAGTTTCTTCAAGCTCTTGTTGTTTACCAACATTTCAGCGACAGCACAGGCGCCATCATCACCGATCTCATTGTACCCCATGTTGAGAACCGTCAGGTTATTAGAATTTAAACCATCGGCAATTTTACATCCAATGCTGCACTGCGACAAGTTAAGAGTTTTTAAGCTCTTATTTTGACATATTGCATGGGCAAGCCTCATTAACATGGCATCATTCATTTCGTTCAGATCAGTAATCCTTAAATGACTAAAGGGAGACTTGGTTGTCGTAGTCCCTGAAATCGCATCAGAACATTCAAAGCTAGAAGTACTGTCATCTCCTTTTGCAGAGCATAGAAGCCAACATAATCCATCGAGACTTTTCTCACCATAATAAGAGAAATGAACCCATTCAGGTAAACATCCACAAGTTGAAATTGCTGTCAATTGCATTTCATTTTCCTCTCCGCTTAAATTACCTATTAACTCACACAGAAAATTAAAGACAAAGTACGTCGTATATTCCAACCAATCATCATCATAATCGTCACCATCATCACCACCATCATCGTCATAATCATCATAATCCTCGTAATCCTCGTAATCGAGATTTATTAAATTAGCGAGATACTCATCTTCAATGTCTCTGCTCATGAGATCAGGAATGAGTGGCAATAAGAGAGCAAGATATCGAATAAATTCAATGGTTTTGTTTGTTGAAACATGTAAGTCAACCGTAGTAAGAATGTCAAAACGTTGTATGATTGAAATCATTTCGACCTTCTGAATGGAACAACGAGCCTGGGGGTCTCTATCAGTTAAGCAATCAGCGACATAAAGAGCAGCGAAGTACTCTTGAATTGTTTTATGAGTAAACGAGAATACCCCTTCTGACCTGAGCTTCCTTGCTGACTTCTCTTTAACCAGGAAACCTAACTTGGACAGTAATTCTCTCTCATTAGGCGGAAGTTGGCTTTCTTTGAAATACAGCTCATCGTTCTGTAGACCATCGAAGGCTAATTTCCCCAGTATCATGTGAACTGCATGATAGTCTTCCATCAAAGTGTCATCGTTCACATTATCTTTACCTTCCTTTACACAATACCTCTTGGTGACGCAGAAAACGATCTCATGGTACAGTTCACGAAGGCTTATGCTATTTCCTTCTACAACCAGGCGATCCTTGCTTTCTTCATAAACTACACAAAGCAGAGCTGTGTTAAGTGGACTGGAAACTAAATCCATAAGAGAAGAATTACTCCTAACTATATCTGTGAGACGTTTTGCTACAGAAGGAGAGCTGTGGAAATAATTATTTATGAATTCACATGTGTCATTCCATTTGAATCCCTTGATTTCTAACAAATTGTTAAAATGCTTGCGTATTTTCATGCCTCTCTCGTGTCGTGTTGTTACAATAACAGAACAATGTGATAGCGCCCTTCCACTTATCACTTTCATCAAACTTTCCTGTACACTTGTCTCTGCTGGAAGCTCATCGTAGCCATCAATTATCCACATCACCTTCTCCTGGTTCTCCTTGATGTATTGGAACAATTCTCTCTTTTCATTCTCACCAGTCAGCTCCTCGGGAAGCAGCTGATCTTCAATCGCCTGCCATATCCCACCGTTTTCAATGTCTCGGCATTTTAACAGCAGGAGAAGTTCAACCTCAGGGAAATAAATTGAACTCGATGATGGAATGTTCTCCTTAGCCCAATCATACGCCAGCTTATGGCAGAAAGATGTCTTGCCAATTCCTGGATTTCCCTCAATTAGGACCATTCGTTGTCTCAGCTCATTACTCTCCTTTTGAGCTCTGAAAACGTCATACATGGCGACCTCTTCATCTGTTTCTGTAGATCTTTCCTTCTCCCTCCTGATTACTCTCAACCTTGTGAACATCCTATCAAGGCCCAACAAGGTGGTGTCCATCCATGGAAATGGTTGAGTCACTACATTCTCTCCACTTGTGTAGTACTGTTTCAAGTAAGATGAAAAACGTTGGGCTGCTAGAAAAATAAAATAAAAATTGTATCAATAGACGAATTAACAGATGAAGTGGGGATGCAGGTTGGTGCAGTGATAAAACACTCGCCTCTCACTGCTGCGGTCCCGGGTTCGATTCCCGGCTCGGGCACCGTATGTGAGTTAGGTTTGTTGTTGATTCCGTATCTGCATTCGAGGGTTTTTCTCCGGGTTCTCCGGTTTTCCTCCCTCCGTAAAAATTAACCGTGAGTCGAGTGTAGTGTGTCCAAAACAGTTAATGTAGTGGGGAGTGTGTAAAAGCAGGCTCCCACCAGCTTTAAGCTGTAATACCCAGCCTGCTATAACAAATAAAATATTTATTATTTTTATTTTATTTAAAAAGTCAATGGTAGCAGAGGACATCAATACAAGGGCCGATCGTCAGAAGACTAATAAGTAGAGAGTGAAACGTCTGGCGCGTTCTACAAAAATCTTGATATGCTGTGACACGTTTGAGAATCGCCTTCCACAATTGACAAGATCCTTGCACACGGACGCTTTAATAAAAGTAATTTTCAGCCAGATAATGTTCTTAATAGATATATTTTTGTTTAATGAAGGACTCGTAATTTTGAAGTAAATTTACTCAGGCTAGTTATGTACCCATAACTCCCACGTCACCTGACGCCTCTTGTGTCTCCATCCTCTCATGTCTCTGAACACCTTCACTGGCTTTCTTGGATTCCAGATGAACTTCTTCCAGCTTTGACGCCAATATCTTGATCTCCTCCTTACTCTCCTTAATGCCACTCTTGATCTCAGCACAGCTTTGGAGGCTTTGCTGTAAATCTCTCTTGATCTCTTTGTGATCGTCATGCTCAACAACATACTGGTTAGTGTCAGGCATTGGACGTTGAGAAGAGTCCTCTTCTGTTTGTGTCGAAGGTGGTTGAGGTTTCTGTAGAGATGGGTGATCCAGCAGAGCATTCTGCTGAGGAGGTGAAGGACCCTGCAAAAGATTCTGCTGAGGAGATGGGTGATCCAGCAGAGCATTCTGCTGAGGAGGTGGAGGACCCTGCAAAAGATTCTGCTGAGGAGATGGGTGATCCAGCAGAGGATTCTGCTGAGGAGGTGGAGGTGCAAGATTCTTCAAAGGAGGTGGAGAAAAATCTACAATGGAAACTTCAAAAGAGGTACCACCTGCAGGACAGGAATACAACATGCAACGTTACCCTCCTGGATAAACAACATACTACTTGGCCTTTGATCATGGTCAATAGAAAAAGTAGTTAGCATATATACAATGCATTGCGTACATTGGTATATGATGGCAAATGAATAAATGATCACATTGTAAATGGGGGACTATTGAGCTAGAGTTGTATTTTTTGTTTGAAATGGAAATACATGTACAAGCCAAATTTGGAATGGTGTAAAAAATTATGCATCATTGTAAACCGCATACTCCCAGGGAAAGGAGTGGAGAATAATGGAGGAATGTGGTGTTAATGGAGGTAATGCTGCCCCCAGGGGGGGGGGGGGGGGGGGGGGGGGGGTGGTGTTGTAGGATTGTAGCTACATCCAATGGTTGAAATATCATGTAGTGGTCGCCAGTTGAAGCTGACAGCCATTTTTGTCTACTGGCACATGAGCAGCAGTAGACACCTTCCTATAACTAAAGCTGTTAGCATTAATAACTTCGGGAATCAATCGAAGCTGAGTCGTAACCAATCTAAACTAAGAAATATTGTGCACCCCTAGAACTTTGACTCTTTGTTATCAAATGAAAAACAGTCGGTTTCCCGATTAAGTGACGGAAGGCGTACTGTATGTTGGATTATTGATTGCAGACCTGTGGACTGAGATTCTGCTGAGATTTGCAAGTCTCATTCTCTCAAGAGATCCGGCAAGGTCGTCGCTATTTATACAATGAATTTCACTCAATTTGCATTTAAGGGGGCTCGCCTAGATTTTCCAGGGACGCACCATACCCACTTTGAACGGCTGAAACTCCGCTGTCAGAGCTCGGTCGGGCTAGCCACTTCACCCATTTACTAGAAATAGAATAAACTTTGCAAAAATGTAGGTTTGTTTGACATCGGTGTTACCATAGCAACACAGCGTTGACGTCATGTATTTTACATATCATCAATTTTCTCGAAATCTAGACCTAAACTTTTAAAACTACCTAGTGTCCCTTGTAGACTAAATGTAGGCCTTCAAGACTGCAAAGTTAAAAAAAATTGTATTAGAGTTGAATATTTTCGTTTAAAAAATAAACAATTCGCCTTATTTCCTGTTTAGTCGTCGACAACTGTGTTTTCCGGACCGATTCAAGCGATGTTTTTAGCATATTTCATACCTGTGGAATAGGACTACTTCCCATGAAAATTTCATTCCTTTTGCTTTATTCGATTTCGGTTTATGGAATCATAAGTAATATCAGAAATATGCACATTTTACTCAAAATAGTAACGTATTTGCTAAGGGAGCTGTAATTCGAAAACTAGTCGATAAATATTTAAAAAAATATTTTCACCTGAAATTCAACATGTACTACCCTGTCCCTGTAAATTTCAAGAGCATTGAATCATTTTAAGGGCGCAGAATAAAAACAAAAACATAGGGAACTTTTACATTCTTCAACGCAAGCTTTATTGCTGTATCATTTTGTTTATAGCTTATGTCTTTCCGAAATTTCTCTTTTGTTTAGATTCTACATACTTGTGTGCTTTTGAACTAACAAGTTTACCATGCATGCTTTCTACGCTTCGCTACTGCTGGAACGCTCGTGCAAATTCTGTTCTTAGTACAATGACATGCAATTATCATAGTCATGCTGTCAGTTGTAACGCTGTTACAATATAACTTATAATATTTACTTACAAAACGTTTTATAATATCACTTTCATAATATCACTAATACAAAATCTCGTTATTAATTAATATTTAGAAAATATGTTTTCGGGTATTCTTCTGTCTAAATATGTGGTCTAGACGTCACGGGCGCTTTTTCCCAATCTGGTTACTAAACATACACTTATTCAACATTAATAATAATAAATAATAATGGCCATATTTATATAGCGCCATATCAACCACAGTTTCATGGCGCTTTACATATGACTGACATATCCCATCAGTGAATTATTTCGGACTACTTCACGGCGCTAATAGCTGCCACGTGCACGCAGTTTACAATGTTGAGTGTGGTTAGTGCAATGGCCAGGCTGCTGTACCGGGTGACAATCCCCTGCTCTTTTTCGAGTAGTACAACAGGTTCTTTCACGTCCCCTTCAAATACTGATTAGAAGTAGGAGACAAGGCCAACGGCTTATAAACGTCCCTGCCCAAGGACGCGGCCGGGATTCGAACCCCCGACCTCCCGCACTGTAGACTGTGCTCTACCAACTGAGCTAACCAGTGAGGCTAACCACTATCATACCACACTGCCTGGCTTCATGGTTTAAGTAATTTGCATGTCATTGTACCAAGAACAGACTTTACAGGAGCGTTCCGGCAGTAGCGAAGCGTAACAAGCGTGCATGGTAAACTTGTTAGTTCAAAAGCACACAAGTATGTAGAATCTAGACAAAAGAGAAATTTCGGAAAGACACAAGCTATAAACAAAATGATACAGCTTGCGTGGATGAATGTAAAAGTTCCCTATGTTTTTATTTTTATTCCGTGCCCTTAAAATGATTCAATGCTCTTGAAATTTACAGGGACAGGGTAGTACATGTTGAATTTCAGGTAAAAAGATTTAAAAAAATATTTATCGACTAATTTTCGAATTACAGCTCCCTTAGCAAATACGTTACTATTTTGAGTAAAATGAGCATATTTATGATATTACTTATGATTCCATAAACCGAAATCGAATAAAGCAAATGGAATGAAATTTTCATGGGAAGTAGTCCTATTCCACAGGTATGAAATATGCTAAAATCATTGCTTGAATCGGTCCGGAAAACACAGTTGTCGACGACTAAACAGGAAGTAAGGCGAATTGTTAATTTTTTAAACGGAAATATTCAACATATTTTTTTCGAAAACGCTCTCACAATTGTTTTTAACTTTGCAGTCTTGAGGCCTACATTTAGTCTACAAGGGACACTAGGTCGTTTTAAAAGTTTAGGTCTAGATTTCGAGAAAATTGATGATATGTAAAATACACGACATCAACGCTGTGTTGCTATGGTAACACCAATGTCAAACAAACCTACATTTTTGGAAAGTTTATTCTATTTCTAGTAAATGGGTGAAGTGGCTAGCCCGACCGAGCTCTGACAGTGGAGTATCAGCCTGTAAAATCCAGGCGAGCCACCTTAAGACTTAAAGGTTCTGCAAGTTTGTCCCCAGTTATACAACTCGATGTATTCGACACACAAACAACATCAAATTACGAAGGGAGATGACCACTACAGCACATGCTTTTTAAGTGAACAAGAATATTTTCAGTGAAAAAAATATTTCAATAACAGATACCATTTACAAAATATCCAACAATATTTATATGTATTCTTCCTTTCAAGACCTTTGAAATGAGCTACATTGTATAATACATCTGTGTCGCATTAATTCTGATGCAACGATAATTTTTTTTCAAAATGACCTATTGAACCTATGTCTAGACTTCATTGTGATCCAGTTTCATGTATTTTAGGTAGCATTTATTTGTTAATAAAAATACTGTTGATCTAAAATTCAAGTCTCATTTGTTAAATACAATGTCAGCTTTATTGTAAGAATTCATAAACCATAACAATCATATGCTACTTTCACTATCCACTGTAGTTGCAATGTTACAGTTTAACAATAAAAATGGACAAATACATTCCAGTTTTTTTACAATACATGTACATGTTTTACCATCATAATCATAAAATGTAACTGTAACCCATCCACATTTAAAAAAATCATTCTGTACTTTGAAGTACATGTATAACCATTGCACACTGCCAGTAGACACATGTACAATGTACCCCTATGAGTACCTATAATTTTAATATACATGTGCAAGCAGTTGGTTTGTTTCACAGTTTTTCAGGTTTATAATTAACTTTAATAGGTATTCTAGTCAGTTGAATGCATGCCCATACTACATTGTCTAATCCGACCCAAACAATATGCAGGGCTCGAAATTGCGCCCGATACAGGCGTAAATACGCCTAGATTTTTTCGTTTTACGCCTAACGTTTTCCACTTAGGCGTAAAATTACCAATAGACTTGTGACCACTCAGCTACTAATGCACAATTATTTACGCCTAAATCTTGGAGAATTACGCCTAAAAAATTAAGCTGGGCGTAAAATTACGCCTCCTTTTTTTTCTTAATTTCGAGCCCTGATATGGTTTTATTGTCTTTTGTAAACACAAATTTGGTCTTTTTTTTTCAATTCTACAGTTCTCTTTCTCTGAGAGATTAGCAGGGGATTAACCATAGGAATTAACATAGTTCATTTGACATAGGGCTTTACATGTATCTCCTCAGTACATGTACATGTATTTAACTCTTACTTTAATATCAGTGAAATTAAAATTTGAGCATATTGTACGGTTTAATTTGTTTAAAACTTCAGACCTTTTCTTAAAGTGCATATACATGTAAGCCCTTGAATCTTAATATTTTGCCAAAATCTTAACAACATACAATAAACCAATTCCAGGGGGGGGGGGGGGTTAATTCGATGATACCCTCGATTTTTTATGATCTGTCAAACTTGCATATCCAGAAATAGTGTTCGGGAGATTTGGGAAATTGGAACCGAACACGTAACTATGTGACATCATGTAACTTGAAAACTGCCTGGCCACGTTTAACACAGGTAACCCAAATTAGGTAACCCCTAAAAAAAGGTAGTAAATTACGTTTTTTTATTAGCTCAATGGAAACTTACCTTTATTCCCAACATCGAGAGCTAATAAAATTCTAGGGCTTATATGCACTTTAACCATGTGTGATATGCTCATCCATGTATGTATATGTATGTGAAAAATGTATAAAGACTGAGGGTTAATTTAAACTCTTTGCCATGTGCTGGAAGTAGATTATTCACTTCGATGCCATTACTTATGATATTATAACAGCAACTTAAAATTTTAACTCCCAAAGAAATTACTTACCTAGCAGGTTTATCTTCATTTTATTGATTGCAGTCTTCTCATATGACCCCAGAATAGGACCATTTTTCTCATCTCTAGTTGACAACAAGGGTGCAAATGGTAAAAGATCCTTCACATCTTCACAATCTACGTACAAGCAGCCGCCCGTTTCTGTCTCCCTGATTGCGAACTTCTTGTAGATTAGTTTGCCATTTTGACTCTGAATTCCTTGTACGTTGCTGAATTTAGCATAAAACTTGGACGTTGTTCTATACTTTTTGTAGTTGTTTTTGACTTCTTTAGACCATTTACGAAGGCGAGAGAATCGTTTATAGAACCTTGTACCGGCTGCAGTCTCACATGGCAAACACAGCCATGACTGCCCAGATGCTGGTGAATCCCAGGTTGCTTCTATTGACTTGTACTCTATTTCCCCATTGATTTGGTACCCACGGCTGATTCTGATCTCACCTCCTTTTGTGAAACCAGGTGCAATACAAGCTAATATAAAGTGCTTTTTGCTTGCATGGTAAGGCTTAATGCCAAGAACTTCAGACCTCAAAGCACCAAAACTCCTGTTTGTAGATATGGACACAATACATCCATGTGCCACATGACCTTGTGAGTCAGTCAGTTCACAGATTCCAAGAGATAATGGATCTGCATTGGAGATACCTTGTCCTGCAAATACTCCAGCCATTGGTGTTGATTTGGTCTAGGAGCTACATGTAGCTAGAGAGTATATATCAATCTTGCCAAAGAACTGTCAGGACCATTGTGACCAGCTAATTATTGCTTCAATATAATTATGTCACACATCAGTCATAATTTTAGATTCTTCTGATATTGTGTTTTCTCATTGCACAATGTACCACATGCCAATTCTGAACTTTGTGTGGTGCCAGTGTCCACCGAGTTCAAAAGACGTAAACCTGAAAATAGAAGATAAAGTACATAATTAGACTCTTCAAAAACTCATTCATAATTAATGAGCATTATTTTTATCCAATCAAATGAAGCATACACCCATGGAGTATCAACATTAGGGTCTCTATTGACTATACAAATTTCACTTGTCAGCGTGATGGGGTCTATACAAAGATACACGGTTGATGCCATAAGAGGCCATGGAAGTGAAAGTACAGAGAAGCTTATCAGGCTATGGATGGCAAGGTGAAAATGGATTGCAAATATAAAAACTTGAAAATGTACAAGGGAAAATTCCCCAAGTCAGAAAATTGTAATTCACACAGAACCCCTAAAAGAGACCAGTTTGGGTGTGGCCCAAGCTTTGTTTGACCCCTAAAAAATACCTGATATTGCCAAAGACTACCAACACAACGCTAATCGTATGCATTCATTTAGGCTTGAGAAAAATTCCAGCCCTCGCTAGAGCAGCATCACAAGCAATAATAAAAAAAAAATATTTCTCTGGCACATGCAGCCCTAAACGATACCTTGATGGCTAAAAATATTGGTGTGCCATCCTCAACACCCTAAGTGATACCAAATCCCGTAATTTTAACCCCTAAATGATACAACGAGCATCCCCACCCCTTTTATATGGGAGTCCCAAC
Source organism: Actinernus sp. WN-2022 (assembly GCA_030867875.1). NCBI lineage: Eukaryota > Metazoa > Cnidaria > Anthozoa > Actiniaria > Actinernidae > Actinernus > Actinernus sp. WN-2022. Next base: position 73,861 of record JAOWCC010001253.1, read on the forward strand.
CCCCCCCCCCCCCCTCCCCCGGTGTTTCAGTGTCTGCCAGTATAGGGTGTTCATGACTAGATAGCTTCTTCGTTTTTTCAGGTTCAGCTCACTCTAGTTCTTTTCTGTTATCACTCGTTTCTATCATTGTTCTTACATGTAATTCTGACATCTAGAGTAAAATAAATGTTGCTGTTGTTATCATTTTTTTATGCACTGCCTCCAAATATATCATGCGTTCATATGATACATAAGAATAATTTTAGGGTGGGCTGACTCACTTGTTCACAAAAGCTCACTAAAATTACAGAAATAATTATAAGTAATACCATGACAAGAGGGAAATAAGTGATTAAATTTCCCCACAATCCGAGGGAGAGTTTGTTGAAGTCCCAGGGCAGCTTCGGCTGAGGGACTTTTACAAACTCTCCCGAAGCTTGAGGGGAAATTTAATCACTAATTTCCCGAATTGTCATGGTATAACTTTGTAATACCGGTACTCTGTTCGCCGAGAATGGAACAAATCTCTGAGAAGTTTAGTTTTCTCTGCCTAAACTAATGACGTCGCAGTTGAGTTGCTTTCGAAAACGTTTTAATGCTCGATTGAATGACCTTGACTTCCCCTGGGGACAAGTGTGTTGTTTTTGAGAAGAATAGCAGTAAAACACAATGTAATTATGTGCTTGAGTAAATATTTCATGCGTATATGGTTTTAAGTATCCCACATGGAAGAAGCAGGTTTGAGAAATAAGAAAAGAACATGCAGATTTAAATACGTCATCCCACATGGATTACGTTGAAAGTTATTATGAAGCCAGGTCAGTTTGGGTTCAATTTTTTCACCCGGGAGCACATGGGCTAGTCGTGCCAGAGGGAAGCAAGAGTTCAATGATGCTTTTCACCCTCTCATGCCTGCATTGTCTTCTAGTTTTCCCTCATTACGATGCAAGGGAAAATTAGAAATATGCATTGTTCGTGCAGGGAAATTTAGAAATTTCCCTGTTGAAGACAATGCATATTTCTAAATTTCCCTTGCATTTGTAATGAGCCGGGGAATTTAGCGATTAAATGTGCAAACAAAGGAATCCGAGGCGATCATGGTATTACTGATAGAAATCACTTCATACATTTATAAATCGATCTAAAAATGCTTGTGAAGTAATAACTCTCATTATTATATGGCTAAGTAATCTTGCAAGCTATAGACCCATTCGAAAAATGGCGTCCAATTTAAAAAGCTATTGTCCTGGTAACGTGAACACGAGGCTAGTCAGTCCACACAAAAGCTTTTGAACGTGTAAGTGAGGCTAGTCAGTCCTAAACAATAGTTAATTAAATTGGACGTCATTTTTCGAATGGGTCTATGATCGGTCAATTTGCAGTTCCCGTATGGACCTGAAAATGAGACAAAGCTGGCTGTGTGTACAGAAGCCATATAATAAACATCTTAGTTGCGGCAGCACACACATTCTTGCAGGGATTAGATAATTTTTCGTTCGGATTCAAGAAGTAGCCAATCAGTGAAGCCCTTATATATATTAGGAGCTGAATGTTATCCAATCATCTGCTTGCTTATTCAATCAGCGACTTGCTTATATTATGAAGATTTTAAGCCTAGCCAATCAGCTGCTCTCTTACAATAATATCAGATGTGGAAATGTCAGATTGTAACCAATCACAGGCTCCTATCGATAAAATGCCAATCAGCAGTTCATATCTATGAAAACCACATCTCACTTTGCCTTCGGTTGTGGCAAGTTTAAAGAAATAGAAGTAAGTTTTATTGCTTTTTCATTTTCTCTGATTGCTTTAGCCGATCTGTTATGGCTACCACTGTTCGAGGAGCTAGCATTCATTGAGGCCATGAATCTTTCAGTGAGCATTCTAGAGGCCGACAGTGTGCTTTTATTTCACTTTCAGCTTTGCTATTCAATCAATCGGATTCGGTCGATTTATATTATGGACTCAAACAACCTGGGAAACAACCATCAATGATATCTTACTGTATATGTATAGACATGCTCTAACTAATGAAATGGTGCCCAATATGGGCACTTCATCAATAAACGAGTTGCCGAAGGTGGCAATCTCTTACGACCATACTGAGTACTGTTTGAAGTACAGCCAATTTTACCAAAGGTGCATTAATTGCCCATTTTGTGGTGAAAGGCCATTTTGCTCAATGCAGCAGGCTTTGAAACAGTGGAAAATCTGCAATGTTCCGTTTATTACTGAACAGTCTTGCTCTGGCTAATTTTACTGATCAAATCTTAGAGAACATGGATTAGGGCAAAGTTACTGGGTGCTTATTCTTAGACCTCACTAAGGCAGCTCCCAAGTAACCGCTGTTGGGAAATGTACACTGTACTTCACCGTCACTACCAGTCACGGTCGGAGTACCCCAGAGTTCCATACTTGGCCCTCTTCTCTTTATCGTCTATGTGAATGATCTACCTAACTGTCTCGAACACACCGATGTCACACTCTATGCTGACGATACAATAATATACTGTGAAGCAGATGCGCCCCAGGATCTACAATTCAAGCTGGATCGTGACCTGCTCAACGTTATTTCATGGTTTACAAAGAATAAGTTGATGCTGAATACAACCAAATCTAAGCTTATGTTAATTGGCCGCTCCGATCGAAAGGCTGAACGCTTTTTCTAATGTTGAACTGAATATCTATGATGAAGTTCTTGAGAAGGTGGATAACTTCAAATATCTTGGCGTGACTCTAAATAATAACTTAACTTGACATGATCATATTTGTAAGATTCAATCGAAGGTTCGCCAAAAACTTGCTATTCTTGGGCGTATTAGATACTGCTTGCCGATACATGCGAGGATAACGTTTTACAATACAATGATAAAGCCGCATTTTGACTAAGCAAGTATTGTATGGGGAGACAAGCACAATGTTATATAGTTCAATGGAATCTCTTCAGATTTTGCAGAATCGAACTGCAAAGTTAATTCTAGGTAGGGATTATTACTTGTCTGCGTCAGTTGCTCTCTCTGATTTAGAATGGTCAACTCTCGGGTCCAAACGTATATTCGATCGCTGTCTCTTTGTTTATAAATGTTTAAATGGGCTCATTGATTATGACTTTAATCTTCAACATGGCGATACAATTCATAATTACAACACAAGAAATAAGAGAGACTTGCTTAGACCCCCCTCACGCACTAATTGGGGAACTTTCAGAACTTCCTTCCAGTGCTCTAATGCCTGGAATGACCTTAATACGAACATTAGAGAACTTGACAATCCCATTGCACATGTATTTAAGAATCAATTGAAGGCGAACATTTTAAATTGTATATAGTTTTTAGATATGGACTTTTAGTTTTTAGCTTCTATGTATTTTATCTTTTCCTTTTGTCAACTGTTTCATATACAGTGTATATGTATTATATATTCTTGTATATTTTATTTATTTTTTATTTGAGGGCCCTCCTGAAATTCATCACATCGATGAGTGTGGCTCCCTCAATAAATATCATTGTAATAAATAATAATAATAATTAATGTTCGTACACTGTAGGTTGTTTCCTATCGAAAAATAAAGTTTATTTGGAGATTTTGGCTGGTTCATTGTTTATACACCAACAACTTCATAACAATCAGAGTGCATTAATTATCTAATCTGCCTACTAATAAAAAAAAAAAATTGCAATTCAAAGACCAAAAAGTGGTTGTGGTAGCTCACGGGAGGTTTTTAAGGAAGGCAAAACTCACTTCTCATTGAGAACTTCTAGTATTAATAAAACTTCATTTGCTTCGATGGTCCATACAGTAAGAGAATGTCACATTCGATCAGATGCTTGACTGTAGAAAGAGAACTCTACAAGAACCATAATTTATTTGAAAATCAGAAGGCTTCCAAGACAAGTTACTGGCTTTAAGTAATGTTCCAGATAAGAACTGTAGTAGAATCCATTGTTCTGCGGCAATGAGTCGCTCCCACATACGATTTTGTTTGAATATGCCTTAAGTGCTATAGGAGGTATCTACAATCCAAACTACGTCTCGAAAATAAAGTATTTTTTATGCTATTGGCTCTTTTTTCTGTGAAAACGCAGAGAAGCCACCATCCAGCCAAACGGAAATGGAGAAAACAAAGGATTTTTCAATTGCAAATTTGATAACTTTCCCCACACACGATATTCTTCGAAATTAACCATACATGTAGCTAGTTCGATAAAAAATATAATCAAACCACAAAAAAATATCGAATGAAAATGCATTATTTCTATGGGTTTCTATTGAATTTATAAGTATCAACCAATGAAATTACGAGAAAGAATAATAGAAAATTAACACCTTTTAACATTCCTTGCCGTAGACACTACTGGACCATTACTTAACAACACTAGAAATCATATGACGCATTAGCAACAAATGATGACAAGCAAATGGACAGCTAGTTTTCTTTGGAAAGTGAAGAAGAGGAGCTTGAGTAGAAAACCTCACTAAATATTATCATCAAAGAAATACTCGCTCCAGGCCCCCCTCCTTGAAAATCCAAGATGGCAGACCAGGGACTCAGACATAATTATGTGAGAAAACCTAGCTTTCTCTTGCAATTAAAAGAATGAGGTTCCTTGAAAATGTTGTTAGCTAATGGAGTAATGGGCTAGATTATAGAATACCCATCCACTTATTCTAGATGTCCAAAGAGCTGCTACCATGGTTAGCCACAGTCAGCTAGAATAAATTAAGTACTATAAGAATAAATTAGACCACTATGGGACTGCGGGACTGCGGTAGCAGTCCACTTGTACTAGATGTCTGAAACACTGCTACCGTGGTCCTGCAGTCCTGCAGTCAGCTAGAATAAATTAAGTATAAGAATAAATTAGACCAAGTATATGGTATAATAAGAATAAATTAACCATTTGTAGAAACACTGCTACCATGGTCCCGCACTGTCATGCAGTTAGAATATATTGAGTATAAGAATAAATTAGACCATAGAGATGACTGTTGTTTAGTGACTTAACTCTAAACACTCTAAATTAGTGATTTGCTCTAAACATCCTAAATTAGTGATCACCCGTTATTGACGGTTAGGGTGTTTTTAAATGTACATGTAGGGTTAGGGTTTGGATTAGCTCACATGCTGACTATCGAAGAAAGGTTATTCCTATAATAGTTCCCTCGAGTCCCTGAAATATACCCTGGGGATTTGATTCCACCCCCTCTTCCATGGGTGGGGAATTTTACATAATTTGGGATCTAGAGGGAGGGGCAGTTTGACGACTTGAGTTCATATTGACAGTGTTACCACTGCATCTTTTCCCTGGAAGATTTGACACCAACACTGCTCCCCTGAGCAGGGAATTTGACATGAAAATGAGGTGAAATGTCAAATCCCCCTGGGTATGCCCATCCCCTCCCCCCTCCCCTGGGGCTAAACATTGACAAGTGCATAAAAACCTCCAGTACACAATCTGGCGGCATTACATTGTGTCAGGAGTCGGTCAATCGGCTAGACTATGTTACTATATTATCATATTTGTTGATTTAATGTAAGTTCCGCGGGTCCCTGCTAGTCTATAAATAATATCTGTTTAATAATAATAAAACATAATAATAAATGTTTAATAATAATAAAACATGTAAAAGACTACATTCCTCTGGGTTCAGCCCGACTGAAGCAACACCTTCAGGACACCTTGCCCTTGCGTATTACTAAGTAAATCTGCGGCAAGATACATTTTGCTTGGAACTCCAGCCAGTGATGTCCCTGAATAATAGCCCATCTGAGGTATTAGCCCAGCCCAACTGGGCAAGTCAACAGTCCAGACTGAGCAATATTCGAAAATTGCCCACAGTGGAACTGATATTTCAACCAGATACCTTCCATCAGTGGGGAGACCATAACGTAGTCGTGTACATGTAACAGTAGTCTCCTTCAATTTGTAACATGTCTCTTGTAACCTTGCACCAGGCTAAGAAAGCCATTGAGCAATAATAGCAGCCTATGCCTCTGCCATAATAGTTCCCAGAAGTACATATACCATAACAGTAGCCCCATAGTCATGTACAGTAACCTCCCATACAGTAATGCCCTTGGATTTGTAGTAATCCCATTGGATTTGTACCATAACATTAGTCCCATACAGTAATCTCCTTGAATTTGTACCTTAACTGTAGTCCCATACAGTAATCCCATTGGATTTGTATCATAATGGTAATCCTATACAATAATCTCCTTGAATTTGTACCATAACCGTAGTCCTACACAGTAATCCCATTGGATTTGTACCATAACAGTAGTCTCATACAGTAATCCCATTTGATTTGTACCATAATGGTAATCCCATTTGATTTGTACCATAATGGTTGTCCCACAATGGGAGTCTCAACAGTTTGTACCATAACGGTAGTCCCATAACGGGAGTCTCAACAGTTTGTACCATGATGGTAATCTCGTACAGTAATTCCATTGGATTTGTACTATAACTGTAGTCTCATACAGTAATCCCATTGGATTTGTACTATAACGGTAGTCTCGTATGGTAATCCCATTGGATTTGTACCATAACAGTAGTCTCATACAGTAATCCCCTTGGACGGATTTGTACCATAACGGTAGTAACATACAGTAATCTCTTAGGATTTGTACCATAACGCTAGTCCCATAACATAACAGTAATCTCCAGACTTCAATGTGTATATAATAGTAATCCCAAAAAAGTAGTTATAAGGTGCAGTGACAATACATGAAGGTAGAGCTACATGTATGTAAAGAATACAGATCATCCCAATCTCCACGGGCTACAACTTTCCTAGCTGAACAACATTATGACCAGCCCATCCACTACTGCTGGCATTAGATATAATTACATCAATACATAGAAAGAAATGCCAATTTGGCTGCCCAACAAGTTCGGAATAATTATCGATCCAGAATTGGATCTCCTTCAGCACGTCCTCTGATAACGAAATCTCATCTATTGTTCTGCATACAATGTCCAGTAAGAGTCAAGCAACTGGTCCAAGGGCAAGGTCAAGGCCCATACTAGAGAGATACATGTACATGTAAGCTAGGTTTTAAAGGGGCTATGTTAAGGCTGTATATAGTCATTCTCTTTACATACAATTTGTTTAGTCATTTTTGCTTTCATTTTAACCACTCCACATACATGTACATCTATGCACAAGGTTCTTCAGTTCATTTCAAAATCGCTGAAAATAACTGTGTACATTCCAAGCACATTTAGTGGGTGTTTTTTTTTTCACAAAAAAATGTCCATGTTTTAAGTCTTTTTTTTTTTCCTCCTGAAATTCTTACTCCAACTTATTCCTTTCATGCTACAAACCTGTCAGGAGATTGTTAAGGAGATTATTACAAATGCCTCTCATGACCACCATGACACAACCCCTTTAAACTCTAACCTTTAGTATAAATGTTGTAGGTTGTTTCTCAATTCAGGTTGTTTTTAAAACGACCTACATGTAGGTTGTTTCTCAATGATTCTAAAAAGGGATTTTTTATTTTTTTGGGATTCATAAAAAAAAAGAGGTTTAAGAAAAAAATCACCCACCCCTCCCCTACAAAATACTTTTTGACAACCCACCCCTCCCCTCTACTTCCTTCCCCCTCCCATCCCACTGCCTCTCAATTTTCTCCTTGTCCCCCCTGACACACCTTACCACTTACCTTGACGGTCACCCATCCACTTACTAACCTTGCCCGGTAGGGCTTAACTTGGCCGAATCACGAGGAACGCCTGGTAGATATTAATCCAGTGGATTATCGCACTGCGCCATGAAAGCGCTTGTTGATTTGAACGCATCATTTATTTTCCAAGTGACTAATCGTCGAACCCAGTCCCTCTCGTTATGTGCGCATGCATACTACTAACGAAATCGGACTTTGAAACATCTTTCAAAAACTCATGAATAATTAATGAGCATTTTGTCCAATCAGATGAAGCAAATCAGTCACGTGCATGCTCCTTTATACCTAATAAAATCTCATCATTCTAAAAGGCCCGCGGAGGGATTTGAATTCTGTCCCAGAGGGAAACAGGGTTAATGATTGAGACAATGGAATTTCTATTGATGTTTCAGTTTTCTCATTGAATTGCTAATTAGGATGAACGTTTTATAATTATAAAGAATACTAATGAACATGAAATTATATATAAAGTTTCATCCTAATTAAGAGTGACTTTCCGTAAGAATCGACCAAACTGTGGCACAAGTCGAAAAATTGTTTTCGTTCATATTCTCTCTATAAGTAGGCCCTAGAGTGAAGCCAAACGAGATGTTGTTAGTTTGGTAAAATTTTGCTTCGTTTGGCGAGAAAACGGAAAATTCGAGTCGGCCAGAAATCGCTGAGAAATCGGGTTTAATAAAGATGAAATATTCTGAAAATAAACCCGGCTCGCGTCGCAAAACTATGACTCTGGTGGTTTCTACGATGGTTTCTGTTTGATCTTTAGGCATCCCTCGTTCTGATAATTACGTAATGGTTTGGTTTCTGTATTGTTTTAGAGCGATAATTTTATTTTAACGAGGACCACAATTTGCTAGCTTTTATTCAGCAAATTATGTCACGGGAAAACGGCTGGCGTTAAGTATGTGCCCTGTCTCCAAATTCTTTAAAAGTGATATACGAAACTGTGTTAGATAGCATTCTATCAGAATATGAAGAGAAATCTCTGGGCAAACTGTTTTATCCACTTCGCTCAGCGCGATTTTGATACTCTATTTATAGCCATTTCGGCGTAAAATTACGCTTGGTAAACAATGGCATTACATCAGATTCAGCAAAATTCTATAAGATATCCTCAAATTAATAAAACGATTATTTTCTTATGTTTTTCTTGCTTGAAAGTAAGTGATAGAGTTCATTGAAAATTATCTACAAGGTAAGTACGTATATAAATGTTACAGGTCTGACTGACTCACTAATGTTGCGTGACAGCGATAATCTTACAATATTTTGCACCTTTGACCGACATTCAGCAAGAAAATCATTTTAAACATTACATTTTGGTTTTAAGGACGTAAATGTCTTCCATTATTTATATATGAATTGCTTTATATCAGTTTACAAGAGACAACAACACTAAAAATTAACATTTGTTAATTTAATTTATGCACAAATAGCCGTGGGAATGCAATGTCTAACCTATTGTTTTCCTATCTCGAAATAAAATGAAAGCGTGATGCTGGGATAGTGCCTTCGTGTACCAAAGAGAATTCCAACCACAAGTCACTTGCCCGGGCGGCGGTGTTTGATCCTACCCAAAAACCTTGCGTCTTCAGGGACGGACCGTTAGAAAAGTGATAGGGAGGGGGGGGGGGACTTTTCTGACTTCCTCGAATATTTTTTTTCATTAATCACTTTTATATAGCAGCATAAAGCCAAATGCATCGATAACATAATTGACATAATTGAGTCACTATTTCAAATATACTGTTTCAAAGTGCATTGCTTTGTCTCACGATAAATCCCATGACTGCATTGCTCAGACGTGCAAGCTGCTTGAGTCTTCATGGTGTGGTGGTGAGGACTGCTCCTTCCAGGTACATGATATGTTCACCAAAAATCCAGTCACAAAGAAATTGTGGAATTTTAGAATATATTATTAGTTCTAAAAAAATATTGAAGAAATGGTATAATTCCCGAGAGCAATCTTCATTGAAATTAGGTATATTATTAGTATCTTTTACACAAAATGAAGGAGCATGATAAATCTTCTTGGATTGTTGTATTTATCCATAGTTACAGTTTATTCATATTGTTTATTATTTATGATATTTACAATTTTATTGAAATCTTATATCAGAGTTGTTAATTTTAAATTTGATATTTAAAATATAAAAAGGATATATTACTGTTGCTTTTGGTTTTTGTTTCAAGAATATATTTTTCCAATAGTTGGGGGATTTCCCTGAGAACCAGTGTTTTAAAATATATGGATAATAGTGGAGTGTTATATTTACCCATAGCTGCAGTTGACACATATTATTTATGATCGTGATTTTTTATTATTATTGAAACTTTAATTAGAGTTATTGATATTTTTGATATTTTGAGATACCCAAAGAATGAAAGGATTTATTATCTCCTTGGAGTGTTGTATTTACCCAAACTTGCAATTTATACATATTGTTTATGATTTTTTTATTATTATTGAAATCTTATAATTATTATACAGTAGTTGTTAATTTATGTGATATTTTGAATACCAGAAAATAAAAGCATATATTATTGTTACTATGGTTCTGTGTTTCATGAAAATATGACTGTTTCCAATGATTGGAATTTGTCATTCCTTCAGATATGAACCTAAAACTTGGGATTTTTTACTAATTTTGGCTTGCTCTTTCCATTTCTGACATCTATGTTGTTCTAGCGCCATTTGTTTTCATTGACTGGCTAAAAAGGTCACGTGACCCGGTCCTGAAAAGGGTCTATTGGTATCTTGCTTCTTTTACCCAATTAAACATACATTTTTATTAACACCGCGCGTGATTTTCTCTCATGTTCAAGGTTTGTGCCGGTCATGCAGGGAGATTCTAAAGTCCTTTAAAAAAATTGAAATTGATAAAACGACGGGAAGAAAGGTTGACCCATCTACAGTTGCAAAGGATATGAGATGTGCTAAAGATGGTAACGGGATTCGATTGTTTTCTGCGTCCGACGTTTTTACAAGTCAACAAATTACGAGTTTGTTTTCTAGCCTGGCGTCAAAAAGCAGTGTTGATTTTGAAGCTGTGGAGCTAGACAGGGGGGGCGAAGCCTTAGAGGATATGCGAAGATGGGTAGCAAGGGCGTGGAACTCCTTCATCCACATCATTATAACATTTACGACCTTGTCTCTCAAGGCCCAAGCTAAGTGGTGCATTCAGCATTTCTGCGTTGCGAGATATCTGCATTTACTTTAACCTTGACGTTTCCGATATCACGACAAGACGTAAGTAGCCTTACGCAGCTTAAAGCTGTTTCAACTAGTAAAGTCTTGTACTTGATTTCAAGCTAAAGGATAACACGGTCAAGGAAACACAGGAAGTGGGATCTGTAATTCTGTAAAGAGTTACAAGTACAAGTTATTTCTTTATAATCATACGTCATTCCTTATCTTCATGGGCGGATCCAGAAGTGCTCGAGAAAGAGGTGTCCCTTTTGTACGCTTTATTGCCGTAGTACGTAATAAGAAAGAAATTGAAGAAAGGAAATTTAATAGCAAGCACTCTGAAATAGGTTCTGTTACATTTTAGCCCGAGTATCATATTTACTACCATTGAAGAATATGAAAAACTTTGTTAGTATCAATCTCGTGATTATTAGTCACATATTGCATTACAGGGAGGCTAAAAGTCAATTAGGGAAGGTACGTTTTTTACTGAGCTGGGGGGTCGTGGGGTGATTGGGCAGGAGTATTTGGGGGGAGGGTCATCGGAAAAATTGTAACGTTTGTGAAGGGTCATCCTTTTATTTTTGCTTAGTAGGGGAGGGTCACACTTTTTCCCAATTGTATTGGCAGATTAAACGGCTTCGAAAATTCCTAGCCGTTTTTAGTAGGGTAGTAGTACATTTACTTGGGGAGGGTGATCCTTTTTTCCGCGACTTCAAGTGAGGGGCATGGATTTCCTTTTAAAAGCAACGGGGAGGGCCACGTTTTTTCTCCTTGATTGAAAAGAAAAAACTCCAGTCCACCCCCCTCCCCCCTCATTAGAAACGTACCTTCCCTTAGTCGACTAAGACAGTCAGTTTGAATATTGAGTTAGAAGATAAATTGGCCATAATCCAGGTTAAATCCCGGAGTTTAATTCATAGTAAATCCATTTAGAACGTTATTAAAACGTTACTGCAAACATGGTTTTGTATTATGAAGAATCTGACGTATCGGATTAAATTAATGAAAAATACGTACGACCGAAACTCAATCAACTTTAGCGGAGAGTGAAATCAAAAAATTAAATAAGAGGACTTTGAAGTGAATACTGAATATTCTCGCTATCGAGTCAGGATAGGCATGGACAAGTGAGGCTTCGTTTGAGCTATTCCTTCTCAGTGCAATTAAATGAATACAATTGTTTGCTTGTCTGTAACTTGATCGTATTTTAATTATGTATTAAGTTAAATATGACGAGGAGGAATATTGAAAGATAATTTGAAAGAGGTCTTGAAGAGAAGGTCGAAGCACCAAAACCGAAATAAAAATATTTAAAGGACAAAAGGTATTATTTTTAAGTTATTTACCTGTTTTTAAGGATTCTTTGGGGAATTTTTCTGACCTTTTGGACCGTAAGCTCATGTCACGCTATTGTTTACATTGTTTACCCAAGCGTAACTTTTCGCCAAAATGGCTATAAATGAATATCAAAATCGCGCTGAGCGAAGTGGTTAAAACAGTTTGCCCAGAGATTTCTCTTCATATTCTGATAGAATGCTATCTAAAACAGCTTCGTATATCACTTTTAAAGAATTTGAAGACAGGGCACATACTTAACGTCAGCCATTTTCCCGTGATATAATTTGCTGAATAGAAGCTAGCAAATTGTGGTCCTCGTTAAAATAAAATTATCGCTCTAAACGAATACAGAAACCAAAACATTATGTAATCATCAGAATGAGGGATCACTAAAGATCAAATAGAAACCATCGTAGAAACCACCAGAGTCATAGTTTTGCGACGCGAGCCGAGTTTATTTTCGGAAAATTTCATCATTTTGAAACCCTATTTCTCAGCGATTCCAGGCCAACTCGAATTTTTCATTTTCTCGCCAAACGAAACAATATTTTACCAAACTAACTACAGCTCGTTTGGTTTCACTCTAGGGCCTACTTATGGAGAGATTATGAGAGAAAACAATTTTTCGACTTGTGCCACGAAAAGTCAATTTTGGTCGATTCTTACAGACAGTCGCTCTTAAGAATTCACTGATAAAGACCCAAAGATAGCAAAAAGTACACGGAACATAAGGTACCTAGATAATAAATTTTGCACTAAATTTACTAATATCAGCAGAATACCGAGATACACAGATATTTTTAAAATGAAGTTATCCAACTACCATTACTTGTTTACCGAACCAAAGTTTAGTTCCAATTATTAAACCAAACTCAAAGCCGTAAAATAATAAAAACGTGCATTAAACTTACATATTTTGTGCCGGAGTCAAAAATTTAGAGTCTGCCGTCATATCAGTCACATCGCCTTCCAAGTCTTGAACTTTATAGAGGCAAACCACGACACCAAATCCTTCAAGTGCAGGTTCTTGTTGCATTGCGAAACGCCGCTTCAAACAACATAGTATGGTAATTTCTTCATGTCATTCCCTTGAGATGTTCGTAATTGCAGGCGGTGATTACTCGAATATTTTGCATGGCGTTGTGAATACAAAGGTTCAATGGTTCATTAAGTAACCATTCCCTTGAGATGTGCGTCTTTCTTTCATTGCATTCGTAAAGCGTTTTTGAAGCCGTTTAAAACACTCACAGCACGTGTTTTATCAAGTCTAAAAATTCTCGTGCTTCGCCCTCCAATTTTTAAACTTGATAAAACACTGCTGTTCGTGTTTTAAACAGTACTTCGAAAACATTGTATGGACGACATTAAACTGGGACGAAACTGTAAAACAGATGAAGTTTGTGTTGACTCTGCATTGTTTTATGAAAGCTGGGGCAACTCAAGGGAAGTAAGGAAGCTAAATCCAGAAAAAATACTTTGTTCCTTGACTTTATTACGGCTCCACTCGTACTTCGAAACAAACTGTGTCAACCGAACCGACTTAGAGTAATCACTGACCTAAAATAAAGACAAAAGAAAGCGCATCACCTCTAACATTGTATCTAGAAGAAGATTTTTACGATTCAAGAGCTAAATAGTATCTCAGTATTAAAGTAACGAGTGCAGAGGATCTTGGAGTTAAGCTGGCTCCTATTCGTTAGACTCAGCTTTTCCAATGGAATAAAACACTGACCACTGTGTCTAGAAAAAAATTGAAGTGGATCAAAGAAACACTGTATTATAATTTTATTGTCTTGTTCTCTAATCAAAGAATTCCTCAGAGAATGTGAAAAGACGTAAAAATGGTTAAATGATCGAGAACTTGTAAACACAGAAATAACTCAAAACGTTATTAACAGTTATGTTTTCACTTTCCAGTTTCCATGCAGAACGTGCCAATAACAAGCAGATTTATTAAAGCCAGTTAACATCCCACTGACCAAGCAAACTCATTCCTAACACTATTACCCAACTAATTAATCCAAAACCTAACCCTGCATTTATTAAAAACCCTAACCGTCAACAAGGGCTGCTCACTTACTTTGAAGTCAATAATTTTGGGTGTTTTGAGCTTAAACTTACTAAACAACAGACAAGTATAATGCTTCTTCAATAGTCCTGTCAACTAATTAATCCAAAACCTAACCCTACATTAAAAAAAAACCTAACCGTCAACAAGGGCTGCTCACTTTGGGTATTTTAAGAGCTACAATCAATAATTTTGGGTGTTTAGGTTTAAGTCACTAAATAACAGACAAATGTAATGCTTAATCCAACATTTAAAAGACTCTTAAAGGCCCGTTTATACGACAGAAAAAAGGAATGGCTCGGATAGAGAGAAGTACCAGTTCCATGAACATTTGCCCATTTACACGAGAAATATCTTGAAACGGTTCGGATAAAAAGTGGCACCGGTCCGCAAGCCTAGGTGGAACGGCAAGGGCTGTTTACACGATAATATTTCCGAGAACGGACCGTGGTTGAGCCCATGATAATGTTTAGATCACTGTCATTCGTATGCGTCGCACTGACGCTCGTAAAGTAAAATGGCGATTGACGAGGTAAGGCTGTGTACTTTATGTTTCTTTTAAGAGGGAAATCGGTTAGTTCTACTTTGAAGTTGCATAAAAAAAAACAGATATAAAGCTTAGACTCGTTATAAGATAACATTTCCCTTCGTTTTCATTTTTTTGCTCTCCCGTTCACTCGTTTATCGTCCACCATATTGCGAGAAAGTGGAGCTAAATACGCATGCGGACAGAAATAAACAACCGGCTGAGGACAAAACAGTGCAGGCTCAGAAAAAAGCAATGGAACGGGTACGTAAGCATTTACACGATGCACAGGAACTGGAAACACGGGTACCGAACCCAGTTTTATCTGTTCCATTCCGTTTCGGGACCATAGGCGCCTATGGTCCCAGAACGGGTAAAATTGGCATGCATCGTTTACACGAATGAAATTATCCGAGCCGTTCTAGTTTTTATCCGAGCTGTGCCATTTTTTCCTGTCGTGTAAACGGCCCTTAAAAATGTCGAAATGACCTAGCTAATTTAAAAAAATAAAATAACCTAGGTTGTTTCAAAAAATTAATGACCAAAAATGAGAAACAACCTAGGTTGTTTTAAAAACAACCTGAATTGAGAAACAACCTACAACATAAATATTATTTTTCACATAAAACCATAAAAAGTCTGTATACTGATGCAGGTATTATAAATCAGTTTAAATTTATTTTTGACAGCAATTTGAGCATGTTTTAAGAATCTATCTACAGTAGTCAGATTCAAAAGCTCAAATTTCATCTCAGAAGTCACTGAAGTCCAGCTTAAGGTGATGGCATTCCTACATTTTCCATGAGATGCAGTTTTCTGTAATTTTGATTTGCTAAGCAATAACTTCTTTACAGCCAGTGTGTCCCAAAGGGAGTCCAATAAAATGTAAGGTTTTTAGAGAGGAGGTCTTACCCTCTAACTTAACTTTAATTAGTAAATAGTCAGACTAATTTAGTTAAGTACTTAAGAAGTGGTACAACTATAGAGTTTTAAAACAATTACAGTTATTTTCATGTTTAATGTCAACTATGGTATAACAATTTGGGTGTAAGGATCCTACAGGTATAGCCCAGGATCCTACAGGGAATAGCCCAAGATCCTACAGGAATAGCCAGGTAGCCCAAGATCCTATATAGGAATAGCCCAGGATCCTACAGGAATAGTCCAGGATCCTACAGGAATAGTCCAGGATCCTACAGGAAAAGCTCAGGATTCTACACAGGATCCTTCACAGGACCCTAACAGGATCCTGAATAGGATCTTGTGCAGGATCCTGTAGGATCCTAGTAGGATCTGGTACAAGATCCTGTAGGATCCTGTTTAATATCTTGTACAGGATCCTATGTAGGATCCTGAATAGGATCCTCTAGGATCCTGCCCAGGATAATGTCCAGGATTTGCATCAGGGGTAGCTGAAATAAGCTACAGTAATATCTTCTCACCTTTCTTCTTTCTCAAGAGCTCCAGGTGATAATGCCATTATACTGCTTCATGTACATTGTAATTATCATTATGTCACACAGAATAAAATATCACAACCTGAAAATGAAAATAAAATTATAAATAATGACATACTTGAAGCATTTGTAATATTTAGTAAATAATTATGTGTTTACATGTATATGGTGTACATGTTCTCAGTACATTGTACATAATTATATCCAACAATGTATTACTTTTTCTTCATGTATAATGGTTTATAGACACTTTTGTTCCTTAATTGCCTCAGCTAGCTTGTTATTTTATTGGCACCAAACAATAGATGTTTGGTGTACTTCATGGGTTAATTGTGAAGACCTTCCATATGTGATAGGACTTTAGAGTACTTACATTGTAGCTAGATCATGGACTCAATCAAAATGTTGGAAGTCCAAGATATTTTTAGTGCATGGCAACTACAATGTAGCTTACAAGCATGCATTTGCCCAATTTTATAAAATGAGATTAAACCCTAGTAAACTGGTAATTCAGAATATCAGAAGATCAGAGATGCTTAATTTCTGTGTGCTATTACAGCAAGCTCATGGCCACCAACAGGATTCCACAACAGCTTAACATGACATTAAATGCTACCAGCCATGACTAATCCTTTAAATTTAGTAAACATTGTTTCCTTAGTTTCCAAATATTAATCAAAGCCCAAGTCATTTTCTAACAAAAAAAACATGCAGTGACTCCTGGAGGGTAAATGTAACCAAGAGACAGTAAATAATTATGACACTACACTACACAGACTTTCTAATTAAAATTACCTTAATTATGTCTGGTGGAAATGGTTGTGAGGCGTCTGCATTATATAATGTAGTACTAGTAATTTCTTATCTGCCCAGGAATGTGTTTTAGGATGAGTGTGGGCTGACTTGAGCTCGTTCACAAAAGCTAAAAAAACCACAGCTCTATAATAAAAGCTTTTAAAACTGATCAATGAAAATCACTACTTACATGTAGTGGGAAGTTACGGCAGTGACGTTAACTGTACAGCTACCATAATGACACGTTGTGACATTGTAATGGCTTCCCTGTTGTTCTGTCCTTCTCATCCAATCAAATTACAGAGTTATGGTATGGCATGATTACAGTACATCATGGTTACAGTATGGTTACTGTAAGGCTATGGACGTGCCATATTTTTGTCCCACTCATACGAAATCCGCTCTATGTAAATCAGTCTAGTATAACTGCTTGTGAATGATCACAACTGAAATGCAAACTCAAACAGTTTTTTGAACTTTTTCTATATCTACGTATAACAGTGAAACCATCGATACCGCTGAAAAGAGCACCTCAAAGTTAGTCAAAATCCCAAATTTGAGAGTTACATCTTGAATAGGAGCCATGTACATTGTACATACAATTTATTGAAGGGTTGAGCATGGAAACGACCTACATTGTGTACATGTATGTGACTTTTTAGTGATTTTTTTCAAATCGTCAAATTCGCCTGAAAACTTCTATACAACCAGTTTAACAACTGTTTATTACTGTTTTGACATTTATATCACGATTACACCGGTAAAAACCTAAAATTCTTCACATACATGTAGAATAACTATAAAATTATGCATATCTACATGTACATGTAGTACTAGTTTGTGTGCGGTTGAGCGCTTCTACTAACATGATTATCATGTTTACTTAGTACTAGATATGCATAATTTTAGAGTCCCATGGGGAGACAAAAGCATCGTAGTCAAGCAAACATTGACTGTTTCTATGTGAAATTTTTAGGTTTTTACCGGTGTAATCGTGATCAGTAATAAACAGTTGTTAAACTGGTTGTATAGAAGTTTTCAGGCGAATTTGACAATTTGAAAAAAATCACTAAAAAGTCACATAGGTTGTTTCCATGCTCAACCCTTCAATTAATGACGATTTGAGTCGCTCGATTTCGTTTTTACTTTTACAGTCGCGTTTACATTTTTTCGTGCAGAATGAAGTCGAATTTTACGACGTTTGTGTATGTGAAAATGCCGATCTTGTTAAAAAAAAGATTTGGAATTTTTTTTTGGGGGGGGGGCATGACATGGATTACACCCGAGACCTGTTGGCTTCCCCGACGGACTTAACACGGGCCGAAAGGAATTATGGGTACACAGCAAAAATTTTGACAGGGAAACTCTATACGGTTTCGTCTTAAGAATCACAAACCAGGCCTGACACGACTAGCTTTGGAAAGCTCAGACCACGAAACTTACCGAAATGGCCTTCTTAGCTCCAAAATATTCACAGTTTGCTTCGCCTGAAGACGCGACTCTATATAAATCTCCAGCGATAACAAACCGCATTTTAGTCAAACAGTTCTTCGTTCAACCATGAGTTAAGCCAGCGACTTAATGATGTCCAACGACACTTTACACAGCGTCACTCGATCTTTCCAAATATTAATTAGTCTGCCATTCCAACAAGAACCTCCGATCCACCGGTTTCAACCATCTCTCCAGCTTGCCGGCTAGCGAACGTCTGTTCGAACGGTTAGCAATTTCCCACCCAATATACAACGAATGAGCATGGGTGCGACAATTTTGTTTTTCTAAAATAAAGTTATGTCTATGTCTAAACCTATCCCCCCCCCCCCCCACCTATTAGAATAGCAAAACAATAACAACTCTTTTCGCTGTAGAAATGACTCGATGGCTTGCTTAGTTTGTTTATTCTTTCATTTATTTGATATTTCAAGTGATATCTTAACATTCTAGATTAGAAATTATGGGTTTTCTTAACCAAAAAGCAAAGTTGGCTATCAATAGTTTTCAATTATAGCTGTTATTACGGCTGAGCCAAACACCATGAAATGGTCAGTGGTTTCATCCATCTTATCGGGTCATCGACTCATTTGAGGCTGTTTCAGCTTTGAGCTTGTTTGAGTGAAATTTTTCATAAAATATCCTTGTTTTACTCTGCTTTATCATTCCTGTCTCTTCATTTGATTTACTAGTAGTGATTGTAAGACGCTGAGTGGCCTAAGGATGGACTACCGGTAACCAATTTCATAGGGCTGAATGCGAAGAGGAGTTATCATGTGAGTTGCCGGACATTACAGACCCAAGAAGCTTCAGAAGACAAGGCTTGTAAAAAAATTCCATCAAATCACTCTAGTGCATGGCCAAGGACAGACACTGCTTTACATTTATTCTTGCTTTTCTTTAGAAGATAATCGTTTGGGGCATCATCTTCTTGGTGATCTCCATTCAACGTCACTCCATCTCTGTACCATTTTGAAATGGTTGACCCAAAAGCCTCATTTTCATGAGGGCTGATATGTGAAACCTCTGACCACTTGGCTCAGCCGTAATAACAGCTATTATTATAACGACCACATTCTTTTTAACATGTTAATTAATGAATCCACCTCCAGCAATACGAAAAGAAGTAGCAAAGCACTTTCATAAATGTTTTAAATTACGTAACGAATAAGCGAAACCTATTCCAGGTATTGTCCTCAATGTTAGTGGTACAATATTATTATCTATTTACCCAGTCTAATTAGCCTATGGCTATGTATATTTAACAATTATTCTCCAAAGGTGAAGTCGATTCACCAATATCAACTGAGCCTGAGGCAAATCATTGTTTTACCGGGTTGTTTTAGTATGTACAACATGGGAACCTCAACACAAAATGAGAATTATAATGTTTTTTAGTTTTATTTCTTAAATAGAAGGTGTGACAAATGTAACTTTTGTAAACAAAGCTTTTTTATGGCAAAACAAGTTGTGACAGTTGCTTTTGTATATTTTATGCAAACATTTTACCTTGAAACACTCAAAGACCATATTTTGTAGCTTTTTTAGTGCTTTTGGGCACAGCATTCTGTTGAATTTCTAAAATTTTCGCATCGGAAACAATCGCGAAATGTGAATTTATGCCTGCCATTTTGTTTCAAAATTATCCCGAGTTTTGTAGGTGGCTATTGCTCATTATTCCAAGATAGCGAGCCAATCAAATTGCATGATATATGTAGGTTCCTGTGTTGTATATACTAATTAACAATTATTCACCAAAGTGGCTTCAGTGAGGTAAATATCCACCACTATTCACAAACACTGAGGTGAATAATACCACACTGCAGGTGAATAGCCAGCACCAAATAGTTATTTTATTTTCTGTAAAATGGACAAAAACTCGCACGAGATGATCGCTGCTTTGCTCGGAGGTGAATATGAAATCATATTCACTGTTTGAGTAGCCAATCAGAGCACGCGAAAAGTGATATTCACTGATGTGGTATATACTATAAAAATATTTTATACTGAGAGTGAGATGGTTATTAGCTTTCTTGAATCTCAAGACCAATGGCAATGTACAAAAATGTATAAGGTGCTAATAAAAGAATGTATATGTACAGTACCGTGCAAAAATATTTCAACGCTAATTGGGGATATATCCCTGGGGATATATCCTTTAAAAGGGATATATCCTTTTTTCGTTAAGTGAAATAACCCCGTTTGAAAAGGATATATCCCCTGAAACTTCCCCCAAAAGGGAAATATCCTTTTTTCAGGGGATACATCTCTTTTTCAGAGGATATATCACTTCCCCTGTTGAAATCTTTTTGCACGGTACTGTATGTACAATGTATGTAGAGACATACTGTATATATAAAGTAAATATAATAAAGGAAACTCCTCCTAAAACTGAATAACACAAAACTGGAACCCAAAACTGGGAACGGACCGAACGAGTGTAGTTTACGACTCCAGTCGAAAATTTCTTCTTGAGAATCACTAGAAAATCAAACATTTTTAATAGAACGACAAAACTCCACATGACCTTGCCATCCCCTGTCAACATTTGGGGATTTTGTCGTTCTAAAATGTTTGATTTTCTAGTGATTCTCAATTGGAAATGTTCGATTGGAGTCATAAACAACACAGATCAAGTCTTGATCCCAAAACTGGATAACAAACCCACCTAGAATGCTAGATTCAAACTGTTATATAGTCTTACCCTGATTCCTGAATCACAGCGCCAGGCCCAGAGCCTGTCGACTGTTGTTCAGCTGCTACATTGGTGTAAAACTTTGGACAAAAGTAAGGACTTGGTGAAACTAAGTCTTCAGGGATGTAGTAGTTTGTTTGCGAGGCGAATCTGTCGAATCCGGGTGTTTCACTTCGAGAGAAATCGAACCGGCCGTGACGAGGAGGACTGGAAACGAGGAAATGACCGTGACGTCATTTTCGTTTTCTGCATAACACAGGCAGCCCAAGCAAGCCGATGGAGTCCTGCCCAAGCATTGAGTTATCCTGGATGCTCCAAAATTGTCATCGTCGGTTGAACTTTTCAACAGTCTAAGTTGGCTTCCCTTAATATATGAGGACGTTAAAGTCAGGAAATGTATATTAGCTTTTAAACGTTTGCACGGAGAGATATCACCTTATATTAGCGAAGCTTTAAAGCTAAATAGTGAAGTCCATAATAGGCACACTAGATCTTCATGTGTCCAATATTTAAACGAAAAACAGAAGGTGGAAAGACTTTTGCTGTAACAACCGTTCAGCTATGGAACAGTCTCCCATTAGAGATGAAGAGATTGGCAAGTACCCATTCATTCAGGAATAAATATCAGAAACTTCTATTAGATTGCCAGCTTTCTCTTAGTCACTTCCAGCCCTAGATTTTAACTTTGGTTTTTTTATGATTTTATGATTGTTTCAAGTCCTCATTAATTATTCACGAGGTATTCAGCCAATCCAATGGTCTGATTTTAATCCCTTGAGGACACTGGATACCTGGTCTAGTCCTCCTAGCAGTAACTGGAAAAGTTTCTAGTTACTGGAACAAGTTGTTCCAGTAACTGGAAATTTTTCCAGTTACTACGAATAAATTATTGAAAAACATCATGGCATGCATAATTACTCTTTTATTGATCAGATTAAACAATTTCCTTTCAAATTCCATTCATTATCATTATGAGGTGGATACACCTCTTTTACTAAGTTAGATTATCATCCAAGTGCATTATTTTCTCGATATTTTTTAGTTTTCCTTGCAAAATACTAAACTACCAGCAACTTTTATTTGTCTTTGATTCCTCCCGAATAATTAATGAGGAGTTGAAGTCGTTCAAAGTCCTCCAATTTCGGACTGGACGGGGATTTCAAGTCCTTGCAATTAGTTCCAGTCCTCGGCTGCGCCTCGGACTGGAACAAATTGCGCGGACTTGAAATCCCCGTCCAGTCCTCATTGTCGGACTTTAAACATTACATAGTAAACTGAGTTTTATATATTTTATATAGCTTTTAAATTTTCAACTTAAATTTTACATATTTCGAATCTAGTATAAGTTGATATTTATATGTCTCATTTAGTATAATTATGTAATTAGTGTAATGATATTTAGATTTAGACATATGGACTACAAGTTTATTAGTGTAATTAACACTATTACGTACTACCCTCGGTAAATAAAGCCGTTATTATTATTATTATTATTATTATATTGTATTATAACTAGAACATTAGCTCTTTCGATTCGTAAGCATCAATGGAAAACCCCGTATCTTTCACCAATTTCAATGCCTTCCCATGTTAGAGGCTGTTTTGCAATCTGAGCATTTTCTCACTGTCAACTATGGCCCGCATCATACTTTTGTTAAAAATATTATAGAATTTTGCAAAATTGCACCTATAGCCCAGTAAATCTACGGATTTTTTTGGTCCAGGTGGAACAAATTGTAACAGAATTTATTTCACCGCTTAGCAACATATTGAAAATCCCAAACATTTCTAGTCGTGGAACATGTCGAAAAATCGATCTACGATTTTGAGTTCTCACCACAGGGTTCCCGCGTCAGGAAATAATATAATTAATTTTGATAAAATATTTACAGTCCTTTTTTAAATGTTTGTATATCAAGATTGCTAGAGTGGTAAATTAGAAAATAAATTAATTATTTTCATGGCCAATTTGCTTATATTAGCAGTTTTTTGTTTTCCACAGGGACCCCACATCGCAAATATGATCCAATGGCTGTGTGAAAATGTCGAGATTTTAAAGGAAACATAGACACAAATTCATTTTTTTGTGGTAAATTAGAAAAGATATACGTATTTTTTCTGAATTATTTTGATGATGTTTATAAAATTTTAAGCACTTGTATCAAAAATGCCATATTGCACTAATGCACTTTTTACCATTTGTTCAATCAGGAGCCCATTACCAGGAGCGTCCATCTCCCATACTTGGTCTGTGAGTCAACGTATGACCGGATTGAGCTATATTTTATAGAACAGATCTCACGGGAGTTCACGTGCCCACACTTTGGGAATCCAATCAAATCATAGTCAGGACAATGCAGCGTTAGTATAATCACCTCAAACTGAACAATAGATCATTCTTAATCTCGATAATTACGGCAAGCATATGCACGATTGCAGCAGAGTCAGAAGGCAGTTACCGGGGAACCATGTTCTAAAAATAGCTCAAACCGGGCATACGTTGACTCACGGGTATAGTATAAGTGGACGCTCCTGGTAATGGGCTCCTGGTTCAATTGATTGATTGATTCACTTTTGTTTAGATACGGTAGTTTCATTAGTATTCTGTTTGCAGCATTCCCTTTCACACTCGCTAAATAGGAATGGGAGAAAAGCGACCGTACGTGTTCAGGCAGAGTGGAAGCGTAGCAGGAGATGTAGGAGGGAGGGAGGGAGTAAAAGGAATGAACGCGGTCGCGAAGGGCAAGTGTGGAAAGGAAAAGATATGGCGTAGTGCACGAGATCGTACTGCTGCTATAGGCTGGATCATTACTGACGTGAATAGCTGCGCAAGGGAGTCGACGGAGCTCATATTTATACTCGCACTGAAAGGGACTGGTACAATAGTATTCTATTTGCAGCATTCCCTTTCACACTCGCTAAATAAGAATGGGAGAAAAGCGAACGTAACAGACTAGGTGAGCTACGATCCGGATCCTAACGCTAAAGGCACCCATACTTAAAACCGCACCAGTCTAACACTAAAACAGAAAACTCCCATACTTAAAAAAGGCGATAAGGAATGAAAGGCAGCTACATTGAAGCGCGACGGAAAAATAAAATAAGGGTTATGCGGCTGCCATCCCCTGGGATAAAAAGTAAATAAATAATAAACTTAGTCGCAAAAGAACGGGACGAGCGCGGGAAAACCCAGGGGATGGCAGCCCGAACGTCAGTAATCCGACTAGGGAGAATAAGAATCCCTTTCGGGCCACCATAGAGCGGGGTGCGAAATTAAAAACAAAATTAGCGCATACAAGAAAAACCCAGGAAATGAGAGAGTATATTTTTAGTAGCAAATAAAACAACACTGCACAGTGGGGAAGTGCACGTGGAACAAAGACCATGGCAAAAGAGTAAATTGGCAGCATCTCACGTATATAAAACATAATACAGAATACTCGTACCATCAATATAAGGCTGAAAGGAATGAATAACTGATAACAAAGTTAAAGTAGGCATAAAATGCCGAAATCATATATGCGAGACCAAAGTTGTGGACACCAAATTTAAAACCGACAATACAGTCCAATACGAACTAAAGGGTTGGAGGGGGGAGGGGTAGGGAAGGGGATATAAATAATTCTAGTAGAAAATTATAACTAGAGACATCAGACAGTTGACATCTAAAGTACACAGACGGCATCAGAAGGTGACACGGCAACTGGACGTATAACGTACGTGCACACCAAATATGTGAAATTTTAACACAGCGTACGTGTTTGGCTATAAAGATGACTGCGCACACGTTTCAGGACCTGCACACACATCTCAGGACCTGCGCACACATCTCGGGTCCTGCACATGCGTCTCAGGACGAATTTGATTTAATGTACCCGTGCAAAGCCCGGCACACGGCAACTGCACAAACGCCTACGTGAGATAATATGACGCACGCACAAAACAAAAATTTGAAATATAACACGGCAAGATCGGCCGAGACGTACAAATGGAAACAAGCGAAGGATATATAATTAACATTAGGGTTAAACGGCAACTACACAAAACCGTATGTGCGAGGCAATAATACGCACGTATACATTAAATATGTGAAATAAAACACGGCAATACGGGCCAACAGGTGCAAAGGGGAATCGGGAAACAAGGGATAACAAAATCTAGAGGTGAAACGGCAACTGCACAAATGTCTATATGCGAGACAATATAACGCATGTACCAACATTTGAAGATCGGGCGACACATACGAAAAGGGCAACGGGAAAACACACCACAGAAATATAAATTGGGGTAATTCTACACTTAAAGGTGAAACGGCAACTACACAACTGAATCCGTATTTGTGAGGCAACAACACACGTACCAATTAACCAAATATGTAAAATATAAACACGGAAACACCGGGCAAAGCGTGTACCGGGGAAGGGGAAACAAACGAAGCAGACATAACTAATTCTAGGGTGTAATCCTAAGGGTGAAACGGCAACTACACAAATCCGTATTTGCGAGGCAATATGATGCACGGAGAAACGAAATATGCGAACCGTAAACACGGCAACAACGACCGACACGTGCAAAGGGAACGGGAAACAAGTGAAGGAGAAATAACTAATTATATGGGTCTAATCAAAGGATGAAAACGGCAACTGCACAAATCCGTATTTGTGAGGCAATTTTACGCACGTACATGTACAAATCAAATATATGAAATACAAATGCACGTCAACATCGGCAAACACGTGCAAAGGGAACGGGGAAACAAGCGAATTCTAGTGGTGAAACGGCAACTGCACAAATCCGTATTTTCGAGGCAATTTTACGCACGTACAAATAAATATATGAAATACAAATGCACGTCAACATGGAGGAAGAGGATTTGGTGCGAGTAAAGCATGTGCTGCCAGAACGTTTGCACGCTGGGCTAATTGGTTGTCTACTAGGAGGGGTCGCAGAACTTGAACGTTGAGGGCTGGACGCGGTGGAACTTGATCAGCCACCATACAGGGACGACAAACACTTGAATAGGGAGAACGCTGTGACGGTTGTGAGTTACTGACGTGAACTGCGCAAGGGAGTCGGCGCAGCTCTTATTTATACTCGCACTGAAAGGGACTGGTGCAAATTGCACGGCGGCAAAACGGTATGCTCCGCTGGCCAAAAGAACGAAGGCTCTGCTATCAAATACAAATTACCGAGGGTTTCAACTTTTTTAGTAAATAATTTTATAACTTAGTAAACTCACAATGAATTACAAATTAAGAAAACTTCAACCTGTTAAAGTCTTAGGCTTAGCTTTTAAGTAGTTTTCTTAGTTTTTGACAAAACAGTTCACAAATGAATACTTTTAAGCAGAAACGTTAAAATCATGGCATGTGCCTGTTGTTTCTTTTCAGTTTTCGCGGGAAACTGGGGGCGGCCGCGCGTGGACAAGAAATAGCAAATATGCATGCGCGTGACGTTTTGCCGCGGTGTGGGTGCAAATAGTTGTACAACTTCTTTATGTGAAAGCCGTATACAAATATAACTAAATAGTATAATATAAATAATAGTTATAATAGTAAATTTTTAAATATATTTAAAATATATTGAAATACTTAACTATGTATAAAAAATTATCAGATATTAATCGGCGACTTGGTAACCATTGATACATGTAGCTTCTTTTTTAAATTGATTTAGATTCGGAAGACTATTTAGATCTTGGGGAAGAGAACTCCATTGTTTTGCCCCCTATAAGAAAACGACCCTTTGTAGCATTCCGTTTTAGGAATGTGTGTCATTGAAGTCATTGCTACATTGAAAGTATTTTCTCTGAGTCGAGATTCATAGGGGTTGTTTTCAGAGCTCATTGAGAAAAGATCGCTGATATATTATGGTAAATTATGGTTAATGGCGTCATACATTAACACATTAAGAACCTTTGACGGCCATATTAATACTACTGCGGATTTGCAATCCCGTTTTCTCTTGATTCACTTGTTCAAACCATCGGGCCATGTACAAGACCATGTACAAGATACATATTGTAGTTACAGGTGTTTCTTCTTATTTACTCCCATGGTGTCTTAATTAGAACAGGTAAGTAAGGCCCGTGTCAGACAACGTACTATTCATGTGCCGTTCTTAACAGTGCAAATGAGCATAATCCACATTAATCCACTGTTTAAAGTTCATTTGCATTAAGAACGGCTCATGATTAGAACGGCGTCTGAAACGGGCGTATTAGGCATATGAGTATAGCAAAACTGATAATACCGTGTAGCATGAAACTTTTGCTTGAGTTTAATTTCGCAACTGCCGATTTTTTGTGTCTTGCGGATCGAACTAATTTTATTTTCTACTTGGGAGTATCCTCACCTCTCTATCCTTGTCGTCTAGTTACGATTACACTGCGTGCGCTCAGATGGGATTTCGTAGGATTTCCGATGATCACAAGGGTTGTGGTTATTTGGAGGAATTTGTTTCTGTTTCTGTTTCCGCGAAAATTAGATCCCGCGAAAATTTCATGACACGCGGTTGTACAGACCCGTATAATAGCAGCCAAACTGAATATTGTCGTTATACAATTGTTAAGTTCTAAATCGACGCAGGAACTTTAATAAGTCCCGTTCGGTGGGCCGGATTGCAGCAATACCGGCATTCACAGAGGTATAGGCTGGGGGTCTGCAAAAGGCTACTGGAAAATAGTAAAGGACAAAAAACAGTTGTCGGTATGTCATAAATAAGGCCCTCAGATATGTGAATCTTGCTAACAATTGCAAGGACTTGGAAATTGTGAAACTTCTCTATATAAATAGCTCATGGATGGCGATAGTACGGTAGATCAAGTGTGTTCTGCGGACATTCTCCGACGTGTCTCTGAAAAACTAGAAGGGAAGAAGCTTGCAATGGCGGACCGGCGCACGGCCAGTCTGTGGCTACAGTACATGAAGATGGTAGATGTACTACGCCGTTTCATTAAAGCTGAGCGCACAGGTATTTGGAACTTGCACCTGCAAGCAGTACGTGAGATGCTACCATACTTTGCGGCGACAGGCCACAATCTGTACACAAAGTCATGATACATCTACTTACAGATGATGGACGACATAGAACAGAAGAATCCTGCTGTATATAAGAGTTTCCAAGAGGGACTACACGTGGTTCGTAGAAGTGACTGCTACTCGGCCGGGCTATCCACCGATCTAATCAAAGAGCAGGTTCTAATGCGTAGTGTCAAGACATCTGGTGGACTCACCAGAGGTGGAGGGATGACAGAGATGCAACGACTAGTATATGGCTGATGTCTATGCCTGCGTGCGCAGAAGTCAACAATGCCATGCAGAGTCTTACCGGCGTCAGGTATTCATAATATTAGTGTAACTATTTTTAAGTTCTCATTTACTTTGTGATCATGACAATAATCATGATTCGTAACTCTGTCTTACGATAGGTATCACACTAGTGAGCAGCATAAAGAGTATTCCACAGCAAGGCAAAAGAGCGACTTCAAGGATGTCACGGCACTTACCGAAGTGTGCAAGTGGATCCGCAACTGCTCTTTCAACGATTAAACGTCATTGCTATTGGAGGACGGTATGATAATGCAAAATAACTCTTTCAATACGAGATGTGCAGCTACCCCCTTCTCTTTTCGAGACATCACTTCTTCCAAGAGCAGCAAACAAACCTGTCCTCGCAGATCATGGTTGCCACAGAGATCAGACTTCAAAATTTCCTGACTTTTCTCTGACTTTTCCGTGACTCAACTTCAATTTTCCCTCGCCAAATACACAAACAAATCATATATACATGCAACAACGGCCACCAACCACCCCTTACAGCCGTCCCTTCCACCCATTTATTACCAAGTTGATCTTAGATTCTTCTCTTCATCCTTTCCTTCTAACAATACTCTCAAAATTTTAATTTTCCCTGACTTTTCCCTGACTTCTAGTCAAATACCAGTTTTCCCTGACCGAGATCAAAATTCCCTGACTTTTCCCTCACCTTGATTTTTTTTTTCCCTGACCTGTGGCAACCCTGCAGATGCCGTTTGGGAGAAGACAAAGGATTACCAGACAGCTCGACCCATAGGCGATGTCAACTATGTCTTAGATGGAGATGCTCCGTTACACCGCGTATCATGGCCGCGTGGGTTTACCTATGATGCAGTCGCCACCCTCTACCTCCAGTACGTGGAGCGCAGGTATGGTAGGGCAACCATAGTATTTGATGGCTATGGAGATGGTCCCTCCACAAGGGACTGTACTCACCTGAGGCGCACAGGCAACTACGGACCGACTGTCAACTTTGCTAGTGACATGACGATCAAGTCAAAGAAGGATGAGTTTCTTCGAAATCCAGCCAGCAAGCAGAAGTTCATCGACTTCCTAAGCAGCAGATTTCAAGCAGCTGGATGTGTGACGATCCATGCAGCAGGAGACGCTGACCTCACCATTGTTCGTGTCGCCGTGGAGTCTGCTAGAAACACGACCACTGTCCTCGTGGGCGATGACACAGATCTGCTGGTGCTTCTGTGTTTTCATGCTGAAATGGAGGCGCACGGTGTGTACTTCCAGCCAGAGCCAAAACAACGCATTAGGACGAGGAGAGTATGGAACATCAAGCAAACGAAGTCCGCCCTTGGTTCAACTGTATGTGCGGGGATGTTGTTTGTACACGCAATCCTTGAATGCGACACGACATGCATCTAGGCAAGGTGTATCGCGGATCGCACAGGACGCCCACTTCCGCGAGCAAGCCGATGTGTTTAGCAGTCCAACAGCCACTAGAGAGGACATCATCAAGGCAGGTGAAAGAGCCCTCGTGCACGTGTGTCTTTGCAATGGCGGGCCTGATACCGATCTGGATTCCCTACGATATACACGCTTTTGTCAGAAGGTCAGCACAGGGGCATCATTCCTACAGCCAGAGAATCTTCCGCCCACATCAGCAGCAGCTGCCTACCATAGCCTGAGAGTGTACCATCAGGTCCAGGAGTGGAATGGAAACCATTAGTTGCGGCCAGAAGAATGGGGTTGGAGACTATCGAATGGAAAGCTTTTCTCGGTTCTAACAGACCTGCTGCCCCCAGCACACCAGTCTCTGCTGGAGATGATCCGATGTAGCCGTACACAGCGATGCACCTGTAGAAAACATGACTTGGAATGCTCTCCAGCGTGTGATGTATGCAAGGGCCAAAACTGCACAAGTCCTTGCCACCGGATGATGGACTGCAGGATGATGATTAAGAACACTTTAGTATCAAAGCTACTGTAAATCAAGAATGCTGGTAAAAGTCAAGATGAACTACATGTATGTGGCATACGAAAATCTCTTGAAGTAAAATACCACGATAAAATCATTGTTTGTCTATGTTTCCTTTAAAATATCGACATTTTCACACAGCCATTGGATCATATTTGCGATCTGGGGTCCCTGTGCCGGGAAAAATAAAAACTGCTAATATAAGCAAATTGGCCATGACAATAATTAATTTCTTTTCTAATTTACCACTCTAGCAATCCTGATATACAAACATTTAAAAACGGACTGTAAACATTTAATCAAAATATATATATTTTCTGACGCGGGAACCCTGTGGCGAGAGCTAAAATCGTAGATCGACTTTTTCGACATGTTCCACAACAGGAAATGTTTGGGATTTTCAATATGTTGCTAAGTGGCCTTGCCTCGTTCGAATAGAGGTGAAATAAATTATGTTACAATTTGTTCCACCTGAAACATTTCGTTTTTAACAGACTGTTTAAATATTCATAAACAATTTACATATATATATATTAATACCTTCAAATACAGCACCCCTTTTTTGAAGCCAGTTGGCTTACAAAAACAGAGTTGTGTCCTTGAAGTCATCTAAAGTGACATCCCGCTCCAATTCTGCCATGATTTCGATCGAGGAAACCATGCAATATGTTACCATGAAATTGAGACTTGTTCAAATTTCCCCACCCCTCCCATCTGGTGTCAAATTCCCCACCCCCAGGACAGCCACCGATGTCAAACTCCCTACTCCCTAGGCACGGAAATGAGTCAAATGCCGTGGGGGGATGTTAATGTTTCGATTTGATGGGTGCATAAATTGTATTGTATTGATGAGCTGTCTATTATGGCGTTATGCCAGGAGCACAACACGGGCTCTGGTCGCACGGCTAAAAAAACATGGCCACCATTACTTTACAAAAGTCCAAAGTTTGTCTATACCAGATAAGTCATATTATGGCCACCATTACTTTACAAAAGTCCAAAGCCGTTTGTCTATACCAGATAAGTCATATTATGGGCACCATTACTTTACAAAAGTCCAAAGTTTGTCTATACCAGATAAGTCATATTATGGGCACCATTACTTTACAAAAGTCCAAAGTTTGTCTATACCAGATAAGTCATATTATGGCCACCATTACTTTACAAAAGTCCAAAGTTTGTCTATACCAGATAAGTCATATTATGGCCACCATTATTTACAAAAGTCCAAAGTTTGTCTATACCAGATAAGTCATATTATGGGCACCATTACTTTACAAAAGTCCAAAGTTTGTCTATACCAGATAAGTCATATTATGGCCACCATTACTTTACAAAAGTCCAAAGTTTGTCTATACCAGATAAGTCATATTATGGCCACCATTACTTTACAAAAGTCCAAAGTTTGTCTATATCAGATAAGTCATATTATGGCCACCATTACTTTACAAAAGTCCAAAGTTTGTCTATACCAGATAAGTCATATTATGGGCACCATTACTTTACAAAAGTCCAAAGTTTGTCTATACCAGATAAGTCATATTATGGCCACCATTACTTTACAAAAGTCCAAAGTTTGTCTATACCAGATAAGTCATATTATGGGCACCATTACTTTACAAAAGTCCAAAGTTTGTCTATACCAGATAAGTCATATTATGGCCACCATTACTTTACAAAAGTCCAAAGTTTGTCTATACCAGATAAGTCATATTATGGCCACCATTATTTACAAAAGTCCAAAGTTTGTCTATACCAGATAAGTCATATTATGGGCACCATTACTTTACAAAAGTCCAAAGTTTGTCTATACCAGATAAGTCATATTATGGCCACCATTACTTTACAAAAGTCCAAAGTTTGTCTATACCAGATAAGTCATATTATGGCCACCATTACTTTACAAAAGTCCAAAGTTTGTCTATACCAGATAAGTCATATTATGGCCACCATTACTTTACAAAAGTCCAAAGTTTGTCTATACCAGATAAGTCATATTATGGCCACCATTACTTTACAAAAGTCCAAAGCCGTTTGTCTATACCAGATAAGTCATATTATGGGCACCATTACTTTACAAAAGTCCAAAGTTTGTCTATACCAGATAAGTCATATTATGGCCACCATTACTTTACAAAAGTCCAAAGTTTGTCTATACCAGATAAGTCATATTATGGCCACCATTACATTACAAAAGTCCAAAGTTTGTCTATACCAGATAAGTCATATTATGGCCACCATTACTTACAAAAGTCCAAAGTTTGTCTATACCAGATAAGTCATATTATGGGCACCTTTACTTTACAAAAGTCCAAAGTTTGTCTATACCAGATAAGTCATATTATGGCCACCATTACTTTACAAAAGTCCAAAGTTTGTCTATACCAGATAAGTCATATCATGGGCACCATTACTTTACAAAAGTCCAAAGTTTGTCTATACCAGATAAGTCATATTATGGCCACCATTACTTTACAAAAGTCCAAAGTTTGTCTATACCAGATAAGTCATATTATGGGCACCATTACTTTACAAAAGTCCAAAGTTTGTCTATACCAGATAAGTCATATTATGGCCACCATTACTTTACAAAAGTCCAAAGTTTGTCTATACCAGATAAGTCATATTATGGCCACCATTACTTTACAAAAGTCCAAAGCCGTTTGTCTATACCAGATAAGTCATATTATGGGCACCATTACTTTACAAAAGTCCAAAGTTTGTCTATACCAGATAAGTCATATTATGGCCACCATTACTTTACAAAAGTCCAAAGTTTGTCTATACCAGATAAGTCATATTATGGCCACCATCACTTTACAAAAGTCCAAAGTTTGTCTATACCAGATAAGTCATATTATGGCCACCATTACTTTACAAAAGTCCAAAGCCGTTTGTCTATACCAGATAAGTCATATTATGGGCACCATTACTTTACAAAAGTCCAAAGTTTGTCTATACCAGATAAGTCATATTATGGCCACCATTACTTTACAAAAGTCCAAAGTTTGTCTATACCAGATAAGTCATATTATGGCCACCATTACTTTACAAAAGTCCAAAGTTTGTCTATACCAGATAAGTCATATTATGGCCACCATTACTTACAAAAGTCCAAAGTTTGTCTATACTAGATAAGTCATATTATGGGCACCATTACTTTACAAAAGTCCAAAGTTTGTCTATACCAGATAAGTCATATTATGGCCACCATTACTTTACAAAAGTCCAAAGTTTGTCTATACCAGATAAGTCATATTATGGCCACCATTACTTTACAAAAGTCCAAAGTTTGTCTATACCAGATAAGTCATATTATGGCCACCATTACTTTACAAAAGTCCAAAGTTTGTCTATACCAGATAAGTCATATTATGGCCACCATTACTTTACAAAAGTCCAAAGTTTGTCTATACCAGATAAGTCATATTATGGCCACCATTACTTTACAAAAGTCCAAAGCCGTTTGTCTATACCAGATAAGTCATATTATGGGCACCATTACTTTACAAAAGTCCAAAGTTTGTCTATACCAGATAAGTCATATTATGGCCACCATTACTTTACAAAAGTCCAAAGTTTGTCTATACCAGATAAGTCATATTATGGGCACCATTACTTTACAAAAGTCCAAAGTTTGTCTATACCAGATAAGTCATATTATGGCCACCATTACTTTACAAAAGTCCAAAGTTTGTCTATACCAGATAAGTCATATTATGGCCACCATTACTTTACAAAAGTCCAAAGTTTGTCTATACCAGATAAGTCATATTATGGGCACCATTACTTTACAAAAGTCCAAAGTTTGTCTATACCAGATAAGTCATATTATGGCCACCATTACTTTACAAAAGTCCAAAGTTTGTCTATACCAGATAAGTCATATTATGGGCACCATTACTTTACAAAAGTCCAAAGTTTGTCTATACCAGATAAGTCATATTATGGCCACCATTACTTTACAAAAGTCCAAAGTTTGTCTATACCAGATAAGTCATATTATGGCCACCATTACTTTACAAAAGTCCAAAGTTTGTCTATACCAGATAAGTCATATTATGGGCACCATTACTTTACAAAAGTCCAAAGTTTGTCTATACCAGATAAGTCATATTATGGCCACCATTACTTTACAAAAGTCCAAAGTTTGTCTATACCAGATAAGTCATATCATGGGCACCATTACTTTACAAAAGTCCAAAGTTTGTCTATACCAGATAAGTCATATTATGGCCACCATTACTTTACAAAAGTCCAAAGTTTGTCTATACCAGATAAGTCATATTATGGGCACCATTACTTTACAAAAGTCCAAAGTTTGTCTATACCAGATAAGTCATATTATGGCCACCATTACTTTACAAAAGTCCAAAGTTTGTCTATACCAGATAAGTCATATTATGGGCACCATTACTTTACAAAAGTCCAAAGTTTGTCTATACCAGATAAGTCATATTATGGCCACCATTACTTTACAAAAGTCCAAAGTTTGTCTATACCAGATAAGTCATATTATGGCCACCATTACTTTACAAAAGTCCAAAGTTTGTCTATACCAGATAAGTCATATTATGGCCACCATTACTTTACAAAAGTCCAAAGTTTGTCTATACCAGATAAGTCATATTATGGCCACCATTACTTTACAAAAGTCCAAAGTTTGTCTATACCAGATAAGTCATATTATGGGCACCATTACTTTACAAAAGTCCAAAGTTTGTCTATACCAGATAAGTCATATTATGGCCACCATTACTTTACAAAAGTCCAAAGTTTGTCTATACCAGATAAGTCATATTATGGCCACCATTACTTTACAAAAGTCCAAAGTTTGTCTATACCAGATAAGTCATATTATTATACATTTGACTCACATCTCGATTCTGATTGGCTGAGAACACGCAACTAATTCTCGATAGTTTGCTATAGCTCACGTACATTACACTCGTTCTCAATAACACGTGCAGGTTCGAAATCGGCAGGTACAAAATGCAGACTGGAAAACGCAGACTGCAGACTGGAAAACGCAGACTGGAAAACGCAGACCGGAAAATGCAGACCAGACAAAATCAATAAGAAACATCTATCGGTCTGTAGCAAGACTTTAGATGACTTAGATCCTTATTTTTTTTGGGTTATACACGTCTTATGCGGGGTCTTGCTTTTTTCTTGACTGCATGCCGGCGCCAGCCACGCCGTGTATGCGAGCCACGCCGAATACGAGCTTTTCATGACAATATTTCCTTAAAAAACAGAAAGAAAAAAGCTATATATTCCGAGGTATTTTGAATTATTTACTTACTTATTAATTACGTTCGTATTTAGCCGGGTCCTGTCTTTGTTAAATTGATTCAGTCCCATCTTCTTTAGCCTGCTTGCAGGCGGTGGAGGGTGTTTTTTCGCGCAGCAAACGGATCATCGAAGCGGCCGCCATATTGGCCGAGCGTGATTGAGACCTGGGATCGAATGACAAATGGAGGGGGGTAGGGGAGAAGAAGCAGATCTGAAGCAGGCTACATCTTCTTCTGTCCACCATTTTAAATTTATTGTTATGCACAGGAAGCCCAAAGCAGCCTCTCCGATTACATATAAATGTGGGTTTCCTGTTTGGTAAAGCGGACACCCTTGGGTCCGTAACTGGAACTGTCCGCTTACGGGAATAGTTCTCGTAAGCGGACACTTGTGGAATATGGGATGTGTCCGCTTTCGGGAGCTACAATAAAGACCCTGGGGGGTACTCAGAAGAGTTTTGGGTAGGGGTGTGCCGCGGAGACCTCAAAACCCTGACCCTATCCCAGACCTAAAAATGCCGTTTACCATACCCTATCCCAGACTTGAAGCAAAAAATACATACCCTATCCCAGACGTGATCTTGTGATGTTTACACAGCATAACATTAGATACATGTATCAAGGAGTCCAGATACCGAACAGTTTTTAATTACAATTACACTACGAAAGCCGTTGTTTTGTTTTAATATGGTATTTAAAGCTGTAGTGTAGTCGATAGAGCGCTTAGCATGGCGTCAACGACAAGTATATCAAAATCCATACCCTTTCCAAACCAAAACCGTAAAAAGGATACCCTATCGCAGACCTCGGCAGCTCAACTGACCATACCCTATCCCTCGGCACATGTACCCGTATAGCCCATATAAGGGAGTACCCCCCCCCCCCCCCCCCAAAAAAAAAAAAACGGGAATACAGCTGCAGGGATATGATGTCGTCATCATTGTGAGCTCATGTCGGTACATAAATCTGTACACACAGGAATTAGAAGATATATTTGCAAATGGAAGACTGCTTCATTGCGCTTAAAGACTTGAGTTGCATGTCCACCAAGATATCATTGACGCGTGCAACGGCTTGAGACAGTCGCTCTTTTCCTTGCCAGTCAGAGTCCAAGTCAAAGTCCTCGATCGTCTCTTCATACAATACACAAGATTATTTGGATGACAGTTAACTTTACAGCCCTGTTTACAATACTGTAATTGCTCTAGAACTGTATCAAATAAACCGATAAAGCGAATTGCGGAAAAGTTATAAGCTAACACCGGTGTGAAGTTGATTGATTGCAACATAATACTCATAATCGTTCTAGTAATGGAATTATTCTGCTGGGGGTCTTTATACGGATTGGGCGAGGTTTGTTGTTGGATCATGGGTGACTGGCCGCGCAGCAACAGATCTCACGGAGCAATACCTATGGCCGATTTTTGTTTAGGTCTTAGATCCGTCTTTGAAACGTGGATAAGAGAGTTAGCACTCGTTCTCAAAAGGAGGTTTATTAAAACGTCACATGAACTAACCCTAGGCCCCTACGACTTTATACCCCGTCAACGTTAACCGTTAACTGAAAAACGTTTCAAGCTTGAGCGCCCAGGAAAACGACGTTTAGTGTTGAAGACTAGTTTGTGGCTTAAGTTCACAGGTAAAGGATGATCGTTTTAATAGACAAGAAAGTTCAAGAAAGTCCTTAATTGACTTAATTTAATAGCCCCTCCAAGAACAATTTCTATATAATTGGAGAGGCTGATTTGGGCTTCCTGTGCATAGCAATAATTAAAAAATGGTGGACAGAAGAAGATGGGACTCGGTGAATCAATTTAACGAAGACAGGACCCGGCTAAATAGGAACGTTTTTCTTTAGCAGTGTTGTTGCACGAATTTTTTTTGCGAAAAAAGCGGAGCCAGAACAAAGCTTTTCCACTTGCAGGATATTTTTTTTCAACACCGTTGGCTTGCAGGATATTTTTTTTCAAAAGCACCCACCCCCCCTCAAAAGTTAAATGGTCGGGCCCTAAGGAAAACAGCCTTATATATAAGACTTATTAAGACTCACCGGCTTTCGACACTCGATCGAAAACCGCTCTAACACTTTGGTAGGTTTATACGACTGAAAAGCTCATCATCTTCATTCAGCTTTAATTAATGGAATTAAACTGCAACTTCCTTTACAATTTTCTCCAGCTCCTTTAAAAAGTTCAAAGCCTAGCTATAGTGTGGAACTTCACCATATATGGTGTACAGCGGTCAGCTGACGCAGCACTTGAATGGTTTCTCAATTATTTCATGGCTCAAATGCTGGCTATGTATAGCGAAAAACTGTGAGCGAATCTCAGTTTTCGCATTTCTATAACAGAACCAGTGTTTTCTACAAATTGTTGCTATTTATAGCGTATAACATTGAGCGAAACTTACATGGTTTCTCAATTATTAGATTGCTGAACCAGGAAAAAAGCAAATGCTTGCTATTTATAGTGTATAACAGTGATTGAAAAAGAGAATAGTTCCATTTTTACCTTACTTGAGCTCTGGAAACGGAGGACTCGTTGAAAGCCTAGACTCGTACGTAGACAATTTGACAATAAGGTAGTGTTTGCCGTTTGGTGTTGCTGTTTTGGCGATGATAAGCAGTCAAATATGTTCACAGTGCACTAAAACTTTTAACAATGCTCAAAATTATGTAATTTATTGATTTTGGTAAGCAAAAGCGTGTTCACATGACGGGAGCATAGAGCGGTTTTCAGTTGAGTGAAGTAAAATCAAAACCAAAGTAATTACATAGCCAATCACAGGAGCGAGTAAAATCACAATGAGTCAATCACGAACTGAAGTAATCACGATCAGGGTTTTATTTGAACCAATTACGAGGCAAGTAAACTCAATCGTCAATAGATGGGTTGCACTCAATCCCCAGAGATTAAAATGACAAAGGGCACGGCGGCCATGTTTTCCGGATAGCTCAGTTGTTAGAGCACCGGTCTTTTGTGCGGGAGATCGTGGGTTCAAAACCCGGTCGGACGAACACTCAGGGTCTTAAAAATAACTGAGGAGAAGGTGCTGCCTTTGCTCTAACATCTGCAAATGGTTAGACCTTCGCCGTGGCTCAGATGACCACGCGTAAATGGCGGTCCCGTCTCCAAATATTGGGGACGTAAAAGAACCACTGTGGACGCAATAAACCCTGGTCGTGACCAAACGGTGCCAGCAAGAGGTCGGCTTGCTGGATTAGTGACGGGCTACTGGTGAATGACACCTCTAACATGTATAACAGCCAGTAGTCCAATGGAACTAACAGCGAGCGCTGGAACAACACTGAAGACTGAAGACTGAAGACCTAACAAAAGAAGCTAACGAAGAATCTGTTGTTAAAGGAGCAGTGTCACGATTAGTATGCATGCCCAAAGTTTTGAAAATGTGTCAGGCGGACAAGAAATCAAAAGACGTGACAGAAGTAGAAGTCCGTGAGTAATCCGCTTGCATCGGCGTATTTGCACGATATCTCGAGCCGAAATTGCTTTAAAACTATACTTCAGTATTATATGGTTATGTTTGATGTTATATTTTCATAAAGCAGCATTTTATTTATTTCAATCGAAAGGGGAATTTGCAGCGGCGCGTGACATAGCTTGATTTTTCCATTGTCTATAACAACCAATCAGAATCGTGACACTGCTCCTTTAAAGGTAAACCAACATGACCGCCGTGACGTCATATGCAACCATCTATACTGTCGCTAAAACAAAACCTGATTGCGTGATTGCATTTGGTTTTAATTTAGAACATGATTGGCTGATAACTGGAAAACATTTCTCACAAGCAAACGAAACACAAAGCTATCACTTGTTGCTTTCGGCACTCAATCGAAAACCGCTCTATCATCCTAGTGCCAGGAATAGCGTCATCGACGGGTTAAACGTACTCCAGGGATTTAAAATCCAGACATCTTTATTTCTAGATCACTCCACCTCACTGGTTCATGTAAACATGCTTTTTTTAAGTGTTTCATCTTCCCAACCACTGGTTCAACGTATGTCACGTGTTGCTGACTTGTTGCAATGGACATGTCAAAAATGGAACCAGGTTCGATTCCCGATCACGGCGGCATATGTGTTTGTTGTCCGGTTTTCCTCCCTCCACAAGAACCAATACGCCAAATTCCAATCTGTGGGTTAGCCAGATCGTGACTTTGATCAGCCCGTATGGTTGTTTAAAGTGCAAGTACCATGTCAAAAAAATAAAAATTGTACTATTGTGCTTGTTTCTCTCAAAAAGGTATTAATCTTGCAGATTTTGTAAAATTTCTGACATTTAATCCCTAATTTTGGTTAGTTGTCGTGGATCCTGTGACGTCATAAGATGAATCAACTCCCTCCCAAGAGAGTACTACAATAAATCCCGTAGCTTTCAAAATAATATGACAACACAATTAAGATGAGTGAATCCCGCAATTCGGGTAACTTTTATTTTAGTTGAACTGCTGCATGCTCCATTCTCTCGAATAAAACTAATTTCGACAACTGAAGTATATCCGTTAGAAATAGAATCTGGGGCCAAAAGAGTTCATGTTGTTTTATGGCACTACTTTATGGCGCACTTTAAGGTCCATTCAAATTTAGAGTTTCGGGGTGGGGCATTTGCCAGCAAAGAAAAGTTGGGGATGGGCCAAAGAGGCGAGGCGCTTAATCACTGCACCTCCCGGGACAGACTGAGTTGTCGAATTATATATACCCGGTGGGATGGGGAGGTGTGGAATTGATAGACATTAGTTTGTCGTGAAAATAAAATGTATGAACCGTCCTTGCTTTTGTTGCCCCTCTAAAAAAGGCAGAGATGGTAAAATACAGTGCTTAAACTGTTCAAGAAAACGCAGCTGACACGATATACGGAATTAGTCCCTTTATTTTTCTTGGTCTCTAGTCATGAAAACCTCGAAAAACGATGTTTGACCGAGCGCCAACGAACTCCCCGGAGTGTGTCTCCCGCCCTCCTACCCTCCAACATATCCTTTATCGCTCTAGAATTACCAATAATCAGTAATTGGCTTTTGCTCTTCAATTATCAATAAACAATGACATTCTTAAAACCAGTCAAGGATAAAGATAAACATTTGCCAAATTCCTAACGGCGGTAGACGCGCTAAGCGTAGTCGTCATGACGTCTGCACTACGCGCAAACGGTTACGAGTTCGAGCCCGAGTAGGAGCGCTCAAAAAAGTTTTTTTACCATCGTTTACCTTCTCTTCTTGTTTACCTGTGAACCCTAGCTCTAGGTGAGTGAGAACCCGTCGTTTACCCGTGAACTCGTCCGATGGTTAGGGTTCGTTTTGTGGTTCGGGTTAGGATTTGTCTTAGAATTAATGAATGTTTAATTTGCGTTCTAGAATTAGCGATTATTGATAATTGAAGAGCTAAAGCCAATTACTGATTATTGGTAATACGTTGCACCCTCCGGGGTGTTCTTTCGCGTCCAATCCGCGCTCGGCCAAAACATCGTCGTGACTGAAGACCGAGAAAAATAAAGGGACCGTTCGCAGTCTAGAATTACTCAAACACTCATTGCACTTGTTTGGCCATCTATCTAACAAATTGCATTAATCTGAATTTTATCTGGATTAACTTCTCACGCAAGTCGACGCTAGCTTGCGCTCATTTGGCCGCGCACGCAAGTCAGTGATCATAAAGAAAACGGCCATTCTCGACTTCGGATCCTCTTCACTTCGTACTGCGCATTCTCGGTTTCTTCGAACATGCGCAGTTCCGAATAACATGACCTGACAACCAGAGACATTCCTACTCGAGGAGGCACTGGGAGCGAGAATGCCATAGAGGCTGATCAGTCAGGACCCGGCTAAACCACAGATCGAAATGAGAAGGGTCGGGGATCGAGAAATGGTATTTCCCCGGTGGGTCAGTTTACTTACCTGACGGGGAGATGTAGTTCTCCGAACTCCTCCGTAGACTGATATGAGCAATACTAGTGCAATTCCGGACGCGTGCGGCCTGGGTACCACATTATAAGGAAACTTCGGCGCATGCGCAGCTTCCTCTGAGTGAGTGGAGAGCTGAGCTATCATACTACTGGCAGTAGTAGGGAGGGGAGGAATAGATACTAATTCCCACTGGCAGGGGACCAGTATTGCTCATATCAGTCTACGGAGGAGTTCGGAGAACTACATTTCCCCGTCAAGTAAGTAAACTGACCCTCCGGGGAAATACCATTTCTCCTTCACTCCTCCTCCGACTGATATTCACAATACTAGTGCAGAATACCAAGAAACTACTGCCAAGAGTATACAACATGGCTTACTACAAAGTGCAAACCAGTTATTATAAAATAAGAAGCTTTAATAAAGTGCTTCTCGATAACAAGCAACATATTAACATGTAAGAAGCTTAAAAGGCTTCTCAATAACAAGCAACATAGCATGTAATAAGCTTCTCCTATAATAGCAACATAACATGCAATCTGTATACTGAACTCGAACACTACAGATGAGTGAGGTTATCTATTAAAACTTAAGAACTTATGGGTGAATTGTCCATCTGTGGTAAAACCGTTCAAACGTAACGTCTGAGCCGATGCCCAGTCTGCTGCCTTAAGGATGAACTCAACTGACAACCCTGCAGCTGCTGCGGCAGATGTTGCTGCACCCCTTGTTGAATGTCCAGAGCACTCGATCCCTGCTAAACGTAGAGTATTTTTTAGCCAGCGG
Source organism: Actinernus sp. WN-2022 (assembly GCA_030867875.1). NCBI lineage: Eukaryota > Metazoa > Cnidaria > Anthozoa > Actiniaria > Actinernidae > Actinernus > Actinernus sp. WN-2022. The sequence goes on from JAOWCC010001253.1 coordinate 116,342, forward strand.
GATACAGTCTGACTACAAATCTTGTGGTGTGGTTGAATGTAGGCCACAAGAAGCTTAGAGCAGTTCCGAAGGCTATAAGTTCTGTCCATATAAGCTCTCAAGCAGCGGACGACACAAATCCTACGGTTCTATAAAAACACTGGAAGAAATACCTTGCGACCTGAATGACCTGGACGGGAAGTCTTCACATGGGAAGGTATGGTAAACTCCCAAGAATCCGGTTTCATCAGGAGACACTCGAGGTCCAGGGCAGCCAGCTCATGGGCTCTGGCTGCAGATGTTAGTGCGAGCAAACACACCATCTTAAAAGTTAGCTGTTTAAGTGTGAGACTCTCTAGTGGCTCTAGAGTCTCCAAAATGGAAAGGGCAGATCTAACACTCCAGGTACTGCAGTATCTAGGTCTAGGTGGTTTTAACTGAAATACACTCTTCATAACCCGGGAGACAATGGGGAGTTCACCAACCTGTGTAGGACCAACATGGTCATGGACCTGAGATATAGCTGACCTATAGACCCCAATAGTTCTGTATTATTTGTCGCTTACAAGTGTGCCTAGGAATTCAAGCACATCTTCTACAGAAGCTGATAAGGGACAGGTCTTCCGTTGAGAACACCAGCGTGCCCAAGCTTTCCAGGGACCTGAGTAGCGTTTCTGTGTTGACTGCCTCCATGAGGACAAGAGGACCTTAATAACCTCTTCTGAAAGGCCTGCTGCTCTGTGGCGATTCCCGACAAGGGCCAAACTGTCAGATGAAGGGACCTCCACAGCGGGTGCACCGCCGTCACGTCGAATGGAAGAAACAGAAGGGATCTGTGCTGAGGTAGCAGCAGAGGGATGTCCACTAGTAGATTCAGTAGGTCTGGGTACCAAAGCTGGCCCCTCCAGCTCGGGGCAAGAAGTAGGACTCTTGCCTGGTCTTTCCGGATCTTGTTGACAATCCGCGGTAGCAGTACTATTGGTGGGTGGATCAGGCTTGTCCAGTGGCTCCAGTCCTGGAGGAAGGCATCCACGGCTATCGCCCCGGGATCTGGATATATCGAGACATACCTCGGTATCTGGTGGTTGATGCGAGAGGCAAACAGGTCGATCTCTGGTGTGTAGAACCTGCATGTTATCAACTGGAAGGTTGCTCTGTCCAGAGTCCATTCTGTCTTGGAGTTGAATGTCCTTGAGGCCTTGTCTGTCTGTACATTCTGTATACCTGGGATGTGTTGCGCTGTGATCCACATTCGCCTCTCCAGGATGAATTACCACAACTCCAGAGCCTGTGCTGTGAGGACTGGAGACCGGGTCCCTCCCCTTTTGTTCACATACGGCACTGCTGTCATATTGTCCATCCGAAGATGGATGTGATGCAGACCTGGTTGTTCTTTCAGAAAGGCTCTCAGACCCAGAAATGCTGCCTTTAAGTCCAAAATATTTATGTGGTCCTTTGGAGTGTCCACCGACCTCCTGTCGATTGACCCTGGTAGTGTGCCCCCATCCTGTCTTTGACGCATCTATCAGGATTACGGCATCGAACGGAGACATTTGTAGGTGCTGACTGTTTGCTATGTTGCATTCTGGTGACATCCACCACTCCAGTTCCATTAAGGCAGCTGGTGTCAGATGAACTACTGTTTTAACTGCTCTGCCATTCCGTATAACTTCCTTCAGGTGAACTCTCTGTAATGCACTGTAGTGCAGGGTGCCTGCCATATCCCTGTTTGAGTAGCATGACTCATCCGGCCCAGTAGAGTGGATAGGCTCTGAATTGTACAGCTCTGCTGTGCCCATAGTAACTTGCAAATATCTACAATGGCAGATATTTTTTCCTGTGGAAGGGTTAATGTCATTAGTTGAGAGTCCAGTCTGGCACCCAGGAATACTATTTGCTGGGTGGGGGCTACTGAGCACTTCTCCCTTTTTATTAGGAACCCAAGGCCTGACAGGAGGCTTACAACCTTGTGAAATATTGTCTCCAGGACCTCGTATCGTTGATGTAAAATGAGTATGTCGTCTATATACACTACGGCCCTGATTCCGAGGGAGCGAATCACTGACATTACAGGCTTTACCACCTTCGTAAATATCCGGGGGGCTGAGGCTAACCAAAAGGGGAGGCACTGGAACTCGTAAGTTATCTCTTGATAGCAAAATCGAAGGTATTTCCTGTGATTTGAATGGATCGGGATAGCATAATAACCATCTTTTAAATCCAATTTCAACATAAAATCCCCTGGACAAATCAGGGACTGCACCACAGGAAGACCCTCCATTCTGAAGGTGTCTTTCCCTAAGAACCTGTTTAGGGCCCTTAAGTTTATTATGGGACGGTCCTCTCCATTTCCTTTTTTTTATTAGGAAAACGGTTGATGTGAACTGATCTTCCACCTGCAAGACCTCCCTCAAGGCTCCCTTTTCTCTCAAACTCTTGATGGCGACCATCATGCGTTTGTGGTCGTTTGTGTTCTTTGTTTGAGTCCTCCAGACCCTCCACTGTCTGGGGGTTTGAACAAAGGGAATTTTGCACCCTGTTATAGTCTGCAGCACCCAAGGGTTGTGGGTAATACCTTTCCAATGTTTGGCAAAGTTGTCTAAGCGGCATGCTGAGGTTTGAGGAGGGTTCAAAATGGGATCCAAACACGGAAACGGATAGTCAGCTGGTGCTAGTCCCAGTTCTAGATTGCGTGGAACTACTGGTGCTATTATCCCTGGAACGCTTAGGGGCGTAAGCTCCCCTGTTAGCATAGGTCCACTTTCGTTTACCTCCTGCACGGCCTCTGGTGGCAGAATATTCTCTGCCACGAAATGGCCGAGACCCTTGAAAGGATCCATATGTACGCTTATGAGGCTTGTTAGGGGTGCTAATCAGCTTACTGTTGGTGGCACTATTATCATGCTCACTCTTGATCCTATCATGAAACTTCCCCGGGAATAAGTGCTTGTCAGCAGGGATACCCTCTCGTAAGGTACGCTTCCCAACCTCAGTCAAGTATTCAGTGAACCTTTTATGTCTCCAGGCATTGAGCGTGAAATTAGCATTCCTTAATAGTACCAGGGCATCTTCCAGCATGTCCTGAATGGATTCTGGGTCAAGGTCTCCCTCCTCATCCTCCCCTCCAGTCTTATCTAGGCTCGACAGGGCTGCGAGGATGGGGCGAGCGACATGAAGGAAGGGCTCTTGGCGTTCTGCCAGACCATCATCAAAACTGAAAACTTCTTTGGTTTTACTATAACCATGTCGTTTTTTAATATCTTCCTTCATACCTGCCTCCATTGAGGGGCCAATTAGGACAGATTCTAGCCCTTTAATAGGAGGGTAAGAAGTAGTTTTTTCCCTCCATTTCTCTTTAGTGAGGGCCTGTGAAAAGGCCTGTGTTGTGAGGTCTAGAAGCTCTATTGATAAGGATACAGAGCCTTCTTGTAAGTAGAAGCGGTCGCCTCGATTTGAGAGGGCCTCAGCACCATCCTGTTGTGTCGGTGGTGTTCTGGGGCAGGACTCCAGGAGTGGGCTTTTGTAGCGCCTCCGCCGTTGCTGTCGTCATAAGGCTTGAGTGACAGCCTTAGCAACCGCCTTGGTAATAAGGTCCTGTAGACTCTTACTATCCGCGGGTTCCACGCTGCTCGCCGTAGGTTGGATCGAGCAGGGGACCACGTTGTCTGCCTAAGACAAGACAACAGAGCACGAAGGCGGTCAATGACTCGTACCTTCAAGGGGCAAAACCCCGGCTAAAACATCGAATCAATGAAAAAATATCAACAAATACAAGTACTTACTTCACTTGAACTTTTCCTGTTCATGTCGGGTAGATTAAAGCAGTGTACGATAGTTATACGCCACTGAAAACTCGAAACGTGGTGAGGCGAAGCGAGCCACGAAACGAAGAGGAAGCTGCGCATGCGCCGAAGTTTCTTTATAATGTGGTACACAGGCCGCGCGCCTCCGGAATTGCACTAGTATTGTGAATATCAGTCGGAGGAGGAGTGAAGGAGAATGAGAAAACTGGAAACTTCTGAATATTCGAGGATAAAACTTGAATTAACTTGCACGAAAAACTTGCGTAGCTGTGTATCCTGGCTGACTCGACGTCACTCGCGGTGTGTTTTCAGGTTCATTGAAGGCGCCAGTCACTGGGTTCAACAGGAGGAACCAGCACTCGTCAACAGCTACTTTCACCAGTTCCTGGACAACTAACTCAACATACTCAGTGACTTTATTGAAGGAGTATATGGCTTTTGTTTTGATTTTCTGTTTGGCATTGATTTTTACTGATTCAACTTTTGGACGAGTAATAGGCCGACGTATCATTTATCACCTGAAATTGGGTGGGGAGGGGTTGGGAGGGTCTTATCATTTCTAGTTTGTTCCCAAAGCGACTCGCTTTGCTTAAAGGCGTACAAAGAAATGATAACCTTCTACGACAATGAAGTACGCTATACAAGTATGGCTTTATAGAATTCTGAATTGCTAGTAATGTTTTTATTTAAACAATATTTTGCCATTATATTTGTCCTAAGAGCTGGCAGCTCATCTAGGGGGCTTGCGTAAATAACAATAACATTTTTGAAATTTGACCTTAGGAAATTATAAGAGAAGAAAGAAGGAAAAAAGGAGGTACAATATATTAAGACTAATGGTAAAAAACAGCTACAACTACTTACAATTCAACTAAAACGATATGATTGAATAATAAATGTTTGGACAGATTTAAAGATGGAGGCATTTGCCTTAAAGTCAAGAGAAGACAATCCGTTTAATAACCATTAACCTTTCAAGTTACACTTAAATTCGTCCCGACTTGGCCCGCAAGTTGCGCAATAGAGACAAGCATCGTATCGCGTAGGACAGTACATAAAGTAATGAACTACCGAACTAATGAACACGTTGGATGGAACACAATTATTTGAAAATAAATCTGAATTTAAAACACTGTTTTAAGTCTTAGTCTGGTGTGCGGTACTGCAGCATAACGATCTCCGAGGTAACATAGATGGTTGTTTGAAGGGTTGATTAATTTGTAACATATTAATAACCGAGACAGTCGCGAACTGATAAATAAATGGAAGACTAGTCCAGGATTTGATAGTTGAGTTAAGAAAGGATTTATTTAGCTTTTCAATATGAGCAGATAGAGCGTAAGAGGTCGTTTCACCGACATATCAGGGACACAACGTACAGAGATAATCCGGTGTAAGGCCATTTACCATCTTATATAACAATTCAATTTGTGAATCGCTCTTCGATGCTCCATCTTTTGCCACGCAGTTTCTAACAGTAAACTTTCCCAATGCGTACCCTTCATGGTCCCTGTGACCAGTTTCGCCGCTTCGAATTGGGCATTATCAATAAGATCATTTTCACCCGAAGAACACCCGTCCCAGCCAACGTCAGCATATTCCTGCATGTTAGAACGCACAATTAATTTAGAAAGCGTCTCCTGTGTGGATCTCTAAAATGTGAATTTAAGACCTTTCAATAGATTCAGCTTATTGGACGCCCTCTGATGTATCTAATAAGAATATGGGCCTGCCAGGACATATTACTTGAAAATGTTACACCTAAATGCTCATGGATACTGACTTGAAAATCCTGTTTATGGTTTTTGACGCATTCATGGTACTTTAAGTTCATGATTTAGGTTTTGCGCCGAAGTTTCAGGTGACTTGACTTCTTCCAAAAGAAGTGAGTCGTCAACAAACAAAACACAGTATTTAATCGGACTGAATATCAGTAATATAGATCAACAATAAGAGAGGACCGAGAACGGATTCTGAGCTTTAACTTCCTTCCAAGACGAATTAGAGCCTTCCAGGACGACACGTTGCATTCTACCGGAGAGCTAACTTTCAAACGACTTATGTAAACTACCCTCGATGCTAACTTGTTTTAACTTGGCCAGAAACCTTGTCGAAAGTAAAGCTGGTATTTTTTTTTACAGTGCGATTACTGAAACCAGGGCCACTTAGACAACGAGAACTAAACACATTGCATAACGAAAACAAAGCATTCCAAAGTATAAATCCTAGCATATCAATGCGATTTTCTTCATTCGAAATACCTTCACAACTAGTCGACCAAATTCCCCGTTTACCGGATCGAAGCTCGAGCAAGTCGAAATGCTATTGTCTTGTACTCGACACTGATTGGCTCAAGTAACCGTAAGTTGGAATGCTTTGTTTTCGTTCTACAATGTGATTGGTTCTCGTCTAAGAGGCCCCAGTTTCAGTAGTCACACTGTAAATCGATTTTCAAATTACACCGTATTTCATCCGTTACGTGTAACTAGAGTTATAACCACAATCCCAGTCGCTTGTTGTTTGTTGTTTGTCCGTGACAACCTTTTTAGAAATAGGTACACATCAAAATATCCCAATGCAAATCGAGCTGCCATGGTTACCAAGAGGTCAGTGGTGCGCATGCGCATAAAATTATTCGCTGGCAGTTATTTGCAGATGAATCAACCAATCGGAATTCAGAACGGGAATGAGTCGTGATAAAAAAACCTTTAGCTACATGTATGGAAAACGTTAGCGTTGTCATGTGAACGAGCACTGATTCCAATGTTCGCGATTCTGTAAAATTTGAAATTGAATATTATAGGATCGGCGAAAGCTGTGAAATGCGATTTTTGCAGTGAACTGAAGTATGTTTCCAATTTTGCCAACCACTTTCGTTTGACTGAAAATCAGCTAGTCAGTTATATACAGGCGTTTCCCGTTTTACGCGAGCTTCGTTTCTGATTCAGAGGTTGAATTTTGCCAGGACTAACCCTAATTTTGTCAATCTGTCACTCAAATACGAACAACAAATGATGTTGCCCAATCAAATTCTAGGATACAGAATAATTTGAATGGCTTCCAAAGCATGGTTGTGATTGGATGCCTGTTTATTAGTTATGTCCTGATTGGCTGGCCTATTAGGTAATGTTTCATGTGAGAACGAGAGCACCAACGGCAAAGGAATGCAGAGGTGTTAATTTGCTATTGGTAAAACTCTTGACTTCACTGGTTTAAACATTAAAATCGTCCAAAAAGTAAAGGATACGTATCATTTTCTGATTTTATTAAAGTTTGATGAAATTATTTACATGGTGGTTCCACATGTCGTTTATAAAGAAAATCGTATGTATATGAGGAACCTTATCAAATATGCCAGTTTCGTAGCTTTTGTGTTCGGCAATTCCTGTTGGTTGGAAAATTATTTCCTCATTAAAATGGAATGAAACAAGCACTTTCAGCCCAGTGTATCTATATTCTACAACACACGAGAATTCTATGTGAGGGAGGCTCAATGCCGCAGAACAATGGATTCTGCTATCGTTCTTACATGAACCATTACTTAATATCACACTCTTGCCCGGATTCAGAGCTCGCTGTTTTAGCCTGCAGTGGTATTTTTTGGGAAGATTTTCCAGTTAGATTAGGACGTCTAATTTTCATTTTCTGTTCTCTTAAGGAAGCACGAGCGCACGTATGGGTCGAGATGTTGTTTGACTGGACTTTGGGAAAAACAGCCATATTAGGTTTGGCGTTGTACTTGACCATATATGGTGCGTTTGGTCAACTCACTGGTTAGCTCAGTTGGTAGATTATAGAGTGCGGGAGGTCAGGGGTTCGAATCCCGGACACGTCCTTGGGCAGCGATGTATATAAGCCGTTGGCCTTGTCTCCTTCCTCTTCTACTCTATACGAGGGGGGCGTGAAAGAAACTCTCCCGACACAACAGCCTGGTATTCCTAGGTACAAAGAATCACTCACGATTGTAAATTGCACGGCAGCACATTGCGCCACAATGGCAGTCCGTATCACAAAAATAACCTTGTGAATTGCATTTGAATATATTCATATAGAACTTGCGCTATATAAATAAATCTTTTTATTTGGTCAACTCACACAGGACTCAAATGCTTCCCAATTATTTTCACTGGCAGTTCTTTGTAACGGTTTATTGCTCAAAAGCAGGAGGCAATTCTGCTACGTTTTTTAGCTTCAAAAAGTTGCACTCTCCCCATTTTGATCAATAAGAAAAATAAAAACTAACATATCCCTATATGACAAATAACGTAAATTTCAATTATTTCAAACTGTACGTATTTGTTAGCTGCTGACATGACACCACGTGATGAAATGTCAGCGACTTTTTGTTGTTCGCCTTGGTAGATATAAGGATCAATCTTGGATAGATTTGATATTGGTCAATAAAATAAGAACAAAAAATTAAACTGAGCTTATTTAGGGGGAAAAAGACAGGGAGAGTGATAAGAAAAGAACAAACATCAGTAGAAACGAGAAAAACCTGAGGCCCAATGTATTGAAAAATAAGGTCAAGGAAATTCTGATCAGAGAAAAAGGTTCACGAAGAGGTAAACAGGATGTGACGTCACTTGAAAGTTTATTGAACTTCATTCTTTCAAAATATACATGTGCTTTTTAACAAGCTCTAATTTCTGAATTTTATCTTACTTTATAATATAGATACGATAGTACGCGCGCTCTGATTGGCTAAAAAGCCATGTTTTATCAGAGTATATAACATGGTTTGCCGTGTTTTATTGTTTTCAACTGGCGGTTTCCTTTCATCGCGCGCGTAAATCTATATTATAAAACAGATAAAGAAGCCTTAAATCCATGTTTTATACTATCATTAAACACTCTGGTCATTTGAGAACACTCGAGAATGTCGAAAGCACGCGCCTTCGGTATGTGCTTAACATTTCTCTCATGTTCTCAAATGCCCATCGTGTTTTATGATAGTATAAAACATGGCTAAGGCTTCTTTATTTGTTAAATATAGCTCCTACATATGATCTGAATATACTATGGAAGTGATTTATATCAACTGTGTGACTATGAGCTTACGATAATAATTATGGTAAAACGTGTCATGACAGTTTTACAATTTAAAAACAATACCTTTATCATTATCTAAATATTTTTTTAAAGAAGTTCTGTGTTATGGTCCCTATAACTGCTCTTATGACATTTACTAACTTACAATAATTTACCACAACCTGTCACAACAGTTGGTAAGTCTTACAACTGGTAAAAGTAAAACCATTTCTAAGATTTCCACATCTAAGAATCTATATAAGAACTGCATACTAACTTGAAATTTACTACCCTGAGAACACATCCGACTCTTATCGCTCTCCTTCGCGGGGAGAGCGATAAAGAGTCGGCTGTGTTCTCAGGATAGAAATTTACAATCTCGAGTTATCCTCAATATATTACTGCACTACATATTTTGTTTTTCAAGTAACGTTATTAACAAAGCGAGTAGATACCAAGAGAATAATCCGTAGAGGATAGTACATGGCTACTTATTAGTGATTTTACTTACCCCGTGAAATAGATATCAAACTAAGACACTATTAGACCCTGATCCCATTGTTTGTTTGTTTTCTATTTGACTATTAGACACGGATAATTAGATTTTGTTTCACGGGTTAAGTAAACCACTCTATTCACAAAGCTATTAATTACTGTTTTTTTCTGCGCGACATCAACGTGTGACGTCACAGCAGTATAACATGCATTGTTGATCTTCCATGTGAAATATCACTTGTATGTCGTACGTAAAACGCAGTATTTTATGACGTAGTGAATCATAGTTTTGTCTATTTGCTTTCCACTAAGAGCTATTATATACAAATACGCATTACTATACTGTATTGGTGATTATACACAAATCTCGTACCCAGCTGACAGCTACAACTACTCGATGACGTCACTTCTCGTATTAAAAAATGGGTTCCAGGTAGGAGATTAACGGTCGACCGAGGGGAGATCAAAAACTCCCAAGTCATGCCCCAAGTCAAACGCCTTTTCAGATTGGACGAGAACGTATCACGTGACAGACGTCAAACCTTCTAACTCCCTAGGGAAACAACAGCTGGATCTCTGGACTTGCACGTGCGTCTCGAAACCGCGGGAAATTGTTGGCGCATCACATCGCTTCTCGTCGAGCTCTAGATAATGGCGGCGAAAAAGTATTTTTTTGAAAAAATTAGATTTTCGAATGATGGAATACGTTTCAGTTTTCTCGCGTCCTCTACTAAACGTACACTTTGGGGTTTTCACGTTGCGTTTTTTTGCAGACAACATACATTTTCACGTGCATCTTTTTTATTTTTTAATTAGTCTAGACGCTTGTTTTTCACCGTCGTCCTAGACGCCTTAAGGTCGGCACACACGAAGGGACAAGTCCCTGGGACTTGTCCCCTCGTCTGAACTAGGAAAAATATTGTCGCGGAGACAACATTTTGTCCCCGGGCTTGTCCATTCAAATCAAACTGGTTTGAATTGAAGGGACAAGTCCCTGGGACAAAATGACAAGATTTTTCCTAGTTCACACGAGGGGACTTGTCCCTGGGACTTGTCCCTTCGTGTGTACACCAACAAGGATTTGTCCCCGGGACTTGTCACTCCCTTCGTGTGTGCCGACCTTTACGGTCGAATGTAATTCTGCGTTTTGACTTGGGAGGTATAACAAAACAATTAAAGTAGCTGTGTCACGGTGAGGGACACGCCTTTATTTTCTGGGCCAGAACAAAATTATTTTCAATATTTTTCATATAAACTGACGACCCTAGCACACGTGTGGGATGGATGAAAGCAAAGTAAATGTACAAAAATGACAGTAATCCTGTACCGCTCGAGACCTGTATTCTGATTGCACTTATTATACTGCAATATATGCTCTATTGTTTTCGTACTGCACGTTCTAAAGGTTAGGGTATTTTGTATTGTTGGGAAAGCCAATGCTGTGGCTCGTTTCGAGCGGTACAGGATGGCCCAAAAACGATGAACAAACTAGGCGTAGATAGTCTTCAAGGAAAATATAGCATATCCTTTCAATCAAGCATTAACAGCCAATTAACAGCCACCAATCGAACATTGATTCCAGACATGCGCATTAATGACTCATGTTCTTGAATGCAGCCCTACATTTAGACGAACGATGGCCAAAACGTACTAAACTAGAAATGACAGGATTAAACTGGTTTGGGGAGACCCTTCAAGATGAAAAACGGAGGGACTCGATTAGTCGCTCGTTTCAAAATTTCACAAAAAGTGCTTTCACTCAAGACGAGCTTATCACATAATTTGGTGTTTTCTCGCCAATCTTTTTTGAAGTATCTCTTAAGAGTAAAACCTTGGTTCGGTTTACCAGTAAGGTGGATGAAGATGGAATGGAAACTCCTACCTTTCCACCATGTGCCTGCCAAAATCTTGCAGGTTCTTTTCCTATATACATACGAATCAATTGTCAGGACAAACGTTAATCGTAACACTACAAATTTACTCTACTGGTGTACATATAGCCTCCTAAACAGCCGTGTCCAGTGTCCCTCCCTTTACCTGCTTTGATGTAAGGGCCCGATTACAGATATGACCACGAAAATTAAGACTCCTGTCATAGGGGATGATTTTGATATATTACGTTTATTTATACCTACTGGCATTAAAGAGTAAACAAAAAAATAAGATGAACATGATTATCACTTTTTGGCCAAAGTTGTCTTTTCAGCAGTCAATCTGCCCCTCATAGCTCATGTGATTTTAGCAATAGTACAAGTTATACCTTAAAATAATCGCCTGATGATAGACAATTATTTGCGTCTGCTAAAATTGTGATCTAACCCTTGTGTAAAATATCGTAAATTTTGAGGGTGTTGAGGAAACAACATTCACTGTTTCCCTCGAGACTAGACATGTTTAGTACTCATTATAAACGTGAACTCGTGGATCCTGTGTTAATGTGCCAATGCCACACATCTCACCAATACTGATATAGGTCAGGGTCGTGTTACTGGATACGGCGTCAGCCAGAGCATCAGTAGCACCTTCACAGGGTTCGTTCTCTGTGAGCCAGATAACGTTGAGATGGGTCAGCTTCGTGTTCTTGATTATGAGATCAGCAATAGCACGAGTGCCACCTTCACCGAAAGAATTCCAACCCATCTCAAGATGAGTCAGAGTGTTGTTTTTACTCGTCAACACATCAGCAATAGCACACGTTCCGACATCGGTAAATTCACATCCGTTAATGTAGAGTTGAGTCAGGCTTGAGTTGTTCATCAAGGCGTCATTGGCAATAGCACAAGCACCCTGGTCACCTATCTTATTAATGCTGATGTTCAGACTGATTAAGGTGTTGTTTGTAGTTAAAGCGCCAGCTAACGCAGTACAACCAACGACGCCAACCTTATTCCTCCCGAGGTGGAGTTTCTTCAAGCTCTTGTTGTTTACCAACATTTCAGCGATAGCACGGGCGCCATCATCACCGATCCCATTGAACCACATGTTGAGAACCGTCAGGTTATTAGAATTTAAACCATCGGCAATTTTACATCCACCCTCTACACCAATGCAGCACTCCGAAATGTTTAGAACAGACATGTTTCTTCCTAGTCCATTATCCAAAATCAGTGTAAAACCATGAAAATACTGATTATCCGACAAGTCAAGACTTTTTAAGCTCTTATTTTGACATATTGCACGGGCAAGCCTCCTTAACATGGCATCATTCATATCGTTCAGACCAGTAATCTTTAAATGACTAAAGGGAAACTTGGTTGTCGTACTTCCTGAAATCGCATCAGAACATTCAAAGCTAGAAGTACTGTCATCTCCTTTTGCAGAGCATAGAAGGCCACATAATCCATCGAGACTTTTCTCACCAGGATAAGAGAAATGAACCCATTCAGGTAAACATCCACAAGCTGATATTGCTGTCAATTGCATTTCATTTTTCTCACCGTTTAAATTACCTATTAACTCACACAGAAAATTAAAGACATAGTAATTCTCAACTTGGATAAATATCTGTCGCACGTAATCCCAATCAAAATAGGACTCGTCATCATCGTCATCATCGTCATCATAACGATCGTAATCATCATCATAATCACCATGACGATCGTAATCATCATCATAATCATAACGATCGTAATCATCGTAAACATCATGGTCCTCGTAGTCACTGTAAAAGTGATTGATAAAATAAGCGGCATAATCATCTTCACTGTGTCTGCTATCGTGACCAAGACTGAGTGGCAATAAGAGAGCAAGATGTCGAATAAATTCAATGGTTTTGTTTGTTGAAACATGTAAGTCAACCGTAGTAAGAATGTCAAAACGCTGAATGATTGAAATCGTGTTGACATTCTGAATGGAACAACAAGCCTGGGGATCTCTATCCGTTAAGCAATCAGCGACATAAAGAGCAGCGAAGTACTCTTGAATTGTTTTATGAGTAAATGAGAATACCCCTTCTGACCTGAGCTTCCTTGCTGACTTCTCATTGACCAGGAAACCTAACTTGGACAGTAATTCTCTCTCATTTGGCGGAAGTTGGCTTTCTTTGAAATACAGCTCATCGTTCTGTAGACCATCGAAGGCTAATTTCCCCAGTATCATGTGAACTGCATGATAGTCTTCCATCAAAGTGTCATCGTTCACATTATCTTTACCTTCCTTTACACAATACCTCTTGGTGACACAGAAAACGATCTCATGGTACAGTTCACGTAGGCTTATAGCGTTTCCTTCTACCAGCAGGCGATTCTTGTTTTCTTCATAAACTACACAAAGCAGAGCTGCGTTAAGTGGACTGGAAACTAAATCCTTAAGAGAAGAATTACTCCTAACTATATCTGTGAGACGTTTTGCTACAGAAGGAGAGCTGTGGAAATAATTATTTATGAATTCACATGTGTCATTCCATTTAAATCCCTTGATTATTAACAAATTGTTAAAATGCTTGCGTATTTTCATGCCTCTCCCGTGTCGTGCTGTTACAAGAACAGAACAATGTGATAGCGCCCTTCCACTTATCACTTTCATCAAACTTTCCTGTACACTTGTCTCTGCTGGAAGCTCGTCATAGCCATCAATTATCAACATCACCTTCTCCTGGTTCTCCTTGATGTATTCGAACAATTCTCTCTTTTCATTCTCACAAGCAAGCTCCTCGGGAAGCAGTTGATCTTCGATCGCCTGCCATATCCCACCGTTTTCAATGTCTCGGCATTTTAACAGCAGGAGAAGTTCAACCTCAGGGAAATAAATTGAACTCGATGATGGAATGTTCCCCTTAGCCCAATCATACGCCAGCTTATTGCAGAAAGAAGTCTTGCCAATTCCTGGATTTCCCTCAATAAGGACAGTCCGTTCTCTCAGCTCTTTGCTGACCTTTTGAGCTTTGAAAACTTCATACATGGCAACCTCTTCATCTGTTTCTGTAGATCTTTCCTTCTCCCTCCTTATTACTCTCAACCTTGTGAAGATCCTATCAAGGTCCAACAAGGTGTCGTCCATCCATGGAAATGGTTGAATTACTACGTTCTCTCCACTTGTGTAATGCTGTTTCAGGTAAGATGAAAAACGTTGAGCTCCTGGAAAATGACAATTTAAATGGCATCAGTGAGAGAGCCTGAAGTGAGCGAGTAAGGCAGCAGTCCTAGTTTTGGTCATGTAGGGTAGAAATCTTAAATTTCCTTTTAATCACTATCCTTTATGTATGAGTCAATTCCAAACCCGTGCATGCCCCCCGGGCCACCCCCGGGCATTTGAACATTTTGAAAAAATTTCGATCAAATGCCCCACTACCAAGGCAGAAAAACTGTTCAAATGCCCCACCAGTTTTTAATCCAGGCTGTTCAAAAGCCCCACAATCCGGGACCGGATCGGAATTTTTTTTGACAAACACAAGGCAAAGACTATTCACAAATAAATGAAATCATTGCTTTATTGACCCTGACTCAAGCAATTCACAGGAAACACCGACGGTGAAAACCACCTTCAACCGGTCAGGGATGAGAACAATCATTTCTACCGGCTCGATCGTATATACTTTATAATAAACGTAATGGCTTGAAATTGAATATGTTAGCTTATGATGTTGGTATATAAAGTACATGTATGTAACAGGCACCAATCGGTCCGTCTTTACCGATATTAATAATTATGTTTTTAACTCGCGCTGTCGAGGGTCGCAGCAAATTCAACTTATCACAACTCTTGTCACGCACTTAATATCACGCAGTCGGTCAAAGTTCACGAAACAAAGCAAAACAACATAGTTTATAGGTTTAAACATAAACAATTTACCTCTGAAAGTGGCCTTCAAATTTGGCAGGTTCACTCTTTCAAGCCTCTACAAATGCGCAATCCTTATCCTGGAAGTCCTCGTACGTTCGCCACGTGCGTTCGCCATTTCGACGCTTGTAGACAGACAGAATATATTTTTAAACACTGATCAAATGTCCCACCCCCTACCCCCACTGTTTGTCAAATGCCCGCCCCTGAGGTCATAGATACTCGTCAAATTCCCCACCCTCGGAAGCAAGCCTCTGATCAAATGCCCGGGGGTGGCCGGTGGGGGGGGGGGGGGGGGGGGGGGGGGGGGGGGTGGGGATGCACGGGTTTGGAATTGACTGATACATTATGCTGGTAACCAGAATACATTGTGGTGGCAACCACAAGCCCTTGCATTCTGGTAACCACAAGCGTCAGTTGAAGAACCTGTGCATTTTTTTTCTGAATCATTTGTAGATGGAGAGATTTAAGAAAACTGATTGCTCACGGGAATCACATAAATTGTACCTGTATTTCTCGCGATATCTGAGGCCTGTTGTGTTTCCATGCTCTCAGGTCTCTGAACAACTTCACTGGCATTCTTGGATCCCATATGAATGTCTTGCAGCTTCTTCATAATTTGTTGCTGACCTCTCTTGATCTCCTTGTGATCATCGTGAAGATGACACAGCTGATCATTAACTGTTGATGGGTACATGTTAATAAACCACAAAATCCCTACAATACTTAGAAGAGTAGTTACCCAACAGACCCCAATAGCTGAGCATCGCGATAGATAACAACCTACTACATGCACAAGAGCGAAAAATTACATATCCTTTTTACAAATGAGCACCCCTTAGAGATAAGTAAAACAGTCAAAGAACATTGGGAAGTCACGAATACAGGATACAAATGATACAGAATACTAAGCTAACTAGAATCCTGTGTCGAATGATACAGGATACTAACATGCTAGCGTTAGTATGAGGGAGGTCTCACAACTTATCACTGACTTCCCTTAACCTGGGCAGGGTGAAATTGCAAGGCTCATGCAACTGCTCTTAATGCAACTTAAATTCCTCGTGAGTGGTTCAAGTAAAACCAATCCCGAATTACTTCAGTTCGTGATTGGTTCATTGTTTTTACTTGCTCCTGTGATTGGCTCAGGTTTTGGTTGAAAACCACCCTACAGAGTAAGCTACATTTACTCAAACACCATTTACAAAACCATCACTTCACCGAATGGTCCTGGAGTCGAAAACATGAAAGCGTTGGTAGTTGGACCACTCCTCACAATTTGTAAACTTATCTCTGATGCACTGTAACATGTCTATCTGATAGTTACTTAATTCCTAGAAGTAGAAGAGTATCCAATAATCCCAACCATGTTACCAAAGTGCAATGATTTTTTATCATGACTTGATTCTGCTGTGTTGCTTTAAATAAATTATTTTCGTTTTTCGAGAAGTTTAACTCTCGTACATGTACGTGCTCACCTCGCTAAGTACATAAAAATTCACAAGGCAACCAGCTCAATTCAAGTTTCGAACCCTTACGCAAGCACATGAGTGATAAGAACGAACCTTTGGCACGCGGGGTACTCAATAGACCAGTCCACAGTTGTTTTCAACATATTGATATCTATGCTTATAACAACAAAACCACCGATATATACTGCTGAAAGAGAACCTCACAATTAGTTAAAATTCCAAATTTGAGAGTTATACATGTAGTTTGTTTAGGAGCAAAGATACAGGCCCACAAAGTACGGACATTTTACAGACGATTGTATATACGCATAGCCAGTGGGGCAGCAATTTGCGCACTTCACTCAACTATATCTTCGCTTTTACACAATATATAACTCTCAGATTTGTGATTTTGACTAATTACAAGGTGGTCTTTCAGCAATATCAATGGTTTTGTTGTCATATGTAGATATAAAATTGTTGGGGGGAAAACGCCATTACATTTGTAAGAGAAGCGTGCAACAATAGTGCCAAAGTGACAACATCTAAGATCTCGTTCTGGCCCATCTTTTGAAATTTTGCAGACCAGTAAACACGCTACTTTTTTGGTGAGAAATTATTGCGATACCAATATGTGTGAAACAGTGACGAAAGCTTCCTCGAAATTTCTCAAACGTTGTCCAACCACCTTTTGAGTGGTGTGAGGACAACTTCTTTTGTAAATTTTGACCTTCCTTTGTATTTCTTGTGGGGAATTGAAAGTGGGAAATATATACTCCATTTTACCAATAAGTTTCTTCATTACAATCAGGGACACAGCAACTTGGCGACATGTTTATACTCGACACACACTTTGCCAGTCACCTTTTGATTTGATTTCACTAGCAACTGGACTAATTGGCCTCGCTTTCATGTTTCGACCCCAGGACCATGTGGTGAACTGAGGGTTTTGCATTTTTTTTTTAACAAATTGAACACCTCGTGGATCCACTTCTATTTTTGCCATGTTATGATGAAATTCATCATCAACAATAGGACAGAGACTAAACAAAAAAACTAACTTCAACTTGTTTTTCTTTGACAACAACAAAACACTTTTAGCTTCAAACAAGGGTGTATCATAAACTGTCTGAGTCAAAAAGTCCAAATCGTACCATCTGAAAATCAGGCTAGAAACAGGCCTGAGCAACATGTAATCTATTTTTGTTTCTACACGTACTTAGTGTATGAAATGGAAATTAAGTTGATCTCATTTGAAAACCCTTTCAAAATGAGTAAGTGTGGCAATTTCCATTTGTCAATATTTCACCTCGTTCCAGAGATATTCAGGTTTTTTGAATACATGTATATGCAAAAATTAATGTCTTATTACAATAATTAATTTTTAACATCTCTCACACAGCGTCCTAATAAAGCAAAACATTTTATTTTATTTATTTATTTTATCTAGTTGCAATTTTATATGTAAATTAAAGTAGTTAATAACTGAAGATACATATCATCATTGTTAGTAGTAATAGTTTTATTAGTCTAATTATAAAGTAGTGATCGATTGAACTGAATGTAATCTGAAGGAACCAGCATGTAGTATAAATAAAGTTATCTTATCTTATCTAGATAAAAAACAACAACAACAATTTTATTATACCCTTACAAAGTTTACAAGTGTGACAAATGAATGGTAAGGGCAAAAAAACATATTTAGATACATATCATCATTGTTAGTAGTAATAGTTTTATTAGTCTAATTATAAAGTAGTGATCGATTGAACTGAATGTAATCTGAAGGAACCAGCATGTAGTATAAATAAAGTTATCTTATCTTATCTAGATAAAAAACAACAACAACAATTTTATTATACCCTTACAAAGTTTACAAGTGTGACAAATGAATGGTAAGGGCAAAAAAACATATTTAAAGGGTACTGGCTATAAACTATGCATATAGTGCAATATGGAATTGAGTTGTATAATTATATACCGGAATACAGCAAATTGCAAAAATTATGGCACACATTGTTCAACATAAATATATATTAAAAAACATATCTAAAATTATGGGATATGGTATTACTGATATTATTTTCAGAAGGCCTCGAGGGTAGGCAACTTGAAAAAATATCACTAACACCATCCCATAATATTAGATATGTTTCAGATATAAGATTTATATTGAACAAAATGTGCCATAATTTTTGCAAATATACATGTGAATATATACACTTATATGAAGAATTTTAGAACGTACCACTTGCAACTTCTCACAGTTCCAGATTGTATTAAAATATGTTTCGGCTTTCAGCCTTCATCAGTTAAAAAGTAAAATGTATATATTTATAACTCAACATGCAAACCAAGAATACAACACAATACAATACAATTTTGTAAATTACAAAAATAGTAAGGCCAAAGCCAGAAGCTTATTTGGCATGGACGTCAGGGTAGACAGTTAACGACTATATACAAGCAGTTACAATAGATGTAGTAATAGCAAATAAGACTAATTATAGTAATAGAAAAATAAATAATAAGTAGATAAATAAATAAACAAACTGTAATACTAACAAACCATTACACACAAATTCACACAGATTTACAAGCATAAATTTACAATAACACACTCACTTGAGTTGACAGCTGTCAAAATGTCCTTCTCTTGGTTGGCACATTGTTCAAGCAGAGGAAACAACTCTTTCCATGGTTTCCTTGAATCTATGAAAACAAACAAAGTAATAAATAACAATTATGCAAATGAAAGCACATCTTGAACTACATGTAAGTTGACATATAAAAACACAGTCATCAGTTTCTAATATCCTGTGACTGCATCTGTTAAAGTTGTTGTGCAATATCTGAAAAACCTAAAATAAGAAGGGTATACAATTTGATTGACTAATAGTAGCTGGGTTCTAAAATTAATGGAAAAAATGTAAGTTTTCTTTGAAATTTTGAGGCTTGACCTAATTCTAGTGGAATAAGCCACTAGTGTTGTAGAGAAATTAATCAATAATTTGACAGACTTGTCTGAATTAAACGACTGCAGAAAACAAGGATGACTATAAGTTTTGTAGTCATGCAATAGCAAAACACGACTTTTCACATTTCTTGTGCTGATTCAAGTAGTGTAACAGACCTACCTAATAATAATATTAAGAATTCGTAATGATAATCATAGAAATAATACAATCATTAAATCATTAATTGTTTGGTATGTAGCAAATAGTTAAAAACAAAAACTAGCCTATCTTACAATGAATGTATTTTTGCCAAACAAGATGGAATTTTGGGTGTGATATTTGTGCAATTATGACGAACATCCAGGGGGTTAAGCTGTTTTAAATTTTGATTTCACTACCATTTCTCCCCCTGAACTTTAATGTCAACCAAATTAAGAATACCCACTGCAGTTTTCTATGGGTAACATTTTGGTGAAAACCCCATGTCTCTACAATGTTCCTTTCTTCCCGTAATGGATTTTCGTGATAATTCACAGATTTTTTTAATTCCCCAACACCCTTTTGTAATACGATTCCTCTGAAATGCGACAAAGCAAACAGATTTTAAAACTTGAAAATATTTTAGGAGTCGGAGCTTCTGAAAGCCATCTCATTGGATCTGAGAAATGGGATTGTGGAAAATTTGAAATATTCAAAAAACTCAAAACTTTCTATGTATTCTTGTAGCCAATTTTATAAGCTTTAAAATGATACATGGATAATTTATCTACAATGTTTCCTTGAGGCACTACATAATTTAGACTGGAAATTCACCCTGAAGGTATCCAGTAACCTTAAGCATATTTTTTTCCCCAAAAAATGGGCTTTTTCCATGGAAGTCTATTGCAAAAAGCATGGTGAATAGTCCAGAAAGCCCGGTAAATCTGGGCTTTTCCAGACTTTTTACTGGGCTTTTAATTGGTGCAAGGGAGCTTCCCCTCATTTGTCAAACTCCTCAAGCAATATGACAAATTACTACACAAACCTAGACAAAAGAGCGATACCGATGCATGGGGGTAAAATAAAGTTTAAATTTCTTACTCGATTTTCTTTGCATTTTTAATACATGTAGGTTTAAAACATTATCATTCTTCACTAATACGACTTAAACACGGAGAAATTACCAGTTTTAGGACAGTAATGTTTTTCAGTAAGGTCAGAGCGGCTATTGAAACAGTTCCAAAATTTGCTTGAACTTTGCTTATATTTAGTATTTAATATCATTTACATGTACGGTAGCGACATGAATTTCCTTCCACACTTTTAATTGCCAAGGCATTAACATACATGTACAATCATCATCAAAGCATTTCAACATTCTGGCAAAGCGTTTGGAACATTTAACATTGGTTATATGTTGACAATGCAAATTCCCCTTTCTTTATGAGAAAGAGTCCCCTTTATTTACAAGTGAAAAAATATGTCTGCTTATGCGAAAAGACCTAATTTGGACAGAGCAACCTGAACTTCAGGATTACCGTCTTTCTTATAAAAAGAACTTATTTCAATCCATTGACTAATAATTACCATACGTGGCAACAATTTTCAATAGTTATTTTGTTTTCATGTTTTTGGCCCACCATTTTATGGCCAGGCTTTCAATTTATTGTAGAAATACTTACATAATCACAACGAATTTTCAAATTCGTATTTTCGAAAATTAGTTTTGTATTTTCTAAAGTTGGAAAGGCTAATCGAATTTTTGTTGAAACTTCAACTGACTTGGCTTGAAATTTCGATAAACTTTCGTGCAAACTTTCAAACATAAACAAAGAACAAAATTCATTGAATTTTGCTTACAAGTATTAACTTTTGAATAGAACTGTACAATACTTAGATTCTAAGTGTCACTGTCAGGCCTCAAAAGTAAAACTATATAAAAATTATATTTGACAACTAAAACTTACCAAGTTGGCTACTAACATTTTGCTGTCTGGTGACTATATTTTATTTGCTGTAATCATATAAAAATATATATGGATTGTTTTACTTTTGAGGCCTGACAGTGACACTTAGAATCTAAGTATTGTACAGTTCTATTCAAAAGTTAATGGTAAGTTTTAGTTGTCAAATATAATTTTTATATAGTCACATTGGAAACCTGTCAGTTGCAGTTTTGATCAGCCCTAACTGTCAACAGAGATAAAACTGAAGACTAACCATTCTCTGCAGCATCAAACTCTGCCTGGTTTGCACCAAATAACTTCAATGCAGTGCATGCAGCTTGCCAGTTGGGTGTAAAGTCAGCAGTCTGCAACCTGGCATCAGTAGCATGGCAGATCAACTCATTGCGTATCTTCCTCAGTTTATCTAACTCATTGTTCTCTGGTGTTCCTGGAGGAGCAAATCCCAGAGATGAGTGCATGAGGACTTGTGTAAGGATAGTGAAATCCCATGTCGTAGTGTCTCCTGACTGCACTTTGGGCCTTTCGTGATAACCAAGTCTCAGTCCTCCAGCAGTGTGAAGTTGATTGCCATCAGCTGGGCTGTCTGTCCAGGGTGTCCCCTGTTACAGCAAGCCACCTTGTCTTGAAATGCTGACGTAGAGTGTTGTTACCAACTCGGAAGAGAAGGAGTGTCAGACAGGAGAAGTTCTCCCTGTAAATATTATATTTCAAAATAATATTATAACAAATTATAATTATAGTATCTGATACATTGTACATTTCTATCAAAGCTGATGACATGCCAAATGTAGACAGATCAGCACAGAGTTACCAGTAATATTATTGGTCATATTTCTATTAGGAGTGATGTACATGTATGTGTGCAAGAGAAGCCTGAGGCATAAGTGCATGATTTGAAAACCTTGAATAAAATGTTCTCCTTTAACTTTCATTCTGGTCAGCTAAGATATCCCTTGAAAAGAAAAACAATTGGGGACTTAATTAAACCAAGCAAGTGAACAAGCTTACAAGTGAACAAGCTTACATGATTGTTTTGGGAGGAGGGGGAGAGGATTGGACATGAGGAGATGTCATGTTATAACACATTGTAATTTAATTCAACTTTGTACTTTCTTAGTTTTGGCAGTAAAAAGTTGATCAAATTGTGCTTCATATTTTTAAGTTAGGTTAAATGGGACTTGTAGTCAAACTGTACTGTACAAAACTTTACAATATAATATAATAATTATACAGGACAGCTCCATCAATGCAATTGCACTGATATCAATGGGGGTCCTGTCAAATAATAAAATACAATGTATATAAATATATACCTATTATGGGATCTACACATACAGGATGAATGAATTTAAATATAGCACCACAATGGCAAACTTGTTGATGTAAAGTGTGTTTTAGTGTGTTCTCAAGGGTAAACATGTGGAAATGTTCACAGTTTAAGTTATTATTGGATTGGAGACAGAAGACCGTACTTGTCTAGATGCTGGTACAACTGATGGTAAACTGCTTTCTCTGCCATCTTCGAGATTACTGGAAGAATGGATATTGGTCTAGATATAATTATCCAATTTTTCTCTTTTTCTGGATTTAAATAATGTTACCACTCTGGACATCTTCCATTCATCAGGTACAGTACCAGTGGTAAATGATAGATTAATCATTAATGTGGGTAATAGGCTAGCAGAAACAGATTGTGCTCCATCTATAAGCAGCTGGGACTACATGTATTGCCTAAGCCAGTCACCTAGTTGACTTAAGTTTCCTCATTAACTTGTAAACAAAGTCTGTTGTTATTGGTTTCTGAATTCAAACACCTCATTCGTGAAAGGTTGGTTTGTACACAGAGACGATCGAGGTTCTCTTGAAATTACATTTTTGTAATCCTTAATTGACCTACATGTAACTTAGCCACAATGTTCTTAACAATACACATAGAGCGGAAATACTGATTAAAGCTTCTGCTGTATCACCCTTGTCTGTCATAATACTATTCACCATCCTTAATAGAGGTTAATGTTTTTAGTATGTTTTTCGTTAGGAAGAACTTTAGTTATACATTTGTAGCTCTCCAGAAGGACTTAGAATCATCATGTTATCCTTGATGAGTTTCCAATTATAGTTGGCTTTAGAGGACCTCACTTTGACATTTACACTGTTTGTAGCTGCTGCTGAGCTGAATACTGGAAAATCCTCACAATCTTCATACAATATTTTATTTAGACAAACTAAATCCGGCCACACTAAAGTCCGCCAAACTAAAACAAAGGTAAATACTTAAGGAGATCAGGAACAAAATAATACGTACCAATAAAACGAAAAATAAGGCTGTACTTACGATTATTGTGAGAACTATGAAGCGAAGAACTGGCAACCCCAAACTGACCTCGTTGAACCTCGTTCTGGTGCTAATATATCCACAGTCCGGAAGCTGTTACACTGTTCCTAAGTCTTTTGTAAGTGCTCCATTAAAGCTCTCTCACTTTTCCCAAGAAAAAAATCTAGTTCCTGCATTAATTTCTTTATATATTTAATGCATTAGCCACGGATAGCTAACTACCTTAACAGTTTTCTTATCAATTCCTTGGCATTTAAAAGGTAAAAACGTAGCGATCGAGTCAACAAGTTACCAACCACTTACCAACCAGTTACCGACCACTTACCAACCACTTTTTTACCGTGCAGATTGTTCACTGTCTTTAGCCCAACATCCCAAGTGCTTTATTTTGCCAGTAAACACATTGAAACGTGTGGTCTATTACTTTTATGATATAACTTAACGACACAACGCAAGCAGGCGTGTCGATTTCTGTGTTTACCAGCACAATAGACCATAGATTTTCTATAAGCCAATCAGAGTGTTTGTACTATCTGGGTTAAAAATACTATAAATGTATAATATATGCTTCATTGAGATGTTAATTTTTTCAGCAAAATTAAGCATGTTTTAGTCGCAACCCCAATTTTGGCCCTTGTTGTTCTCCAAAACAGTGTGGTCCAGCTATATGTACATTGTACATGTATAAGCAGGTATTTATGGTAGTAAATGTGTACTATGGCTATTAAATGTTACTTGGCAATTAATATTTTTTTCAACTTGGAAGAAATAAAACTGAGTCATAAAAATGCACAACTTTCCATGTGATAGCCTCTATGCATTGCAAGGTTACCGGATACCTTCGCGGGTCTCTCTCGTTAATAATTTTGTATGCGCATTGTTTTAAAGAAAATTATAGAAACCTATATACCTCTGTAAAGCTTATGAAGTGTAGAATATGCTGAATGGATTTGTTAAAAAAAATATTTTATTGTAAAGCAATGCTAAGTTAACAAACGCAAAACTGACAAGATTTATAAAAGTGAATTAGCAGCCTTCGGGTTAACGCATAAAAACAATTCAACAGCACAATGTCAATCAGCATATGACAGCCTAAAAAAGGGTGTGAGCATTTGTTAATATTTTACTTCATTCAAAGCATTGCAATTCATTCCTAAAGTTTTAGTTTTCAATAATGTCCGAGTCACATTACGCGGGATACTCTACGAGGAAATATACTTTGAATATTGCTAAACGCTCACACCCTTTTCTTTGTCAGTACCTTATCTGTCTTTTGGCCGAGTTTTATCAAAATCTGGCAGGTCGCCTTAACCTATTAATTCATTCAAAGAGAGGGGATACGAAGAAAAACCTAGTTGGAGATTTGCCGTGTAAAGTTTTGTGAACATTTCACACCTCATCAAAGCAAATGTCAACACTTCGAACCAACTAGCCAATGACTATGCAAGGACCCCTGGAGCTTCAAAGCAGTAGTGAAATTGGTAAATAGGTCATATTTCATAAGAAAGCTTTCGCTCTTACAACAATTCAACAGTTTCGCTCAGTTCGAGAGCCGTTAAGTTTCATTCCCAAAGTTCCACAACAACTGCAAGTTGATGTCCTCTCAAGCTCACGATTGAGAAGTCGAGGATTGACAACGGCCCAGGAGTGAAACTCGGATCTGAATCAACTCCGATGTGAACTCATCGCTGAGCACTCGCATCGTCAGTCTCTTCAAATGACTCAGTGCTGGTTCCTAGTAAGTCAAACAACAGTTGGAGTTGACCCTGAAGTTGAAGGTTGTTCTTCGCTGCCTTTCGCACGTTCTTCGAAGCACGAGCCTTTGTCGCTGTCTGCGAGATTCAATCCTCGTTTTACCAAATTCCTCCTTATCGCCGGTTTCCTTACTTTTTCAGTCCAGGGTTCGCTTTGTGTTTTACCCAAGGACTTTGCTTTCCTCTTTTGGATTTCCCCATACAAACGATTGATTAAAGACTCTAAATGCACGTTTGTTATTTCGAAGAAGGAAAGCTACAACAACAGTTGCAAATTACTCAGACAACAGCTCCCGCTAAAAATCCACGGGGTGCCTGTGGCACGTAAAGGGATTATAACGCCTCAGTGATTTATTTAGTTTCCTTCTAAATACGTTTTTCTTAAATATCTCGCAAGCTTTTATATCTTTTGAAATAATGTTGTTTTTCTAAATTGTAAAACAATCCATAAACTTTCCAAATAATCAATATAAATATTTTTTAACAAAAAAAAACATGCCTTGAAGGTATCCGGTAACCTTAAGCTAATTTAAAAGGGTGTGAAGTGCTGCCTTTCTCACATACTGTACATATACATACATACACTTTATTTATCCTCGAATTTACAGTGCAGTGTTATTTTTTTATACTTTGTAGTCAGCTCGAATCCCTTTGATCACCCTTGGGGCTAAAGGGTTAATTAATCTATCATTTACCACTGGTACTGTACCTGATGAATGGAAAATGTCCAGAGTGGACCATTATTTAAATCCAGAAAAAGAGAAAAATTGGATAATTATAGACCAATATCCATTCTTCCAGTAATATTTAAGATGGCAGAGAAAGCAGTTTACCATCAGTTGTACCAGCATCTAGACAAGTACGGTCTCTGTCTCCAATCCAATAGTAACTTAAACTGTGAACATTTCCACATGCTTACCCTTGAGAACACACTAAAACAACACACTTTATATCCACAAGTCTGCCATTGTGGTGCTATGTTTAAATTCATGCAGTGGTATTTTTTTATACTGTGTAGTCATGCAGCTTGAATCCCTTTGATCACCCTTGGGGCTTATTTAAAGGGTTAATTCTTGAAATCATCACCAACAAGAATGCTAATCAGGGAAAAGTAGACTGCTAAGTAGTGAGTGAAGATCAGAATCATTTGTTATTAAAACTGTATAGTATAGCTATAATTATGTAATAAACTAAAAGTTAAAAAGTTAGAATGGCATGGAACATTCATTATTAACTCTGTTACTTTTTGCCTAAACCTAAGCTAGATTTTAAAGGGGCTACATGTATGTTAAGGTGTTACACCTATATATAGTCGTTCTCTTTACATCTACATACAATTTGTTAGTCATTTTTGCTTTCATTTTAACCACTCCACATACATCTATGTGCAAGGTTCCTCAGTTCATTTCAAAATCGCTGAAAATAACTGTGTACATTCCAAGCACATTCTTTTTTTTTTTTTCACAAAAAAAATGTCCATGCTTTAACCCTTTCACCACTGGAAGTGTTTGGGCTGAATTGGTGAAATGCAGAGTGCTAACTCAACCCTCCCCCCTCAGTTCCAGTTTGGCTTGCCCGGGCTAGTTAAATACTGCTGACTTTTTAAACCAAGGGCTCAAACTTTCCCCATGATGCCATTCGGCAGAATTCTACGGACTCGTCGGCGGTAAGTATGCTTTCTTCTGTAGGATTTCCAATGAAATGTGCTCTAATTTTGGACAAATAAGCCACTGTAAGAGAGCTAGAGGGCATCATTAAGTCTGATGACGGCTGAAAAGTACTTGGTTTGCTTTTAGTAGGCCTTGTGAGGGGTTTCACAGGATTTTTCTGTTGTGTTTGTGCTTTGAGACACATGAAATAATTCTTCACTGAAACCCTTGAAATTCTGCAGTTGGTTGTCTTTTCCCCCTGCTCAACCTATTAGGATGTGTTTTTGTCACTTTAAAGCAACGGCTGGAGTCCAAATCACCGCTCTTGGTTGTAGGGGTAAAAGACTTATAAAAAAATCCTACAGGAGTCCCAGAGGGGGGGGTCCCCTTGTGATTTTTTTGTTGATTACCCAGCATGCAATTGGAGTTGGGGAGCAGGAAAACATGGTGGAGAGAAGTGCAGCATTAAGAATAGCACGCTTCACAGTCGTTTGGTGGATTTTATGCAAACAAACCTGCTGGTTGGAAAGATTAAACAAGGTACTGTAACGACTGAGTGGTTATTTTGTGTTTGCTTTTGATTTCAAGTGCGAATGGGAAGGTTTTCTTGAGCCGATTTTCAGCTCCTCAAAATTCGCGAAAATCGAAGAAACGAACAGCAATCTCCAAAACAAATGCGTTTTTCTCCAAAGTGGGAGAGTCAAGCGATCCCTGTTATAGCTCTGACTTTGAAGTTATTCATCCCTTGAAATAGTATCGCAACATCGTTTCTCCAGCATGTCTAGGTTTGATGCAATATTTTTTCCGAGGTACATGCTTCATATTGGCCGCTTTTGAGGCCTGTGGTGGTGAAAGGGTTAACAAAAAAAATATAATTTATAAGTTTCTGTCCTTTTCATTCAGCATCGGCTTTACTTGGATACTCACTGAGTGATGAATTATTTGACCAAATTTTGTGATGCAATTATTTTCTAGACAGGGGCTATGAGCAAAAATGTACTTCCCTAGTCTTCTCTTATTGGACACTAATTCAGAACCAACACTAAGGTTAGAGGGGGTGGTTCAAAGTTCAGGTTCATTGAAAAGATTTGTATTGAGCACAACATATGCATCTTCAAGTTGCTGTGACTTCATTTTTGGGAGACATGTTTCTAATGCATCCAATCATGTGATCTGCCACACCCTTTTCTTGTCCATAATTAGGATATTGCTTTCCAGCCATAGATAACCTGTAAAAAAATTATCCTATCCAAAATATAAGGTCATTTCACATGCCATTGACATTATTCAACTACAATGGATGCTAACATCCTGTAAAATAAGTTTGAGTGCAAACAGAACAGGTCACATGACATGGGTAGGGTGGTGTTAACCCTTTCACCACTGGAAGTGTTTGGGCTGAATTGGTGAAATGCAGAGTGCTAACTCAACCCTCCCCCCTCAGTTCCAGTTTGGCTTGCCCGGGCTAGTTAAATACTGCTGACTTTTTAAACCAAGGGCTCAAACTTTCCCCATGATGCCATTCGGCAGAATTCTACGGACTCGTCGGCGGTAAGTATGCTTTCTTCTGTAGGATTTCCAATGAAATGTGCTCTAATTTTGGACAAATAAGCCACTGTAAGAGAGCTAGAGGGCATCATTAAGTCTGATGACGGCTGAAAAGTACTTGGTTTGCTTTTAGTAGGCCTTGTGAGGGGTTTCACAGGATTTTTCTGTTGTGTTTGTGCTTTGAGACACATGAAATAATTCTTCACTGAAACCCTTGAAATTCTGCAGTTGGTTGTCTTTTCCCCCTGCTCAACCTATTAGGATGTGTTTTTGTCACTTTAAAGCAACGGCTGGAGTCCAAATCACCGCTCTTGGTTGTAGGGGTAAAAGACTTATAAAAAAATCCTACAGGAGTCCCAGAGGGGGGGGTCCCCTTGTGATTTTTTTGTTGATTACCCAGCATGCAATTGGAGTTGGGGAGCAGGAAAACATGGTGGAGAGAAGTGCAGCATTAAGAATAGCACGCTTCACAGTCGTTTGGTGGATTTTATGCAAACAAACCTGCTGGTTGGAAAGATTAAACAAGGTACTGTAACGACTGAGTGGTTATTTTGTGTTTGCTTTTGATTTCAAGTGCGAATGGGAAGGTTTTCTTGAGCCGATTTTCAGCTCCTCAAAATTCGCGAAAATCGAAGAAACGAACAGCAATCTCCAAAACAAATGCGTTTTTCTCCAAAGTGGGAGAGTCAAGCGATCCCTGTTATAGCTCTGACTTTGAAGTTATTCATCCCTTGAAATAGTATCGCAACATCGTTTCTCCAGCATGTCTAGGTTTGATGCAATATTTTTTCCCAGGTACATGCTTCATATTGGCCGCTTTTGAGGCCTGTGGTGGTGAAAGGGTTAAGTCTTTTTTTTTTCCTTCTGAAATCAAGAGCAAACACAAAATCAGCACTCAGTCGTTACAGTAGTACCTTAATTGTTTAATCTTTCCAACCAGAAGGTTTTTTTGTACAAAACACACCAAGCGACTGTGAACCACGCCGATGTTTACACTGCATTTCTCTCCACCACGTTCTCCTGTACCCACCTCCAATTGCATGCTGGATAATGGACAAAAATTCCACAAGGGGTCCCCCCCTCTGGGACTCCGGTAGGTTTTTTTTTATAAGTCGATCTTTACCCCTACAGCCGAGAGCGGTGATTTGGACTCAAGCTGTTGCTTTAAAGCGACAAAACACATCCTAATAGGTTGAGCAGGGGTAAAAGAATGCCAACTGCAGGATTCCAAGGATTTCATTGAAGAATTTTTTCCTGTGTCTCAAAGCACAAACACAATGGAAAAACCCTGTGAAATCCCCTCACAAAGCCTACTAAAAGCAAACCAAGTACTTTTCAGCCATCCTCAGACTTAATGATGTCTTCAAGCTCTCTGACAGTGGCATTTTTTTTTCAAAATTAGAGCACATTTCATTGGAAACCCTACAGAAGTTGCAATACCTACCGTCGACCAGTTCGTAGAATTCACCCGAATGGCATTGTGGGGAAAGTTTGAGCCCTTGGCTTAACAAGTCAGCAGTATTTAATTACCCCGGGCTAGCCAAACTGGAACTGAGGGGGGAGGGTTTAGTTAGCACTCAGGATTTCACCAATTGAGCTCACACACGATCGGACGACAAAGAGTTAAACTCTAACCTTTAGTATAAATATTATTTTTCACATAAAACCATTAGAAGTCTAGCTGTACTGATGCAGGTATTATAAATCAGTTTTAATTTATTTTTGACAGCAATTTGAGCATGTTTTAAGAATCTATCTAGTAGTCAGATTCAAAAGCTCAAATTTCATCTCAGATGTCACTGAAGTCCAGCTAAGGTGATGGAATTCCTACATTTTCCATGAGATGCAGTTTTCTGTAATTTTGATTCACTAAGCAATAACGTCTTTATAGTGTGTCCCAAAGGGAGTCCAATAAAAATTAATGTAAGGATTTTAGAGAGGAGGTATTACCCTCTAACTTAACTTTAATTAGTAAATAGTCAGACTAATTTAACTAAGTTAACTTATCAGAACCATCAAAACTCTTAGACTAGTAGAATATGATTTTTTTTTTTTAATTGGACTACACACCATAAACACCTGTTTATAAGCCGCACCCGTGTATAAGCCGCACCCGTAGATAAGCCGCACCCCAAGTTTTGAAGCTTGAATTTAGGAAAAAAACTTTTTTTGAAAAATACAAAAAATAATTAGAAAATCTTTTGTCTGAGTTCATAAACACTTGTACTTGATGCCAAACTTCTTCCAAAAAAAAAGAATAATCTTTTGTTGGAGTTAAAAAATGCTCGTACTTGAAGCAAAACTTCATCAGATTGTCATAAATACATAATCGCAACTTTAATTCGATCGAATATGGTTATTTATTTATTTACAACATTTGGGCGTAACGCCACAGGAAACAAGCAATAGGACTCAAGGTCCCCTACGAGGCTTGTCTCCGCCATGTCAGTGGACCTACAATTTTACGTCCTTATCCGAGAAGACGTGAAGGTCTAACCATTTGCAGTTGGTTCACAAAGGCAGCACCTTCTACTCAGTTATTTTAAGACCCTGAGTGTTGGTCCGGCCGGGGTTTGAACCCGCGACCTCCCGCTCGACAGACCGGAGCTTAACCACTGAGCTAACCGGGAGGCGGTTCAACTTGCCTTGTCATTTCTTGTGTATATGTTAACCTGCAGTCTTTAAATCACTCCAGAATTCTTCCCCTTTTATTCTCCCATTAACTAACAACAATTCCAAGGAACCACTTTCCTTTAATCGCTAGAGCAAGAAAGGTTTACTTGCACGTAGGTCTGAGGTCCACCATCTTGGATTTTCATAGCCTGTTTACAGGCCCTGGATACTAAAAAAACTAAAAAATCAGATGTGAAGGAAGGGGCAATGGGGAGAGAAAGAGTAAAAAAATCGGACATGAAAGAAGGGGGAATGGGGAGAGAAAGAGGAAAATGGAAAGAGGGCCTGTGGACATTCTATTCAGAACCTTGTTCCGGTATACCAGCTCCTGGTATACCTTCTGATTGGTCAATTTTGACAGTTCGCGTCAACACCTATCTGTCATGTCTAAAATCAGATGAGCCCAGCCTTCTTAGGTTCACTTGGCTATTTGTAGTATAATTATGTACTTAAGAATTTGAGGGATTTCCCAAACGCGAAATCACTTCGACGAAGAGTGTTTTAAAAACCTGGCGAGTGGCAAATATGTGTTTGTGTAACAGAGACAAGAAGAATACGAAAAGAACTGTAAGATATTTTGAACTGTTGCTGCACGAGCTGTCTGTCACGAAAGTTGGAGTTTTGACTTTTTTTTAAAATAATGTAATATTGATCTGTAAACAGCCAACTAACGATGTTAAAACTTCCAAGTCAATTGAGGAGTATATTATCGGCCAAGAAAACAAAATCGCAAGAGCAAAAACTTAGAGAAACAGACGTAAAGTGACTTAAAGCGACAAAGAAGAAGCGAAATTGTACCGAAAGAACTCAACAGATATTGAGATAATCTTGTGAAATCATTCTTAGTGTCAAAACAAAATACGGCGAAGATTACGAGCTTTCAATCCTTTGTGGAGTGATTTCAACTTCCATAGACCATCGACATTTGAAAAATCGTAAATATTCTGTGAGCAGAGAAAACCTACAAGCCGTGGAGATGTCTGAAAACTCGTAGTAAACAACTTGGACAAAAGCAGGTATACTAATCTATTGACAATGTAAACTTGTAAACTTTATTTGTTGAATCAAAGACAGTTTCATATTGATGTTGAAAACTATTTCAAGGCTCAGATGTCAGTTTAGAAAGTAAGATTTTCTTTCCATTTTTATTGTATCGAGCATAAATTTTAGTCTACGTTGAGTCGGAAACAAAACGCAAAACAAAAATTGAAAGCTACAAATGTACGTGTTCAATGACAAGACCTACATGTATACATGTAAATAAAACCTGTTTGATATTGGAGAAAAATCTCAGTATGTATATCAAGATGGAAAGTGCTTTTGTATGGTATTTACACACTTGTTTGTTTTCACAA
The DNA here is from genome assembly GCA_030867875.1 of Actinernus sp. WN-2022. Lineage (NCBI taxonomy): Eukaryota > Metazoa > Cnidaria > Anthozoa > Actiniaria > Actinernidae > Actinernus > Actinernus sp. WN-2022. The sequence goes on from JAOWCC010001253.1 coordinate 149,096, forward strand.
AACTCACTCGCTGGTACATCGTTCGTTTTGTGAAAACAAACTCGTGCGTAAATACCATATGCCAGCACTTCCCATTAAGTAATCTCTATATCGATCTACTCTACCTGGATGATTTTATTTCTTTTGAAAATTAACATTTATAGCTCTAGCTTTCTTTAGCTATACAGGCTTTAAACTGTGCGTCTTTTTTGCCAGTATCAAGAGCCTGTGAACAGGCAAGTTATATAGCTATAGGTCCGCTTTAACATGCCACGGTATGTTTACATCCCATCCCACGCTATAAACTGAAATTTGATAGACAGCTTGAAACTGCAATTCAGTGATAGCTTGACAAGTGGGCAGAAGAGGTTTCGGAATAGAATGTCCACAGGCTCTCTTTCCCTCCCCCTCTCCCATTAGTCCCCCTCTTCTTTCCGTCCGCCATTTTGTTTTTGCCACGTTTTCGCCAGTATCTAGAGCCTGTGAACAGGCTAGGATTTTCATTAACTAGTGCCAATCTCCCATGTGTAAAATTGTAAAGAATGCCTGGTTGTTTAGATGCCTGCTTTGACAAGCGCTGCGAATCAGCGTGTTTTGGAAGGTAAATAAGCTTAATCACGTTTAAATATTCACGAAATTCTAATATATTAGGTCTAAGGTGGGTCTTAGAAGAGTTTTTGCTTTAATTCTTTCAAACTGCATGTTTTTTTTCAATGATTATGCTTAAATTCCTATATTACACGATCGGATGCGATTTGAACCCGATTGTAATATACACACCGTCGCATAATAAAATCTTCATACAGGGTCATGATATGTAAATATATCACTTAATGTTGGGTCTCCTTTCTAGGTGTTCCCGTAGATAAGCCACACCCCCGATTTTGAACGAAAATTTTGGGTGAAAAGGTGCGGCTTATCTACGGCTGTTTACGGTACAGTTTGTAAATGAATAGTTTTAACTTATTTTTTAGAAATAGGAGTATTTCACTGTCTGGCGATTGTAATGATACATGTAACTCACTTATAATTACATGCATGTTTCTATTAATCTATACATAGAGTTTTAAAACAATTACTTTCAATTGTTATTTTCATGTTTAATGACAACTATGGTATAACAATTTGGGTGTAAGGATCCTACAGGTATATCCCAGGATCTTCAGGGAATAGCCCAAGATCCTACAGGAATAGCCAGGTAGCCCAAGATCCTATAGGAATAGCCCAGGGTCCTACAGGAATAGCCAGGTAGCCCAAGATCCTATAGGAATAGCCCAGGGTCCTACAGGAATAGTCCAGGATCCTACAGGAAAAGCTCAGGATTCTACAGAGGATCCTACACAGGACCCTAACAGGATCCTGAATAGGATCCAGTGTAGGATCTTGTGCAGGATCCTGTAGCATCTTAGTACATGTAGGATCCGGTACAAGATCTTGTACAGGATCCTATACATGTATGTAGGATCCTGAACAATAGGATCCTCTAGGATCCTGCCCAGGATCCTGTCCAGGATTTGCACCAGGGGTAGCTGAAATAAACTACAGTAATATCTTCTCACCTTTCTTCTTTCTCAAGAGCACCAGGTGATAATGCCATTATACTGTTTCATGTACATTGTAGTTATCATTATGTCACACAGAATAAAATATCAACCTGAAAATGAAAATGAAATTACCTTGAAATAATGACATACTTGAAGCATTTGTAATATTTAGTAAATAATTATGTGTTTACATGTATATGGTGTACATGTTCTCAGTAAATTGTACATAAATTTATCCAACAATGTATTACTTTTTCTTCATGTATAATGGTTTATAGACACTTTTGTTCCTTAATTGCCTCAGCTAGCTTGTTATTTATTGGCACCAATAAATGTTTGGTGTACTTCATGGGTTGTGAAGAATTTCCATAGGTGATAGGACTTTAGAGTAGCTAAATCATGGACTCAATCAAAATGTTGGAAGTCCAAGATATTTTCAGTGCACTGGAAACTACAATATAATGTACATGTAGCTTACAAGCATGCATTTGCCCAATTATATAAAATGAGATTAAACCCTAGTAAACTGGTAATTGAGAATATCAGAAGATCAGAGATGCTTAATTTCTGTGTGCTATTACAGCAAGCTCATGGCTGCCAACATTAAATGCTACCAGCCATGACTAATCCTTTAAATTTAGTAAACATTGTTTCCTTAGTTTCTAAATATTAATCAAAGCCCAATTAAGTCATTTTCTAACGAAAAAAACATGCAGTGACTCCTGGAGGGTAAATGTAACCAAGAGACAGTAAATAATTATGACACTACACTACACAGACTTTTTAATTAAAATTACCTTAATTATGTCTGGTGAAAATGGTTGTGAGGCTTCTGCATCATATAAATTATGTAGTACTAGTAATTTCTTATCTGCCCAGGAATGTGTTTTAGGATGAGTGTGGGCTGACTTGATCAGCTTGTTCACAAAAGCTAAAAAAAAAACAGCTCTATAAAGCGCCCCTTTTAAAACTGATCAATGAAAATCACTACTGGGAAGTTACGGCAGTGACTGACTAACTGTACAGCTACCATAATGACACAATATTGTGACATTGTAATGGCTTCCCTGTTGTTCTGTCCTTCTCATCCAATCAAATTACAGAGTTATGGTATGGCATGATTACAGTACATCATGGTTACAGTATGGTTACTTAAGGTTATGGACGTGCCATATTTTTGTCCCACTCCTACAAAATCTGCTCTACATGTATGTAAATCAGTCTGACTAGTATAAACTCCTTGTGAATGATCACAACTGATCAAAATGCAAACTCAAACTCTCAAAATCACCCTGCTTTGATTTGTTTTGCTCAACACGAATATTAATGCCACTATCAATAGACCCTTCCATAGTTTTTTGAACTTTTGATATATCTACCTATACATGTAGGAGCCATGTACATACAATTGTATAGACTGTGTAGAGATGGCTACATGACTACGTGGCTGAGTACTTGGCTACATCGTAAGTGGCCACATGGCTACATGCCTGCTTGACTACATGGCAAAGTTCTTCAAAACCTGGGAATAATTATAGAATACCCCGCAACTTGGATCATTAATTCATTTTCTCAACTTTTCATACAATCCCAAACCTTCTAAAAACCTAACCCTGAAATTAAAAAAAACCCTAACCATTTTCAACCAAAAGTCTTTCATAGAACGACACTACATAGACCCATTCGAAAAACGGCGTCCAATTTAAAAAGCTATTGTCCTGGTAACGTGAACACGAGGCTAGTCAGTCCAAACAAAAGCTTTTGAATGTGTAAGTGAGGCTAGTCAGTCCTAAACAATAGTTAAATTGGACACCATTTTTCGAATGGGTCTATATACACCTGCATCATAATGGAGAATTTAACACAGTTTTTATAAGTGATCTCTCGACATGCGGGGTATCCTATAATTGTACCCTGATCCAATTTTAGGAGTAACTGCAGAATACCCCCTCCGAATAACAAACCTCACAACCAAAGATACCACTGATCTACCCCCGACACGTCTGATAAACGTGACATCCCTGACACGTCTGATAAACGTGAAACCTGTGACACGTCTGATAAACAAGACATGTCTGATAGATATGTTGTAGGTTGTTTCTCAATTCAGGTTGTTTTTAAAACAACCTACATGTAGGTGTAGGTTGTTTCTCAAACAACCTAGGTTGTTTTTAAAATGACCTAGGTTGTTTCTCAATGATTCTAAAAAGGGATTTTTTAATTTTTGGGGATTCATAAAAAAAAGGGGGTTTAGTTATTTTTGGGGGGAATTTAAAAAGAAAAAAAATCACACACCCCTCCCTTACAAAATATTTTTTGACAACCTACCCCTCCCTTCCCACTGCCTCTCAATTTTCTCCTTATCCCCCCTGACACTTACCTTGACGGTCACCCATCCACTTACTAACCTTGCCCGGTTGGGCTTAACTTGCCCGAATCACGAGGAATGCCTGGTAGATATTAATCCAGTGGATTATCGCACTGCGCCACGAAAGCGCTTGTTGATTTGAACACATCATTTATTCTCCAAGTGACTAATCGTCGAACCCAGTCCCTCTCGTTATGTGCGCATGCGTACTACTAACAAAATCGGACTTTGAAACATCTTTCGAAAACATTGTATGGACGACATTAAACCGGGACGAAACTGTAACACAGATGAAGTTTGTGTTGACTCTGTGTTGTTTTATGAAAGCTGCAGTAACTCAAGGGAAGTAAGGAAGAAATACTTTGTTTCTTGACTTTATTACGGCTCCACTCGTACTTCGAAACAAACTGTGTCAACCGAACCGACTTAGAGTAATCACTTACCTAAAATAAAGACAAAAGAAAGCGCATCACCTCTAACAGTATCTAGAAGAAGATTTTTACGATTCAAGAGCTAAATAGTATCTCAGTATTAAAGTAACGAGTGCAGAGGATCTTGGAGTTAAGCTGACTCAGCTTTTCCAATGGAATAAAACACTGATCAAAGAAACACTGTATTATATTGTCTTGTTCTCTAATCAAAGAATTGCTCAGAGAATGTCAGGTGAAAAGACGTAAAAATGGATAAATGATCGAGAACTTACACAGAAATAACTCAAAATGTTATTAACAGTTATGTTTTCACTTTCCAGTTTCCATGCAGAACGTGCCAATAACAAGCAGATTTATTAAAGCCAGTTAACACCCCACTCCAACCAAACTCATTCCTAACACTATTACCGAACTAATTAATCCAAAACCTAACCCTGCATTTAAAAAAAAAACTAACCGTCAACAAGGGCTGCTCACTTACTTTGAAGTCAATAATTTTGGGTGTTTTGAGCTAAGTCACTAAACAACAGACAAGTATAATGCTTCTTCAATGGTCCTGTGAATTAATTAATCCAAAACCTAACCCTACATAAAAAAAAAACCTAGCCGTCAACAAGGGCTGCTCACTTACTTTGAAGTCAATAATTTTGGGTGTTTTGAGCTTAAACTCATTAAACAACAGACAAGTATAATGCTTCTTCAATAGTCCTGTCAACTAATTAATCCAAAACCTAACCCTACATTTAAAAAAAACCTAACCGTGAACAAGGGCTGCTCACTTACTTTGAAGTCAATAATTTTGGGTGTTTTGAGCTTAAACTCACTAAACAACAGACAAGTATAATGCTTCTTCAATAGTCCTGTCAACTAATTAATCCAAAACCTAACCCTACAACCTACAACAGATACAATGATGTGATACACCTAACACGTCTGATACACCTGATACAAGGGATTTAAAATACCTCTGATACGCCTGATACAACAATAACAGCCCTAACCGTCAGTAAAGAAGTTCCCAGCTAAACATTGAGGTTTTAGGGCTATTTATTGGTGATTCGAGATCACAGGTAAACACGTTAGACTTTTTTTGTATTTATCATTATAATACATCAACTTAACCAACAACAATAACTACCCTAACTGTCAGTAAAGAAGACAAGCTCCTAAGGAGAAGAATCGTTCACTTACTTAATTCATGAAATAATGACAATATAAACTAACTAAAACCCTACCCTGAACCATAAAAAACCCTACCCTGAACCATAAAAAACCCTATAACCGGTCAGTAAACTAGAGCTACATTTGTACATGTAGGATTCTCAAGAAAAACCTCTCAAGAACATTGTGAGGTAAAAAATGTGAGAGATTTTCTGGAACTCGAACCCCGCTCTTCCTACTCGTAAGACAAACATCGCAACCACTACACTAGCTAAACAACCATCGTCACTAAATTGCTGTCAATTTTTTAAAATTTTAAAACCACTGCTAATCTATGAATTGTTCATGAATTAAGTGAGCAATTCCTCTCCTTAGGAACTCTAGTAAAGAAGTTATCAGGTAAACGTCAAGGTTTTAGGGCTAATTGGGGACTATAGATTTCAAATTGAACCTGAAAAAATCCCAATATACAATTATACTGAGTGATAACGCCAGATATGCTATCTTGGTACCAGTAACACACATCTGGGAGGGGGTATTCTGCAGTTGTGCCCAATTTTAAACTTAAAAATCCTAGCATCAATATAGGCACCTGAGTGACTAAGTTATTATTGAAGACCTACATGTATATTGAACCAGTTTCATTTTGTAAATGATCAATGCATCATACATCATGGTTCTTGCTAGCAATAACTTTGGAAAATATCTGAACTGAAGTGACCCATTTCTAAATATTGAATAAATTCTGATTTTTAAAAACCTGTTATTTCCAACCATGAACGCTGTGATGAGTGATGTAGCCAACAAACAGAAAAGTCGCCTTCGGAACTCGTTGATGCACCGCGTTCTTTAGAGTTATAGCTTGAATAGGAGCAAAGTTATAGGCCCGCAAACTCGGAAAATTTTAGACATTTGTATGGAAATTTTGATTGGGGGGCAAGTTTGTGCCCCTCGATCAAAATTTCCATACAAACGCCTGTAAAATTTTCCGAAATGTTCCGAGTTTGCGGGCCTATAACTTTGCTCCTATTGAATTTGAAGATATAACTCTCAAATTTGTGATTTTGACTAACTTCGAGGTGCTCTTTTCAGCAGTATCAACGGTTTTGTTGTTATACATTACATATATATCAAAAGTTCAAAGAAACCGTGGAAGGCCTATTGTCTTGAGTATTGATACTGATAGAGACATATAAAGTAAATATAATAAGATAAACTCCTCCTAAAACTGAATAACACAAAACTGGACAACAAACCCACCTAGGAATGCCATATTCTTAGCCCAGATTCTTAGTCTTACCTCAACTGCTCTAGAGTCTAGGCTCTATAAAGTCTAATCATTGTGGACCCCTAACAGCCTGTTGTTCAGAGCTGCTACACTGGTGTAAAACTTTGGGCAAACGTAAGGATTCGCCTCGCAAACAAGCCACTACATCCTCGAAGACTTAGTTGCACCAAGTTGTATCGAAGACGTTTTTCAACCGGAACCTGGAATGAAGCGATTTTCGGGAGTAACCGGCCGTGACGAGGAGGACTGGAAACGAGGAAATGACCATGACGTCATTTTCGTTTTCTGTTACCCAATAACACAGGCAGCCCCACACCGCGGCAAAACGGTATGCTCCGCTGGCCAAAAGAACGAAGGCTCTGCTATCAAATACAAATTACCGAGGGTTTCAACTTTTTTAGTAAGTAATTTTACAACTTAGTAAACTCACAGTGAATTACAAATTAAGAAAACTTCAACCTGTTAAAGTCTTAGGCTTAGCTTTTAAGTAGTTTTCTTATTTTTTGACAAAACAGTTCACAACTGGTGCTTTCAAGCAGAAATTTTAAAATCACGGGTATGTGCCGGTTGTTTCATTTCAGTTTTCGCGGGAAACTGGGGGCGGCCGCGCGCCACAAGAAATAGCAAATACGCATGCGCGTGACGTTTTGCCGCGGTGTCAGGCAGCCCAAACCGATGGGGTTCTGCCCAAGCGCAGCATTGTATTATAAATATTTAATAGAACATTAGCTCTTTCGTAAGCATTAATGGTAAACCCCATATCTTTCACCAATTTCGATGCCTTCCCTAACAGTCTAGGTATAGCCTACGTTCTAACAATCAACTGCTACTAGAACCGTCTAACGTAGGCTTAAGCTATATCACGCAATGAGCAGTCTCTTGAATCTTTTAAGCGCTCCATTAAGACTTATATAGAAAGCATTTTTATACTAGACACATATTTACTTATTTTAGTCTCATCTGCTCTGAAATTGGTAGTATTAATGTTCGTTAGTATAGTTTTTAAATATTTCCTTTTTGTCTTTTTTATTAGTTTTTATAAAGTGGATTTTTTTCTAGTACAGGTGCGAATAATGTAGACTGTACAATATGTTAGTTTTAATCTAGTTATATATTTTATCTGTAATGTAATGCGCAGGTGATCATATTCACATGAAACCTGCGCAATTTAAGCCATTATGATAATTACACCTTTAGGCTACCTTACTGGGGAGATGTGGTGTCTGTTTATTTGTTTAGTGAAACAATATGTGTCTCCCCAGTAGGGTAGCGACAGTGTTTGGTCCTGTGCGCAGGACTCGCATTTACTGCACTGGCCGAAACTCAACTGAGCCACATCCGCGAAACCGTTAAGTACTCAAACTTCGTCCACACAATCGCTTCTTGTGATATTCGACTTATATTTTTAGCTACGAAGGTAGTTCGGTCATTGGTTTATCTTTGTGTGCTATATGAATTTTGTTAGAGGTTTATTTAGTATTAGATATTGACAAGAGAGCATATTAAAGTATAAGAGAGAAAATATTGTCGCACGCGGTGTGCGATGATCATGTAAAGTAAAATTCCAGGGACGCACCATACCCACTTTGAACGGCTGATACTCCACTGTCAGAGCTCGGTCGGGCTACCCACTTCACCCATTTACTAGAAATAGAATAAACTTGTTTGACATCGCTGTTACCATAGCAACACAGCGTTGATGTCACTGTATTTTACATATAATCACAAAATCTAGACCTATAAAACTTTTAAAACGATCTAGTGTCCCTCTAAATGTAGGCCTTCAAGACTGCAAAGTTTAAAAATATTGTATGAGAGCGTTTTATAAAAAAATATTTTCGCTTTACTTTCTGTTTAATCGTCGAGAACTGTTTTTAGGACCGATTCAAACGATGTTGTTAGCATATTTCATACCGTTGTGGCATAGGACTACTTCCCATGAAAATTTCATTCCATTTGCTTTATTCGATTTCTGTTTATAGTAATGTCATAAATATGCTCATTTTACTCAAAATAGTAATGTATTTGCCAAGGAAGCTGTAATTCGAAAACTAGTCGATAAATGTTTTTTTATTCTTTTCACCTGAAATTCAATATGTACTACCCTGTCCCTGTAAATTTCAAGAGCATTGAATCATTTTAAGGGCGCGGAATATAAACAAAAACAGAACTTTTACATTCATCCACGCAAGCTTCATTGCTGTATCATTTTGTTGATAGCTTGTGTCTTTCCGAAATTTCTCTTTTGTTCAGATTCCACATACTTGTGTGCTTTTGAAGTAATAAGTTTACCATGCACGCTTGCTACGCTTCGCTACTGCCGGTGTCACAGTGGCACGTCGCTTCCTTCCGGATTGTGGATTGTAACACATCTGCAAAGTGGAAAAGAACTAAAGATGAACGTAGCTTAATGCGTTGACAGTGAAATATGCGCTAATACAAGTCTACTGCTATGTTGCCTATATGTGATGAAGTATACCAATGATACTGATAAGGTATATCAATGTAGATCTAATGAATATATGTAATTATACACTACTGAATCGTAAAGCATGTCATAGGATAAATGGAATCTGGGTTCTTGTAATGATGATCTATTAAGGACATCGCTTCCTTCCCAATTCCTGATTGTAACATATCTGCAAAATAGAAAAGAACTAAAGATGAACGTAGCAATGTACTGACAGCGGAATATGCGCTAATAAAACTTGCAGACTGCTATGTTGTCTATATCGTATATCAATGATACTGATAAGATACATCTATGTAGATCTGATGCACCGTAAGGCATGTCAGCTAAATAGAATGTGAATTGTGCATTCGTAGGCAATAGCGTAATTTACACCCTAAGTGGTGCAATCATAAACAATGGCCGATACTAGCACCTAAATGGTGTGACTGTAGGCGATAGTAACTCATGGAGACATCATAAACAATGGCCGATACTACGCACCTAAGTGATGACGTGCCGGAAACAATAACAATTTATACAACTACATGGTGCACATAAATGGTCGATACTACGCATCAAAGTAGTAGTAAATATTGCAATAACATAATTTAGGCATAATTTAATAACATAGGCAACATAATTTACACACCTAGATAGTGATGCATAAACAATGCTTGATACTACACACCTAAGTGGTGCTGCCTTAGGGGTGGACCATTAGAAATCCTGGGAAGGGGGGGTGGGCAGTCCAAAAAAATAATTGTGCAAGGCTAAATGTCCCCCAAAAAATATTCCTGCAAGCACTAAGGCACAAAAATTTTTTCTTGTAAAGGAACATAACTGATGCATTGTTCAATTTTTGTTTTAAAAAAATACTAGCAATTCAGTTTTACCAAATATAGTTCTAAAGATTACCCACACAGTCTGTGTAACTAATTTTCAGGTGTTTCCAGATGAAAACAACCTCCTCAACCTTCATAAAAATAGTTTAGTCACTGTTATCATGGAAATATCAACTGGCCTTAATTACTGAAGGCTCAAATTATTCTCTGATGCCATTAGTTTTTGCAACCGCGTTTAACGTCCGGTTTCATTGAGTAAACTTCAACTGATGTGCACATTCTCAAAGATTACTGAGTCTGTGCCAGTAATTTCGAACACATGGAAATATTTTCATATATTGTCTTGTGCAAAACATCATGGACAATGAAGTATTCGCGTATGCATTTTCTATTTCGCCTGAATAGAGCCAAGCAATGTAAGACCGGGACTATATGAATTCTAAGGCGATCAAGTTAAATTCCTCACATCACTGGGCTCGTTATAAATATACAAAAAACTGCGGCTCAAAGTAAATAAACAAGTCAAGGAATGTAAAGCAAATTACTATAAAGATCTGATTAGACAAAACGAAGGAAATTCAGGTGCTCTATGGAAAACTATAAATGAATGATTGACTTGCACTAATACATTTGTAAGATCTAATGATGGCTCCCAGCCGACCTTTATCCAATCTGATGGAAAGCAGTTAACAGAGCCAACGTCGATCGCTTGTGCTCTTAACAACCACTTCACATCGATCGGACCTTTGTTAGCAGCAAAGTTTCAATCTCGAACCCTGACCCTGATTGCCCCCTTTTTCGGGAAAAAAAACCTGATTGCCCCTTCTTTAAATAAAAACAAATAGGCCCTGTGAAATAAATTGTTCACCTGAAAAGGAATTAAACTCAAATCCTGACCCTGATCTGCCCAAATTAGGTCAAAACCCTGACCCTACCTGCCCAAACTGAGCTCAAAACCGGCCTGACCCACCCCCGCGGCACATACATAATACGTCACAAACAGGACTACCCCCTGGGTATTCTACCTGCTGTAAGTAAGATTGTTGAAAGGGATGTACATCATCTCTCGAAAGAGAAAATCCTCACACCTAATCAGTTTGGTTTCCACCCGAGGTTATCTACTGAAATTGGTTTAGCACACTTCGCTGACAACATTCTACAACACATGGACAATGGCAAGGTGACTGGTGTAGTATTCTTAGACCTGTCCAAGGCTTTTGCAACTGTGGACCACAACCTTTTGCTGACAAAGCTCAAGGCCATTGGTGCTTGCAGTGAAGTTGTAATTTGGTTTACCTCCTACCTTGATAACCAACACCAGATAACTGCAATAGGCGACTGTTAGTCCTTTTCGTACTCAGTGCGAGTTGGCGTGCCACAGGAGTATTCTCGGTCCTCTCTTGTTCTTGGATTACGTCAATGACCTTCCTATTACTGTAGATCATTGCCAAGTGACCATGTACGCTGATGAGACCGTGATATACTGTAGCCGTCCTTCTATCGATGACATCGAACATTGCTTAAATCTAAGTTTATCTTAATAGGTAGTCCACATAAACTGAAATCTTGCTCTAGCATCGATGTTATTATAGACAACGTCGGTGCCCCTCGAACGCTCTGACAATATCAAGTACCTCGGTATTATAATTAATAAGCATATGACTTGGCATGACCAGGTAGAGGCCTTCTACCTATTAAAGTAAACCAAAGGCTTGGTCTGGTCAAGCGTATCAGGCCGACTTATTACTCCTCGAGACACGCCTTACTTCGCCGGTATAATAGTTAGTACACGGTGGGCATAAATGACCCTGAAATCGCTCACATTGAGCGTGCCAAAAATGTATAAACTAGAAAAACAAATTTAATTCATCCTCAAACCCTATTGAAGTCAAAGGCATACAAAGGTTATTCCAAAATGCCAAATTCGCAAGAATATGCTAGGGAACAGTCTAATGCTATGGTTTGAGTTGCATATATTACATATATTATGGCTTAAATATATTATCACTAAGTCTATTATATACATTTACACATTCATTTAATTTAAACTCAAGGTTAAACTGGTATTTTCTTTGTTATGTGAATTATATTAGAATGGGTTCTATACATACTTCAGTTTACGATAATCATAACTTAGACCTATTATGAACATTTAAGCGTTGTACCTATAGAATGTGCCCCGAAAAAAAAATTCGTGCAGAGCTATCGTCTTTAAAAAAACATTCTTGCAGAACTCACACTGCTAAAAAAAATTTCGTGCACAAAAAGTTTTCCACCCCCCCTCCCAGGATTTCTAATGGTCCACCCCTTAGGCAATAACAATTTATACACCTAAATGGTGACGTCATAAACAATGGCCGATACTACGCACCTAAGTGATGTGGCCATAGGCACGCAATAACAATGTACACAGCTAAATGGTGACATCATAAATAATGGCCAATACTACGCACATAAGTGGTGCACCTAAGTAGTGTCAGACAAATGCCGATAATTCGGACTAAAGCCGTTTGGTCGCTAAAGTAGTAACTAAATTGGCGTAAAGCACGATACCGCACAAATAAACCGAATTGACAGGCTTAGGCTAAAGCCTAGCCGAAGAGCTAGCGTGTTAAATTTATAATTGAACCTGGTGAGTTGCGTGTTGTAATACGCCGCAAACCGGTCGATACTGTGGAGACCCCATTTGACATCAGTATCACCACAGGCTTCCCAGACTCTACGTATATTTCCCGCTTATTAGTCTGTTGGGTTACCTGTGGTTTATCGATTAGTTCCATAACGATCGCAGAAGAGTTTAAATAATTGCTTCGTGTGAATTCTCTTTTCCGATTCCTACGAAATGAATCTTCAATAATAAAAGATTGATACTTAATGAAGTTGTGTGAGTGTTTTTTTGGCGATTTGGGGCCTTCTAAAGCAATTTATTAGGATTCGAAATTTTGACCGTTGGCCGAGGCTCTAAGAAAGTTAACAAGGTAGGCAAGTCGACCTCGCCAAAGCACACACTTACCGGGTGTCTATAAAACGAAGACCTATAAAACGAAGACCGAAGACCGAAGACCTATAAAACGAAGACCGAAGACCTATAAAACGAAGACGGCGAAGACCTATAAAACGAAGACCGAAGACCTATAAAACGAAGACCGAAGACCGAAGACCTATAAAACGAAGACCGAAGACCGAAGACGGCGAAGACCTATAAAACGAAGACCGAAGACCGAAGACCTATAAAACGAAGACCGAAGACCTATAAAACGAAGACCGAAGACCCCCACAAATAATAATAATAATATTTATAAGTTAATAAAGTCACAAATAATGAGCTGACAACTCAAAGAAGCTTTGCGGGTATTCGGTTCGTACACATTGTCCACAGGAAACTTTTATCGCCAGGGTCTTCGTTTTAAAGATCTTTAAAACGAAGACCCCAGTTTCCTCTCTCAGCTTTATCGTAATCTAAGCTAATAAAGTCACAAATAATGAGCAGACAACTCAAAGAAGCTTTGCGGGTATTCGGTTCCTACACATTATCTACAGGGAACTTTTATCGCCAGCCGGGTCTTCTTTGAGTTGTCAGCTCATTATTTGTGACTTTATTAGCTTAGATTACGATAAAGCTGAGAGAGGAAACTGGGGTCTTCGTTTTAAAGATCTTTAAAACGAAGACCCTGGCGATAAAAGTTTCCTGTAGACAATGTGTACGAACCGAATACCCGCAAAGCTTCTTTGAGTTGTCAGCTCATTATTTGTGACTTTATTAACTTATAAATATTATTATTATTATTTGTGGGGGTCTTCGTTTTATTGGTCTTCGGTCTTCGGTCTTCGGTCTTCGGTCTTCGGTCTTCGTTTTATAGGTCTTCGGTCTTCGTTTTATAGGTCTTCGGTCTTCGTTTTATAGGTCTTCGGTCTTCGGTCTTCGGTCTTCGTTTTATAGGTCTTCGGTCTTCGTTTTATAGGTATTCGGTCTTCGTTTTATAGGTCTTCGTTTTATAGACATCCCACACTTACCTCAAAGATCACCCAAAAATCGGCACTTTTCTTCCTCGCTCGCTATTCAGCTTTCGGCACAGGAGGCCGGAATAGTTATCAAGCACTGAACATCTGACCAGAGATTTAGGAAAATCCATCAAATTTATCATCGCCAAACCGCCTCCTCGAGACCCAAAAAGCGCGACCTTGCAATGATCTGTAAGAACCAGAATTTTCCCGAGCCTATCCAAAACGATGCAAATCGCCTTTCTTCATGGGGGACCCTCAAGCGTGAAATTATACTTCCGCTCGAGGAACGGAAACAAATATATCGCCAATCAGAGAGACCATTACTAGGCCTTTTAACGAAACTGGCGGTTACAGACTAATTTTGAATTTGGAACTCGCGAAAATTTCTCACGTGGAACTGTCATAACACTCGGTGAAGACCCCAGCCAACTGTCTTGGTCCTCTGACTGATTGGCGAGTTCCAAATTTAAAATTAGTCTCAGGTAACCGCCAGTTTCGTATAATTTCTCGCTTGGGGGTCCCCCCATGAAGAAAGGCGATTTGCATCGTTTTGGATAGGCTCGGGAAAATTTTGGACCGCTTTGGTCATTCTGGTTCTTACAGATCATTGCAAGGTCGCGCTTTTTGGGTCTCGAGGAGGCGGTTTGGCGATGATAAATTTGATGGATTTTCCTAAATCTCTGGTCAGATGTTGCTTGATAACTATTCCCTCCTGTGCCGAAAGCTGAATAGCGAGCGAGGAAGAAAAGTGCCGATTTTTGGGTGATCTTTGAGGTAAGTGTGTGCTTTGGCGAGGTCGACTTACCTACCTTGTTAACTTTCTTAGAGCCTCGGCCAACGGTCAAAATTTCGAATCCTAATAAATTGCTTTAGAAGGCCCCAAATCGCCAAAAAACCACTCACACAACTTCATTAAGTATCAATCTTTTATTATTGAAGATTCATTTCGTAGGAATCGGAAAAGAGAATTCACACGAAGCAATTATTTAAACTCTTCTGAGATCGTTATGGAACTAATCGATAAACCACAGGTAACCCAACAGACTAATAAGCGGGAAATATACGTAGAGTCTGGGAAGCCTGTGGTATCACATCTACCACACAGATGGGTTGACGGACCAGTCGTCTTTATCAATGAATCTACTGAGAAGATCGGCGTTTTCGTTGCAAGTATTGGGGATCCACTGAGCTTAGAGTACAATGTATTTCGCTAAGCAAATATGAAAAACATGTCTAAGGCAAGAACCGCCTGGTCTAAATCTTTCGAGCTTCCAATAGAAACTATTCCAGCAGCGCTTTCGTTGTCGGTAAACTCTTGTGTTGCAATGTTTAATATGAGATAACAATACGTTATAACCCGGAGTATCCACCAGGGTGAAGCTGGCTTCCGATTCGCAGCTTCCGATTGACCCAGCTTCCGATTCGCCTGCCTTCTGATTCGGATCCGGGGGGGGAGGGGGATATTTTCAACTTTTGAATTGTCGCTTATATAGAATAGCATTATCAATAACACACGTATATTGTATTTTAGAGGATCAGTATTTCAGTATTTCGCATCGTATCTAAAGCCTAAACCCTGATATTCACATTCCACATCACTGGAATTTAGTCCATCCTAACTTTAAGTGCTTTCATGTGTCAATGCGAACCCATTTCATCGTGATATTAACCAGAGCTTTACTTAAACGAGTCACGCATTTACTTATTCTTTATTTTCGGTAATAAACCCGATAACAGTCAATAGTACGTAGTAATAAATTGCCACTAATAAATCGAGTCAGTTCTTAGCAGTCACTGTCGCGGTACATTTATATTTTTAATTTGGCCACGCTCGGCACGCTGTCTCGCTCAGTTGTCATCACGCAGTGCTTTGCTATGCTCGATTGCATCTAGCTGTCACACAAATCACTCTGGACTCGCCGAAAGTTGGCTGGCTTCAATCAATCAGTCAATCAGTTTTATTTCTTCACCTAATAATGCAGCAATTACAATAGAAGTGACAAGCAGTCTGCTAGAAAGCAATCGCATTGAGTGGTCATTCCAACGGACTCCAGCCTCTGATTCATATTTATAGTTAGTGGGTCACGATGGAATTAGTTGCTGGCTTCCGATTCGCATTTGAGTGGTCAAGTCAAACTTTTACAGCGGAGTTTCCTTTACACAAAGCTCTCATCTTGTCATCACTTAGTTATTTGATATTCGCCGGGTCACGGGTTATGCTATGCTCAATTTCTGAAATTGAAGTTGCTGGCTTCCGATTCGCATTTGCCTAGCCTGCTTGCCGGCTACAGGTAGCTCTCCTGTAATTTTTTCGGTCGTTTCTTTTCGGATTGGGTCACCTGTGGCACGCGAAAAAAAATTACAGGAGAGCCGGCAAGCAGGCTACATTTGCCGAGTGGTCAAGTCGAACTTTTACTCTGAAAAAGGAGCTAGGTTCAGGGAGATATGAGCTCTATTCGGAGAAAAAGGAATTTGAAGTCACGTGTACCTCCTAAACATATAGGTGCATTCATTAATATTTTTAGGGCAAAACTTTTCGATCGTTACATTAAATTCTGGCAAATTCAAGTTAAGAAAAATAGAAGTGACTCACACGTACATAATGGTGGTAAATTACGTACGTACACTTCAGTTAAATCAAACATATACTTTGAAAAATATCTAAAATACGTCACAAATAGTAAACATCGTCAGGCAGTGTCTAAAATTAGAATATCAGCACATAAGATGCCAATAGAAACTGGACGATACAATAATACCCCAGTTGAAAAACGCATTTGTCCCATTTGTAACTCAAATCAAGTGGGAGACGAATACCATTATGTGATGATATGTGAGAATAATGATTTTATGAGTATAAGAGAAGAATTCATCAACAAATTACTTGTCATTAATAATAATTTTAAATCATTTGATAGAAAGTCTTTATTTCTGTACTTACTATCCATGAATGATGAGTCAATCATGAAGATATCTGCTAAATATTTTTACGATATTACTGTATTAGTTGGTAAAACCTTAGTCCGTTAATTTGTACTTAATTACTGTAAAAAATCCAATGTACTATTGTTGTATAAGGATGAATAAAATTATTATTATTATTATTATTAAATGCGAATCGGAAGCCAGCAACTAATTCCATCGTGACCCACTAACTATAAATATGAATCAGAGGCTGGAGTCCGTTGGATTGACCACTCAAATAGTATCATTATATTTCATCACAAATACGAATCGGAGGCTGGCTACCGATTGGAATGACCACTCAAACGCGAAACGGAAGCCAGCAACTTATTTCATCACAAATATGAATCGGAAGCCAGCCAACTTATTTAATCACAAATATGAATCGGAAGCCAGCAATTTATTTAATCACAAATATGAATCGGAAGCCAGCCAACTTATTTCATGGTGACCCACCAACTACAACTATGAATCGGAGGCTGGCTTCAGATTGGATTCACCACTCAAATGCGAAACGGAAGCCAGCAATTTATTTCATCACAAATATGAATCGGAAGCCAGCCAACTTATTTCATGGTGGCCCACCAACTACAACTATGAATCGGAGGCTGGCTTCCGATTGGATTTTGACCACTCAAATGTGAATCAGAAGCCTGCCGATCATTATGACCTAAATAGGGGTGTACAATATATAAGTATTTGCTTTCTAGCAGACTCCTTGTCACTTCTATTGTAATTGCTGCATTATTAGGTGATGAAATAAAACTGATTGACTGATTGATTGAAGCCAGCCAACTTTCGGCGAGTCCAGAGTGATTTGTGTGACAGCTAGATGCAATCGAGCATATAGCAAAGCACTGAATGATGACAACTGAGCGAGACAGCGTGGCCAAATTAAAAATATAAATGTACCGCGACAGTGACTGCTAAGAACTGACTCGATTTATTAGTGGCAATGTATTACTACGTACTATTGACTGTTATCGGGTTTATTACAGAAAATAAAGAATAAGTAAATGCGTGACTCGTTTAAGTAAAGCTCTGGTTAATATCACGATGAAATGGGTTCGCATTGACACATGAAAGCACTTAAAGTTAGGATGGACTAAATTCCAGTGATGTGGAATGTGAATATCAGGGTTTAGGCTTTAGATACGATGCGAAATACTGAAATACTGATCCTCTAAAATACAATATACGTGTGTTATTGATATTGCTATTCTATATAAGCGACAATTCAAAAGTTGAAAATATCCCCCTCCCCCCCGGATCCGAATCAGAAGCCAGGCGAATCGGAAGCTGGGTCAATCGGAAGCTGCGAATTGGAAGCCAGCTTCACCCTGGTGGAGTATCCAATCGATAAAATCGATAACGAATACCAATCGATGAAAATCGATATCAATCGATATCAATTTATCGATTGATATTGGAAATCGATGAAAATCGATAAGAAGGGTTTGTGTGACTATCGATTTTATCGATTTCCAATATCAATCGATAATTTAACTTCATCGATTTTATCGATTTCCGATGAGAATCGATAACTTAAATAAATATAATATCGGTGCCGTTTTTGTTTCATAAATTTTGTTTTATTGTATTATGTCTGTATGTACACATTGGTTATTATGTTTACAGAACGCATTTTAACCATTAACGGTAACGTGAATTACCACGCTCCCCCCTTTTCTTTGTAGCTGTAAAGCGCTCCCCTATGGCCACTTCAAATGTGCACTCTTGGTAGCCTTTAACCGTACAATTTATAGATACTTCTGATAGTTTTGCTTGTGTAGCCATGACTTGACGAGTAACGTCCGTTCACTGCTCACTTTCGTCTCGTGGGAAAACAAAGCCGTCTAAATGGCTTGTCACGTATCAGGATATCGACGGGTTATAATTAAAAACGAAACTTGATTCTTATCAAACAGAATGAAAACAATCGATACTAATCGATGAATCGATTTTTATCGATTGGCACCTTTTTTGTGTGACTATCGATTTTCATCGATTGACCGATATCAATCGATATCAATTAGTTAATTATATCGATTGATATTGATTTATCGATTGGCTTTCCGATGATCGATTTTCATCGATTGGGTACTCCGGGGTTATAATAACTTTCAATTCTCGATATATCGAGCCTTGACCAACGTCTTCAGTTGTCCACGTATCGCCAACTACAATACGATAATTCTCAATCCGACAATTTCGAAGGAATCGTTCAGGACTCGAAAGGCACCTAACTGTACTTGAACCTAGAGAAAGTGAAATAATTAATAATTTGTACCGGCCGAGTAAAAAAGTAACGGCAAGCGTACGGCGCCGCCAACAGTGATGAAGTCAGTCAGGAAATCGCCGATGTATGGGAAAGCATTAGAAGTATTAGACTCTCCGATGTAGCCGAGCTCTTTCTACTGTTAATAGATTGAAAGAACATCTAGTATATAGTATCTAATTTGTCAAAGATACAGAAGCTGAAATGGCTGCTTCCAGCGAGAAAATGGCTTCTAAAAACACGAAGAAAAGGACGGCCACTCAAGAACACTGCAAGAAGTCAAGTGATTTTCGACCGGCAGGTTTTCAACTCAAATCTTCCACAAACATGCACACTTTTGTCTCCAGATAATGCTTTCGGGTTCCTGGTAAAGTTCTGATTGAACCTCAGTGCAACTAATTAAAATACAGGTCAGTTTTCACCCTTAAAAAAATACTTTTGATGTCGGAAAACAAACTGTTGTGAACGCCACGAGATTCAACTTCAAGTGAAAGTTGTTGTCAATCTAATTTTAGCTCGATTTCTATTGGCTCTTCGGTTTGCCGCGAAATGGGTTCCTGGCATGGGTTCCTGGCATGTGCTCCATGGCCACACAGTCCAAAGCCGGCTCATTGCAGACAATCAAGTTAGCTCATTGCAGACTGGAGTATTCAGCCAAGTCCCAAAACTGGCCATTGTCGGAAGAAATAGGAGAAAATGCACATCCTGTTCGACCACTTATTGTAAACGTTACTGCAACAACAGTTCTGCGACTATTTCACGACCACAAAACAGGCACTTTTGCGCATGCGTTAATTTCTTCACTTCCGGTTTCTAAAAATCCTAAAATGTAGCGCGCTTTCACTAAACACCAAACTTTTTCCCGTTAAAATGTTGTCGACCACGTTCTCCACAAAATCGAGCATGGACCTTGGAAACCGACAATAAATGCCAAAGTTATGGCTTTTCATTCGCCAAAAAAGCTTAAAATTGGACTGAAAAGTGTTGTAAAATCTGTATTTTTTGTCGTAATGGCAAACGCATGCTCGATTTTATGCGCCTTAATTCGTAGGTTCGGAAAATATTCATTAATTACTAGTAGATTAAAAATCCTTGGAGAGTTTAGAAATTTTCTGATTTTGATGACGTCATCATGACGTCACTTAATGACGTCATTAGACTACAATATTTTACCCTTGGAGTCACCTTGACAATAATCATTGCCCACTCTTTAATTTTCCGGGTTTTACGAGGCTGCAAACTTTCCCTAGCAACAGCCGATTCAATTGCAATGGGCCCTTAAAGCAGTAAGATTACACATTTCTAGCAAATAATCAGTAAATTTAACACCCTGAAAATTTGATTTCATACATAAACGTGCTGCTTTCCCAACTAATTGATCGTCATATAAAGAATCTTTCACCCGTAACCAATATTTAACCACCAAAATAGAAATTTGTACAGTCATTGGTAATCTGCCCAATTCTGCATACACCGCTAAATTTCAAATGCAGTTTCTCAATGTCGGAAACCGCACTGAAAAACTTATTCTTGAACATATCAAAACTAGTTATTTTTCCTAAAACATATACTCTCCAGATCTCACACCCATATAGTAATACCGGAGTTACAAGCGTTGAAAACAATTTCAACAGCACATTGATCGGGACATTATCCAAGTTAGAAAAACTTCTAAATATACTATGACATGCACGCAACGCTTTGTTATACAAAACCTTTCGAGCAAGCTTAAAAACCCCACCATAATGAAACGTTATTCCCAAATATGAGTACTCATCAACGCATTCTAACAAATCTCTACCAAAATACCACTGAGAGGTAATATATGAATGCCGTTTACACTTGGTACCAAAAATTAAAACCTTAGATTTTTTTCAAGTTAACACTCAGCCTCAACTTTTTAGCATAGCTCCCAAGCCTATGAAGACAACCTGCATTACGAATGTTGAGAGTTTGAACGAAGATCTGTTGTTCTACAGGAAGTACTGAGAAAAAAAGGTATGCCAATGGTAATCTAAACCCTGGCGCTTACACAATCTCAACTCAAAAAATTTACGGAGGCCATCAAGCAGCGTTTGACACCTTGACTAGTGTATTGTTATCTGCACAGAATTCGTTACAATCACAAGAATGTAAATAGTCTAAGTCACACTCAACTTGACTTTGTGGTCGGTTGACAGCACAGCTTCTGGTCAATTGCAGCGGTCATCGCTCTTTGCAGGGGTAATGTTTTTTTCTGCATGCCTTGGCACCCGCCACACTATAAAGAACAAATATATAACAGATTACCATAAATAAAATAAAATAACTGCAATGTGGAGTCAGTAGTTGCTTTCACAGACCGAAGGAAGAACATAATCGTTATGCTACATATATACTCATATGCATATTGCATTATTACGTAACTGTTGCACAACGCATTGTGCACAATGGACATTCCATTAACGGAACGTGCATTACGGTCGTTTCGCTAACGAGTCGTTTCGCCAACTGTCATTTCGATAACGTTTTAAGTCGTTTCGCTAACGTCCAAAATCTGGTAATAAGTTCATGTCCTATATACAACAATAGGTTAATTACGTTCTATTATGTTTCGGTCATAGAACGTAAGTAACATATTGGTGTATCTAGGACATGAACTTATTACCCAAAATCTGTTCTCTTGCTTGTTAAGGTTCTATGTACCGTATATTCCGGTGTGCAAGTCAACCTTTTAACAACTAAAATGTACTTTGTAACTAAAAAATCGGGGGAAATCGACCTCGACTTAAGACTTTACATACACCGAGTCACACCACATAACAGGGTAAAATGGCCTTGTTTTACGTCACCGAATCAAAAGATTAAGCAAAGACAAATAAATGTAATACTGATTGTTTACTTAACTATTAGCAGACTAATAACTAATAAAAGGATAAAGAGTTTGAAACTAGGAGCCAAAGAAGGTCACGCCAGCTACGATGTTTGTTGTGGGATCATGACTTTAGTTACCAGACCTCTCCACGAGTCGACTAACACAGGTAAGACTTAAAATTAAACCAAGAAATCTAGACCTTTTTTTTGGTTTAGTTATGTCTTACACAATTTCTTTCTGGGTTAGGGAAGCTGAAGTATTCTAAATAAATAGTTGACAAACAACCTTCTTTAATTAAAAACATTTTATTAGCCTACCAAATATTTACAAACATATTTACATATATCATTTTGTTTGTTATTTACTGACCACGGGCTGGTCCATTGAGGCGGGAGAAGAATTTAAGTAATTGCCCTGCAGATTTTTGGCGATTGTCATAGAGCTCCCAGTGTTGAAAGAGCTTGGCCTGCATTTGTCTGTATTTTCTTCTCTGGATTCTTTTCAGTTTGTTTTCAGATACTAGCCTAATATTTATTGTTGTCAGGCTTGCCTCGCGGTCCAGAAGCTCAATTAGATAGTACAGAGGCAGGTTGCACCTTCCTCCCGCATGCCTGTTCAGTGCATTGTGCCAGCCCTCAATGTCATTGTTCGTCCTCACTGGCTGGCGATATACACTCCAATCCTTTGGCGGGAAGATTGTACTACATATCCATTGGCGCTGGACATACTCTATCAGGTCACGGAGGGGAGGGGCCTGAGCCTGTAAGCTCAGCCTGGTGAACATTGGTCCAATCTCATGCTTGGGGAGGAACGGAAGGGCCATCACCTTTCGAATGAGCTGGTACACTGCATCACTGTTGCTGTAGGCAGTCTGGAGACCGAGCTCTTGCACCTATCGAAAAAAGAAGAATTGAAATTAGTACTGTTTTTCTATGTAATAACGTAACATTATCTATTTGATATTGATTTGATTTTTCAAAGATAACTAACCTTCCTCCACAGTGCCTACGTCCAATGGAAGACGCAGCCCTGAATCTTTACTGCTGGCAGTACGGACTTCAGAGCCTTCCACACGGCCTTCTCGAAGTCTAATGTGACCTGCTCAACTTTGGATGGGGATGGTAACAGTCAGTGAATCAGCTTCTTCAAGACCTATCGAAAGACCAAACAACACAATATTTTAGTACGAACACCGTTACTACAATATGTTAGTTGATACAGATGGGTGTGCTAATTACCTTCTTGTAGTCCTTCTCCTTCCTACTGGACATCAGTACGTAGGCCAGCGGCACCTGCTTGGCATGGTCTCCGGAGCGGACGAAGGCGTTGACTGTTAGGAGCTGTGTGAATGGGTGTCGTACATACCATGACTTCGCTCTGGCTAGTGTGGAGAGCTGTTCCTCCCTGGCGAAGATGGTGGCGGTCCTTGACGCGCACGTCGGCTTGGAAGAAACCAGGGGGGATACAGTCTTCCGAGAGTTCGAACTGGAGGTCCTTGGGGTAGTCGGGGCGTAGTTTCTGGCGCAGTCTGTTTGCGACTCTGGCCAGGTGTTCGGGCTTAGGTAGGGCTGCGCACGGGGCGTCGGTGAGTTCATCAAGCAGGACCTACAAGAAAAACAAACAAAAGAACAAAGTTATGTAGCTGATGGTATCTCTAGCCTGAGAAGTAAAGATAATTCTGGCTGACAAATGCCCTACCATGCAGATGTGGGTAGTGTAATTACCTCCTCGACTATTGCTGAAGCTGGTCTAAACTTGTCTTCATACGCCTTTGCCTTTACTGCCGTGATGATTCTGGCTGCAGTATAGGCCCCTTCCTCGACCTGGTGGTTATGTGCCGACTTGCCTCTGTAAAAGTTGCCGTCCCTCTCAATCACCGATGCCTTGCATGGGTTTTCTTTAGGTCGAATTGTACACTGCCAGTACGTGGCGTATGACCGTCTGGACTGCACGCCGTAGGAGAAACCAAGACTGTCCACTACTTCGGTCCTCCTCCGCTTTGTATCCTCTTCGACTTTCTGGTAGGTAATTGGGGCGAGCTGCTGCTCCACGGAAATGTCACCAACAAGTGGCTCCTCAATCGACGACTCTACAATTGGACTTGGGGGCTCTGGGCGTGGTTCAGTATCTGTCAAGTTATCGTCTTGAGATTCTTGAGAAAGCAAAACTTGCAGTCTTACTTCGTCTGGTGTTGCATCTGGAAAAAATATGTATACAAGTAAATACGGTACCGTAAATACGGGTAAATACATTACAACCTTAGTTTACAATACATTTCCAAGTGGCTTAATATCTAATACGTCAAACTCAAATTTAGCCTCTTACCGTTTGAACGCAGATATTTTCATATTCTGCACTAACCAAGGAACTGAACCACTACAAGAGACACATATTCATTGAGAATATTGGATTATGGTCTGTCAGCAACGCCACAATCCCAAGGTTAAATAAAGCTTGTAATGTCTAGTATATCAGATAAGAGTAAAATACTTATCTTGAAACAAGGTCCCAGCCAACGTGTTGGTTTATTATCAATGCGAATAGATTGCTCATGAGCTCGGTATCTCCCTTTTTCCTCTCGCATATATTTCGTCTTCTTTTCTGCTCTCCTCTCCGAACGATAAATTCTCGTAGGATTTAACTTTAGTGCAACGGAGGCTTCGTCGAACTTGTCTACAGGGACTTGTTGTGCGTGGTCGTCATCGGGTCGCACTGTTGATGTTGCCTTTGCTTTTTCAACTGTAATTTTCATGGCGAGCCTTTTTTGACCACGTGCTCCACCGTCGAACTGTTCTCTTCAGAAAATCGCTTTGCGAAGTCACTTAGCCTGGACTCGATAACTTGCTTCAGATTGTCAGTTAAGGCATTGATTGAAGAATAAGTCAACAGTAGACTGAATGGTTTCATCGGTGATGGCGTCCAGGATTCCAAGTCTTGTTTCCGCTCCGCGTCCTCTAATAAAATAACTGCAATGTGGAGTCAGTATAGTTGCTTTCACAGACCGAAGGAAGAACATAATCGTTAGTATGCCAAATAACTTATATACTCATATGCATATCGCATTATTACGTAACTGTTTCACAGTGCATTGTGCACAATGGACAATCCATTAACAGAAAGTGCAGAAAACAAATACCTGCTAAACTGCGTAACGCAGATATTTTCATATTACGGGTTACAAAAACTTACATACCACAATAATTACGAAAACTTCATTATGGTTTTCATGCATGTAAAAATCATCAGGCTATTTGGCAGTTGTTTCCAAATATGAGTTCCACTCGCTACAAGCTAAGCCGTAAGCTTTAAAATTTCCGCCGTTTTAGATCTTAATATATTCATTAGCTTGTTTATTCAGGAAGTTTCCTTTTAAAAGTGAAAATAGAACAAAGCACGCGAGTCGGGTAACAATTCCTTTATTCGGCAAAGTCTTTTCAAAAGTAGGCGGATTTACGGGTTATTAAAACCTTTAAGTATCCACAATAATTACATCATCTTGGTTTCAGGCAAGAAATACTAACAACTAATCATTCGATTCGAAGATTGACGAAGATTGTAGATTGATCTTGTTGCACTGCTCGCGCGAATTAAATTGCAGCATTTACCGTAACTAGGAACACGAATTTTGTTGAAGAAAAATGAAGCGTGAATTTTAAAATTAAAAAAATTGAATTGCATGCCTTACACATTACTGATAGCTTTTTGCATTACTATTCCCACCAGTCCCTTCCAGAGCGAGTATAAATAAGAACTCCACCAAGGTTCGTCGCACAGTTCGCGTCAGAACACCTACACCTCGTTCCTCGCTGCTTATCGTACTAAGAAAATGGAAGGACAAGTACCCCAAGCTGCGAGAGTTCCGGCAGCTCAACAGAATGTCCCACGCGTGGTCAAGATCTTCCACCAGCTGCTTCTCCGACATGAAGCCGTCGCTCAGCCGCCAGAGCTAGAGGCAATTTCAACCTTTTTCCCCACTATGTTGTTCAGGTTGTTGTTTGCCTTTTGTCCTCGTGCTCACTTACGCTTGTGTATGTATTTTGTTTTGGTCTATCATGGTTTGCGTTGCATCACCGTTTTAGACTCCTTGGTAGTTTCGCCGGTGTATTTTGCCTTCGTTGTAATTCAGCTTTGGTCTATATTGCTTTATTCCTTCGTTACTACCATATGTATGTGGATGCGGATTTGTGCAGTGCGGTATAAATGTTCTAGTTAATTTTCGATTCTTCGTTTTAGTCCTTTATTTTTGCACGTTTGGCAAGTATTGCCGTGAGTTTGGCACATCTGTTGCCGTGAGTTTACGTGCTGGCCTCACAAATACGGATGTTATCAAGCATGTTAAGGCCTGGTTCAGGGGTCAAATTTCGGGTAAAAACTGTTTTCCTTATTTCAGCACAGCCGAGTATGGTAAGTACGCCAAGTTTCTCATGATAATAGGTATCGCCATTCTCTACCACCTTAAGTGGTTTGTGTGTAGTAAAATGTGTCACGTGGTCTGTCACGTGACTCAGAACACGAAATCAGTAAATCAAAAACGCGGCTCCGAGTTTAAAACAGCTAGTTAAGGTTGAAGCCTTTTACCTAAATCAGCTTAGAAAAGATGACTACGATGTTTCGTTAACGAGTAATTAAGGCGAACATATGCAAAATAGGTCACATGACTTTTTGTACCCTTAATATCTCCTTATCTTTACATGATAGTCATGTTTTCTAAGCGTGATCGGAAACACTGCGGGAGGAGTAGAGTTTTAGCAGGGTTACTTTATATTCATATATTATCGTCGCAGCCGCATTTCACTTAAACGATTTTATATAATTATGACGTCATAGATCACGTGGTACGACAACTATCTACTTAACAAATTTAAGGAAGTTGATATTAGTATTATGGTGTAATTAGATTTTGTTTAAACTGTTATTTCTGTCAGAAAACATTTTTTAACGTACATCTATTTTCCATTAAATGAACCAGACCTTAACATGCTTGAGTTGTTGAGTGCGGTATAAATGTTCTAGTTTAAAAAAAAAAATTCGATCTTCGTTTTAGTCCTTTATTTTTGCACGATTTGGCATGTATTGCCGTGAGTTTGGCGCGTGTGTTGCCGTGAGTTTGGCACATCTGTTGCCATGCGTTTACGTGCTAGCCTCCCAAATACGGATTTGTGCCGGTATAAATGTTCTAGTTAGATTTCTGTTCGTCGTTTTAGACTTTTATTTTTGCACGTATTAGCATGTGTTGTCGTGAGTTTGGCACTTGTGTTGCCGTGAGTTTACGTGCTGGCCTCACAAATACGGATTTGTGCAGTGTGGTAATGTTCTAGTTAGTTTGGTAATCCTCGCTTTAGTTTTATTTTATTTACGTTTGGCCTGTTTTGTCGAGACTGGCACATGTGTTGCCGTGATTTTACATGCTGGCCTCACAAATACGGTTTGTGTGGTGCGATAATGTTTTTTTCCAGCCTAGCGCTGTCTTCTGCGCGTAATGATCGTCTTCTCGGCCTGGGATTACTTCGCGCGGTTTGATCGCTCGGGTGCAATTCGTTCCGATAAGGAGGCCGACCTCGATGTCTTCTCTGTATGGCATCAACTCGCCTGCTATTTCCTGTAGGTGAGGCCATTCACGCGCTGTCTCTGCTCTGGTCTTGGAATTTGGTTGCGTCTAGCTGGTATAACATCCCGGGAGTATGCGCCTGGGAGAGCGATCTCGGTGGTGTCATTTACGCCGCGGACGATCAAACCGCTGACCTTCTTGCAACTTATCACCCCCTCCGCCAAAACCGTCGACAGCCTTAGATGCATGCTGGGTCCGGTTGCGGACAGCTTCTCTAAGATTGAGTCCTTCACAAAACATGCGTCTGATTGGTCGTCTAACAGCGCGTTGACGAGAAATCGTTTTTCTGCATGGGTGGTCGGTGTGGTGCAGCCAGACCGGAACTATGTGAGTATTCGGGCACTCTTCGTGACTGCCAACATGCTCGATACAATGCGATGTTGATGACTCGATGTTTTCCTGTGATTTGGACTCGTTCTTCTCGCGCGTTTTAAACTCCGGCTTCCGGGGAACATATAAATCGTCGTGCAGCGACGTTGGCTGCGGACACTTGCATGTCTCACATGTCTTCTTCTTGCGACAGTCTCTATTCTTTTGGCCCCATCTTAGGCATCCAAAACATCGACCCTTCGTTATCACAAAGACCTTTCGTTCTACTTGCGGTAATGTGAGGTATTGGGCGGAAGATTCTAGCATGTGCGCTTCCTTACACATGGGACAGGAAGGCGCTCCTTTCTTCATGTCTTCGTTTGCTGTATTCGTTGCGTTAACTCGGCACTTCTCAAGGGGTTAGGTCTGTTCCAGGTTCTCTGCTTAGCATCCGAGCTGGACTTGTTCTCCTCGCCTCTTAGCGTTCGATACGAGGTTACTGGGTTACAAGCTATGCGCGCTTCTTTCTGTAGAAAGCTGCAAAACTCGGAAAAGGGAGGATAGCTAGGATCTCCGTCATTGTGCGTTATCGTGGTATGTTTAGCCTTATCGCCCAATATCCGAAAATCAATCTCCCTCCCCCAGCGATTTACTAGGTAACTCGGTAGTTTTCGGACCATTTTCTGATTCTCATCGGGTCGTTTAGAACGTTGAGATACCTTATTGTTCTCATCGCCGAGAGAGATTGATTGAGAAAATCGGAAAGTTTACGCAGACCTATTCCGTCGTTCTGCTGGAATTTCGGCCAATCGTTTATTTTCCTTCGGTATGAATCAGCGACGAGGAAGGGGTTACAGTATCGGTTGCGGAGGACGGCCTTGGCCACTTCATAGGCTTCCGCATTGTCTTGGTTAACATACCCATATATTGCCTCCTTAGCCTCGAGCTCGCCCGCGGTGTACCTCTGGAGGTAGCTAGTAGAGACGCTGCGCCGGTTTGTTGGTTTGTCCTTCTACGATCGTCTCGAAGGACTTCAGCCACTTGGGGTAATGCAACAGGTCTCCACGGAAAGTGTCAGGTTCCGGAAGTGGTAAGGAATCCGTGCACGTCTCTCACTCAACAAATCAGCGAGCCAGGATAGAGCGTCGTCCTTCGTTGGCTCTGGCACTCTTGGTGAATGCGCGGGTGTACTAATTGTTAGGACGATCGGCGCTGTACAACTAGGCGTAGTGTACACATGAGGCGCTGACGGCTAAGGCGCCGAGGCGACGAACGCGGGAGCATCCGGGTTAAATACGATGGGAGTTGTTGTCTTATGCGGGGTAGGAAAGCCTTGTAAGCCTTGTCAGCCCTGTAAGCTTTGTAAGCCCGTAAGCCTTGTAAGCCTTGTGAACCCTGTAAGCCTGTAAGCCTGGCAAGCCTGTATTAAGCCTTGTAAGCCCTGTAAGCCCGTAAGCCTTGTAAGCCCTGTAAGCTTTGTAAGCCCGTAAGCCCTGTAAGCCCTGTAAGCCTTGTAAGCCTGGTAAGCCTGTATTAAGCCTTGGAAGCCTGTAAGCCCTGTAAGCTCTGTAAGCCCTGTAAGCCCTGTAAGCCTTGTAAGCCCTGTAAGCCTGTAAGCCTGTAAGCCTGGTAAGCCTGGTAAGCCTGGTAAGCCTGGTAAGCCTGGTAAGCCCGTAAGCCCTGTAAGCCCTGTAAGCCCTGTTAAGCCCTGTTAAGCCCTGTAAGCCCTGTAAGCCCTGTAAGCCCTGTAAGCCCTGTAAGCCCTGTAAGCCTTGTAAGCCCTGTAAGCCTGTAAGCCTTGTTGGCTTTGTAAGCCCTGTAAGCATTGTAAGCCTTGTAAGCTTTGTAAGTCCATAAGCCTATAATCTTGGTAAGCCCTGTAAGCTTATAGCTGAAAGGCTTTGGAATAATTATTAAACGGTTGCCATGACAACCCATATGCTGTAAGGCTTACAGAAAAGCTTACAGCGATAAGTCATTCCTAAATCATGACTAGTATATTTATTATCGCGCGATGCTGTTTTATTATCGCGCGATAGTGTTTTAATATCGCGCGATAATGTGTTATTTTAAAATACGTACATTACTTAGCAATACAACATGGCGGCGAACACGCTACGTGGTAATGCTCTTCTCCTTTATATGTTTCACTTACGCCCGACAACGAATTTGGCTTTACCTGAATACTTATCGGGGGTTCAAAATGCTATTGAAAATAACAGGGATGCATTAGTCGAATGAGTACTTTAATCTAGGCTTGAATTATATGGAAATACTCGCTTTTGTTTTAATTTATCACGCCATCAAGGAGAAGCAAGAAATTACGAAGGAAAAAGGACTACAGTAGTCCAGATGAAATAATTGACGCGATAGAAATGGAACTCTAGGGAAGTGGGAGCTGTCTAAGCTACAGGCAAATGCACCACTTGTTAAGGAACAAACATTCGCTGGTATTAAATTAGCAAGGAAACTGTTAGATACACTTTGATGAAGGACTTGAAAGACGGTAGCGAGACAGATTAAAGCGCGGGTATTATTTTGCACCAGGGCCTAACTTCATATGGCATTTAGATGGCTAGTATTTATCGACTAATGCATCCCTGTTATTTTCAATATCATGATTTTGAATAGCCTGGGTCGCATCCGAACTGAACCCCGGTTAAGTCCGTCTGCGAAACAGTTACAGAAAGCCTGTTCTAGACCTCCAGCGAAGTTGCAGGATTATTTATAATCGATTTTGATTGGCTTTTACTAATGCTCATTCTTACACGTCTTCTGACTGGCCATTCAACTGTCACCAGCCTCGGAGATTGTTATGACGGGCAATTCATGTCAGAGGCCGCTCGGTTGAAACTGTTCGTTTGCACGTGAGTCAGCTGTTTACTTGAGATTTCTCGCCCTTGGATAGACGAGTTCTGTCGTCGTTTCCCTGTGTTTTACTATCGGAGAAGTTAGGTTAATTTCGGGTCAGGTTTTGAAGTAAAGTAACGTAATAGGCTGCCCGTGGTTTAGTACCACATGAAAGGAAACTTGCCGAACACATAAGGGCGCGTTCGATTGACCGTATTTCAGAATAAGAATAGATGGAATAATCTCAGAAAATCACTGGTTCAGGCACATTTTGCACTGTAACTGAGCTACAATGTTTGTGAAATGCGATATTCAGGAAACATTTTATATTCCAAAATCTAAAAATTCCCCGATATACACTGTAAGTGATTTACAGAGATTATTCCATCTATTCTTATTCCGGAAAACGGTCAATCGAACGCGCCCTAAATAGAATCTGTCACGACAAAATGACACAAACAAATCTCCCATGCCGCTTGGAAAGATCTAGTATGTGCCACATCCCAACTCAACTCCGTTCAACTGCTCTTGTTCTAGTTAACGAATCTCGATTTCAAACTAATATTGTACAAATATCATTCCTCTTTTCGACGTGTATAAAAGCCGCCATATTTTGAAATGTAAATTAGCCGTAAGTCGCACTGGTGACAGGCTGGTGACAGTTGAATGGCCAGTCAGAAAACGTGTAAGAATGAGCATTAGTAAAAGCCAATCAGAATCGACTACATATATACCGGTACTTCGTTGGGGGTCTAGAACAAGCCGCAGGCTAGGCCTAGATTTTGAATCGCCGGTAAGTGTTCGGGTAAAGCCAAATTCGTTGACGGAAGTAAAAGAAACATATAAAGGAGAAAAGCATTATCATTATCACGTAGCGTGTTCGCCGCCATGTTGACTAGCTAAGTAATCACTAAGTAATGTATTGATTTTAAAATAACATATTATCGCGCGATAATAAAACAGTATCGCGCGATATTCTTTCATAACATTTGTGTCTGTGGATGGCCCTTATACAGGGCTCCGTAGGTCACCTTAGACGACTCCAAAAAAGAACAATATTCTGATTTTGTAAGCAACTGGCTCAAAAACAAAGGGACTCCGAAAGCTTTGTGCTGTATTTGAAGGTATTAAAATATAAATGTACATTGCTTACGAATATTTAAACTGTCTGTTAAAAACAAAATGCGGTGTCACAACTAATACTAAGTCCCGGGGGTAGGGGCATTTGATCGCCTAATACGACGATGGGGTAAGGCATTTGAACAACATTTTTGGCCCGGGGGACGGGAATTATAACAATCCAAACTCCAAAAATTCAAATGCCCGTGGGTTGCCCGAGAGGGGGGGGGATGTTGATGTTTCGAATTGATCGGTACATTACACACACTCTGCGAAAGCTGTAGCTAATCAAGTTTGTAAATCTTAGGAAATTCATGATAAAATAAGAATACTATGATTACTCACCACTCCAGGCCTAGCTCTCCAGCTCCCCAACGATATAAAGAGAAGACCAACTCGCGACCTCGTGATGGCGTAACCATCGGCATATAGTCGTCCTCTTCATTGCCATTTTTGGATTGGATATTGTCGCTAAATGAAGATTCCGAGTAATGCACGAAAGCCATGGACACATTTAATTGATCCCGAATAAAACTTCACGACCACTTATCGACAATGTGAACACACATCTTACGCGCGTCATCGGACACGATAACATAGTGTCTACAGCTTCTCAAGAAGCAGTAGACACAAAAACTCTCCTGCCCAGTCCTTTACTTCGCCTGCGTAGCCTTGATATACATTGTACGTAGCTGTTTGAATAAATTTATTTTCACTGCGTATCCGTGTAGCTATTGATAAACACTCTCCTGCCCAGTCCTTTACTTCGACTGCGTAGCCTTGATATACATTGTACGTAGCTGTTTGAATATATTTATTTTCACTGCGTATCCGTGTAGCTATTCATAAACACTCTCCTGCCCAGTCCTTTACTTCGACCGCTACGCGGATATTTCTAGAGTGCGGGGTATTCTGTAGTTAAGCCAAAATCTACTTTATTTATCCTAAAGAAAGCTTTGATTTTATATACCCTCGAAGAAGGAAATGGACAATTGAAATCTACAAAGAACCACAATGTTTACCGTCTCGTTTTTCTCGGCCAATGGCAATCGAGATACCATGGCGCTGTAATCGTTTTCTTGGCGGCAGGAAAGGGATAGCCTGCTTGCAGGCGGTGGAAGTTTTTTTTTCGCGCATCAAACGGATCATCGAAGCGGCCGCCATATTGGCCGAGCGTGATTGAGACCTGGGATCGAATGACAAATGGAAGGGGGAGACGGTGGGGGAGAAGAAGCTGAAATACCGCCTGCCCGAAAACCCCTGGTTTCTGAGTACAAAATTTATATCCCGTCCACCAGCGGACGGGGAATATGATTGGCTGAAACGGTGTCAATCAAAGCTTATTGCGGCAAGTGTTGAAACTGAGCAAGAACTGAAAGGAATAAGTGTTGCGTACTGAGCTTGCAGTTGATAAAATATGGCGAGTAATAGAAAAATCTTTTTTGAAGACTAAGGTGAAGTACCCTGGTTCCAGAGGTTTTCTAGAGAGAACAGCCGCGGAGAAAGGGCCGCGAAGGCGGTGATCGGCGAACTGCGAGAGGTTTGTTGTCGAGTTCTCTTTTCGCAAGTTCTTAAACCGTAAATACCCGGGTAAATATCATACTCTTTCCAAAGCGCAAGATCTTTACTTAGAAGTAGGCTCTGTATATAGCTCCCCCCTGCTCCGTTTTCAAAGTTATCTCCTTCGCCTTTACCCTGGTACCAGATTGCAGAGCGTCACGGCGATGTACAGTATAGCGATGTACAGTAGAGGAAACAAGAGGCCCTGAGTGGCCTTAACTCGGGCCACCTAGGAATAGGTGAAATACATATAGTTCATTGAGTTCTAGCATATTTTTGTGTCATACATGGTTTGTGCCAGGGAAGCCAGATAATAGAAGTAGTCAGCTTGCCTGTTTGTTGCCCCCATTTCAGACCATGTGATAGTTCTCCAGAAGATTCAGTGCTTTGTTTTACAATTATAGAAATTGGAATATTTCCTCTTGGAAATGAAAAATAAAAATGCATTACTCAAGGGAAAAGTCAGGTGGTCTGAAATGGTACAATAAACAGGCAATCTGACTAGGTCTATTGATTCACTATTCATGCTCATGATCATTTATATATAATGGGATCACCTTTTGTAAGAATGCAATTACATGGTTGTACTAGTCAGACAATCAAATCTTAATTCATATATTTAAAGGCACTTGTATGAGATCGGTAGTGTTTTTAGCAAAACCTGTTTGTAAATGCTATTTTCCACTTCCAATCAATTGTCATCTTTGTAACACAGTGTTTTTAAAGATAGCTTGCCATCCAGTATCCATGGCAACGTCTTTTCCATGACCACAAGTTCAATTAGCCAGTAACAAAACGAGCGGGGGACTGGAACCGAGTCTGTAAAACTAATCCAATTAATAACTAGTCAAAGTGAGCATTATTTTCCAAAAGAACAGATCAAACTTAGCTAGTCTGGAAAGTTTGGTGAACTTTGGCTCAATATTGACGATGCTAGAAGGCATCAAATATGTCAATTTTCCCATACAAACTCTCTTATTTTTTAACGGTGTCCCTCCAAACCATACATTCATTGTAAAATTTTGGAGGGGCAGAAAAATTTCAATTGCTTATAATTCAGACAAGATTCACTTGAATCACATCAAACTTGGCACACATGCTAATTTCAACATGCTCTATCGTGTGATGAACCTCATTTTAGAATTAGAGTAATTCTGATAAACTCGGTTCCAGTCCCCTGCTCGTTTTGTTACCGGCCAATTCATTCGTTCACAAAGTATTATAACAGCACATGACTGTTCCCTGCAATTAAGGCCTATCACAACTGCTCCCAGTAATTATAATAAATCAATTTCACATAACACTCTCTCTGAACTTAACTTGCTCAAAAATATTACGAATATTAATTGATTTTTTTTTGTATTTTAGAAAACAATTCTTTTTAGCAGGGTTTACCAACCCATACTTTTCAACATTCTTAGAAATTATGCTTTTCAGTAGGATTAATGGACTGATAATATTATATCTAACTTCACTGTCACCAAGCTCAGGTACTATTTTATTGTAGCATACATGTAACTTTTCCTTTAGCTTATAATAGCTATATATATCCCTTGTGATTATTTAGGGATCCATGGTCATTCTAAATGTGAAATAAAGTCATCTATCTAGATCTGCATGCAGTTTCATTTTCGAGTAGAGTGGTGACTTTTCCAATATTAGGGCTAGTGTTCATTTTCTACATCTTGCAGGAGGCTGAAATTTATAATGAAACGTAATTTCCACTCGTTTTCTTCGACCACTCGGCGCTGGCCATGGCCTACAACAGGAATTGGGCTATTTACTGCTATATTTGATACCATTACTTTTAACAGAAACGAATATTAAACAACATGCTCATATCAATATTTAAAAGTACTCCTGACGCTTAATTACCGGGACAAGGCGATAGGAGGTACTGAGCTGGCTTCAGATCAAAGAACTGATGAGGGATCATGTCAAGTTTACAACGCCATTTGACGATGGAGTCGTAACTATATAAGCTTAGATCGTAAACATGATCTGAACTGATAAATTAGGCCATTTACTAAGACACGAATAAAGGTAATAAGTTCATGTCCTAGATACACCAATATGTTACTTACGTTCTATGACCGAAACATAATAGAACGTAATTAACCTATTGTTGTATATAGGACATGAACTTATTACCCGAATAAACACGACACTACTACAAGCTGGTAAAGTTTATATTATTTGTTTACTTACATATGTCAATCCACGTGCGTTCAGGAGCGCCAGTTATCTTGTCGTAAAATGTGCGAAATTTCCCTCGAAAGTCCGTAAAACGTTTGTCAGCCATAGAAAAACTCAACATCTTAGCATTTCAGTCGAAGAAACTTTTGGTTTTAGTAAAATAATAGCTACAAATGGCCCAAAACACTTTCGTCTTTGCACGCATTTTGCGAAAGTCCACTCCACAAAGTCTGCCATGTTCACGTGCACAGTGCTTTCTGATTGGTTGACGGCGAAATACCTCGACACAAAAAATTAAATAAAAAAATGATAAAAAACACTTGCGATTTAAGACTCGGGCCTGCCCACAGGCAGCCCGAGTAATAATCAGAAATCCGCCTCAATACATTTATGCAACGGTCGTCCATATCTTTCGGCAAACATTCACTAAGATGGACTTCGACTCCTCAGAGAAAGAGCTTCTCGTTTCTACTCTCTCGTTAGGGTTGACGATCACAACCTTTACTTGTGTACTTTGCACTCGTAGTTTGTTTGTCCACGAGTTCTTCAATATCGAGTTCTGACAAAACATTTTCTCCATCGGAGTTTTGTTTGAAGTTTAGAGATTTTTTCGATCCTGTATTTGTCCTCTGCCGCTTGTATCGCACCTCTTCTGGTTCGCCAGACTGTGCTGCTGCGGTGCTGGACTTCTTTCTATCTATGGATTTGCAAACTCTTTGAGACTGATAGGACGAACGCAACAAGCTAAAACTGAACTGTCTACATATATATTCTAAAGTGGTACTGTCACAGTTCTTTCCATGGAGAACTTTGAATAAAAATAGCTGGTTTTATTGAAATTTCCGTATATGAGAATCAGGAGACAATTTTGCATTTCATTTGACAGCGAGCGAAGTTTGTTTTGAATTGCACGCTTCATTTCAATCAAACCAAATCAAAATTGGCAGGCTGTCACACATCGACTCCTATATGTCCTATATTAAGAATGAGTTACAAGTTAACGGAAGTCATGTGTGTGGTGGGCGGATACTCAGGAACCAGTTTTTTTTTATGGGGGCCCGTTCTAGTCAAAATGACGTTAATTATTTGGTAGCCAGAATTAATTTTATGTATACAAGAATAATAATTTGCATGAGCGAATTATTTTTTCGTATGGGCGAATTATTTTTACGTATGGGCGAATTATTTTTTCGTATGCACGAATTAATTTTTCGTATGCACGAAATATTTTTTTCGTACAATTATTTCTTGCCATATCCCATAAGCCACTGCGAACTCGCCCACCACCACATGCCTGGGGGGAGGTACTTCTGTTTGTGACGTATTATATATGTGCCGTGGAGGTGAGTCAGGGTTTTGAGCTCAGTTTGGGCAGGTAGGGTCAGTGTATTGACCTGATTTTGGCAAGATCAGGGTCAGGATTTGAGACTGATTAATTTGGGTTAAGACAGGGTCGGGGTTCAGTATTTTTAGGCATCAGCGTTTTTTCCCCCAAAAAGGGGGCAATCAGGGTTTTGGAGCTCGGATTTTGGGTCAAACGGGGTCAGGGTCTGAGCCTCTTGGCCTCACATACATACAATTTTTCATGTAAGTAACCTTCCCCCACCCCGGGATTTAGATTCTGCAGTGGGGCTTGTATCAACCTCGTGACCAGGGTCTTCTCGGTCAGATCGAAGATCGCCATCTTGGATCTGACCGAGAAGACCCTGGTCACGAGGATGCGCATGTATATAGCATTTAGCAGGTAGCCCTGTTGGGATTCGCCTCTCGCCAAGTCATTCAATAGGAAAGACAAGGTCCCTGCAGCATCCAACAGACAAAAGGTTTCAATTAGATCATCAAATTATATACGCTCAGGAGACAAAAATTGTCGAAAAACTGACTTTAAGTTTAACAAAAATTGACGGAATCGGTTGGCAAGTGGCTTATGGGATATGCCAAGAAATTATCGTACGAAAAACTAATTCGTGCATACGAAAAAATAATTCGTGCATATATATGAAAAAATAATTCGCCCATACAAAAAAATAATTCTTGTATACATAAAATTAATTCGAACACATAATAAATAATTTGTCAAACACATAAAATTAATTCTGGCTACCAAAAAAATTATTAACGTAATTTTGACCAGAACGGGCCCCCATAGTTTTTTCCTTTCTGCTTCTCCCCCTCCCCCTCCATTTGTCATTCGATCCCAGGTCTCAATCACGCTCAGCCAATATGGCGGCCGCTTCGATGATTCGTTTGCTGCGCGAAAAAACACCCTCCACCGCCTGCAAGCAGGCTAGGAATGGGAGGAAAGGCAAAGAGATGAGAAACCTCTGCTCGCAGGGTAATAGGGCCACAAATTTCACTGTGTATACTAGTTAGTGTTACCCTCTTTTAAATAGTTATTTTTCAAGTGGTGTACATGCATGAAATCAACACACAATATTTTATTAAACATTATGCACCTATCAATGTTAAGCCCGACTTTGCTTGCCAAGTAAGTTTGAGCGAAAGACTCGGCCCGAGGGTAGGGTAAGTTTGAACAGGCCGAAAAACCTGGGATCGAGTTCTCGACACACGTGCAGTGAACGGCAGAGGCGAGGCGATTGTTTCGGTGTCTTTGGTGACTGGTTTCTCTTTGTATTATAGTCCTTTGAATGACTCATTATTCTACTGTATCCGAATATACATTATGCTAATGTTTTGTTGCGTTCAGTGTGTTGATATTTTTTACTTTTTCTATCATGAAACAACATTTGTCACGTTTGATCCGCGAGATCGACACTATAAAATAAAGTAAATTCTCGATCTGAGAGTAATTTCAAGTTTCCCAAGTTTGATCCGGTGTTTAGTCCTCTTAGTTTTTAGTATGGAGGGGGATTCTGGACAAAAATAGCATTAGATCGTACTGTAGTGGTGTATTCCATCGAGCCGCCATACCACTATGTCAAACCGTAGTCCATTTTATCGAACCGTCATGCCATTATATCAAACCGTAGTCCCCGCATTATGTCAAATCGTCATGCCATTATGTCAAACCGTCATGCCATTATATCAAACCGTCACGCCATTATATCAAACCGTCATGCCATTATATCAAACCGTCATTCCATTATATCAAACCGTCATGCCATTATATCAAACCGTCATGCCATTATATCAAACCGTCATGCCATTATATCAAACCGTCATTCCATTATATCAAACCGTCATGCCATTATATCAAACCGTCATGCCATTATGTCAAATCGTCATGCCATTATATCAAACCGTCATGCCATTATATCAAACCGTCATGCCATTATATCAAACCGTCATGCCATTATATCAAACCGTCATGCCATTATGTCAAATCGTAGGACATTATGTCAAATCGTAGTCCATTATGTAAAACCGTAGGCACAGGCAGCCCAAGCTCAAAGTTTGAAATTATTTGACAGTTGAAGTACGAAGGTTCAAACATCCAGAATATCTGGTATTTTATCGCACTATTAAATGGCAAATGAATAACACAATAAACTTGCTTTGATGAAGATAATGTTGTTGTGTCTTGAATTTGGGGGCCAATTTAACGAGTTTCTAGGAAACTAGAAGACTGACGAATCTTCCCGCCGACTCGTAGTCTGAAGTGAGATAGCTTTTCCTGTCCGTATTCTTAGTTTTAAACAAACAAATCCCACTTACATTTCAAAATGTTCTCTGTAGTTGCTGTACTAACATACTGGAACCTCTTGAATAATACGCAAAAACAACAACGCCGGCTTGATCTTGACAATTTTAACAAAGCCGGCTAAACGCCGATTTATTTACATGACCGCGGAGAATACTTTCCCGTCCCTTAGTGGGGCTGTAAAAACTGAGCGATAAAAGGTACTCTCCCATCCGATGCTGTGATTTTCAACTCCAAAGGAGGTATCATTTCGGTTGGACTTTAGCCGGAGGAGACGGCTGGAATTCAGGCTAGTTGGACTTCCGGTGTCTCGTCAAACTGTGAAGAGGTGTTTTGGATGGCGAAATATGAGGTGACAAAAATCATTTCTCGGTTCTCGTTGAATGTTTGGAGGATACGTAGCAAGGAGATCTGTCTACGGGATCCAGAAGTATCACGTTGAATGAGTGCATGGATTTAAAAGTATTTTTTTGCCGTGGAGATGACAGGTATGTGACACGCCATCAAGGGCACCCAACGAGTACTTTTTGAAATTCGTTTGAAACCAGTTGTCTGCAGCTTATCTAGCCATTTTAAGGCGCCTACTATGTCTTTTGACGTATCAGTCTAGAAAACTGTTAGCTGTTCGGATTTTCTAGGTGGAAATCGCGTCAACCGAAAATTCTATGGCAAAATATTCCCGGCCTACGAATTTGTTAGTAGTCTAGAACATAAACAAGAATTTTGTAGCCCAAGTAATTTCATGTTGCAAAGTTTTGTGGAGGGACGAATTGTTTAGGGGTTCTTTTTTTTTCCTTTAGGCAATTCTTTTCGGTGACCTCCATTTGCTAAAGGTTTATTCTTTCGGTTTATTCTTCGTTGGATCTTTCTTTTATAGGTAGAGTGAATCCAGGTTTCCTAGCCTGAAACTCGTTAAATCGGCCCCCAAACCCTCAATTAAATTCAAGACACAACAACATCATCTTCATCAAAGCAAAGTGTTATTCGTTTGCCATTTAGTGCGATAAAATACCAGATATTCTGGATGTTTGAACCTTCGTACTTCAACTGTCAAATAATTTCAAACTTTGAGCTTGGGCTGCCTGTGCCTACGGTTTTACATAATGGACTACGATTTGACATAATGGCCTACGATTTGACATAATGGCATGACGGTTTGATATAATGGCATGACGGTTTGATATAATGGCATGACGGTTTGATATAATGGCATGACGGTTTGATATAATGGCATGACGGTTCGATATAATGGCATGACGATTTGACATAATGGCATGACGGTTTGATATATAATGGCATGACGATTTGACATAATGGCATGACGGTTCGATATAATGGACTACGGTTTGACATAGTGGTATGGCGGCTCGATGGAATACACCACTACAGTACGATCTAATGCTATTTTTGTCCAGAATCCCCCTCCATATTTTAGGATTGTTTTTCCCACACATTTAGCGGTTCTTTTATGTTTAATATAGCGTGATTTTGAGTTTTGACAGGAGTACACGAGTTTCTGGGAATTTTGTGCTCATTGTGCCTATTTGTGGTCACGTACATCTGCTGGGTTTTTAATCACTATATTTTTCATACCGATTCATTTGAGTTGACCATCAGTACTTTTAGTCTCCACTATAAATGATTGCATAAAAGCTTGTGGTGGATGCCTGTCATGGCATCACTGCGCATGCGTTGGCCTAAATAACACGCAGGACATGTTTTTGTGTATTAAGTGCGTAGAGCGGTGGTAACGAGTATTTTATTAATATCTCCACTAGTCAGTCGTTCTTGTCCATTTCATAACCATCACTTTGTCAAAAATATAATAATTGATGAAAATGGTTAGGAATTGATACATGGTACCAGAGAAACAGTTATTGTTTAAAGGGGCTGTGTCACGGTAAGACTTTACATTCGTTATTCCGGGCCGGAAAGAGTTATTTCCGCCGACTTTGATATGAATTAACGAACCTCTCGGCCATGTGGGATGCTTAAAATGAAAGCAAATATGCAAAAATGACTAACAAACAGTGTATATAAACGGTCTCTAGGGAAAATATCGAAAATCCTTTCGATCAGGCATTGAGGGAGTTTGTATCCAATTAACAGCCACTAAACGAGCGATTACTCGATACATGCGCAGTACTATGACATAGCCCCTTTAATGCGCTAAATAAGCAATATTCAATTTGTTCAATTGTTACCAGAACGTTATTGTTATATTAGTTAAGTGATTACAGCCATTTTTGGAGTGTGTCTGCATGTATGTAAAGTAGATTTGTAGTTTTCTGATGTGCAAACACTCGAAGGAGAAGTAGACAAATGTTAATATTCAATATTAAAAACGTTCACACTTGGCCGAATAGAGTTCAATATTGATAACTGGATCAGCATAATTAAGCACTGCAAATGCAGACGATGATTGACAGAAAAACTCGGGACAAATGGAACTGACCACCCCAGGGTGGGGACATTTGACTGTATAATTTGGCCTGTGGGTCGGGAATTTTGACACCTAAAAACAATTTTTGATCAAAGTCCCCACCTCTGCCCAGGGTCCCCCTCCCTGGGCTTAACATTGATAGGTGCATTAGGGACTAGTCAAAAATTAGCACGGGAGATCCAGGGGAGATCCAAGATACAAGGTCGAGAATGAAATCAAAAAGTCTAAAAAATATATCTCTCCCTGGATAATAAGTATGAAATATTTTGACCCTTTCCCCCTATAACCACCCCTT
Source organism: Actinernus sp. WN-2022 (assembly GCA_030867875.1). NCBI lineage: Eukaryota > Metazoa > Cnidaria > Anthozoa > Actiniaria > Actinernidae > Actinernus > Actinernus sp. WN-2022. The sequence continues at coordinate 191,303 of JAOWCC010001253.1, forward strand.
TTCAGTTGCCCATAATTTATGGAGTTTCAAAAAATATGACTCTCCATCTCAACCCCTTCCCCCTGCTAATTTCTGACCAGTCCCTTCAGTGACAACATGCATGAAACCCCAATTTAATTATCAATAAAACTTTGTAATTGGAAGCTCCCCTAAGCGACCATGACCACCTTTGGGGGTGGAGAATTGGAAGGTGGAAAATAGCATTTACAAACAGGTTTTGTCAGTAACACTACCGATTTCACACAAGTGCCTTTAAATAAATATATGAATTAAGATTTGTTTGCCATCTAGTACAACCATGTGATTGCATTCCTGCAAAAGGTCCATTCCATTATATGTAAATTATCACGAGCATGAGTAGTGAATCAATAATCCGGTTCCCCTAGCACAAACCATGTATGACAAAAATATGCTAGAACTCCATGTATTAATTAACCTATTAATTTTCTAAGTGGCCCAAATTAGATCAACTTAATTTTCGCTTCATATGCACTTTAGCTTTAGATTGTCTAGTAGTTTCTCTGAAAGTCGATTCTATAAGCACAGTTGTGAGTTTTAGAAGATTTGAGTTTTCAGTGTTTTGTATCACAAGATTTAGTTAGATTGAGGTCAAAATCAGTTGTTAATAGCAGTTTTGTCATAGCTTTGCACATGACTAACTACAGCTTTCATCAATGGTTGGTCAATCAAAGGATTTTGCAGAGTATGTGCTCCTTGCAACACACAAGTGACAGCTAGGGTCTTTGATTCCTCAAAGGGCTTCATATATCCCCAGAAGGGGCTGCATTATCCCAAAATTGGTTTCATTTATCGTCCAAATTAAGAGGCTCATATATCTCCCGTAGGAGCTCATTTCTTCCCTTTATGGGCTTATCAATCCCCCCAAAATGGCTTATTGTGCAGTTCTATAGGCATAACCATGTGTTCTTTGGCCCCGAAGACAGGCGGTCACTCTTGCTCGGTATGGATGTTATGTTTTCCCCCGAGTAGATCGATGAAGAACTTGAAAGAAGCTTGAAAACCTTTCATTCCACCGACTTGTGACCATACATCCTTTCCTTCGCACTCTTTTACCAATTATGCATTAGACACAAGAACCTTTTGGGTACTATTGTTTTTATAAGAAAAGGACTGGAAATGTTGTAATTTGAGAAGTGACAATTGACTGACATTTTGATATATATTTCATACATGTAGCTTTATTATAATCGAAATATTGGATTGGACAACTACATACATGTATGGAAGAAGTCATGTGATAGAAAGGTATTGTACAAGTTCATTGATATACATGTACAAGTTCAGCGTTATGAGTTTAGAGTTGTATGAGTTCATTGTAGAGTTGAGATTATACTCCAGTTGCGTTCAATGACTGTCAAGATTATTATAGTAAATACACATGGGATAAAAACATAACAGATACCCCAGGCTGTAAACCCAATACAATAATGTAGTTACAATAGTTCTATTAGTATCCTGTATCAAATGATACACAATACTTAAGCCCTATACACAATACTACAATTAACTAAGCTAACTAGAATCCTATATCTAATATAGGGTATCTAAACTATGCTAAGCATCAGCCTAGCATATATATGCATCTGAGTAAAGAAATGTATCAGACTATTTCTTGTACTATTATTTTCTAATACCTCTTCTTAGGAGTCTCCCTTCTTGTCCTGTACAGATTTCTCCATGGACTCAATTTTTAACCTCAGCTTTTCAGCATGTACATTATACAGCTCATCTACGATGTCCTCAAAAAACATGTTCTTGTGATCTACAAGGAATCTTGCCTTCAGATTGCACCACCTTTCTGATAGTCTCTGAGGAGAAACAATGCCACCAACCCATCCATCAGCAAGCTCATCCCATTCAATTTGATATTCCTGGTTTGCAGATGAGTTGTGTATTTTTTGGATTAATTGCAAATTGTCCTTGGCAGCCCACCTAGTTGCATCACCTTTATTTACAGACAATGTTGGAGACAACACCCATTTTCGATAGCACTGATACTTATTCCGTGTACCAACTAAATGAGATACAACACTCCAATCAATGCCTTTATAGATGGCTTCACCATCCTTAGTTTCTGTTACCAATCTAACAGCTTCACCAAAATCATTAATTTCTTCATCCATCCATGGACCACTTTCACTTCCTAACTTTAACCACTTATGTCGAACAGAAATGTCAGACCGTCCCATGTTAAGACGAATTATATTCCACCTATTTCCATGAACAGCATGTAAAGATTTCAATTGCTCAATCTCTTTACTGGAGTAAGCCCCTGTATTAAGACGATTGTACCATATCTTTAAAAGAAATCTATAAACTGAACGAAGGTTTCTGTTTATACCCTTGCTAACTTTTCTATACAAGTCTGTTTCTCTGGCAAAGGTTCTCCAGTCAAGGACTTTGCCATCTTCAAGATGAACTTCATCAAATAGTTTCGATTTCATATCTCCTAAATTATGTTCTTCTTCAAACTTTGTTATATTCTTCTCTAATATTTCACATTCCAGAGGAGTCCATTTTCCTCGGGTAAACTTGCAAAATGTTTTATTACTCCTCCAACTCTGAATATATTCATTGTTTCCATGATTTACTTCATGGTGTTTCCTAGAATCATTTCTTTTTCTCTTTCCTTGCTTTGTACTCAGATTATTGCTACTGTTTTCATTACAATCTGGTGAAGGCTCATGGTACGAAATCCCCTCTTTATGTTGTTCTGACTCAGTTGATTTCTTTGAGGCTTTTTTACCATGATTATTGCTTTTGGAGCCTTTGGGAATCTTCTTTTTATTCAACACTTGAAGGTTACAACCCTCCTGACTGCTAAGTTTTGATTTCCCTTCAACACTCTTGGAAACCTTTTTAATTTTCTCCCGTTTCGTTTTTTCTTCCTGTTTTTCTTCGTTTGAGTGCAGCCATCAACAGACATTTCAGCTTCATGTTGTTCCCTTTCTCTTCTATTTTTCTTCAGTCGTAACAGTTTGTTCTTCTTCGACTTCAGAATTCCTTTCTCAGAACACGGCTGTGTGTGGGGTTTATCATCAGGTTGAAACACAGAGCCAGTAATACCCAACTCTTCCACATTACTCTCGTCTTTCTTTCTTTTCTTCCTTTTCTGCTTTTCCATATTGTAATCACTAAACTTTGCCTTTGGATCTACTTTTTACGCTTGCAGTTGCCCAACGGCAACGAAGTGTTTATAGCACAGCGTTTTGTCGTTAAACTTCTCTTCCAATCTGCTATTAGAGCGGATTTCAATTGAGTGTCGGAAGTGTTTTGGTTTTGCGTTTACTAAGCTCTCCTATTGGCTGAGAAAGTAAACCAACCAATCAGAAACCAAAGTAAAACCAAACGCAAATTGGTTTTGGTTTTGCTTTGGTTTGTCATTGGCTCACAGCTAGGGAAGCCATTTATGAGTTACTTGTGATTACTCGCTCCTATGATTGGCTGGCTGTGAGTAATTTGCGTTTGGGTTTACTACACTCAACTGAAAACCGCTCTAATCGCGATCGGCAGTTCGGACACTTCGATCCAACGCTTCACGGTGAACGAAATACAGGCAACCCAATGGGAAACAAAACACCGCAACCTCATCCCCAGGGTCTTCTCGGTCAGATCCAAGATGGCCGCTACCCGAGAGAAGACCCTGGTAAAGGCTGAACTGTCACGTATTCTGATTAGCTCTTCGAGAGAGAGGTGAACTTGTATGTAGATTCGATTGCTCAAATGTTATCAATAAAACGATTTTAAATAACCTTAAAACATGTTGTGTAGGTAGAGCAATAGATGAAGTGCATTACTGAGTAGTTTTCTGGTACGTCTCCAAATACTGGGGACGTAAAAGAACCACTGTGGACGCAATAAACCGTGGCCGTGACCACCCACAGTGCCAGCAAGAGGTCGGCTTGCTGGATTAGTCCCGGGCTACTGGTGCGGAATGAAACCTCTAACATGTATAACAGCCAGTAGTCCAATGGAACTAATAGCGAGCGCTGGAACAACACTGAAGACGTTTCATCAGTGGAAAAGCCAGGAGAAGCCGTTAAACCTGAAGATGTGCTATCGATCGCTTCTTTTCAACGCTAACGGAAAATGAACGGCTTTTTAGGATTATCTTGTAGCTTAGATACATTCTGGTAGCTTTGTGATGCCTTTCCACTGTTTCTTTATCCAAGTAAACTCCATTTCGAGCCATTTAGTAGACCTGTTTTCACTGCATCGTTCACCGCGTGGAAATACCGTTAATCGCTTCTCGCTTACTCCCGATTGGGATAGCTATGGTTTGCACACGTCATGAGATATTCCCATATTTATAGATCGCCAAATCATGTGACAAAATACTCCCAAATTCTGGGAGTATTTGATCACGTGATCCAGCCTTTACCAGGGTCTTCTCTCGGGTAGCCGCCATCTTGGATCTGACTGACAAGACACTGGGGACGAGGTTGACCGACACCGTGGTCAAAGACTGAGCATGCGTATTGGGTCTCACTGTTCTGCAAGCTTTTCATTTGAAGTTATTCGCAGTTAAAAATAAAGTCGTTTTATATTTAAGATGACCAACAGTACGTTTCGTCACATTTCCACATTTCCACACTCAGAACAACAACAGGGTTACCAACAGTACGTTTCATTACATTTCTACATGACCGATTTCCACATTGCCAGAATCAGTCAAGGGCTATGTAAGATATTGATTGGAACTAGAGGTTTCTAACAAAAGTGAAGTGCTGTAAGCAGTAGCCGAGAGTATATGAAATTGTCGGTTTAATAATCTGACTCCTAGCTAGAGCCGTGTGATATTAGTGCACAAGTAAATAAATTGCCTGAATCTGCCATCGACACTTCATGTAGGGGAGACAACCATTTCCGAGGTTATCTCAAAACCTTTAGTTGCTTAATCTGCTTAATTATTGATAATGCGTAAACACAATTGGTCAAGCAGCTGTTCTTCAGTTCGTTAAAGCCAGGAACATCCGTCAGACAAGGCATTAATCCTTCTAGCCTTCCCACAGTACCGGGAAAACATCTGATCGTATCGTCTGCTACTCTGGTGAGAAGAGTCAAACACAGAAACTCTGCTCGGATACAAGCCGCATTCACCGAGGAAACAGGGTTTTATTTCAAACCCAAAGCAGTAAACAGCATCCTAATGTTTTGATAGAATGCTTCAATAACTTTTCGTGCAATACCCTACTTACCTAGCGATAGAAGCGGGGATTATTGTTGGTGTAGTTAAGGTCTCATTCACTATGGCCAATGACACAATGAACCGAAAGCACGGATTGTAGTTACCAGTTCTCTGCTCCGATGAAATGATAACGAGGAACAATGTTGGTTGAGGAACCCAAAAGAATTCATATGAACTTCGGTATCGGCACATCAAAGACGTTCGAAATAGGTTGCTGCTCGCTGCGCTCGCAGCAATTATATCAAAATTACATTCTATGGACTGAATATATAAACCATTATATATTCATAAATTCCAGCTGCTGGAGAGATGACAAATCCCCCCAAAATGGCTTTTTAATCAAAAGGAGCTACGTTTAAGATAATATAACTCTCGTTCCGCTTCTCGTTCCGCTTCTCTATTCTTATTTCAACACAGAAAGTTTCGGTTTTCTTTGCGTTGGAAGGTCTATAAAAAAACCTACGCTCTCACTTAGTATAAGCTGCCATTTTGAATTAGCTAGAAGCGCGCCCGCAGTACCTTTCCGCTGATGTCCATAATTTCTGGTAATGACAACCAAGATCCGGCGGGTGTCGAATCTGATTGGTTGATCCTGTCACGTGTCGGGAATCGAACAATGGGCTCCTGTGTAATCTGATTGGTTGCCGGCGCCAAACAGCGACACAAAAAATAACCACCTGCGATTTCCGACTCGTACCTCGGCCAAAGGCCTGGCCCGAGTAATAATTACCTTTAACAACACGGCCAAATCCTTTCGAAGAGTCTTTCCGATGAATCTTGGACTCCTGTTATAAACTCCGTCAATATATCTTCGGAAAATCCAAGACTATTCGGACAGACAACGGAGAGTCCCCGATGTACACAGAAAAACGAAGTACACACCATAAAACGATGAATAAATTAGCTCGGACCACTAAGCCTAATAACTCGTGTTCTGCGCTTGCGCGCATCCACGAGTTAAAAATGAATAAAACTTACTTGGTGTTTATAGCCTGTGTCTTGGCTGTGTCTGTATGCAGTTGCAGCTAATTTAGGCGAATTTTAAATCCCTTACTCCGCAACAAAAGAAAAGGTAGATCTAAAAATTCCACAACTTGGGCTTCCTGTGTTAACGCTTTTGGCACCAGCCATCTTTGCCCGTGACTCGCCAAAGTGCTTCTGGCGAGATTTTGGCGGACTCAACAGTGGCTTGTAGCTCGGCAAATACAGATGTCTTCATTTGGTTGGCACAGATCGACTGGAAATCGCCCGGGATACTGCGGCGGATTTACATAATTTAACACAGTCAAAACAAGATGGCGGAGGCGAGGAAATTTCTCTCAAATTTGGAGTGTAAACAGCTTAATGTTTTATTTAATTTCATTCGTGGGAAAGCCTTCCGTCAGGTTTTAACCTCCAAAGCCGTAGAGCGTACGTCCCTGACCCAGGCTCAGAATATTTCAACTGGCGCTCTTGTCGGAGCCTAGCCTGCGTAGCAAGCCCAGGGGGAATGGGGAACAGGAGGGAAGAGGGGAGAGGGAATGATGAGAGGGAAGATGAGGGGAGGGGGAATGGGGAGAGGAAAGGGAAAGGAGGGCTTGCAACGAACCCCCCGTTTTTACCCTTACGCCCCCAAATTATAAATTCATTTTCAGTTGTCGTCTGACATGTCATCTGTCAAAATCAACCAATCAACTTCCTTGTTTCTGTCTGTTACAAATGTTTGACCTTCGGTGTGAAGGAAGTTCAAAATGACCCCTAGGGAAAAACGAAGAACAGAGGTCAAACGTTTGGGCTAGAAAATATATTTCTGCATGGATTTTCACCAAATAAACACTCTGCAACCCCTGGGGTATCCATACTAAATTTACAGCGGGAAATTGTGGCTTAAACATACGTTTTTCGACACAAAAAACACAATTACACTCGCGCTAAGTATTTTTAACTCTCTAATCTTCAGTATATTTTCCTCAAAATAAAATACAACTTCGCAGTTTCTGGTCCTAAAACGTAGCTATCCTGAATCGCTTGACATCCTAGTCGTAAATAATCTGCTTCTTATGGCAACCTAAGGTAAATTAAGGCTACTAAGCCAAGACATCGCTGATGTGAAGACCATTTTGGTTTCTCTCTCAATTTGGCGAGCGTTTTGTACGCAAACACACATTTCTGCACCGAATTGAGTGCAATATAAAAAGCTATTGACAGTCTCCTGGGTAAAGATTATCCAAGTGTAGTACAATACTTGGCCATACAAGTCAGTGTTTCTACATCAAAAGTTTGAAAATGTTACTCGTCGATTCACGACTTTCGCTTTCCAAACACAACCCTTCAGACATTCGCATCACAACAAAATACAACTTCGCAGTTTCTGGTCCCGAGACGTAGCTATCCTGAATCACTTGACACTGATCCTAGTCGTAAATTATCTGCTTCTTAGGCAACTCAAGGCTGCTAAAGTTGGCCTAGTCTTATACTGTATACAGCACTGGTTGGACAAGAAGGGCCACCATGTTGAACTAGCTGCCTTCTCCACGAAGCCGAAGGTCAAACATTTGGGCTAGAAAATGGATTTCTGCATGGATTTTCACCAAATAAAAACTCTCTGCAACCTCTAGGGTATCCGTACTAAATTTCCAGCAAGACGTTTTGGCTTACTCATACGGCTTTCGACAAGGAAAAATTCACAACAGACTTCAGTTCTTCTTCGGTCTTCGGTTTTTCGCGCTTCGTTTTTCCGCCTGGGTCTTCGCTGTTCGTTTTTCTGACACCCCTGAAGCTATCGCTGTACTTATACTAATAGCTCTATAAACTACAAAAAGTTTAAGATACTTTTTCCAAATCTGGTGGATCAAATGGCCAACAAGTCCTTCGTGTGAATTGAACACTTCTTCATTGCATCGCGCCATAACCGCTATTTTTATTACAAGTGTCAATCAAATGTCATTGAACACCACTTTAGCCAATCGGAATTTTCCGTCTAAAAAATGAACGTTAAATATAAAAGGGAAAAAACGGGGGGTTCGTTGCAAGCCCTCCTTCCCTTTTCCTCTCCCCATTCCTCCTCCCCTCCTCTTCCCTCTCATCATTCCCTCTTCCCCATGGGCTTGCTACGCAGGCTAGTCGGAGCCAAGAACGTTTTTTACCCAGAGATTTTAATATCATTCGACACGACGAACACCACACGAGTACAGTTTTGCTGAAACCAAAGGTTCTTCGATGGTAATAGGAAGATGTTGAGTTTTTCTAGGACTTTGGATGGAAATTTCTCACATTTTATGAAAAGATTAGGGATTACAATGAGCTAGCGCTCCTACGCACGTAGCCTGACGTGGTGAAATATTTGAACCGACATTGTAAGTAAAATACACATAAAACTTACCAGATTACATATTCGTTTCTGTTAAAAGTAATGGCATCAAACATAGCAGTAAATAGGTCGATTCCTGACTTTATTTCACATTTAGAATGACATATCCCTAAATATTCACAAGGAATATAGCTTTTAGCTAAAGGAAAAGTTATAATATGTATCACTTTGTATGCTACAATATATTATTATAGTGCTTGGACAGTGAAGTTAGAAATAATATTATCAGTCAATGAATCCTACTGAAAAGCATTGATTTCTAAAAATGTTGAAAAGTATGGATTGGTAAACCCTGCTAAAAAGAATTGCTCTCTAAAATACAAAAAAAAAAAACAATATTGTAATATTTTTTAGCAAGTTAAGTTCAGAGACAGTATTGTATGTGCAGCTGATTTGTTATACATTGTAATTACTGGGAGCAGTTGTAATATGCCTTTTGCAGGAAACAGTCATGTGCTGGTATACTACTCAAATTAATTGAGCTTGTGATCTCCATGGGAAATCTTTAAAAACGCTGTTTTAGGAGATTGACAATCGATTGGCGGTGGAAAATTAAGCATTTACAAACAGGTTTTGCTAATAACACTACCAATCTCGAAAAGTGCCTTTAAATATACGAAATATGATTTGTTTGCCATCTATAACAACCACGTGATTGCATTCCTGCAAAAGGTCCATTCTATTATATATAAATGATCATGAGCATGAACAGTGAATCAATAGACCTAGCCAGCTTGCCTGTTTGTTGTACCATTTCAGACCACCTGACGTTTCCCTTGAGTAATGCTTTTTTGTTTTTCTGTATCCCATGAGGAAATGTACCTATTTCTATAATTGGAAAACAAAGCACTGAATCCTCTGGAGAACTACACTTGGTCTGAAATGGGGCAACAAACAGACAAGCTGACTAGGTCTATTATCCGGCTCCCCTAGCACAAACCATGTATGACACAAAAATATGCTAGAACTCCATGAACTACATGTACTCACCTATTCCTAGGTGGCCCGAGTTAAGGCCACTGAGGGTCTCTTGTTTAAACACAAGTCAAGCTTCTGTCGCTCTTTTCCTGAAATTACCAAATTCACGGGCGTGCCTTACTGAAAACCATTTGGTTCGATTGTCTATTCAGAATGAAATTCAGATTCGTCTCAAGGTTATACATCGTCTTTTACTTATAATAACACTGAAGCTTCGGAAAGAAAAGGTCTTAATTAGAATATTTTTAGAACGGCTTTTTGTTAAGCCTCGGGTCAAATAGATTATATCTTTTGTGAAAACCTTGTCAAATGTGAACTAAGTCAGATAAATATCTCGAACCTCGGCATACGCCGTATACAACCCTCGGGGCTCACTTGTATAAGGCTTAATGCCTCGGTTCTCGGTATGTAACTCTTATTTCCTGAAATCACTCTATTGTCACCATACCAATGTCTACACAATAAACCTATTACAAAGAACGCCTATTAGGAGGAGACAATTCTTGTACCCAGATCTCCCCTGTCATCAGTCATTAAAGCTGAAAACTTCAACTCGTGGATCCTGTTCTAGTGTGAAAGGGATGCTTGTCTCACCAATACCAATATAGGTCAGGGTCGTGTTCCTGGATACTGCGTCAGCCAGAGCACGAGTAGCATCTTCATACTGAAATGTTCCATACAACCAGGTAATGTCGAGATAGGTCAGTGTCGTGTTCTTGGCTATGAGATCAGCAATAGCACGAATTCCATATTCCCAAAATGAATTACAGCTCATCCCAAGATGAGTCAAGGTCTTGTTTTTATTTGCCAATACATCAGCAACAGCACATGTTCCAACATCGGAAATACGACAACTGCTAATGTAGAGTTCATTCAAGCTTGTGTTGTTCATCAAGGCGTCATTGGCAATAGCACAAGCACCCTGATCACCTATCTTATTAACGTTGATGTTCAGAAGGGTCAAGGTGTTGTTTGTAGTCAAAGCGTGAGCTAAAGCAGTACAACCAACGACTCCAATGTTATTATACTTCAGGTAGATTTCCTTCAAGCTCTTGTTGTCTACCAACATTTCAGCAATAGCACATGCGCCCTGGTCACCTATCTCATTATTGATGATGTTCAGAAGGGTCAAGGTGTTGTTTGTAGTCAAAGCGTGACATAACGCAGTACAACGAAGGACTCCAATGTTATTATACTTCAGGTAGATTTCCTTCAAGCTCTTGTTGTCTACCAACATTTCAGCAATAGCACATGCGCCCTGGTCACCTATCTCATTACTGCTGATGTCCAGAAGGATCAAGGTGTTGTTTGTAGTCAAAGCGTGAGCTAAACCAGTACAACCAACCACTCCAATGTTATTATTCTCGAGTCCGAGCTCCTTCAAGCTCTTGTTGTTTACCAACATTTCAGCAATAGCACAAGCACCTTGGTCTCCTATCTGATTATCGCCGATGTCCAGAAGGATTAAGGTGTTGTTTGTAGTTAAAACGCGAGCTAAAGCAGTATAACCATGCACATTAATGTTATTATTCTTGAGGCGGAGCTCCTTCAAGTTCTTGTTGTTTACCAACATTTCGGCGATGGTACGTGCGCCAGAATCACCGATTTTACTGTTATTCATGTTGAGAACAGTCAGGTTGTTATTACAATTCACAGCACGAGCAATTTCACGGCAACACTCTACACCAATATTGCAGGATGAAAGGTCTACAACAGCCAAATTCTTGTTCTTTGTCAAACCAAAGGTTGGAAAATCAGGTGGCGACCCCGAAAGATACATGTTCTCCAGCTTCAAATAATGTAAGGCCTTGATCTCGCATATCACTTTACCAACAACTGCAACATCCACATCCGTACGTTTATCCGTATGAACATTTCTATCAATACAAATTAGATGAGTCAAACACGTGTTGCTGCAAAGCGCATTCAAAATAGTATTAACACCATGGAAATCAGAAGTTAGCAATTGAAGATGTCTCAAGCTTTTGTTTTGGCTTAAAGCTTCGGCAAATTTGTTTAAAATGGCATCAAACATCTCTTTTTCAAGATGAATAACATTTAGATGGCTGAAGGGAGACTTTGTCTTAGTTGCTGCGCTGGTAAACGGAAACACTAAGCCTGAAGTGCTACTACTCGGATTGGAGATCTCTTCATTTGCCGAGGACAGCAGACAACATAAACCGTTAAAAGCTTTGTCGCCACGATAACTATAATCAAAATAAATCTTCTCAGGTAAATATCTCCATGTCGAATTTGCTGTCGCTAGCATTGCAGTTTCGTCTCTAAAGCTACTTATTACTTTACAAAGGAAAGAAAAGACATCGGAGAAAAAGGCAAGAAAGTACACATCTTCATATTCATATTCGCCAAAACAGGGCAAGTCCACCAAGAGAGTAAGACAGCGGATAAATTCAGTGGTTTTGTTTGTGGATAAGTCAAACGTGGTAAGAATGTCGAAACGTTCTAGGATCCCAATCATATGTTTCTCCTGAATGGAACAACAAGCCTGGGGGTCTCTATCAGTTAAGCAATCAGCGATATAAAGAGCAGCGAAGTACTCTTGAATTGTTTTATGAGTAAACGAGAATACTCCTTCTGACCTGAGCTTTCTTGCTGACTTCTCTTTAACCAGAAAACCTATCTTAGACAGTAATGCTCTCTCATTTGGCGGAAGTTGGCTTTCTTTGAAATACAGCTCATCACTCTGTAGACCATCGAAAGCTAATTTCCCCAGTATCATGTGAACTGCACGATAGTCTTCCATCAAAGTGTTGTCATCAATATTATCTTTACCTTCCTTTACGCAGTACCTCTTGGTAACACAGAAAACTATCTCATGGTACAGTTCACGAAGGCTTATGGTATTTCCTTCTACAACCAGGCGATCCTTGCTTTCTTCATAAACTACACAAAGAAGAGCTGTGTTAAGTGGACTAGAAACTAAATCCTTAAGGGAAGAATTATTACTAACTATATCTTTAAGACGTTTCGCTACAGAGGGAGAGAGGTGGAAATATCTGTCAAAGTAGTTAGAAGTGTCCTTCCTTTCAAATCCCTTGATTTCTAACAAATTGTTAAAATGCTTGCGTATTTTCATGCCTCTCTCGTGTCGTGTTGTTACAATAATAGAACAACGTGATAGCACCCTCCCACTTATCACTTTCATCAAACATTCCTGTACACTTTTCTCTGCTTGCAGCTCATCGTAGCCATCAATTATCAACATCACCTTCTCCTGATTCTCCTTTATGTATTCGAACAATTCTCTCTTTTCATCCTCACCAGTAAGCTCCTCGGGAAGCAGTTGATCTTCAATCGCCTGCCATATCCCACCTTTTTCAATGTCTCGGCATTTTAACAGCAGGAGAATTTCAACTTCAGGGAAATAAATTGAACTCGATGATGGAATATTCCCCTTAGCCCAATCATACGCCAGCTTATGGCACAAAGATGTCTTGCCAATTCCTGGATTTCCCTCAATAAGGACAGTTCGTTGTCTCAGCTCATTACTCTCCTTTTGAGCTCTGAAAACTTCATACATGGCGACCTCTTCATCTGTTTCCGTAGATCTTTCCTTCTCCCTCCTGATTACTCTCAACCTTGTGAACATCCTATCAAGGTCCAACAAGGTGTCGTCCATCCATGGAAATGGTTGAATTACTACGTTCTCTCCACTTGTGTAGTGCTGTTTCAAGTAAGATGAAAAACGTTGTGCTGCTAGAAAAATAAAACAAGAATTGTATCAATAGACGAATTAACAGATGAAGTCAATGGTAGCAGAGGCCATCAATACAAGGGTCGATCGCCAGAAGACTAATAAGTAGAGAGTGAAGCGTCTGCCGCGTTCTACAAAAATCTTGATATCCTGCGACAAGATCCTTGCACATGGACGCTTTAATAAAAGTAATTTTCAGCCGCCATCGCAAAACGTAACTGTACCAGATAATGTTCTTAATAGATAGATTTCTATTTAACGAAGGACTCGTAATTTTGAATTAGTAAATTTACTCAGGGTAGTTATGTACCCATAACTCCCACGTCTCCTGACGCCTCTTGTGTCTCCATCGTCTCATGTCTCTGAACACCTTCACTGGCTTTTTTGGATTCGAGATGAACTTCTTCCAGCTTTGACGCCAATTTCTTGATCTCCTCCTTAATGCCACACTTGATATCAGCACTGCTACGCTGTTGATCTCTTATTATCTCCTCCGTACTTTGCTGTAAATCTTTCTTGATCTCTTTTTGATCGTCATGAAGATTACAAAGTTGATCATCAACTGTTGATCAGGGTACATTTTATTAACCCACAAAATCACACAAGTACAGTAGTTACTCCTTAGGGTGGATGTTTGTTTAGTGCAGTGGTTATCACAATCGCTTTAGTCACAGAAGGTTGTGGGTTTGATACCCAAAAAACCTCACATTTCTTTCTCTACCTTTTATTCCCTTCTTGTTTACCGGTTCACCCTAGCCCTAGGTGAGCGAGATATCGTCATTTTTACCTGGGAACTTGTTTTCAAAATGGTTGTGTAAGTTTTATGGTTTGGGTTAGGGATTTCTATTGAGCTATTCCTGTCCTTATAGGAGCATGTTATCGTCAGTTGGTGCTTCTAGAAAAACCTTTGTGTCACATGAAAAATCATTAAGGCCCAAAAGAAATATAAAAATGTTGACATTTATTACTAATGATTACTTCATCATAGTGCATTAATTAAGAACTAGCTGGCATTACAGTTTCATCTGTCAACAGCAATTTCAGGTGTATTGAGCCAAAATTGATATCTGATTTTAATGTACATCAAGGAAAGCAATATACAACTTAAAGTGTCTATAAGGTCAAATTTTAAAATTCATTAATATCTATTCTACATAAAGTGATTAGGAGAACAGTAAAATATGCCTTGATTTGAGTGTTGTATCCCAATGCAAGTCTAGATTCCTTCACCAATTATTCATATTCAAGTATTGATAAAATTCGTAATGATAACAAGCTTTGTTTAATTCTTAGGAGACTTCAATATTAATCTATTAAATTTTGAGTCTCATCCATCTTCTGAGAATTTTATAAATACTATGAGCTTTTGCAGACGAACAAATCGGAGTTCTGCTTATAAGAACTTACGTCTACATTCAATGACAAACGGATAATTTCGGAAAAATTAATGGCGGACTTTCCAAAGATGTAGATTTTGTCCTTTTTTACAACTGCAGCAGAACATACAAAGCATTTCCTGTCGAATTCTACGAACTTCTTAGGTGTTTCCTCCATTCGGAACTCAGCTGCCTTTGAGAACACATTTCGCGCCAAAAGGCCTTGTTTACAATCTGCTGATTTCTGATTGGCTTAGGCAAAAAAAATCAGAGGGTTGATAGAACAAAGGGAAAGGCATGTGGTTCGAATGTGAGCAGCCGTTAATGGAGCTCGGAGCTTTGCGTGACAGAGTCCATAACGGCTGCGAAGGAGACTACCTGTGGGCAGGCCCGAGTCTTAAATCGCAAGTGTTTATTAGTCATTTTATTTTCCAAGTCGAGGTATTTCGCCCCCAACCAATCAGCTCACGCTGTTCAAGTAGTTCAAGTGCACACACTTGAACACCGCGCCGCTTTGGCGCCGCATAATGTCGAAAAGGTCAACCGGAAGCCACAAACTGCGGATAGAGTTTTTACTCTATCCTGAGGACTATAGCAACGCTGAAACAACGTGTATATAGTTTTAAAGATACTATATTTCGGCTAGCCAAACTACAATGTAGCCTTCTTCAGGTGCCTAGATGTTGTAAGTGGAGAGTTCTAAAATAGGGGCTTTACCTCGGTGTAACAACCTCACAGACTGCGTCACAAAACTCCCTTTGTTATAAACTATGAATAATTTGGGACTTAGAATATTTCCCGAGCATCCGAAGCGGCACTTATAAATTTTACAAGGAATTGGGGAGCCTCTACTTGAAAAAAAAATTCACTAGGCTCAGCATAGGAATCGAATCCAGGAAGCTAAGATTTATAGAACGACTGACACAATCCTACCCAAACAGTAACTGCTAGACCACGAGTGACGAGATTATTGGCGCATGCTTAACTTTCGTTAGAGCTGTTAAACGAGAATCCTCTCACGAGCGAGGAAGGCTTCGAACAGTTCCCTTTATGTAACTCTGTAATATACACCACGGACAAGACTGAATTTTTGTGAATGACGGTAATTTAGCTTTTAACAAGAGGCCCTGAGTGGCCTTAACTCGGGCCATCTATAGCATGTACTGCATGGAGTGCTAGCATAATTTTGTGTCAACATGGTTTGTGCTAGAGTAGCCAGAGAATTGGTTCTCTACTGATGCTCTTGTCTGTCAAATGTCAATGTGCAAGTGCCCCACGTATTCCAGGGGGGGGGGGGGGGGTGAGGTTAGGGTATGCCTTGGGGGGGGGGGGGGGGGGTGAGGTTAGGGTATGCCTTGGGGGGGGGGGGGGGGGGGTTGGAAATGATAGAGCCATAATACACACACAACACACACATACATACATGCTGTGCATGTACATTTCAGCCACAATTTCCCTCAATTCTGTAGTTTAATATTACTTTCTTTTCAATATTATTGTTCCTTGAGGGTCGTTAGAATTACAAAAAAAACTTGGTATGGTTATTTGAGTAGTCTGCACGATATTGAGTCACTCAAATTTGATGCATTGTAATTATATCAGGTGCAGTACAACTATGAGAAATCAAGCAATTTAGAACAACAAATTCCACATAATGTTGCTATTCATTGTGAGTAGTTAGGTAATGTCATTCTACATGTGAAATAAAGTCATCTATTTGTAATTCTCAATTATTAACAAACCAGTGGAGACGGCTGACATTCAGGCTAAATTCTCAATACAATATTTTCGATTGAGGTCGTAAACTACAGACCACCATTTTCTAGTATTAGTGAGCTGCCACTGTGCTAGTGCTCATTTTCTACATCTTGAAGGAGACTGAAACTTATAATGGCAGGCCACAAATAAACATGCAATGTTCACTCTTTTTATATCATTGGGGTCGCAGCAAGATTAATTTTCATTCCCAAATAATTCATAAACGTACTTGTACTCCTGATATCATGACCGAGTGAAAGTGACGATGCTGACGCCAAGAACTGAGGAACAACAACAACAATTACATTTATTTTCTCATAAGATGATGGAAATGTTTACGAGTAATAAGGCATAATAAGAAATACAATGATGAGAAGGTAGGTCCTTAAGGTAACCTTGGGGTTATCTTAAGCCAGGACCAGCTCAGATGGAAAACACTGAAACAAGATCTAGCTTGCATGGATATATAATGGTACCAAGAAAGGGGAAGGGAAAGAAAGAGTGCCACTTGCATGTAAGTATACTCTCAGTTCTGGACCAAATTTAGTTATGTTATGTTATAAACTTGCAATAATGATAAATACACTACTCTATACATAATATCATTATATCAGTTCTAAAAAAAACCCATTAAACACAGTGTAGAATGCCTAAACCAAGAGATAATCAAATACAAAGATCTACAGGCCAGATGTAAATAGATCCGGGAAATAGAACAACAATAACACGCTACAGATAAATATGCGATTTCGACATCGGTCATTTATCGTTCGTTTGAAAAAATCTTCATTTCGGATTACTTACTCAGTTTATACTCACTCACTGAATGCTGGATTTTCGTTCACGAATTTATAAACATTTAAATACATTGTGCATGGGGGGCGAAACGACTGTAATTCTTTTAAAAGGCCCCTGTCAGTCAGAGAACTGAGAAATCGGGTCATTTCTATTACACTTTCGAGAGGTTAATAACAATAAATAACAACACAACGACAGTCAATTGGTATAAAGGTTATCATGTTCAGATTAGCGGCTACTTACATTTACAAGCTGTTGTCTTTATATATAGTCAGTGTTGATCGCAGAGCAGACTTCCCCGCTGTCACGTCTCACGAGTGTATCTTAAAGCATGTCGCATAATATTTGATAAATTCCCGTCCAAAGCCCGTAAAACACCTCTCAGCTTTAGAAAAGACAACAATCTTGGTATTGCACTTGAAGGAACCTTTGGTTTACACAAAAAAACAGCTGATGTTAAAGGTTTTGCTAAGTCAAAACTCCCACTCGCCGCCATCTTGAAAAACCTGGAAAGTTGTCCACTGTTCACGTGACCAGCATAGTGTAATCTGATTGGTACGGTGGTGAAAAGAACTTCCAAAGTAGGCGCAATCTGATTGGTTGACGGCGCAAAATCTCGACACAAAAAATAAAAATAAAAACTTGCGATTTCTGACTCGAGCCAGCCGAAGGCCTGGCCGAGTAATTAGAGATAACCAACATGCATTTCAGTTATGAACACAGCAGATAAAGTTACACAGAGGCACACGAATTCACCACGAATACAATTAACATGACTGTAGAAAGAACAGTAGTGAAATATAGTGGTAGCTCTATCGGCAGGATGGACAGGATACAAATTATGATATGAGATAAATATAAACATTGAGACAATCGTATTTTAGTACTCGGAACCTCCAGTACAACAGAACAGCAGACTGTAAATTGTAGACGTGTGTTACATGAATATGTACGTAGTGTTTACAGTAAAAGGTCAATTTCTTTAATTTACATACGAGAAAAACATATCTAATGTTCATATGATGAAAAACAAAAATATTAAATTACATAAATATACTAGGAGAGCAGAGAGCAGAGAGCAGAAAGTCACCGCGACTGATAACTCCCCTACCCCACTCCTAATAAATAATAGGAGTGGAGTACCACCCCTCCCCTGTGACCACGCCTTAGAATGGAATGTCTGGAATGTTAAAAATGTAGGAAAATGGTGACGCTTACGTGTATACAGCCCGAGTTAAGGCTGTTCCCAGCCTCTTCTTACACTAAAATCGCATTGTACGAACACACCTATGAAAATACAGTGCTGTTCGAAAGTAACGCAACCGAATTTCGCCGAAATTTCACGAATGTCGTTCTTTGTTTATGATTTGAAAATTCGTCGAAATTTCGCGTGTGAACGCGTCGAAATTTCAATGAATTTTCGTTGAGCATATCGAAATTTCGAACAGGACCGACCGAAATTTCGGTAATATTTACACACCGAAATTTCAGTAATATGGGTGATACGCCGAAATTTCGACTATTTTCGACATTTGTGCAAGACAGGATTGCGTTACGAAACTTCGTCCCAGCGCTGGTTTGTTGTTTTCCGTTTATCTCATAAACTTTAGCTTCTGTAGTTTAAAACTAAGATCCGTCAGTCCTTCAGAATTTTTGTTGAAGTAATTGCGTATGTTTTCAATTGAAGAAGCCAGCTTTTGGCTTTTTGGAGATACAAAGATTCTCTGTTGACATGTGATTTCAGCCGTGAAGACTAATTGTCTGGTTTTTGACACAACAAGAATGCCGCGAACTTCGCGGGAAGTGTGATTTTATTGCATCATAGTTTAAATCACCACAAAGCTTCTCAACTTTACTGGCAAATGATAAACGTCTACTAAATAGAATATTCTGGAGTTCTTTTTATTTAATGTGGTTCAGTTTTCAAAGGTGAGGAGGTCCGAGTCTTGAATTCCGCGACACAGAAGTGTGACATTTTCCGCAAACTGATTTGAATAATCAATGACTCCGCAGTGTTTGTTTTGCGTTGAGATCGCACAAAAAATATCTACAGATAAAATTTTCTTTTAGAAATCGAGATGCTTATGGAATCAAACGGTTTGAAAATTTTCACTTCATTTACGTACCTGAACACTCACTCACTGCCCAGGCACCAAAAGCCTGGTAAAAAGCCTGGTAAGCTCGGTTAACCCCGGTTTAACCGGGCTTTAACCGGGCTCACCCTGAAAGGCCGGTTAAGATATGCTTGAAAAAGTCAGAAATTCCAAGCTTTCCCGGAGTAGTATATCATATGCCGGTTCTGGCCCACATTCCTGAAATTCCTAAAATTCCTTATGACATTGTTACATTTCTATATGTCACTCACCCTTCGGGTTCGGACAATAAAAATGTAACAATGTCATAAGGAATTTTAGGAATTTCAGGAATGTGGTCCAAAACACGGCATATTGTATTCTACTAAGTTTATTTATTGTATTTATACATTATATTAAGAGACCGGTTTCTACCGCTTTTTTCCGGATTAGAGCAGTTTTGTTGTACTTTTTTTTCTCCGTTGGATTTTTACATTTTAACACCCTATTAGAGAAACATGTTTATAAGGTATTATTTACTACTATAGTTCATTTATTGTATTTATACGTTTTATTAAAGTAGTGTAGTTATAAGGTATTACATCAATGATGAGCACATATTAACATTTGTTCGAACATTTGGTTTATAGTGAATTTATTACATTTCAACACCCTATTAGAGGAACGATATTATACAGTATATCTGTCCTATTACGTTCATTACATTTATTACGTTTTTAACACCTATTAAAGGAATGATTAGTTTACAGTATATCCATCCATGGTACTAACATACATTCTCTACTTCACGATATTAACGTATACCGTTATCCTAGTACGAATTAATACCACACAGATTAGACAAGTGCGTATGATTGAAGAACCTCAACGTAAACGTTACAACTAAGATACCAATTAGACATATAGTATATATATAGGTATATTACATGATGATTGATAGTTGCACGATGATTGAGACAAGAACTTGTGATTGGTTGATGCGAGGAAAGACCACTAAATGTATATGTAAGTGTTCAAAGACGTCAGAGTATTGCTCTCAACATAACTTCCAGATAGGAAGAGGATGTGCCATATTCGTTCCATGTTTGACGTGTGGTCGAGGCTGTCGTACTATTCACGAACTTTGTGCAAGATGTGGTGCACCTCGACTCCGTCTCATTCGCAATAAGAAGAACCTCGATAAGAAAATAGCTAAGGAGGCTAAGGAGGCTAATGAGTTGGCGAACCTCATACGTCTAAAGGTGGTGGAATCAAAGAAAGATCCAAATGTGACGGAATTAGAGAATCACGAGAAAGATCCAAGTGTGGCGGACATTCACAATCTCGATAAGGAATTGGATGACCTCTCAATTGGTGATAAAGATCTAAATGTGGTAGAATCGGAGGATAAGTAGAAATCACGATACTAAAAAGAAAAAAAAAAGAATGAAGAGAAATTGTTATGCGACCTCTCTTCATTTTTTTTTTTTTTTTTTTTACAAACAATTAGACAATTGACAGGTATATGGTATACAACTAGTATGGATGATCTTATTAGATTACTTGGTTCAGAAATTTGTGCAAGCCTACGTATCAAACCACGGTTACATATTAACGCTGGGGAAACGTGTCCCGAATGTCTATGTCCGATGGAAATTCAAGGAACGGAATTCATATGTCCCACTTGTGGTCTTGTTTCCGAGGTCGAATCATGTGAAGAAACAACTATCAATCTTACTACTCGGTTACGTATAGTAGGGCCGGATAGCTTTCGATATCAACATGATCTAGACCGCACAAGCCAAAAACAAAGTGATAACAAAGAATTACAACTACGAATAATCATGCGAGAACTACAGGCATACAACACTATTTATAAACAAAATTACACCCTCTCGTTTCCCACAAATGTATTAGTAATCGTAGCCGATGCATTCATTCAAGTAAAGAAAGTTTGTATCAAACGTAGCTATGCGAAACGAACTATTTTAGCTGCTATACTTTATCAGGCATGTATACAATGTGGGTTCATTCGATCTAAAGGTGAGGTTGCTCGTTTTATGCAACTAAACAATAAAAGCATATGTCGTGGAAATGTCTTTATACGTTCTCTACATGATGACGATAAGATCGATATAGATTTAAATACCGATCAAATAGCTCCTCACACCGCAACGACTTTTGCTAAACTAGACCCCCAAGGAGTACCTAAGAATATCCAACAAATAGTCTATGAGATTGTTCGTACGGCAATAGAAAACAATATAGGTACCAGCTCTATACTTCGAACTAAAGTCGTTGGAGCAAGTTACGAGGTACTACGCCGTTCGGGATCTCATATATCTCTTATTGACGTTGTTAAGCGATGTGGTACATATAAGGGTTCGATCACGCGTTTTATCAATGAGTTGATTGCTTACCATTCACGCTTTAAACCTATTTATGATAAACACGAACTAAACAGTAGTCGAACGTAAGAATTCTAGTCGAAAAAAACGACAGCTGTTTCATATGCAAATTCACGTATAAATTCCGATCCGACCCTAAAATTCCGATCCGACCCTCTTTTTTATTTTTAAGATTTTTTTATTTTTTAGGTCTCTTTGGAATTTTTTAGTTTTTTTTGGAATTTAGGGTCCAATTGGAAATTTATATACCTTTTGGAATTTCGCCCACGCTGATGACGTGATGTGGTAGACAGAAATTTACATATAAACCAAAACAACACGGTAATTTATACGATTTTGCTTTTAGTGAAGTTTAAATAAAATCCACGCCGGTTTCTTTCAAAGGAGATATCTATTCTTACCCCACTAGACTGCCAAGTTTTTCTCGCATTTCCTTTCGCACTTCGGAGCGAATTTGTTCCACGTTTTTTTCGCTCATTTGTCCTTGAGTCTCGTAACGAATTTCAGACCTCATAATCTCGTATTTATCTGCTTCAGCGAGGATGATACTGTATTCAGAATCAGATATATTTTCATCGCGTAGGGCTTTCGATACTAGATCACGAATAGTATTAATTTTCGCTTTTGCCAGCATAGTTGTTTTCTCATGCTTAGATACTTTTATTCCTAATTTTTTAGCTCCAATGGTCGTAGATGCTGAAATTAATCCGCATAAGCCACCAATAACACCAAGTGGTAAACCAATCACTATTCCAAAACCAGTTAAAGCTATTCCCAACCCAGATCCATATAAAATCACAGATAGACCTCCTGTTACCACGGCAATGCCATGAACTATTCCTTGAGAACGAGCATATTTCTTACGTACGCCTTCATAGTGTTTTTCTTGAATTTCGATATCCGAAAGCGTATCTCGGATTGTTTTCAGTCGAAAATTCTTTCCAGTGCCACTAGCAAGCGATGGATAGATATTTGGTGCTGATGGAAGAAGGGGTTGAATTGAATCGCCATCCATCGTATGTATACGTATGATTTACTCAAGCTTCAATACGAAACGTAGAGGCTGCTTGTTGAAGTCTATGAGATTGCCTTTCTCATCGCGAACTATGAGGCGAATGTAGCTCCGTATTGTTCCTTGGGCTCGAATGGGTATGATGGTTGGTGGAAAGTAAGTTTTTGCTTTAAAACTGTGGTTTGCCATATGAAAAATATGTAGGATTTTAGATGGCTTCCCCTCAAGAAGTGAGAAGTCGGAATCTACCACATCGCAGTAGATATATGCATAATGAATATCTTGTGGCACCAGGGCGTATCTTCCCACATTGATAGTCATATAGTCTGTCACATCTTTATTTACTTCGATACCAAACAAATCGCAGATATTCTTAGTGAACTGTATTGGTTTCTTGACCTCGATAATCCAATATTTCCTAAATGGGTGGCCTATGAATTTCAAGAAACCAGCCTCAACTGCGGGATTGAAGTAGGGTATCAAGTTTTCTATACTATAATGTCCCGCCTTAATTTTATGTGGAAACATCACACTATTGTTATCCCACTTAAAGCTCCCTTTCTCAGCTAGGTTCCACCAATTATGACTAAGAGTGACCTCAACTAGCGAAATATTATTGATAAGAATAGGGTTATCGAAGTAGACCGTATGGTCAGCCGTAGGACAGGTGACATTTAAGAGAACCATCTTATATATTAAAGGTATAGACTGTATGTATGTATAGCTTTAATACGATGCCACCCAAGAAGTATCAGTTCGAAGACAGACTTCACCACTCAGGATTCATTCCGTGGCCTAAGGAACAACAAGAATTCGCTCTCACAACAAAACAAAAATCTTATTTTCTCACTGAGTTCGACAAGAAGGTAGCACCACGCAACGCAAAGGCCTTTGATGCCTTTCAGAAGAAGTATCCCAATGCCGATTACTCGAAGTTCTATGCTGAGACGAATGCCTCTGATATACAAGATGAGTCGACCTATAGAACTAGAATTACCTTCAAAGACGACAGTGAGGAATGGTTCATCGATGATATCCACATTCCAACAAATATTCGAAAACGTATCGATGATGCATTGCAGGGGATGTGGGTTGATGGTTTTCCACATACGTTAACACTAGATAAAAGTGTGAAATATCCCATCGCAGCAGTTCCTTTTCACGAAAAAGCACAAGATATCGATCTCACTAATCTATGGATATACATCACACCAACAAAAAAGTTCAATGCAGTCTTTCATAACATATTCAAAGAGACCACCATAAAGCATGCGACAGCAAAAGAGTCTCATCATTGGTTATCAGGTCCAGATTTCAAATATTGGCCTCAACAATTGAATTTCGCAACGTGGTGTGCAACTTCTGGATGTGGAGTGTCGTTATTTGATCCTATTTTCAAAACATATCCACCAATTATTCAAGGGTTCTTACGATTTCACGTTTATTTCACAATACGAAGAATTCTTCATGAACTTGGTGGTGCTCATGGAGTTCCTCTACCTAATGACTCTGCTTTCAAGCAAATGGATAACCTCTATAGCAAAAATGCTCTTGATGATTTATGCACCGAATTTGGTTTATCTCAAACACCAGACTTTCGATGGCGTGGAGGTCGTAATAAAGGATTAGGTGACATATTTGTTTACTTTCCCAGGTACGGCGATAAGAATGAGTAGGAGTTAAGGTCGAGTGCCCCAGACATGTACACATGGACACAAAAGGACCCATTCTATATATTCGAAGATGAGGGCGGCAAGTTAGCTAATTCCAATATGATTCACTTTATTAGGGGTGACGAGACTAATGAAAAACAATACAATTGGTTTACACCACCAATCGGTAAGGGTTTGACAGAGGCTGGAGTAAGTAGATTGAATCGATCTGTCGAAGCTTTCGGATATTGCATTCTAGGTGCTCAAAACGAGCTTAACGAATCCATCATAGATAGTTTAACTGTCAAAAACAAATTTAAGAAATTGGTCGAAGGCGCTATTATCGAAAACAATTCAACGATAAGCTATAAAAACTATCTTACAGCTATACTACACACACATAAGAGATTAGATCTAGCAATAGCTATAAAGGTACGATTACTACCAAGCGACCTCGAGTACTACCTTAGCAAGAAGGATGGCTATAAAAATCCACTCCAGAATGCCACGAAAGCTATGGGGGTCGGGAAAAACGATGATATTAATGCAGATGTTCTCGAAACCAAATCCCCACCAGATATGAAAGGGAAGAAACAAAAGAAACAATTACCACACCAAGTTCCACAACAAGTTCCACAACAATTACCACAACAAGTTCCACAACGAGTTTCACATAGTATCTTATCGAATCCTACTCCACAACATGAGATCAATCTAGCGATAGTATCTATTGCAGGAGCTGGAATTGCATGGGCGTTATTTCGTTAACGTCGTTTGTATTGCTCTATTGTGATCACCACTATAGCTACGATAAATAACCAAACGTTCTCTGCTAATACTCCTATAGCTTTACCTGCCATAGTAAATATTAAATTCGCAATTGATCCAATCATTCCAGGTAGGATTTGTCCAAGTTTCTTTCCCATTTCCTTTAACAAATCACCCGTCGTTTTTAATCCCTTCTTTACTGTATCTACCACTTTGTCGATACCATCTTTTACTGGTTTCGGTACGGATCTCGATAATTGGGAAACTATTACACTAACGATGACACTAATAGCAGTTGTCACCGCAAGAACGGTCATTCCATATCTTTTGAAAATATCTTTGATCCTATCTCGGAGTGGCATACTATTTTCTAGGTCTTCGATTCCTTGCTCGTTTTCATCAATACTTCTACTATCCTCAGAAAGAATTAATTCTAATTCTGGTATATCAGCAGCAATTGTATTGGGGTCTCGTATTCTAACTTGTTTTTGCTCGATGTCGACTGACAATACATTATTATCTTGTCTCAATGTATTTAGCTTATTTTCTATATCTCTAGGAATTTTGTTGGGATCAAGTACTGCCATTAGACCTTTGGATAAATTCCTAGTTACATTATTGTCTTTGGTGATGAATGGACGCCATTTCGAACTATTATCATTCAATTGTCGGATATATGTATCTCCCTTTAAATGAATCCCGACCTCTAGATCACTTGTTTCTGTATTAGGAAAGCGGTTAAGGACTTCCATCCACGCACTTCTCATAAGCGAGACAGTAATGTAATGCTCATTGTATGGGTTTCTAGTGTTCGATGTGGTTGTATCAGGTACCAAATTCTGAAGATTAATCAACATGGCGTTCTCAACTTGCTTTTTATTAGCTATTATCATCTCCTTGGCTACCTCTTTTTGATTAGGGCCCAATATTCTTTTGAGATCGGTACTAATCATCTCATTCAGTACTCTGTCTTTACCTTCACCAATGAATAGATTCGTAAAGGGTTTTTTGCTTCCAAGTTTGCGAATCGATAGTTCTTTGTCTGTATAGGATATCTCAAACCCCTCTAGACGACCAATGTCTTCATATTCTTCCTTTACCATACCAACCAGAATCCTTTTTGCCTCTTCCGAAAAATAGTCTTGTTCGAATTCGAATTTTTGGATGAATCCATCAGTTATGCCTCTAGTGAACGATGTTTCCTGGTACTTTGGTCTAGCGCCTTCTGCGGCGAAGTTACGAAGTGGTATCTGCTCACTACCTCCAGCTTCATCTTGATCATTACCCAATAAGTAAGCCATATATCTTTCATCTGATTCTCGGTTTCGTTGATTTTCTTCATCTCGTTGTCGTCGGTTTTCTTCATCTCGTTCTCGTTGATTTTCTTCATCTCGTTGTCGTTCTTCGTATCTATCGGTATTATCCTCAGGTCTCACATCAACGTCGACCTTATCTTCCATATTGAACATAACTATATATCTTGGTATATTCAACATGATATCGACGAAGTTAATTCCTACAGAAGCACTAAGAGTGCCACTCTCACTCAAAGCTCAACGAACCCTATATAGGAAAACTTTCACTCCATCATCTGCTAATCCGAGTGAGACTCTCTATGTGGAAGTACCAACACTAGGAGAAGATATAGTATTAGTACCTGGTAGTTTAGCATTATTGGGTGATATCGTATTGTCTGGTGGACATGCTAATAATCGAGTTGTTGCAAACGTTGGACGTTGCTTAGTTATACATCGAGTTTGTAAGATGGGAGCTGAAATAGTAGAAGACATTGCTCGATCGGATCTCTTACAAACATATTCTGATATCTATCTATCTACGCAGGAGAGAGAATCGAGAATACAACAAGGTATCCAATCAGATAACACAAATAAGCTACGATCTAAGGCTGGTGATGCAGGTACTTCAGATACTGGTGAGAATGCATTGTTAGCTGCATATGGTTCCAAATATAGAATTCCGTTAGACGTTGATATTCTTACACAACATGGAGTTCTATATCCACATGCATTAGAAGACACTATTTCATTCGAATTAACTCTAGCCCGCGCCATCGATATAATCGTTGGATCGGATGCGACAAAGATAGGTACGTACAAGCTTACCAACATCCAGTTAGAATACGAAGCAATCAAGAATGAAACACTAGCTAGGTCTGCATTTCACGCATATGAAAAAAGGTACTGCATTCCTATACGATCACGCAGTTCACTTCAAGTTAGTACCTATCGCTAAGGCATTAGATACTTTGATATCTCAGAATATAAATGTTCCACGACGATCATTTGCTGGATTACTTCTTCTATTCGTAGATCCACCCACCGCTGGTTCACGAGATAGTGAAGCATTCGTAAATCCTGATATTTCGAAGATAGAGATAGACGTAAATGGAGTTCCAAATAGATTCTTTCCTGGAGGTATGTTAACACCAGATTTTTGGGAGTCCGCAAAAGGATGGTTTGCCACATCTGAGACCTCTAATGACTCCCACAAAGTTTTACAACAATAGATTCGCTATTATAGTTGATTGTCGCACAGCAAAAGATTCCTCTGCTCATTGCGATGGAATGGCACAAACTGGTGGAGGGAAAGATATCGATATTCGTATATATAGAACTTTAAAAGGAAGTGGAAATGTAAACATGCATATCTATGTCCTTGCGGATGCTCAGCTTAAGATATTGAACAGATCTTTACATAGTATAACATACTGATGGA
Organism: Actinernus sp. WN-2022; assembly: GCA_030867875.1. NCBI lineage: Eukaryota > Metazoa > Cnidaria > Anthozoa > Actiniaria > Actinernidae > Actinernus > Actinernus sp. WN-2022. The sequence goes on from JAOWCC010001253.1 coordinate 219,134, forward strand.
TTCTCTCGTAGAACATATTCCATTTAATGCACTAATAGTAGGTCCAACGAATTGTGGAAAGACTGCATTTCTCATAGAACAACTTCGTGGACCATTTCGTGGTAAGTTCGATTATATAGTATTAATTTGTCCTACGTATGCCCACAACAAAACATACCATGGATTTGCTAATCGAGATCCGCATTTTTATGTTATATCGCCATCTCAGGATGCTATCGATACCACATTAAATATTTGTGCAACCTTTTGGTCAGGTACCAATACATTATTGATTCTAGATGATTGTGCCGCATCAAAAGATGTGAAAAGAAGAACTGACAAACTAGTAGATTTAGCATTCTCTGCTCGACATATATAGGACTATCTATTTGGGTATTATCCCAACAATTAACGAGTATATGTAAACCTTTTCGTGAGAACGTAGCTATCGTAGTAGCATTTCATACGGCATCAGTTATAGATGGTAAAAAGATATTTGAAGATTACGGAGGCTCACAAGAATGTAATGAATTACGAATGATACTTCGATCTCATAAGTTTGCTCGCATATGTTTTTGTTTGCGACATCCTTTTGCAGTAGTGTTAGAGCTACCCGCACCTATAACATATTATCATGGATGAATACGTCAAAGAACTGGAAGGTGAGGATTTAACAGGTCCACCAACCAAATTGGAATTTCCAACGAAATTGGAGGATATAAAAGAATGTCGGGAAGCACTTAAGGTTTTAGCTGCAACTGGTATAACGAAAGAATATCTGGGTAAGAATTTCTCTCTAGGAGATATTGCTAGACTATCTGAAAAAGAAGTAGATAAATTGCATAGAAGGTATCAGGCCGTTGTAGGTAAGCAAACAACAGAACCCATAGTCCATGGTGTGATACGTCTAGCTACACGTTCAGTTGCTTATATAGTACCCATAGATTCTCAAGAAGCACTTATCAAAGAACTACAAGAAGACAAACTAGTCCGTCACAAGATATGTATTGAGGTCGGTCGATTATTACTTAAAGCAGGTCGCTTTATGGCACTAGCTAGCGTCTTGCTCCATGTATCTGATCACATAGTCATTCCTGGTACACCTATTGAACCTTCGCAAGTACTTACTATATCGAATCAAGATGGAAGGACAGACGGATCAGATAACTGCGAATCCACCAACGACTGCACCAACGAAAGTAAAAGATCCAAAGAGGGTTGCTGCTGGGAAAGCATTAGCACTAAGTAATAAACTTGCTAGAGAGGCTCAAAAGAGAGAGATTTCGCGTGAAAGTGAATTATCTAAAGAAATCGACGTGGATGAAAGTTGGACTAAAAACATATCTATACTAATACTACCATTGCAGTTATTGGTACGGGTGCTGCATTGGTTGGCGCATACTATCAATACAGAAGATATAGAGATGACACTCCTAAGAATGTTAGTCCTATACGACCCGCGAGTCCTGTAAAGACTACGGTACCAGATATGGAGTAACAATTAAAGACTAGAGATATACGATATATATTAGGATGGATAAAGAATTGATGAAAACAGCAACCGATGCTGCTATGATAACTGGAATCGCTACTGGTATTGGTTGGATCGTAAAAAAGGCTATCAAGGAATCTATGCTTAACGATCCTTCTATTTCTATTATAAATTACGTGAAGTGGACTGCCGTGATAGCTGGTAGCATATATGCAAAACAATATCTCGAGAAACAAAAGACCAAACCATAATGGCGACGTTAGCAGCTATTGGAATGGCAATTTTCGGAGCTGTTTTGAACGCAACGGCATTTACTGGTGGTGGAGTGCTTGCTAGGATGTTTAGTGGGAAAGATGAAACTGCTAATATAGAACGAGAGAGACATGATAGGGAAATGGAAAAATTCGATGCTGATAGGGAGGCATATATCGAAGAACGTCAAAAATTATCCGATTGGACACACGAACAGGAAGTTACTGAACGTAATGATTACAACATTCAACACGATACCAATCGAGCCTTTGTGCAATCCGATAAATTACGTCAGGCACTGAAACGGTTCAAAGCAATGAAAGAACCTCGTTTATCCGACTACTATCAACCCTCAAGCAAACAGAAGAATGGTGAGTTGATCTATGTTGGTGGTGGAATGCTAGTTGCTGGATATGCTATTAGTCGATATGCTTTTTAAAAAACGAGAATTTTTACGATCGACGAGATACTAAAAAAGAAAAAAAAGAATAAGAACTAGTTGGTTAGATGAGTTCTTATTCTTTTTTTTATGCTTGTTGAAGGTTAGAATACATAGATATATAATGGATGCTAACCTTGCGAATATCTTCTATGGTCCTATGGGCTATTGGAAAGGTCATGCTGCAATTGGTAAGTTATCGGTGGCTGCAAAGGTATCGGAAGATGAAACTAAGAGTTGGTTGGAGAAACAAGCCATGTGGCAAATATATCTATCACCACCACACTATATTCCACGACCACATTGGACTGTATCGAAACCTAATGAAGTTCATCAAGCTGATTTGATCTTTCTACCTCATGATAGACCTGGACGTGGAAGGAAACTATATAAGTATGCTTTAGTGGTAATCGACGTTGCTTCTCGATATAAAGAATCTGAGCCATTAGCATCGAAAGATAGTGGTGAAGTGTCTGCAGCTTTTGAACGAATATACGAGCGTAGTCCATTAGAATGGCCAAAAACATTGCAAGTAGATCCTGGTAGAGAATTCATGGGACGTATGTCTGAAACATTAGAACTACATGGTACTAAAGTCCAACGAGGTGAGCCGGTCATCGTAGGGCACAAAGTTTTGTCGAACGAGCAAATAGAACGATAGCTGAAAGATTATTTGGATATCAATATGCAAAAGAGATGGTACTTACATCTGAAGGATCGGATGCGCGTAGTAGAGAATGGGTATTGAGGCTTCCTGATGTTATCAAGGCTATAAACAATGAAGTTACTCGACTAACAGGTAAGGAGCCTTCAAATTCTATAGAGGCACAACAAGTAAACATAAAGACTCCTACATATTCTCGAATTATTGGATTGAAAGAAAAGCGACTACCATTCGATGTTTTAGTTCGATATCTATACTCACCGGGAGAATTGGAAGGTGGAGTAAAACGAGCAACTGATCCTGTATGGAGTTTACAGACATATTATATTTCTCGAAATGTGGTATCTTCAAATCAACCAGTTCTATACTATTTAGGAAAAGATGCACCAAAGCGAGGGTTCGTTCGTGAAGAGATACAAGTGGTACCACTAGATACAGAACTACCACCAAAAGGTATTCTAAGATAGAAGCAACTCACAAATAAAGTTGTCCATGTCTTCATCCTCTGTAATGACGTTTTTACGGTTGTAGGATAGTGTATCAACTACGTTTGATAGTATATTGCTAATAAAACCATCTAATTCTTCATCCTCTGGAAAAACATCTCCATGACCGTAGGCTGTTGTATCTATTCCGTTTGCTGAAATCCATCTCTTACTATCGAACGGTGATAGAGATACTTTGTTCATATGCATGCTATACATCTTATGACCTTCACTTCGAAGTATATTCATTCCATGTTTGAATACTTTCTTATCCATCAAGCACTCTTTATATTGATCATGACGAATACGATGTTTCACTACTGCCTTCTTGGTGCCTTTAGCTTTACGAATCTCACCACCATCTACTTTCAATATAGAATAGAGCTTCGATCGTAGTCCGACATATTCTACAATTGGAATACCTCCACATTCGTCTTTCATTTTACCAAGTACTTTCTTGTTGTCGATACTATACAGCGGGTGGTCCTCGCTATAGTTACTAGTATCATATAGATGTTTATGAGTTACCATATCTGAATAGATGTCTTCAGTTTTAATGTAGTAGTAGTAGGCTGTCGGTATCGGTATAAAGTAGATTGCAGCGTTGTCCATATTGCTTCTTGAGCTCATTGTAGTAGAAGTCATACATCAGATGCTTCGATAGATCTAGAATCGACATTCCAACATATATGGGGCGGTTCAGCAATAGCTTACTTTTGTAGTTATGTACCGCGGCAAGATCATCATCAAAAATTGTGGATCGAGCATAACTAGGTTTATTCAATAGACGTTGTAGTTTGTTTCCTTCTGATGCACACACTAATTGGATATCTACACGCTTACGTAGATTCTCCATTGTTTTTCCAAATACGCTATTGTTCATCAATTTGTATAGATCCTGCTTGAAGTAGCCTGTACACAGACCTCCGTAATCCCTTCAAATGAAGGAAAAGGTGGTCTGTACTACGGATGAGTTAATCGTGTTCTAGGTCACGTGGATAGTTACAGGAATGCTGTAACCAGTCGCTGATTGGCTGGTGCCTCATAGCGGGTGCTGATTGGCTTAGCGGTTATGTTGACCTTAGTTCTGGCTCCGTGGGAAAATCCGAGCTCGATTCACTCTAGTTTGGAATTGTATTAAGACGAATTGCTATGTCATTTTGTGTCCAGTACTCGGTTAATATCGAGAAAAAAATGATAAGAAACTGGAACTGCTGCATTTCAAGTCTGGGAAGAAATTATTTCTCTCGAATTTCAAGTAAAAAGTCGGCCTCAACATATATGCAGAAAGTGCCTAGCTAGGAAGTTTGAAAGAATTTGCAGGGAACAAACGAAATTCTTCTTCAGATATCGTCTAGCTATTCAAAACGAAAAGAAAGTCCATGTTCAAGAGCTCTTTTTGCAAAGCGAATGGCTGTGGGAGACGATCAACCAGAAGCAATATCAATAGCCTCGGCGGTCAGGCGAGTTGCTTACGAGCGCGACTTCTCAAACCTCGAGTTCACGTGGTTCTCAAACTCACGAATCCATCCAATCTTCCACTTCCTCGAGGATAGAAAGATCTCCAAATCCCTTCCTTTGAATGGATTACGAAGGTCTGTGTATATAGGCTATCGAAGAAGGGAATTTATTTTATTTCCCACGCTTCCCAGCGCGTCCTTGCATTGCCGTTAACAATAGGAAATGAACAATCTGAAATCTACAATGTGTACCGTCTAGTGTTTCTCGGCCAATGGAAATCGATATGTAATTTATGCAAAATTATGTCGGAACACGATTAACTCATCCGTAGTACAGACCACCTTTTCCTTCCTTTGAAGGGATTACGGAGGTCTGTGTACAGGCTAGCTTGAAGATGCTCTTCGCTTGTTTTCGTAACTCTGTATTCATTTGTATATATGGTTCCATCCATGGTGATTGGTCGAATCGTAGTGCCTTATGGATCTTTTTCAAGCGCATACCAAGAGATAGATACAATTGTAGGTTACGGTAGTGGAGCACATATCGTTCTTTGTTATATAGATTAGGTACAAGTTTTTCTACTTTCAAAGATCCATTACCTTTATATAGTTCCTCAAATAGATTGGTCTGATACTCTGAGAACAAATCTTTATTCACCTGAATTCTCTCGGGAGCTAGTGGATAGTCGTTGTGTGTATCGTGAAGTTCTCGAGGATATTCGAGATCAACTTCAAGGATATAACCTTTATCTGAATCGATTACATGAGTTGTTATTTGTTCTTCTGTTGGTGTATACCACTCAAATCCTCCTGTTGGTAGATATTGACTCATGGCCCAACCATATAGATTATTGGCGTCAAGATAGAGTATATGGCTATTTGGCTTATTGGGATCAAAATCGGGTATACTTTGGTTATTTGCTTTGGCATAACGCTGTGATACCATGGATATACCACCGCGTAGACCTTTCTCAATGAATAAATACATGTCATAGTCAGTTAATAGTTCAAGTTCAACTCCTGTTTTCTTTAATAAAGCGTCCCATGAAAGTCCTGGACTCGTATAATAATGTGCAGGATCTAATCCATAGTTTTGCATACATGTTGTACGCAAATCCTCGAACACATCTGCTATAAGAAGTACATCGGTTTGTAGATAAAGGTCATGATAATCACCTAATGTCTTGCAATCAAATACGTTCCAAACTTTTATTGCGTGTTCGTAATCTTCATCGGATATATCCTCTAGAGTTAGTTTACTATAGAATGCATCTTTCGGTGGTAGAGAAGTCTCTATAAATCTATCCCAAGAATCCATGTACTCATACGGATAAACCCCTTTACGAGTTAATAGATTGGCTTTCTCTTGATTAGATGTGTGTTTCGCAATTTGTTTGAAAGTGTCCGATGCTGAGCTTGATACCAACGTACTAAGAGATGATGGTAGAAATTGAATGCTATCAATGAATCGTAGGTTACCAAGTGAGAATGAAATATATTTCTCCATATTATTTGGTATGCAAGATATATTACCCTTAGTCTTAGAAATAGATTGCATCAATAAGTGACAATCATAGCCACGTAAATTATGAAATACAACTGGAATTATAGGTGATAGACGTAATTTTAGATTACATGTTTTGTGTGCGGCACCTCGAAACTCACCTGTGATGTGACAATGATCACGTACTTTATCACCAATTAAGGGCTTCTGACAGATATGACAAATCGCTGCGCTATTATAAACCCTATAGTTTTTCCATGACATACATAGTGGTTTAGCCTTTTGGGCTTTGATCTTCACCTCTTCCTCTTGTATGCATCGTAGAAAACGTTCGATAGTATCCGTGCCTCTATATAGTACTGGTGGTTCGCTATGACCATCGGAACGTATAACTATATAGCAAAATCCACAGGGAATATGTTCTTCTGTTTTAATAGTATTGCTCCTCTTTAGGTCTTGAGCAGGTCCTTCGATCTTAGTGGTTAATGCCTCAAGGTCTGCATAGATAGTATAGGGTACTTTAAGCTGTTTGTGGATATTCTGAAATGAAACTTTGTTGTTCTTATTGGTAGGCATTTCAATGCGTATGGCTCTGTCATTAATACCATTACACTCTGGAATGTGTTTTGTAAGAAGAGCTTCATTGGAATATCCATGTAGACATCGTTCACAGAAGTGCTGCTTATGATCATGTTTTGTTTGATCGAATAGTAGTTTGTTGAAGTCCTTTATCCAGCAATAGTGTTGTTTACCGCTCTTTGGGTCTTCTATTAGTAGTAGATGTATGTACTTCGAAAAAGTCTTCTTTGAGATATGATATATGATTAAGCACTTTTCCTTTCGGTCCCATCCATATACATTAATAGAAATGTTGTTTTGCTTCTCTAGAAGTGGTATTTGTGAGATTGGTGTTGGTGAGTCCACCCCATTGGATTTCACCATATCTATTTGATACTTTGATGTCCTTTGAGGATTCTTATTAACTGGAAACATTGCTGCACATATCGACCAAAGTGCACAGTGATCATCTTTGTTGTTTACATTGATCACAGCTTTCTTATTCGCTATTTCTTCAGGTAGTGGTAAATATGAACCTCCACGTAGTGGTTGATATTTAGCGACGTTTAACCATAGAATATTGCTCTATCTATGACCCAATTTGATCCACGACTGATCCACTTCTCAATTTGGTTGTATATCTGAGCATGTGCTTCTACTATTACCCCACGGATACCAGCATCATTGATCAAAACAGATTGTGTGCTATAAAAGGTAGCTGTCTCGTATACGTAACCATCAGGTTTATCAAGTACGAAAGTTATGTTTAAAGCTAATTGGGCCTTAAAGGTATTATGGTCGTGGAGCTCTTCCTTAAACTTTTCGGTAGTTTGTTTACGCACACTGGCAAGGAAAACAGCTGGATCCGCTCCTAGAGGATTATCATCGGGAACATCCATCTTCCATCCTCGTAAATAATTCTTTAAAGGACGTACTCGGATAAATGTTAGTATATGCTCAGCCATGATATAATACCTTATAACAACACTCCTCTAATAGGTCGTTGAAAATGTAATAAATTCACTATAAACCAAATGTTCACTTGTATAATCTGTGTGGTATTAATACGTACTAAGATAACAGCATATGTTAATATCGTGAAGTAAAGAATATATGTTAGTACCATGGATGTATATACTGTATACTAATCATTCCTCTAATAGGTGTTAAAAATGTAATAAATGTAATAAATGTAATAGGACAGATATACTGTATAATTTCGTTACTCTAATAGGGTGTTGAAATGTAATAAATTCACTATAAACCAAGTGTTCGAACAAATGTTAATATGTGCTCATCATTGATGTAATACCTTATAACTACACTACTTTAATAAAACGTATAAATACAATAAATGAACTATAGTAGTAAATAATACCTTATAAACATGTTTCTCTAATAGGGTGTTAAAATGTAAAAAATACAACGAAAAAAAAGTACAACAAAACTGCTCTAATCCGGAAAAAAGCGGTAGAAACCGGTCTCTTAATATAATGTATAAATACAATAAATAAACTCTAGTAGAATACAATATGCCGTGTTTTGGACCACATTCCTGAAATTCCTAAAATTCCTAAAATTCCTTATGACATTGTTACATTTTTATTGTCCGAACCCGAAGGGTGAGTGACATATAAAAATGTAACAATGTCATAAGGAATTTTAGGAATTTCAGGAATGTGGGCCAGAACCGGCATATGATATACTACTCCCGGTGACTGCAGTTCAGGAAACCATAAAAGCCTGGTCAACTTGGAGTTGCTGCAGACAGGTTGCATCATTCCAATTTTTGACCCGGCTTTCCCGGTGAGCCTGGTACAGTTTAACCGTAAAAGCCTGGTAAGCCTGGTGATGAAGTTCCATAAATTTTTTTATTGAAGTTTTGACCGAGCTTTCCTGGAGAGCCTGGTCTACTAGAAAACCCTGATTTTGATAATTTTATTGATTGCAATTATTTCAAGTTTTGACCCGGCTTTCCTGGTGAGCCCGGGTATAAGCCTGGTACGAAGTCCCATTAATTTCATTCCAATTAATATAAATGACCCAGCTGAATCCTGGAGTTAGCCCAGTATACTGGAAAACTGTAAAAGCCTGGTTAACATATATTAGCCCCCAAAAACACTTCTATACTCCAAGTTTTGACTCTGCTTTCCTCAGGAGAGTCCGGAGTACTGGAAAACCGCAAAATGCATGCATTTGAGCGGAGGTTTAAAATGCTGAGTTTGAAATGAGAATTTAAAGTTCCACAATTTCCTTCAAGTATTTAAAAGCTGTAAATCCTGGTACAGTAAAAATGGAACTAAAAAGCCAGAACTTAATTGGAATATCTAATTTCACGTACAGACCTTGCTTTCCACGACAACATTATTAGTACAGGAAAACAACAAAGGCTGAAATTATTATGACTTCTGAGAATATGCCAGATAAGTAAATGCACATTAACTTGTGCAATATGATTTTTGTGTAACTTTCTCTGGGAGTACCTAATCAAAGTCCAAAAACTTTGACCCCTCAGCAACTATATCGGGTGCGTTATGGGTTAACCGTAATACAGTTAAACTGTTCTACATTGTATATATTTCTTGAACTTTGAATATACTACACAGCAACACAAATCTTCCCCGAGTATATATATATAATTATATGTATATACTACATGTTTAGCCATCCTATAAAAGATAATAATCAGTTATTATAAATTTAATTGGTATAACATTTCTTTCGAAGAATAACATGTGCTACTGCATACTGTTTCATATCCATGGCATATTTATTGTCCTCAACACTTTCCTTGTTCCCAATTTTCTTCCACTTAATATCTAAATCCTTTTAACAATATAGTTTAAAATCTCCTATAAATGGTATTTAATAAATGCAAGAAATAATAATTATTAAAATAGTAAATACTTTTCACCTAAAAAGTCTATTATTACAAATTTACAAAAAGCCGACACTCAAGTCATGAGTCACTGCTTTTCGAGAAATTCTTATACGATAAGCTGTTAAAGTCACTGCTGGCTACAATATTTTATTAATGCTAACTATTGATAAAAATAAATATGAAAAGTACACTTGTGTTTACCTTAATACATCATAATATTAATAACCATGTCATGTGTTCTGAACTTCAACTCACAGAAGCGTAGATTTCATATTAAACTTTCTCCAGGAAAGAGGAACTTTGGTGACTGGCTGAAACATTATGAGACTTATGCAGAAATGAAGTACAAATTACCAGTTGCATGAGTTGGCCGGCAGTATATTTAAACGGCTTCACGTCCACGAGGAAAAACCACGAGTAACATCATTGCTCAGCTGCGATCGATCGAGTGGACTCGTTTCCGCAAGAAACGGCAAAGTCCTGATACAAATCATTGCTGGTTGCAATGTCAAGGCTTCATGCAACCAGAAAACATATGATATACACACTATGCATAACTCGCGCGGTCACAACACGAAAAAGAGGCCAGTAGGTCCTCTGGAATGTTGAAGTTGAAATGCTAGCAGGAAGTGTGAAACGTGTTGAACATGATTGTTTAGTTGAAAAATGTTTCTTTATAGTACAACCAGCCAGGCGCATAGCAAATTAACGGCATTGTTTCACTCCACATTCCTTCAGTGCATTTCACAATCTCCCGGGCGCTTCAATTTCAACATTCCAGAGGACCTACTGGCCTCGTTGACATGCTAGTTACCAGGACTTATGCATAGGGTCTATAGGTTGGTGTTAAAGTTTGTGGGTCGTCACAGGAATAAAAGTGAGATTGCATGCATGACTCCATGACTCATGAGAACCAGTTCTGAGTTCTGACAGGCCCAGACTCGGGTGTTAAAATGCCCTTACGTGCAAGGTAGACACAGCAAAACAGTTGAAGAGGAGTTGGTTGACCAGTTAATTGGCGTATAAGATTCCTCGAATACATAGCCAGACCATTTCGCAAATTAATCCTCAGATAAAGCACTGATCCGGCCGGCCAGCTCTGGTAAAGTTCTCAACAACAAACAAAGATGGCGGCCACGAACTGATCCCAGGATGCATTGCTTATCTAAAGACCGCTGACGCGAATCGTGCGGGCACAGCGCGCCATTTTCAAAACTAACGACTTCGATTCGGCGTGTCTTGTATATTGTGGCTTCCAGACTGAGCAAAGGGTTTTCAAAACACATGGGAGATAACAAAACTATAAAGGTAAGATGTGATCATTCAATTGTTGTGGATTGTAACAAGACAAGAGCCCATCTGGGCTTTCACTCGGGCCACATGAGATTGAAGATGAAATACACTTTCATTTGAAATCCTCTTAGTATCAAGTCGTGCTTTAATTCGCCAGTGAGAACGTCAAAAAAACAGACTGGTTTATTAATCGCTTTTATGGCATGACTATGATAACGCAGGATTCGAACAACAGAATACTGGCAATTCAAGTGTATAAATGCAATACAATGACATATTCAGACTTTGAATTTGATTGAAAATAGATCAAAAACTCGGGGGAATGTCCGGCTAAAACTGTATGAATAAATGTGAAATGAAACATAAATTTCATAGCAAGAAAAAAAATTGTAATTCCTATAAATGAGAAAGCTCTTCTATTAAGCCGCTTCTCATATACACAGACTGTTTCACAAAAAAAAACATTTGCGCTTATCGACACAAGAATTCAGTTGACCTTTCAAATAATTTATTCTGAGGTACGCATACTCTAAATCACAGATGTTAAATAAAGCGATAATTAGAAGAAAAAGTACATTAACAGACAAACTGAGAGGAAATTTATTCAAATCAAAAAGAGTTTACTTACAGTACTTACGTAACTGAACTTTCGTTTTGGATCTTTTGGTAGTTTCATCTTCAATCTCATGTGGCCCGAATGAAAGCCCAGATGGGCTCTTGTTCTGTCGTAAAACATGCCTTAGCTGTACAAGACCGCCCACGATGGAATAGATTTCTGACAATGACTCATTGAAAGTGATATCTCCTTGTCTCGCCTTGTCTGAGAGCTTTGAACTTTCTTATCTGAGCGCGCCTGACGAGATCTAACCTTTGATGATAATTCGATACCCGTTGATATCCAAACGTGTTTGGATATTGTATTTCGCTTACGTTTCTAAATGTACATTGGTCTGTCCAAACAGCGCTGATCGAATGTATTACGGCTCCTGGTTGTTCATGTATTTTTATGGTCAACAAGAGCGCCAGTTGAAATATCCTGAGCCTGTTGGAAGGCTTTCGCCCTCGCGGGTCGACCATTTTGATTTACTGTATTAAATTCTGTAAATACATTAACCTGGCGATTGTTGCGTGACCAGCACAGTGCAATCTGATTGGTGTGAATTTGACCTTTAACGCATGCGCAGATCGCGTGCTACACTGAATAAAAAAATTTTTTAAAAAAATAACGACTTGCATTTTAAGACTCGGCGCTGCCACAGGCAGCCCGAGTAAAAAGAGAATATCGCGCTAAGTTATCATACTTTTAGTTCAGCTGTTGTTTGAACGGTTTCGTTTGAACAACGGTTTCGATACACGCCTTTCATAAGTTTTACTTCCGGTTACGAAAACGAGGCTCCAGGTGGTTTGAAATCCAAGATGGTGGACAACTGCACAGTCTCAGCTAGAAAGTACCTCCGAAAATACTCCCAAAAGTATGTTATTCAGTAAATCATACCTGTGTTTGGTTTTACAATCACTGTATTTATGTCCATGTGTTAAGTCTGCATTATTTTAGTATATTGTTTAGCGCACAGAAAAGTACTTTTCTACTTGATCAAGTCATCAGTCATTTCCGAACAATGTACACCCGACAGGTTGCAAATCTAAAAAAACGTTTGCAGCTTACAGAGGACGATATTAATTATTTCAGGGGCATCTTTCCGTCGAAGATATCTAAGCTAACTTAAAGGAGTCGGAAATATCTTCTGCCTAAAGTAAATTAGTATTGTGGTCTAAAATTGAGGCAAAGTGATTTATGAGGTTCAAAGCAAATTTTAGTTTATTTCTGATAGGCTGTTTAATATAAAGCTCATGTCATATCTAATCTCTTTTGCTATTTAATACAGCAAGTGAAGTGCTATCGATGGGAAATGTAACTACTGTTCACCTAACAGAAAACAAACATTGGAAAAAGCTGGAGTCAACTGATAAGATGCAGGCAACGAGTATACTGAAACAGCAGCCATTATACTGGATAACCATCTGGCATCCAGACATAGTTCCAGTTAGAATATGGTTTATCCGTTCATAGTTCCCCAAAGCTGTTTTCACTTAAATTTTGTACAGAACTTTTACATTAATAAAGAATGATAGCACGTTTTCCTTCCCCTATCCCTACCCATTATATGGTAAATTCTATTTTTTCATACCCTTTTTTCACATTGTATACAATTCATACCCTACCCTTCAATGTATATTCCCTGACTTTGTATCACTTACATTATTGTGTAACAGCATATGGTATTGATTTTATTATTCATATACCATTAAAATAAGTTTATTTGTAGTTAGAATATATCTAGCAGAGGCTTTTTGAATGGAATTCAAATTTCTAACACTACCATTTTGTACAGAATATTCTTTTGTGCAATTATTGATAATTTGATAATTATATATAATGAAAAGCTTAGCACAAACCGATTGTAATTAGTAGTGGTTCCTATTCCCCTATCCCTGCATGCTCTGTGTGGTATATTAGCTCACCCTATCTAGGGTTTTAGCCAGTCAAATAAGGGGAGATGGGGCAGGGGTGCCATTAATGCCCTCCTTTCCCCAAGCAACTTCCCCCACTCCCTTCCCCAATTAACTCTCATATCATCAGGCCACCACATTGTTATATCAGTTATTGTTTATTTAGCAGCTCTCACTACTCATAATTTTCCTTTTTTTTAGTGTTTTTCTCATTTCTGATTTTGCTTCACCTTACCCCAAACCTTCTGGGCTAAAACCCTGCTATCCATACACACATTATCACTCATCTTATGATTCCCCCAATTTCATGTGGACTAATTTTAATATCACCTTCAACCACCACTTAGTTAACACCTATTTTACCAATTAATAGTTGTAATATGTTTGTTACAATTTATTTAGTACTTAATGTTTTCATATTTTTATTGACCTGAATTGCTTGTATAGCCACTGTTTATAAGTGGTATTCCCTTCCCATATTACTGCTAGCCTCAATTAAACATTTATTTCAGTAAATGATATTTCTCCCTTCTCTCAAACATCATAAAAATCATACTAGACCTGAAATATTTTAGAAGATGAGAATCCTGACTGTGTAGAAACTAATATTATTTTATATTTCCATGAAGAAGAAAAACGAGCAGGTTTTTCAATAGCGGTCGGTTGAATCTGTATTTTCATCGTTTGACTGATGCCCATTGATTGAATATCATCAACAGTCTTTTCTTCATTCTGGTAGCTCGATCTAGCTATCATTGTTTCCAAGAGCCAGAATTATGCTTGAAGATTTCTCTTCTCTTAGGTACAATGTACATTGACACCAAGGGAATGCCTGTGCCTAATACGACGCCTGCATGATGCCCGCATACTTCAAATATCACTTTTCTGGGTGCTTCTTGGTGAAGCAGATTCATTGTTTGATTCATGTTTCTGGGGATAGGGTTCTTTGTATTTCAGGGTATTGTTTTGCATTAGAAGACAATAGTTTTCTTTGTGTTACACATGTCGGGATCTGTAACACCAAGAAACCCCCACTTCCCTCAAAGTTATACATTAACTGAACAACCATACTTCAAGCAACCGTATCAGCCAACACTTTCTCAGTTTTGGGTCGGCTTACACTACAAATCACATCTCAAGAGTTATTCCAGTACCTAGTGTACACAGCAATGCAGTATTTCATACGGCATGTGCTTTTTGTGGTACTGATCTGTGGAGATATTCAAAAAAAGTTAATAGTTTAAAAGTTTCATCCGCGCTCTTTCGGTATTTTGCCCAAAACGTGGACGTTTTTCATGCAAATCATCAGTTAATATACGGTAGACTATACATGAACATAAATACAGTGATTCTGAAGCCAAATTCAGGTACGATCTACTAAATAACACACTTTTCGAGTCCTTTTCGGAGGTACTTTCTTGCCGAGACTGAGCAGTTGTCCGCCATCTTGGATTTCAAACCACCTGGAGCCTCGTCTTCATGACCGGAAGTAAAACTTATGAAAGGCGTGTATTGTCCTTGTGGTCTTCATTATTTGAAAGCTTTTAACTTGTGACTTATCCATTTTAATGACCAAATCCATACAAAAAGGTTTACCATGTTTATGTAGAGTGAATCTTTTAGCAAAAGGATCGATCGAAATCGCGTATTACTGACTACTTTTCGAAGAGAGTGAAATGTCTCACACCTATCAAATATGTTAGCCCGAGGGGGGAGGGGGCGATTTGACAGGCAGGGCTACCCTGAGGATTGGGATTTTGACAGACGCTGCCTGCCCACGGTGGGACTATTTATAGCAAACATAAGATGGGACAGATACAGTACAGGTATTTCATGTTTTTATACATAATAAATTATTTGCAATTCAAACAAATTCAGACAATACTTTAAAATTCTTCAAGTTTTCGTTTCTGTAAATTCGTGGACATTGTGAAGTTGCACTTTGTGCATGTGAAATTTCACTTTATAGCTCGGCCTAGGAGAAATAAAATTTCACCTTCAAAACTTGACAGAAGTAAAATTTCACTTTTTAAGGGATACATTATTTTAGTTCACCACATTACAATCTTTTCGAAAAGTACCGGTATGTGTAGAAATAGAATACTATACGATTTCGGAAAATAACTGTTGCTATGTACATTGTCATCCCTCATATTTAGTAAACTATAACATCTAACTGTCTTCTATTATAGGCACAGCACTTTATGTCACTTGATGACTTGCAAGTGCTTGAACAGGAGAGGTCTATCAATTGCAGATCAAATCAAGAACATGAGCTGCATGTAGAAATTATGTGTGGATTCGGTTTTAGTGAGCCAGTGCACTTAATGAGGCTATGAAATCTAATTGACATTAAATAATTTATAATAGCAAGTTTGCAATTATTTTAATTCTGCCATGTTATATGGTAGAGGTCTTTTATTAGATTTTATGTTACCAGACTGTAGCCAGGTGTTTTATAAATCATACCAGAACAGCTTATAACCAGGATTTTATCGTGTATTATAACAAACTGGTTATACAGTACTATAGGCCATTTCAGCTGTTTTGAGCCCTCCATCTCTTTATTAAATTGATTGAAACCGGCTGACTACTGTAAAAGCTCTATTAAGTCTGGACCCCTCTCTAATAAGCCCACATATTAACACTAATTTTTAAATAAGCCTCCTCTCTATATTAATTTAGCTCCCCCTTCCCCTCCTAACCAATCTTAAAAACAAGACTTGTAGAGACTATTTTATTAACATCCCCCACATACAGTTTCATGTGAGTAGTATTGGCAGAACAGTACTGACTGTGATTTTACCATTATGGTTTCACTTGAACTTGAACCCGGAATTACCGGGCTTTTGGTGCCTGGGAATGATTATATTTGCAATCGTGGCTGCCAGCTTTCTGGCAACTTAAGTAGAGCTCAGGAACCTGAATGTACATGTACTTACAAAATGCGTCATAGGAAACAATTTGCATTAGTATTTTCTGTGTATGTCAGCAAATGATGGCAAGGTATACATGTATATAATATGTAAATTTGTAAAAAGCAGTCAAGAAAGTTCTGTTCTTATTGTAGAAAATGTTTTTAGAAATGTTTTCATCAATTTCTGAAATACACAAGATGCGAGGTTGAAGCAAAACAAAAAGTAAACTTAGGTATAAAGCAATGTAATAGTTATTTAATTTATATTTTCACATATTTATAAGCATTTTAATTGAAGTATCTTGGTTAAGGGCTGCTGTATAATTGTCTGATTAAAACATTTTTTTATTATTATACTGAGGAATTGTACATTATATAACTGCTTATGGGTTTTAAACTTCAACCAGGTTTAAAATTAAATGGGCGGTAATGATCACTAAAAGTAGCCTGCTTTAACCAGGGTTTTACCAGGCTTACCGAGCTTTAACCAGGGTTTTACCAGGCTTACCGAGCTTTAGCCAGGGTTTTACCCGGCTTACCGAGCTTTAGCCAGGGTTTCACCGAGCTTTAACCAGGGTTTTACCGGGCTTACCGAGCTTTAACCAGGGTTTTACCGGGCTTACCGAGCTTTAACCAGGGTTTTATCAAGCCTTACTTGAGGTTATCCAGGTTTTCTTTTAAATTGACCGGGTTACCTGGGTTAGCCAGGTAACCCCGGTAAATTTCTCATTGGGTAAAGCCTGGTAAAGCCCGGTAAACTTACCGGGCTACCCCAGTATTTTAACCAAGCTTTAACCCCGGTAAACCCCGGAATTACCGGCCTTTTGGTACCTGGGAGTTTCCACATGATGCGAAAAATGGTTTGAGTCCATAGTTCTCGATATTCACAGTTTTAATATGTTGTCTGCTATTTAGCGTGAGATAAGATCGCATGAACCGTATCGAATCTTTTGGAGTTTTGATTTCAGCTTTTTTACTTAATCACTTTGTGAGGAGTTAATAAAACATCCAAACGAAGTTTACGAAATTTTTATTCGAAAATTCGACGTTACGAAATTTCTATTCAAAATCCCTTATCGAAATTTCGAAGTGTTTTCGGTAAAACTCGCAGCACTTAAACAATGAAACTTTTGAATTTTCGACGTATTTTCACAAGTATCGTATTTATGTCATTTCAAAGTTACGAAATTCGGCAAAATTCGGTTGCGTTACTTTCGAACAGCACTGTAGTCAAAGGAAATACTGAAATTAGAGACACCCTAGATATTGCCAATGCTTTTAATGATTATTTCTCGGCCATTGGAAATAAACTAGCTGATGCAGTTCCATTCACCGATAAATCGCCTTTGGACTTTATAAATGAATCACAGCAAAACAGTTTTTATCTCTATCCAGTGACCTCAAGTGAAATACAAAAGGCGATAAATAGCCTTAACCCATCAAAAGCAACAGGACCATCGAGTATTCCTACAAAATTACTAAAAGTACTTAGTGTATGCTTGTCTAAGCCACTAGAAATAATGTTTAATTGTTCCTTTTCCTCTGGAGTTGTACCAGGCTTTTGATTTCCATTTATTTGCTGATGATTCTAATTTATTTTGCTCGCATAAGAACCTCTCTGAACTAGAATCTTTAATTAATGACATTTTATTCAATTGTTAACACGTGGCTATCTTCAAATAAGTTATCTCTTAATATTGACAAGACAAATTTTGTTATTTTTCACCCACCTAAAAAAAACACTAATGCACTCAGTTAATTTGCACATTAATAATAAGGTTATAAGGCAGGAAAATACTGTTAAATATCTTCCGTTGGCCTTTGCTTATACTGCAACCTGAATTGGAAATGTCAAATTCAACAAGTATAGCCAAGAAAATTAAACGAAGCATAGGAGTCCTGTAGACAATCCGTAATTTTGTAGGTCCTAAAATCCTTACTCAGCTATATAATTCTTTAATCTATCCTCATCTAACTTATAGCCTGACTACATTTGTATTTGGGGAAACATATAATTATAACTTGAATCCAATTGTTATACACTGTACTACAGAAAAGAATTGTGAGGATAATTATATAAGTTTGATGAGCATTCAAGTCCTCTATTCAAACTTCTTGGTATCCTAAACTTTACTGATTTAATTTCTTTGTATAATTCATTATTTATGTATGACTAGTATAATCAATACCTTTCAACAGTCTTCAATAGTTTTTTTACACCTGTAAATAAAGTGCACAATTATAATACAAAACGCCTCAAATTCACATTTTATTTGCCCTCCATAAGAACCAACTTTGGAAAGTTCAATATTCGCTATATAGAATACAATTAATACATGAAAATACTAAATCATTGAAAAAATCAGCCTTTAAAAAACGGTATCTTCTTTCTTAAGTACATATTGACATGATTGACTTTCAACTGTTGACTTTCTTTTTCTAACTATTACTACTATATTTATCTCTATTTATTTTGTTTATTTATTTCATTTTAGTTAAGTTATCATCTTTTTTTCCGTCCCGCATTATTAATATTAATATAATGAATGTATTTTAAAATGTCCTTAAGCTATTTTTAATACTTTTGTTAGTGCTATTTAGCTCGATTAGCTTTAGCTTTTTCTAAATAGCCAGTACTCTAGGTTTAGTTTTAAATAATTAAAAAAATGTTTTTAATTATGTAATACATTAGGTATGATATAAAGTTGTTGTTGTATCTATGAGTTATATTATTTAAGTTTATATTTCGAATATGCTAATGATGTGACGTCAAAGGAGGCATTTAAGGGGCTTTCATTTGTTCAAGCAGGGGATTGGCAAGCTTGTGGGGAGGGGGTTATGTTGTTTTGAGATGCTTGGTGGGGGGGAGGGGTTGAAATTCACAGAAGGCTTATGCAAGGGGGGGGGGGGGGGGGGGTTATTTAGTACTACTAATGTTGAAGGCTTATACTTTTATATATATGCAAGTGTGTCACTTTACACATGTTTTAATAGCAGGAATGAAAGCTTTGCTCATTGCAGCTCACTAAAGGTACAGACACATGCTGCAACATTGCACACAATTTTTACAGCAATTGTTGTCACATGCAATTTGTTGCATACAATGTTGTCAATGCAATGTTGCAGCATGTGTCTGTATGGCAAGATTATCAACCTGGTCATGCTGGGGTAGAATGATGGTAGTAATGGAAAGAGGGGGGGTTACAAAATCTCAGATGAAGGCAAGAGGGTTGTGAAATGTTTTAAGTATCATGGAGAGGGTGGATCATATTTTCAGCACACACCTAGCAATTTTGCAGACCCCCCCTATCACTTTCACCTATTCACTTTATGTAGAATCAATATTAATGACATAAAATTTGACCTTGACATGTAGTCACACTTAATTTAACACACTCACTTGATTTGACAGCTGTTAAAATGGCATCCTCTTGGATGAGACATTGTTTAAGAAGTGGAACTAACTCTTTCCATGGTTTACTGGTATCTATGAAAAGAAACAAAATTAGGCTTGATGTTGACGTAAAAAAAAGTGCAGTCATCAGTTTTTAATATTTTGTAAGTTCATCTGCTAAAGTTGTGGTGCAAAATAATAATAATAATTCCTAACGACAATCATAGAAATACAATACAATCATTAAATAATTAATTAATTAAATAATTAATGTTTGATATGTAGCAAATAGTTAATGAAATAAAAACCAAGCATATGTAGTTTCGCCCAACTAGAACAATTTTTTGATGTATTTCTCGAACAAATAAGTTCAGTGGGGGTTAAGGCGGTTTTTCTCACTTTTTGCTTGACTGCATGGGGCCTGGGCAACTGTTTAACATTAATTTAGTTGTTCTGTGTTTAACTTGAAAACTTCACTAGAGAGATTGAGTATCGGTACATGTGCATGTTGTAGGTTGTTTTAAAACAACCTACATGTACATGTAGGTCATTTTTATTTTTAGGGTCTTTTAAATGTTGGATAGCATTATATACATCTGGTGTTTATAGTGACCTATTATATAACACCCAAAATTAGTCATCACCAGTTGTTGACGGTTAGGGTGGTTTTGAAATGTAGGGTTACTGGTTTTAGATTAATTAGTGCACTGTCAGGACCATTAAAGAAGCATAATATAATAACTGTCTGTTGTTTAGAGACTTAGTTCTAAACACCCAAAAATAGTGAGAAATTGGCTTTACTGAGGTTACTGTTAGGGTTATTTAAATGTTGGGTTAGGGTTTGAATTAGTTCACAGGACCATTACATTGATTTACAATAGCATTAGGAATGAGTTTGCTTGGAGTGGATGTTAACTGGCTTTAAGAAATCTGCTTGTTATTGGCACTTAAATGTTCTGCATGGAAACGGCAAAGTGAAAACATTAGTGTTGATAACGTTTTGAGTTATTTCTATGTAAGTTCTCAATCATTAATTTTATCCATTTTTGCATCTTTTCACATCCTCTGGGCAATTCTTTGATGAGAGAACAAGATAATATAAGATAAAATTATATTGAGCAACTTCCATTTTTTTCTAGTCAGTGAATCATACTAACAAGTATGAGCCAGTTACTCCAAGATCCTCTGCACTCATTACTTTACTGAGATACTATTTAGCTCTTGAATCATAGAAATCTTCTAGATACAATGTTAGAGGTATTCACTTTTCTTATGCCTTTATTTTAACTCAGTGATTACTCTGTAAATGTCAGTTCGGTTGACACATTTTGTTTGGAAGTATGAGTGGAGCTATAATAAAGTCTATAAACAATGTATTTTTATGGATTTATATAGCTTTCTTACTTCCCTTGAGTTTCTGCAGCTTTCATAAAATAATGCAGAGTCAACACAAACTTCATCTGTGTTACAGTTTGGTCTGGGTTAAATAATTATTGCCCATGTTATACTTTCAAAAGATTTCGTTAGCAGTATGTATGAGTGCATAACAAGAGGGACTGGGTTTGACGATTAGTCACTTATAGAGTTAATGGTAGTGTTCAAATCAACAAGCTCTTCTGTGGCGCATTGCGTTAATCAATGGGATCATTGAGTAACGGTAGTTAAGCCTGATTGGGCAAGTGGATGGGTGATGGCGAAGGTAAGTAGAATAGCAAGATACATCAAGGGGGACAAGGAAGAATAGGGAGATTGGAATGGGAAAGGGAGGGAGAAAGTATCTAAGGGAGGGGTGTGTGATTTTTTTCTTTTCTTTTCTTTTTAAATCCCCCCCCCCCCCCAAAAAAAAAAAAAATGAATCCCCAAAAAATCCTTTTTTTAGAATCACTGATATTAGGTTAACCTGAAATGAAAAAACATTTAACATACAACATCTATGATTCACAATTGAAATATTTTCTCTTTCTTCAACAAAGGAAAAAGGTCGCAATCTTGAATCTTAATTTATATAGACCCTCTCTTAGTAAAGTCTGTATAAAGACCCCCTCCCCCCCCAAAAAGGTCATTCCTTATAAAATCAAGGACTTCACAATGAATCTTTATAAAAACCCTCATTCATACAGTGAAAATCTGTATAAAGACCTGTGTGGGTAACCTCAGCTCTGTACTCTTAACTGAACATGCCAGTGATGCACAACATAGCTATATATAAACAAGTAATTTCATCAAAATGAGCTACATTTGTATACGGGACCCTTCCAAAGGTGTCAGTTAAGATTGGGAAAGGAGGATGAGGCTCGCTGGACACTGTGTAAGGCATGAAGAAGAGGAAGCATCAAAACTTGTGCTATGGCAGCCGCATGGAGGGAGAACCAACAGAGGAAAGTGGAAGAGGACTTATATTGACACATTGCTTGATGACACTGGGTTAGCAACAACTGGAGAAATAATAACTGCAATGATGGACAGAAGTGACTGGAGGAAGAGGATTCATATGGTCCGGGCTAGCGCCCGACCTAACTAACTAACTACTCATCAAAATTTCTGATTTTTTTATCTTTTAGAAGTCATTTATAAAATTCATCTCCGTGTTATATCAGATCTCGGCCCTCTGATCTTTGTATGCCGATATAACGTGGCCACTCATTTTACAAATATCACTTATAATACTTATAAGAAGTGTTACCATCAGTAGCTCGGTCAAATTGAAGACTCTTTAAAAAAAAATAGTTTTGTTATAGTATATAGGCTGTATTTCAGCAAAGCTGGTGGGGCCTGCTTTCAACTCCACACACACTCCCCACTACATTCATATATTTATATACATACTACTCTCAAACTCACATGTTGATTTTTACCGGAGAACCTGAAGAAAACCCTTGTGGCAAGGGAGAGAACAACACAACAAACAAACTCAACTCACATATGGCACCAAGTCCGAATCGAACGTGGGCTGCAGTGGTGAGAGGTGAGCGCTTAACACCGCTCTGCTACCCATAATCTTACCATTCTCTACAGCATCCAACTCTGCCTGGTTAGCACCAAACAACTTCATTGCATTGCATGAATCTTGCCAGTTGGGTGTAAAGTCAGCAGTCTTCAACCTGGCATCAGTAGCATGGCAGATCAACTCATTGCGTATCTTCCGCAGTTTATCTAACTCGTTGTTCTCTGGGGTTCCTGGAGGAACAAATCCCAGAGATGAATGCATGAGGACTTGTGTAAGGATAGTGAAATCCCATTTCGTAGTGTCTCCTGACTGCACTTTGAGCCTTTCATGATAACCAAGTTTCAGTCCTCCAGCAGTGAGAAGTTGAATGCCATCAGCTGGGCTGTCTGTCCAGGGTGTCCCTGTTACAGCAAGCCACCTTGTCTTGAAATACTGACGTAGAGTGTTGTTACCAACTCGGAAGAGAAGGAGTGTCAGACAGGAGAAGTTCTCCCTGTAAAATTATACATGTAGTATCTGATACACTTCTATCAAAGCTGATGACATGCCAAATTAAATGTAGACAGATCAGCATAGAGTTACCAGTAATATTATTGGTCATATTTCTATTAGGAGTGATCGGATGTGTGCAAGAGAAGCCTGAGGCATAAGTGCATGATTTAAAAACATTGAATAAAATTTTCTCCTTTAACTTTCAATCTGGTCAGCTAAGATATCCCTTGAAATGAAAAACAATTGGGCACTTAAACCAAGCAAGTGAACAAGCTTAGAAGTTCTACTATACATGATTGTTTTGGGAGGAGGGGGAGAGGAGTGGACATGATTAGATGTCATGTTGTAATTATACCATGGTAGCCTCGGATTCTTTTGTTCTCCGAGGCACATTTAAACCACTAATTTTCCCTGATGGCAGGGATATTTAGAAATATGCATTGTCTAGCAATTTCCCGCCGGGAAATTTCGAGACAATGCATATTTCTAAATTTCCCCTGCATGCGTAATGAGGGAAAATTAGAAGAGAATGCAGGCTGGAAGTGAGAAGGTCAAAAGCATCAACTCCTGCTCCCCTCTGGCACAACTAGCCCTGCGCTCCCGGATGAAAAATACTGAATCCAAACTGACCTGTCTTCATCATAACCTTCAACGTAATCCATGTGGGATCACGTATTTCAATCTGCATATTCTTCTCTTAATTTCTCAAACCCGCTTCTTCCATGTGGGATACTTAAAACCATAAACGTGACGTAATTAAAATCCATTCATGCTCTTTGAATATTTAGTCAACCGCATAATTACATTGTATTTTAGTGTTATTCTTCTCAAAAACAACACGCTTTTCCCCAGGGGAAGCCAGGGTCGTTTAATCAATGGCGCTCAGTCAAGCATTAAACAAAACGTTTTCGAAAGCAACTCGACTGCGACGTCTTTAGTTTCGGCAGAGAAAACTAAACTTCTCAGAGATTTGTTTCGTTCCTCGGCGATCATGGTATAACAAACTTATACCATGGCATTTCGGGGTATTAGTGATTTAAATTGCCCCGAGAGCCGAGGGAAGATTTGTAAAAGTCCCGAGGCCGCTTTCATGCCATGGTATAACCTATAATTATAACATTGTAATTTAATTCAACTTTGTACTTTCTTAGTTTTGGGAGTAAAAAGGTGATCAAATTGTGCTTTATATTTTTAAGTTAGGTTAAATGGGACTTGTAGTCAAACTGTACTGTACTGTACAAAACTTTACAATATAATATTTACACAGGATAGCTCCATCAATGCAAATGCACTGATATCAATGGGGGTCCTGTCAAATAATAAAATATATACCTATTATGGGATCTACACAGGATGCATGAATTTATACATATCACCACCAATGGCAAACTTGTGGATGTAAAGTGTGTTTTAGTGTGTTCTCAAGGGTAAAGATGTGGAAATGTTCACAGTTTAAGTTATTATTGGATTGGAGAAAGAAGACCGTACTTATCTAGATGCTGGTACAACTGATGATAAACTGCTTTCTCTGCCACCTTCGAGATTACTGAAAGAATTTATATTGGTCTAGATTTAATTATCCAATTTTTCTCTTTTTCTGGATTTAAATAATGGTACCACTGATCTGGATATCTTCCATTCATCAGGTACAGTACAAGTGGTAAATGATAGATTAATCATTGTGGGGTTGGCTAGCAGAAACAGATCATGCTCCATCTATGAGTAAGTGGCTAGGAATATTATCTAAGCCAGTCACCTTGTTGACTTTACGTTTTCTCATCAACTTGTAAACAAAGTCTGATGTTATTGGTTTCAATTCAAACACCTCATTAATGAAAGGTACTTGATTTGTAAACAGAGAGAATTAAGGTTCTCTTGAAATTTGTAATCCTTGACTTAACTTAGCCGCAATGTTCTTAACAATACACATAGAGCAGAAAATAATACTGATTACCAGTAAAGCTTCCGCTGTATCACCCTTGTCTGTCATAATACTATCACCATCCTTGATAGAGGTTACCATTTTTTAGTACGTTTTTCGTTAGGAAGAACTCTATTTATAGCTCTCCAGAAGGACTTACAATCATCATGTTATCCTGGATGAGTTTCCAATTAAATAAGTTGGCTTTAGAGGACCTCACTTTGAAATTTACACTGTTCCTACTGTATTAAAAGTACAAAATTTATTTTGTACTCTAAGTGCTCCAAAAGACCTCTCTATTGGTCTCTCTCACTTTTCCCAAGAAAAAATCCAGTTCCTGCATTAGTTTCTTTAGAGAGGAGGTCAAAACAATGGTCCTGGCTAGGGACCCAATTTTAGGGGGTGGGGTATGACCCGACACCACCAACCTTTTTGGATAGTGAGGGAGGGAGGTTGTACCCGAGACCTACCACCTTGTTGGCTGGTGAGAGAGGGGGGTTGTACCCGAGACCCACCACCTTTTTGGCTGGTGAGAGACGGGATTGTACCCGAGACCCACCACCTTTTTGGAGCTGGTGAGAGAGGGGGTTGTACCCGAGACCCACCACCTTTTTGGCTGGTGAGAGACGGGGTTGTACCCGAGACCCACCACCGTTTTGGGGCTGGTGACTGAGGGGTTGTAGCCGAGACCCACCACCTTTTTGACTGGCTGGCTGGCTAGGACGACCAACATATGTTATTAAACTACGACGACCGCTCAGATTTAAGATCCAAGGACGGCAATGCTGATGATGACGTGTTGGAATTAATGGTGGTAAATTTGCATATATTTTTAGTCTTACGGATGCTACTCCGCTTCAATGAACTGTTCTTTCCCGTAAAAGAGTATTTCTTTATCCTTCCATGCTTTTCTACTTTTCTGCTGCATGATTTACAAACGGTAACTCTCTCCCTATCTCGAACCGAACGGCAACTCCGGCGAGAGACTGCTGTTTAATTGCCTCAAATATTATAACGATTTGTTCGGGGATTTGTTGCTTCAAAAAGGTATTCACAACATACACATTTAAGAGGCACTTGAGAAGCAAATGGAAGCAGCCAAGTAGGGCCTTAATTTTGACATAATCTCAAATAATTTCTCAAGGCAAGGGTTTGTTTACTTGACCCAACGAACTATTTACAGCCGCCATGGCAGTTATTTGCATTTGTTAAAAATTTAATCCACTTTGACGTCACTGAACGGCATTATTAGACGTCCGGCTCGGCTGGAGAGGAGATGGCTGAAATTCAGGCTATTAGCATTGCCCAAATATGGTGAAAACATGCTTGGAGATATTCATCAAAGTTTTGTGTGCCATTTTCGATTCTGTCATGTGTAGGTAGGTACACATGACAGAATCGAAAATGGCATACAAAACTTTGATGAATATACAGTTTAACGTCAGAGTTTGTTTTGTTATCAGTGTGTTGATTGACTAGTCCCTATGGGTGATTATCCGACAGAAGCTGTCACTTTTATCACCCTCGGTTGAACATTTCCATGAACGTTTTCCTCAGAGAGAGAAACGGTCGACGCTCAGTATGTATTCGCAAACTACAACTTCGCTCGAAGTTGTAATTTGCGAAGTTCTAGCATGACTATTTCCGCATATCCGATATAACACCCAAGGAATTAGTCTGCGTAGCCAGGGATTTACTGTACCGCTGCCGGCTAGGAACAATTTCTGTAGGATATGGCAAACTTCAGAGCTGACCGTGCCGTGTCGCTTTCAACTTTGAAGGATTACAAGTTTCTTTAGACCTGAAAATTTCATCTTCTCGGAAAACTTATTCAAATTTGTTTTTTATCTCTCTTTCTCGCTTTGCTGCCCTCGTTTGTTTTTTGCTGTGTCTCCTCACTACTTTCATCTCCTTTTTTCTGTTTTTGCCTTCATGCTTACAAGATCGCGCAATTAAGATCGGAAAATGTGACAAAGTAGTGGAATACTGAGTTTTACCTACCCTGGTCCCAGAGGTTTTCTAGAGAGAGATAAGTCAGCCGTGGAGAAAGAGCCGCGAAGCAGCTCGCTGATCGCCACTTCGCGCCTCTTTCTCCGCGGCTGTTCTCTCTAGAAAACCTCTGGAACCAGGGTAAGTTTTACCGAATACAACCTCTGTTCTCATCATTACCGCGAATTTCTGGATCATTCATATTAAAAAGCCACAGGGATCATTGGCTGGTTGGTGACTGAAGATTTCATGAGGTGTGAAGTTCTTACGAAACAGCCTCAAAACACTCGGACCGGCGATTACTGCACAATGGATATGATAATTTTTTGGGGATTTTGACGGAAACTTCGACAAAATGAGTATTACTTATTAAGGAACAAACAAAAGCGTCACTCGTAAATGTTTCAAAGTCAAACTTAAAGGATGACTTATGTACAAGCAAAGTAAAAGATCTGCAAACCACGTACACTTTTGAAGGTTGTCATTATCTGATTAACATAGCGCTGTTGAATCAGTCAGAATAACCGCAAAGTGTGAGTATATTTTCTTATGGTGGACACCCGCGAAGGTATACGGTAACCTTAAAGCCTATTTTGGATAGTATTGGGTATTGAAAATGCTTGACTTTGCCTAAGAAGAGAAAGTAGAAGAAAATACAAAGTAACTGATTTACTCTCACGCGTACTCATCATCAGTTAACTACCCATGCAAATAACTGATCGAGTACTAAACAGCGATGCACGCTTACCCAGTGACTATAAGCGAGTTTGACTTGGAGCAAGTCTAGGAACAACAGAACGAAGCTGTCAAAAAACTGGCAATTTGATTCACAGATAGCCCAAGCTTGGGATATGTATAATATTTAACAGCATTTGTATGGGATTTTTTAGTTTTTCATGTACAACGTAAATCTTGAATAAAACTAGACAAAAACCTATACAGTGTCTTCTTGTGTCTGTGCCATATTACAGCGAATTTCAGCAAAATTTCCCCTTATAACCCTAACCCATACGAAGGAAAGACAAGTTAGCCAGAGTTTTAAGGGGAAATTTTGCTGAAATTCGCTGTAACATGGCACAGACATAGTTAAGGAACACAAGAAGACACTGGTGCCAGAGGTGCTCAGGTACGGATATACTGTAATGTGCCGCGATCGAAGGAGTTTTGATTCCCGAAGGAGTTTCATTTTGCGAGAAGACCGTTGAGCCTCTGGTATCCAGGGTAAGGTTTTTGTCGAGTTTTATTCAAGATTTACGTTGTACATGGAAAACTAAAAAATCCCATACAAATGCTGTTAAATATCATACAGTTCCCAAGTTTTGGGAGTAAAAAGGTGATCAAATTGTGCTTTATATTTTTAAGTTAGGTTAAATGGGACTTGTAGTCAAACTGTACTGTACTGTACAAAACTTTACAATATAATATTTACACAGGATAGCTCCATCAATGCAAATGCACTGATATCAATGGGGGTCCTGTCAAATAATAAAATATATACCTATTATGGGATCTACACAGGATGCATGAATTTATACATATCACCACCAATGGCAAACTTGTGGATGTAAAGTGTGTTTTAGTGTGTTCTCAAGGGTAAAGATGTGGAAATGTTCACAGTTTAAGTTATTATTGGATTGGAGAAAGAAGACCGTACTTATCTAGATGCTGGTACAACTGATGATAAACTGCTTTCTCTGCCACCTTCGAGATTACTGAAAGAATTTATATTGGTCTAGATTTAATTATCCAATTTTTCTCTTTTTCTGGATTTAAATAATGGTACCACTGATCTGGATATCTTCCATTCATCAGGTACAGTACAAGTGGTAAATGATAGATTAATCATTGTGGGGTTGGCTAGCAGAAACAGATCATGCTCCATCTATGAGTAAGTGGCTAGGAATATTATCTAAGCCAGTCACCTTGTTGACTTTACGTTTTCTCATCAACTTGTAAACAAAGTCTGATGTTATTGGTTTCAATTCAAACACCTCATTAATGAAAGGTACTTGATTTGTAAACAGAGAGAATTAAGGTTCTCTTGAAATTTGTAATCCTTGACTTAACTTAGCCGCAATGTTCTTAACAATACACATAGAGCAGAAAATAATACTGATTACCAGTAAAGCTTCCGCTGTATCACCCTTGTCTGTCATAATACTATCACCATCCTTGATAGAGGTTACCATTTTTTAGTACGTTTTTCGTTAGGAAGAACTCTATTTATAGCTCTCCAGAAGGACTTACAATCATCATGTTATCCTGAATGAGTTTCCAATTAAATAAGTTGGCTTTAGAGGACCTCACTTTGAAATTTACACTGTTCCTACTGTATTAAAAGTACAAATTTATTTTGTACTCTAAGTGCTCCAAAAGACCTCTCTATTGGTCTCTCTCACTTTTCCCAAGAAAAAATCCAGTTCCTGCATTAGTTTCTTTAGAGAGGAGGTCAAAACAATGGTCCTGGCTAGGGACCCAATTTTAGGGGGTGGGGTATGACCCGACACCACCAACCTTTTTGGATAGTGAGGGAGGGAGGTTGTACCCGAGACCTACCACCTTGTTGGCTGGTGAGAGAGGGGGGTTGTACCCGAGACCCACCACCTTTTTGGCTGGTGAGAGACGGGATTGTACCCGAGACCCACCACCTTTTTGGAGCTGGTGAGAGAGGGGGTTGTACCCGAGACCCACCACCTTTTTGGCTGGTGAGAGACGGGGTTGTACCCGAGACCCACCACCGTTTTGGGGCTGGTGACTGAGGGGTTGTAGCCGAGACCCACCACCTTTTTGACTGGCTGGCTGGCTAGGACGACCAACATATGTTATTAAACTACGACGACCGCTCAGATTTAAGATCCAAGGACGGCAATGCTGATGATGACGTGTTGGAATTAATGGTGGTAAATTTGCATATATTTTTAGTCTTACGGATGCTACTCCGCTTCAATGAACTGTTCTTTCCCGTAAAAGAGTATTTCTTTATCCTTCCATGCTTTTCTACTTTTCTGCTGCATGATTTACAAACGGTAACTCTCTCCCTATCTCGAACCGAACGGCAACTCCGGCGAGAGACTGCTGTTTAATTGCCTCAAATATTATAACGATTTGTTCGGGGATTTGTTGCTTCAAAAAGGTATTCACAACATACACATTTAAGAGGCACTTGAGAAGCAAATGGAAGCAGCCAAGTAGGGCCTTAATTTTGACATAATCTCAAATAATTTCTCAAGGCAAGGGTTTGTTTACTTGACCCAACGAACTATTTACAGCCGCCATGGCAGTTATTTGCATTTGTTAAAAATTTAATCCACTTTGACGTCACTGAACGGCATTATTAGACGTCCGGCTCGGCTGGAGAGGAGATGGCTGAAATTCAGGCTATTAGCATTGCCCAAATATGGTGAAAACATGCTTGGAGATATTCATCAAAGTTTTGTGTGCCATTTTCGATTCTGTCATGTGTAGGTAGGTACACATGACAGAATCGAAAATGGCATACAAAACTTTGATGAATATACAGTTTAACGTCAGAGTTTGTTTTGTTATCAGTGTGTTGATTGACTAGTCCCTATGGGTGATTATCCGACAGAAGCTGTCACTTTTATCACCCTCGGTTGAACATTTCCATGAACGTTTTCCTCAGAGAGAGAAACGGTCGACGCTCAGTATGTATTCGCAAACTACAACTTCGCTCGAAGTTGTAATTTGCGAAGTTCTAGCATGACTATTTCCGCATATCCGATATAACACCCAAGGAATTAGTCTGCGTAGCCAGGGATTTACTGTACCGCTGCCGGCTAGGAACAATTTCTGTAGGATATGGCAAACTTCAGAGCTGACCGTGCCGTGTCGCTTTCAACTTTGAAGGATTACAAGTTTCTTTAGACCTGAAAATTTCATCTTCTCGGAAAACTTATTCAAATTTGTTTTTTATCTCTCTTTCTCGCTTTGCTGCCCTCGTTTGTTTTTTGCTGTGTCTCCTCACTACTTTCATCTCCTTTTTTCTGTTTTTGCCTTCATGCTTACAAGATCGCGCAATTAAGATCGGAAAATGTGACAAAGTAGTGGAATACTGAGTTTTACCTACCCTGGTCCCAGAGGTTTTCTAGAGAGAGATAAGTCAGCCGTGGAGAAAGAGCCGCGAAGCAGCTCGCTGATCGCCACTTCGCGCCTCTTTCTCCGCGGCTGTTCTCTCTAGAAAACCTCTGGAACCAGGGTAAGTTTTACCGAATACAACCTCTGTTCTCATCATTACCGCGAATTTCTGGATCATTCATATTAAAAAGCCACAGGGATCATTGGCTGGTTGGTGACTGAAGATTTCATGAGGTGTGAAGTTCTTACGAAACAGCCTCAAAACACTCGGACCGGCGATTACTGCACAATGGATATGATAATTTTTTGGGGATTTTGACGGAAACTTCGACAAAATGAGTATTACTTATTAAGGAACAAACAAAAGCGTCACTCGTAAATGTTTCAAAGTCAAACTTAAAGGATGACTTATGTACAAGCAAAGTAAAAGATCTGCAAACCACGTACACTTTTGAAGGTTGTCATTATCTGATTAACATAGCGCTGTTGAATCAGTCAGAATAACCGCAAAGTGTGAGTATATTTTCTTATGGTGGACACCCGCGAAGGTATACGGTAACCTTAAAGCCTATTTTGGATAGTATTGGGTATTGAAAATGCTTGACTTTGCCTAAGAAGAGAAAGTAGAAGAAAATACAAAGTAACTGATTTACTCTCACGCGTACTCATCATCAGTTAACTACCCATGCAAATAACTGATCGAGTACTAAACAGCGATGCACGCTTACCCAGTGACTATAAGCGAGTTTGACTTGGAGCAAGTCTAGGAACAACAGAACGAAGCTGTCAAAAAACTGGCAATTTGATTCACAGATAGCCCAAGCTTGGGATATGTATAATATTTAACAGCATTTGTATGGGATTTTTTAGTTTTTCATGTACAACGTAAATCTTGAATAAAACTAGACAAAAACCTATACAGTGTCTTCTTGTGTCTGTGCCATATTACAGCGAATTTCAGCAAAATTTCCCCTTATAACCCTAACCCATACGAAGGAAAGACAAGTTAGCCAGAGTTTTAAGGGGAAATTTTGCTGAAATTCGCTGTAACATGGCACAGACATAGTTAAGGAACACAAGAAGACACTGGTGCCAGAGGTGCTCAGGTACGGATATACTGTAATGTGCCGCGATCGAAGGAGTTTTGATTCCCGAAGGAGTTTCATTTTGCGAGAAGACCGTTGAGCCTCTGGTATCCAGGGTAAGGTTTTTGTCGAGTTTTATTCAAGATTTACGTTGTACATGGAAAACTAAAAAATCCCATACAAATGCTGTTAAATATCATACAGTTCCCAAGCTTGGGCTACCTGTGTTTGATTTACTACTGAAAATCAACACTGATATTGAACGTCGTCGACCATTTCTCCAAAGGAGAACGTTTCTGGAAATTTTCAGCCGAGGGTGATAAAAGTGAGAGCTTCTCTCGGATATTCATCCGTACCGATGGGACTTGTCAATGAGATGTGCACGCTTCAGCATCGCAGCATCGGCATCTCATGTCAAAGAGTATCAGTACTTTTTGTGTAGTCCAGTGTAGTGCCAGTTTAATGTTTGTAGTCAAACCGATCATTCGGAACCCTGCTAGCAGAGGTTCTTTTCTCTTACCCTCTCTTCTCCAGGAGAAAATAACTCTTCTCCCTCGTTAGTGGAGCTGGAGAAAGGGTAATTATAAGAGAAAAGAACCTCTGCTAGCAGGGTTATCATTCGGCTATAGTCTGGAAAAAGAGAAATTCCTGCGTTGTTGTCAATCAAAATGACCCACCGAAACGAATATATCGGTGGCAACCCATAACAATAGACCAGTTTGCGATTAATTCTGACGTTTTGACAGCGGGTGCAAACATGGCCCGAAATACAGTGTTTGTATGGAAATACAATGCCAAATAATTTCTGTAAAATCAAAGTTCTGAAATCTTCACTGTCTACAAACTTAAGATACTAAGTAAAATATTAACTGATCAAAATACGAGGGATCAGTAGCTGTGCTGGGATTAAGCGTGTAATCGTGGACCCTCAAATTTAGATCAGTTAATCTTTTACCTGGTATCTTAAGTTTGCAGACAGTGAATATTACGAAAATTATTTGGAATCGGATTCACATACAAACACTCTATTTCGGGCCATGTTTGCACCCCTTTCGAATAGTCGAAATTAACCGCAAACTGGACTAAATGGCCCAACATAAAATTTTCCAGTGGCCCGTATTAAAGTATTAAAGCATAGTATTAAAGTATTAAAGCATAGTATTAAAGTTTGTATCAGTCCTGGCAAAGATCATATTTTTGAAGGTTTCCCGGCCAGTTCATCAACGTACAATGAAGGAGTTTTAAGTTACCCGACATGGTGTCATATAATTTAATTCAACCCCTTCACAAAAAGTTCCTAGCTGTCGGCGTGGTGATGTGGACATATGCGGGTGTTACACGGCGCACGCTGTCACTTTTACCAGGAGAGCCGGAAACGGTATGACTGAATGCGGTCTATGTTTTCTCTGCTAGAAGTCTCCATTTTGAGTTACTACTTGAAGACATTGATACACGAAGAAAGAGCCGAGAAACGAGATGATAAACGCTGCCTAATTATGAGTTAACTTTCCTCTGCTAGCGAGCAGTCTCCATTTTAGCAGTTATAGAGAGATTCTCTGCTGGGAATATTCAGTATGTATAATTTGCTTGCAAATTACAAGTTCGTTTCGTTTCGCAAAATAAAGTAAGCTGCTTTTCAGTTAAAACAGCAAAATTTACAAAGAATGATGTATGGCTATGTGGCAAGATTTATGGAGTCTCACTGGCTGCTTTAGAATCGAATCGATATACGAGGAAAGTCTATCAAAGGACTACGTAAATAGATCCTACGTAGGCACAAACTCTCAAAATTTTCGGCGTTGTTTATTAAATCAGTTGTGATACCTGAGATTATGGTTACTAGCTTACTCTACTCCGATTCTGGTATCTTTACAGGATCTCCCGACCCCCATCTTCTTCTCTTACATTCCAGCCCGGCTGTTCACGGGCTACAAATTAATTTACACCTACTAGTAGCCTGCGAAAGAAAGCTGACTTCTTTGCGCTCGCAGGCAACTGTTTTTATTGTCGGAATAAGAGGAAGAAAATGGAATGTTGAACTACCCTGGTTCCAGCACAGGCAGCCCAAGCTCAAGTTACGAAAATATAAGGGTTTGTATGGGAGCGTAGCGAGCTCAAGTTACGAAAATATAAGGGTTTGCATGGGAGCGTAGCGAACTCCGTTTACTAGCCAGAAATACTGTAAAATATTTGAATAAAATGACTTACCTTGCCACTGTGATGTCTTCTGTCGTGTTTCTCTCCTTGTTGGGTGGTTTTAAGAATCAGCTTAAAACCACCCAAGTCATTTTATTCAAATATTTTACAGTATTTCTGGCTAGTAAACGGAGTTCGCTACGCTCCCATACAAACCCTTATATTTTCGTAACTTGAGCTTGGGCTGCCTGTGGTTCCAGTGGTTTTCTTAAGAGAGACTCAACAGCCCGTGGCGAAGCGGCGATCAGCGATTCTCGCAGCTCGCTGATCGCCACTTCGCGGCTCTTTCTCCGCGGCTGTTCTTTCTAATGAAACCTCTGGAAAATGTGGGTAAATGGGTAAATGTTGGGTTTCCTGGCTCGCAAATTGCAAAGAAGTCGGCTGTCTGTCGCAGGCTAATACATTACTTACACCACGAAAGTACGAGCCATGGGCGTAGCTGCCTTTAAGCCAGGGCTTACAAACTTTCTGGACATGTCTATTATCCGAACATTTTCCCTGTTGAATTAAACTCGCGAAGTTTGGAATGGGCTTACAAACCAAAAATGGCTAGCTACGCCCCTGCGAGCAGTCGACAGAACTACTGTAGAACCGTTCACTTGTGATTTTTTTAGCATGTAAACCACAGTGCTGTTTGTATAACGTCTGTTTGAGTTCGGTACAGTGCCTTTTACTGACAGCCTGTGGCAACTGATAGAACAATAATTATTAGATTATAAACACGCAAATTAACTTAAGAGGGCATCCATGTGAAAACCATGCACCCTGAAAAAATGAGTCTACATGGTACATCTCATATTTTGCACATATGTTACTATTGGCCTGGCATTAGACATGGTAAAATATTTTGGGGAAAAAATCAAAAGCTGTAAGAGATATGGGGGTCAGTACGAACTGCCTCGGTTTGAGGGGTATTTCCACTATGTATTTTTAGTCATGTTTACAGAATATTTTTGAACAAACCATATAAGCTATGTACACAAAATGTTTCTACAGCATAAACACGACCAATTGCAATTTAATTATGATATAAGTGCCAAAAAATATTCAGTATTCAAGGAGTAAGGCTTCCATGTACAAGTGACTTCCGAAATTATTTTTCAAAAAGTCAAATTTTAGGGTAAAATGACATTCGAATACTATCGATGCGGCGACATTGTAGAAGATGAGAGAGTTATTATTTTGTAGATCAGTCATTTGGAAATACAACTGGGGACTAAAAAGTTTGTAAAGTTTATTCAGCTTAGGAGCAGTGAGGCCAAAGTAACATACTCCCAACGCTCGGGTCCAACGTAAATAAACAATCAACGCCAGATGCAAGCTGTATCGTGTGCAGAATAACGGGACAAATAACGGACAGGAATGAGAAACATAGCTCTAAAATTACATGGGTGATAAATGTATTTGTCACTTATGCCTATGGTTTTGCAATAAACAACAACTAATTAACAATCAACTTCAAAATAAGAGAAATTAGTAATACGAAGGATGAATCAGCGATAAATGCATACCTCATTCTAGCCTTTTTTGTGCTCTCCTCCCCAGCTCTGTCATGGTCTCGAAGCCACAACTTACGATAATTATCTTCTTGTCGATTTTACACCGAAAGAACATTTACCCATTATAGTTTATACTGATGCCTGGTGATGGCTTTGTAGCATCCGCCATTTTATTTAGGACTAGAACCCAGTCTACTGTTGTGCACCACAGGTAGCCCGAACACAGATGTGTACATTCCATGTACATTCTAAGCCTCCCGGTTAGCTCCGGTCTGTTGAGCGGGAGGTCGCGGGTTCAAACCCCGGCCGGACCAACACTCAGGGTCTTAAAATAACTGAGTAGATGGTGCTGCCTTTGTGAAACAACTGCAAATGGTTAGACCTTCACGTCTTCTCGGATAAGGACGTAAAATCGTAGGACTCCCGTCGACGAGTTACCGACGTTAAATAAAGTTGCTTTACTTTACTTTACTTTAATATTGGAAGAAAAAACTCTCTACCGTTGAATCAGCCTTTCCTTTCTTGTCTATTTATATATATATATTGCTGATCAGATCCCTACACGCTAGGAGATCCGGTGTTTTATCATTTCGTCTGTGGTGCCCAACATATATACCAGAGTGGGTAATTTATATTGAAATATTTATGAATCTCATGAAACAGAACTGAAAATAATCATAATGCACTACTAATACATCTACATAATTTTGTTTGCAAAACTTTATTTTTTGTCAAGCTGATTATAGGTTAAAATTACCCATGATGCACCTGATATATGTAACTGTTATGGGGTCAAATGTTGGCATACATTCATACACAAGGTCACAACAATGAATTATAAATGATTTCTAACATCCCGTGCATATATCCTGTATATTCACACGACCCGCATACGGCCATCCCAATAAAATGTTCCGTTTCCAATCGCCAGACCGACCCAATTTTTTGTTGAAAAGTTAACAAAAATACAAAGCTTGACATTTACCCAATTTTTGGGAAAAGTTAAAAAAATGAAAATTGAAGAACATACTTTCAACTACACCTCTTTTCCTAGCTCTCTACGTATTTGCATTTTATTGGGATGGCCTAATCAGCTGTGTCGGTGCCGAACTGGAGCGCAGTGCCATCCTGGAAAGCGAAGTTCAGAAATGTCTGACGTATGTTGCTATTGCTACAAACTATCTTAGAAAAGGGTTCAGAAAACATATGAGTGAACGATGAAACATATTGTGTGGATCGTGACAGATTTTATCCAGACCTGAATTACGCTGGATTTACATATACATGTATGTGCGGGGCGCTTGTTCAGACACACGGTAAGCCACGCAGTTTACAAGCATGAGTAGTTATGTTAGTTATCTTCCCATTAATGCGGCTGACCAACAAGCACTGAGGGTGGTCACTGCCAGATATTTGTTTAACGTCCAAAGTGGTTCCTTAGCGTCCTGTGATACACAGCTGCTGATGAATACGAGCGTCGTGAGATGCAATCTCGTTCCCAGAGCCCGCGATCTTTTGACCAGCGCCAAGATACTGGCCAAAAGATCGCGGGTTATGAGAACGAGATTGCGTGAGACGGGACCGCCATTTTACGTGATCATCCGATCGAGGCACGAGGCATCGAAAAGGCGTAGGCGCGAACACTGCGCTTCTCTGTTTCTCTTAATTATAATGTTGCCTGAGTGGCTAATTGAACGAGCAGGAAGCATACAAATGTTTTCTGCACGGGTGGATATACGAGGAAACGTTGTTGCAGAAAAAAAACTAACGAATGCGCACTGTGTCAAATTGTCTTGGGTTCTGGGTTTGTGTTGCTAAGAAACACATATGCTGTGTGTCACTGGAGCCTAGTAAACATTGTTTTCCTCCAAAGCCAACGTGAAAACATTGTTGCGGAAGCAAATTTTGCCTCATCGAAACAAAAAAATGTCTTTGAAATGCTCCAGAAAAATGTTTTCCTTCCTGGAAGATTGATTTTTTTTGCACAAATTTTCCCGCGGCCTTTGACTCGTTTTTACAGACAAATGTATGGAAAACTAAATCCACGATTGCATGCTTCCCAGCACAGCTACATCCCTCAAATTTCGATCAATTAATCTTTTACCTGGTATCTTAAGTTTGTATCTGAAGAATATTTCAGAAATTCGATTTTACGGATTTTATTTGTCATCGGATTCCCATACAAACACTGTATTTCGCGCCATGTTTACATCCCTTTCAAAATGTCGGAATTATAATAAACCGCGAACTGGTCTATTACCTTAAAACTATAAAGAAATACGTTATTCTGTGTGTACGAGGTTTGTAGTTTCTCAGCTGTAGGATGTCCGGTGTCCGCGGGGAACAGGATATCAGGACACGTGACTTGTCCCTTCGTGTGTACCGACCTTTACGTCTGCGAGTGGGCGAGGCGCGCGGCGTGATTTTTTTTTCACCGCCGTGTGTGGGTTGTTCTTTTATCTTTTGTTTTCCATATTGATTTTCTTTGTTTTTTTATGCAACGAGCTCCGCTATAAAGAGATACGAGGACGACAGTAACAAATCGCATACAAGTGTATCACAGGCAGCTTTCAGCAGAGAGTGAGCCATTATGCACTAGTCAAGATAAACACCCACCCCCCCTCCCCCTCCCACCCTGTCCCGGGTTGGAGGAGGAGGAGGGGGGGGGGGGGGGGGGGGGGGTTACTTTGACTAGTGCATTACCACCCCGTCCTAAAATCAAAAATGAATAAAATACCCTGTCTAGACAGTACAGTACAGGTAAAAATATTTATAGATTTTATGATAATTTTACTTGACACGCGCCATCAACAACATCCGCGCCAAGTGCCAAGGCATTTCATACAATTCTTAGTAAGGGGGTCGGGACATGCCTTCAACGGTAATATAGTTGTTTTTCCCTGGTAACGCCGAGAAGATATGCCACATTCCCTCGTTGAATATACACAAAATGAGCACTTGATCAAGTCCAAATCCATCTCGTGGATAGGGCGGGAAATACACGTATAGACGTTACACGCAGTTCCTGTCACGCAATTCTTGAGATATCATTATATCACTGAAGGGATTTCATCTATTTCGGTGATACCACATTTGATTTCATGGATTATCCACACATTTTGGTATTTCAACGGAACGAACAGAATATTATGCACAAGATTGAAACAAATTGAGTCCGTAACAAGGTAGTAACGACATCAGAATGGCTTCCCGTTGCTGAATCTAAACGGTTCTAACTTGGCCAACTATTCGATGAGCATATAATAAAGGGCTTCCAAGAAAACGAAACCATTAGGTTTTTTTTTATTATGAAAAGAAAACATCGTTTCTTTACAGAATAAAAACTAAAAACTTGAATAGAGAATCGGCTGAAGAACCTAAATACGACTGTACGTGCATTTCTACTTGTCACTCATTCACCCCGCTACAGAGGCTCGCAAAATTCAGATTGACTCGCCGGATTAGAAGCTGTATTTAAAGCGTAGCGTAGTTTGAAATCCTCTATATATCATATTCAAAGAAAATTCATTGTCTTTGATCCAATCAAACAATTTTAAACGAAGATACTGCCAAAAACTATGAGTACCTATTTTTCAGCTTTGACTCCGTCAAACTCGACAATAATTCAGTCACTTTAGACATCTGCATATCGGGTGATGGACTTGGTCACCCTTCAAAACTAAAATAATAGTGAAAATGAATGTGCATTCGAATTCTTAAAGCAATTATTGTCAGAAAATCTGTGAAGTTCACCGTATTTTCGATTTTTATCGGGAAAAAATCGCCGTGTCACCATATCGTCGTTTGTTCAATAACTGAACATTGCGGATTTTGAGAGTGCGTACTCTCTAACCCAGCATTAACTTTACAGAGATTTTTTTTACCAGATGCAAAGATTTATTGTAAGTCAATCTAGAAATATTTCTAAATTCAAAGAAAAGAAGGCCGCAACTCTGCAAACGGCCATTGCCAGACAGCATTTATCGGGTTTTAAAAAGACCTATTAAAGTAGCGTTAAATAAAAATTCGACAGAAGCGACAAAATATAAATAAAATTAATTGATTTTGGTTTTAATATGCTGACGGGACTTAGTACTAAAGCAGGTAAAAATATTATCTTTCTACTTAAAATCATTTGCGATTCCGACATGTTACAACATAAGGTATATTTTGCTCTGATTTTGAGCATTTCAAGGGGTCAAACAGTTAGATTGTCATATCTCAAAGGCCTTTTACATTTCAGCCAAACTATTTCACATGGGACATTAGC
Source organism: Actinernus sp. WN-2022 (assembly GCA_030867875.1). Classification (NCBI taxonomy): domain Eukaryota; kingdom Metazoa; phylum Cnidaria; class Anthozoa; order Actiniaria; family Actinernidae; genus Actinernus; species Actinernus sp. WN-2022. The sequence goes on from JAOWCC010001253.1 coordinate 259,457, forward strand.
TAGTTAAGATATAAACAAAAGATGGCGGCCACCTTCTCAGCGCGCAAAGCGTAATGGTCCGTCGTGGGTCTTTAAAGGAAATCGGAGAGGTGCATGTAGACTCGTCTGCATGGTTTTCACATGGATCCTCTCTTAAGTGCCGGATTCATGAATTCAAATAGTCAACAGACTAATCTGTACTACAGTTTATTCTGCTGTCGAGTAATTGTTTGATGTATTACACACAAACGTTTAGATCGAACTGAATGTTTTTCTTCTATTATAAATTTTGTGTGCTATAGCTGTTAACATGATGCGGCACATTTTGTTCCATTATGACATGACAAGTCGAAGTCATGCCTGTCACTAGCTGGTCTTTGAAGTATCTGACCGCTAAAAAATAACTGAAAGTGTGCTATGGACATAATTTATATGAGTGTAACTATTAATTTAAACGGCTACTTCTTCTCAAGACTTTGGAGGGTTTCCTTTGGAGTTGTCTTATAACACCATGTCCATAATTTCCCACTTTGGGTTTGAACGTAAAAATCCAACGACATCTTGACCTTTATCCACTCTTTTCGCCACAGGGAGCCACACAACGTGTTTGCATTGAATTTTATAGGAAATGAGGATTACCGACAGGTTTGAAGTGTGGCAAAATATCGCGAAGAACATGCATATTTGAATACGAAATAAACATAAATTTATCTTACCTGGTGTGTTACAATGTATGTCATTCATGTGGACTGAAATGCCAAATCTTAGCGATTTTAAAGGGTTTGCCTTTGCTGTTCACTCAAGAGTGAACTGACCCTCTAAAATCGCTAAGGCCACATGAATGACAAAACACAGCAGCTAATAAGTGCATGGTTATTTCATATTCCAATATGCATGTTCTTCGCGATATTTCGCCATACTTCAAACGTGCTTGAGTCATCAATGTGAATACGATTCAATTTACCTAGCCTGAAATACAGCCGACTCCTCAGCTCGTTCCAGGGCCCACCCAACGAGTTGAGGAGACGGTTGTATATCAGGCTACAATTTACCACCACCGGTTTGTTTTTGTGTGTGTTTGTGGGGGAGGGAGGGGGGGGGGGGGGGGTGCCGCCGCCACCACCACTGTAAAAAAAAAGGGACTCTAGACGATTTTTTGGGGGGGCACCGCGCCGCCACCACCAAATAAACAAAAATGGGTCCCTAGATCCTAAATCGAGGGGGGGAGGGGGTGTCACCCCCACCTCCACCACTGGTAAAAAATGGGTCCCTAGACGAATTGGGTAGGGGGGGGGGGGGGGTATCACCCGGGACCCACCAACCTTTTGAAAAAAAATGGGTCCCTATCGAGTACCATTGTTTTGACCTCCTCCCTTATTTCATGCATTATAGCCACTGAAACAGTTTTCTTATCATCCTTGTTATTTCGTGTGTGTATATTAACCTGCTCTCTTTAAATCACTCCAGAATTCTTCAGCTGCTCTATTTTCCATAATTACAGGGCTTGGAATTGCAAACAATACGATTGCAACCAAATTACTATCACTTGCGACTAAAACTTTCCAGGCCGTTACAAATTTGGTGTCTAGATTTTGCCTTTGAATTAAATGAATACAAATATAATGTCCAACATCGTACAGTCTTGTGTGTTATGTTTCATTGAAGTGTTAATTTTTTCAGCAAAATCAAGCATGTATAAGTCACACCCCCAATTTTGACTCTTGTTGTTCTCCAAAACAGTGTGGTCCAGCTATATGTACATTGTACATGTATATAAAATTATGCAGGTATTTATGGTGGTAAATGTGTACTTAATGGCTATGAAATTTTACTTGTCGATTAATATTTTTATCAACTTGGAAGAAATAAAACTGAGTCATAAAAATGCACAACTTTCCGTGTGATAGCTAGCCTCTATGTATAAAGCTAATTTAAAAGGATGTGAATTAAGTGCTGCCTTTCTCACATACATACATACATGTACATACATCCACTTTATTTATCCTCGAATTTACAGAGTAGCTGATTATATAAGCTAATATCTTCTCACCTTTCTTCTTTCTCAAGAGCTCCAGGTGATAATGCCATTATACTGTTTCATGTACACTGTAGTTATCATTATGCCACACAGAATAAAATATCATAACCTGGAAATGAAATTAGAATGACATACTTGAAGCATTTGTAATATTTAGTAAATAATTATGTGTTTTACATGTATATCATGTACATGTTCTCAGTACATTCTACATTAATTTATCCAAAGATGTATTACTTTTTTTTCATGTTTATAGACACTTTTGTTCCTTAATTGCCTCAGCTAGCTTGTTATTTTATTGGCAATAGATGTTTGGTGTACTTCATGGGTTGTGAAGAATTTCCATATGTGATAGGACTTTAGAGTAGCTAAATCAATTGGACTCAATCAAGTCCAAGATATTTTTAGTGCACTGGCAACTACAGTGTAGTTTACAAGCATTTGCCCAATATAAAAGGAGATTAAACCCTGGCTATAGTAAACTGGTAATTGAGAATATCAGAAGATCAGAGATGCTTAATTTCTGTAATGCTATTACAGCAAGCTCATGGCTGCCAACATTAAATGCTACCAGCCATGACTAATCCTTTAAATTTAGTAAACATTGTTTCCTTAGTTTCTAAATATTAATCAAAGCCCAAGTCATTTTCTAACAAAAAAAAAACATGCAGTGACTCCTGGAGGGTAAATGTTGTTGATTCCCTCTTTTTACCCAGAGAGGAAACAGTCCTACTTTGTTTGTTAGCATTAATTATTAGCATTAAGTTGCTGTTTTCTGTGCTTGTAAACTTTCACTGCCTCATGATCGGCTCAAAGCACCAGACATTTGCTGCAAAATGCTGAACTTCATGAGGCTTCTAATTGAGTGCATTTGGTCAGTCTTCCCACTTAGGTCCCCTGTGGTTGCAATTAAGATACATACATGTACATACTGTACTTCAAACATCAGAATCCATTCAAGAATTTCCAGAAATCCCGAGCATTGTTGATTGATAATAAAGTGATGTAATTGCATGGTTAGCAAATTATTGGAGAACCAATGAATCACCAAACTAATCACAGAACCATGGCACCATTTAAGATGATTGTCTGCAAGTGTTGATCGACTTGAAGCAAAGGAAAATAAAAATTATGTCTCATTTTGGACACATTTTGCTTGCTAGAGAGTTCAACAGAATTTAGCATCGAACCCAGGAAGGACTTTAATTGGGAACACAGCTCTAGATACTTGCAGTTAGGGAACTCAACAGAGCTGAACAAATACACAAAATGCTAGTTCAACCTGGGGATTGAACTCTGCAGTTCAGTATGTGTGATCACTCTCTCTTCTCTAGTCTGTCAGGACAAACACCTTCAGAATCAAAACACTACCACTTTTAGAGATTGATCAGTAGCTTGGCTTGCCCTTGCCTCGAAACAGGACAATGAAAGCGAAGAATATTATGAAAACGTATATACAGCTATTAGCGAACAGAGCACAAATACATGTACATGTATACTTAATAGTTACTATTCAATGCCCAGTCGGGCCATTGTTCTCTCTCTGCACTATATTACTGATTGAAGCCTGATATAACCAGCACACTGCAATTTTATTATTACTGTAGACAGAACTTACTGACTAGCTGCCTCCCGGTTAGCTCAGTGGTTAAGCTCCGGTCTGACGAGCAGGAGTTTGTGGGTTCAAATCCTGGCCAGACCAATGCTCAGGATCTTAAAAATAACTGAGCAGAAGGTGCTTTGTTCTCTAACTGCAAATGGTTAGACCTTCATATCTTCTCGGATAAGGATGTAAAATCGTACAATGTAGGTTCCACATCTGCCTCAAGTTTATCAGTCTCACCAGACTGCGGGAGTTCGTGGGTTCAAAACCTGGCCGGACCAATTAATGCTCAGGGTCTTGAAATAACTGTTACTGAGTACTGTAGAATGTGCTTTGTTCTCTAACTGACTTCTAGCCCTCTCACCTACCCACTACACTATCAGACAAGTTCGTTGAAACATGGAAGAGAAAATAAAAATGTGGAAACCTAATGGGATCAATAACTGTAGGCAACAAAATACCTGGAAAATAATGCTTCCTAATGATTCAAGAAAACAGGTATTAGTTTTATTGTACAGCAATTCCCATGTGTTAATTTCATTGTTTTGTGTATGCAATCTTGAACAATATGGAAGGGGCAGCCTTAATCATTTATTATTGTGCAAGAGAGAAAAATGAGACTGGGCATTGAATAGCAACTATACCAGATAGTTATACTTTGGCCAACAGCAATATTAGATGTACATGTATTGCAGTCAGCCTTGGGCTACACCCTCAGCTGACTGCAATATACATGTATATAATATTGCTGCTGGCCTGACAGTAACTATCTAAAAGATCACAACTGAAATCATATGCAAACTCAAACTCTCAAAATCACCCTACTTTAATTTATTTTGCTCAACACGAATATTAATGCCACTATCAATTCCAAACATGCCCCTGGGCATACGTGGGGTATTTGCCAGCAAGGAAAAGTTGGGGATGGGGAATTTGGCTTGACTCAAGTACTTGGGGCTGGATGCTCTCTAATTTAGAATTAATGAATCTATCATTTTGATGTAATGTATTCATAGAATCCCTGCTGTAATCATTAGTACACTCCGTCAATCCCAGTCAAACACTGTTACATGTGAAAAGAAGAATTTTTAAGAATTTATTCAATATTTAGAAATGGGTCACTTCACTGATCATTTACAAAGTCAAACTGGTTCAATATGTAATAACTTAGTCACTGTGCCTACCCGACATTAGTCAGAACTGGCTCAAGTTTCCCAGTGCTTGCCAAAATGTTTTTTTTCTCCCACCTACATGTACGTAGCTTATAGTCACTGTACCTACCCAACGAGGGGGCCGAAAGGCTCCTGAGTCAGAACCGGCTTGAGTTCCCCAGTGCTTGCCAAAATGCAGTGGTTCTTAATTAGAATAACAATAGGTAAGATATACAATGTAAGAATATGTGATTTGTCCATGCAATTGTGTCATTAGTTCACGTTAGCTCAGTTGGTAGAGCACAGACCTAGCAACCCAACATTCCAGGTTCGATTTTGGTGCTGCTGTGGACTTCTTTCCTGGAAGTGACATCACCGGAAATGACGTCAAATGACGCCAAGGGACATCTCAGTAATTCAATTCCCACTTCTGGCCCTGAGTATTTGAATTGCACCAGAAATGTATCAAAGAGGGTCAAAATAGCGAATTTTACATAATGTTTATTTTGCACTCGTTCCAAATTAGACCTGCTCCACAAATGCCCGGGAGGAGGGGGGGAGGGGTTTGTCAGGTTTCAGGAATTGATAGAGACATATATAAAAGTTACGGTGGCCGGTATGGACAAAACACGATAACAAAAGCCACAACACGATAACAAAAGCCACAACACGAAAACAAAAGCCACAACACGATAACAAAAACTCACAACGCAAAAACAAAAGCCAAAACGCAAAAACAAAACTCACAACGCAAAAACAGAAGCCACAACGCAAAAACAAAAGCCGCAACGCAAAAACAGAAGCCACAACGCAAAAACAAAAGCCGCAACGCAAAAACAAAAGCCGCAACGCAAAAACAAAAGTCACAACGCAAAAACAAAACTCACAACGCAAAAACAAAACTCACAACGCAAAAACAAAAGCCACAACGCAAAAACAAAAGCCACAACGCAAAAACAAAAGCCACAACGCAAAAACAAAACTCACAACGCAAAAACAAAACTCACAACGCAAAAACAGAAGCCACAACGCAAAAACAAAACTCACAACGCAAAACGCAGACAAGGCATGGTCACTTGGCTCAACCTCGTTCCTATGTTCTTTTCGGGGAATGTGCCAAGATGGCCGTTTGTATGATCTTGTTTTTTCTCGCGATCGTGTTATATCAGTTTGGTTCGGTAAATACTTTGCCCGCATGCCCTTTTCTGTGTGACTTCGCTTCACTTGAAGATTGTATACGTGCCTAGGGTTTAGGTTAGGGTTTGCGATGACGCAACGATGATGTAAACGGTCACATGATTTGAAGTACATACCATATCCAATTTCTTATGCCAGACAGGTAAAACGTGGACAGGCATGGTATTGGGTCCCCCCATAAATCACTTACTGATGACGTACTCTGAATTTCTACTCTGAACTTTTATTCATCGGAGACGTGTTTTTAGTATGTGCCAAAATTGCTCGCTGATCATATGCGAGTTGCCCTTAGGGGCCCTATGTTTCTTCACCCCCCGAACTTTTATTTCGATCTGTGGTTTATAATCAGCAGGTACTTATTTGTTTTTTTTTCGTTCGGAGTATATCCGAACAATGCAACATACTCCTCTCGCACTTTCTAGTACAATTTTTTTAGTATGGAGAATAAGAAAAAAACGTGCCATGGAACTCTCGACAACTCTTCGGTCACATCCACACATGCCATCTTATTTAAACATCAATCAAAATGGTGGTAATGACATCAAATGACACATACAAACCAGCAATAGCACAAACAAATTACCTGAATTCTCTGGAAGGAAAAACAACTCATCAGGGATACCCCCTGGACATTCGGCCATGTGGCTTTGTCTAATGCGATGCTCATTCCAAGAACTTGCAATATTGTCCAGTTCTTTTTGTAAAACATCCATGAAGCAATACCTTAGACAGTAAACATGGATTATGTTGCCATGGCAAAATGCCCCCGACTCAGCTAAATCTTTGAATAGTTCTATCCACCACTCACTCCTTGATTTTCTAAAGTTGGACCACCATGCCTCTATCCTTTGATTAGCTGTTGATGTGCCATACCTGTGCCCATTCATTTGTTGAGCTTGAGTATTGGGGGTGTTTTCATGAAAAACATGCTGTAATGCTGCTATGGTAACATTTTCAGTTCCACAGTCTGTCCGGACAGTTCTTGGACAGCCCCCTAACTGGCTAACACCACTCATGTAATAACCAGCAATCAACGAAGGGTCGTGATTACTATGAGCAATTTCTAAAAAGATTATCCTTCTAGAATAACCATCGATGCAACCACTTATTCCAAAACCAAATGGAGACAGTTTGTCGTAGCCGTCGATATGCCATGTAGCATTTGGGCCTGGGCAGCGGTAAACGCGTCTTTGTAGTCGTCTTGCCCTCCTGTTGTTTACTCCAACAGGGTCAGCTTCTTTAAGAAGCTGCATAACGGTATCTCGGGATACTCTTATATTATGACGAGTTCTGAGACATCGTGTCATCGCGCGGTAACCCATCAAACGTCCAGGTCCATTTAATTCTGCATTTATGGCTCACCTAATATCATGAACCGCGGTTTGGTTTCCTCTTCTTTTCAGGGAAAATTTATGGTTTACAAGGTATCTCAACTGACGTATGGTACAATTAACACCGTAATAGACATAAAGAAACGTCACCATACTTGCAAACGTGTAGCCAATACTCCAGTAGGCACGTATACAATCTTCAAGTGAAGCGAAGTCACACAGAAAAGGGCATGCGGGCAAAGTATTTACCGAACCAAACTGATATAACACGATCGCGAGAAAAAACAAGATCATACAAACGGCCATCTTGGCACATTCCCCGAAAAGAACATAGGAACGAGGTTGAGCCAAGTGACCATGCCTTGTCTGCGTTTTGCGTTGTGAGTTTTGTTTTTGCGTTGTGGATTTGTTTTTGCGTTGTGACTTTTGTTTTTGCGTTGCGGCTTTTGTTTTTGCGTTGCGGCTTCTGTTTTTGCGTTGTGGCTTCTGTTTTTGCGTTGTGAGTTTTGTTTTTGCGTTGTGAGTTTTGTTTTTGCGTTGTGAGTTTTGTTTTTGCGTTGTGGCTTTTGTTTTTGCGTTGTGGCTTTTGTTTTTGCGTTGTGGCTTTTGTTTTTGCGTTGTGAGTTTTGTTTTTGCGTTGTGGCTTTTGTTTTTGCGTTGTGGCTTTTGTTTTTGCGTTGTGGCTTTTGTTATCGTGTTGTGCCTTTTGTTATTGCGTTGTGCCTTTTGTTATTGCGTTGTGGCTTTTGTTATCGTGTTGTGGCTTTTGTTATTGCGTTGTGGCTTTTGTTATCGTGTTGTGGCTTTTGTTATCGTGTTGTGGCTTTTGTTATTGTGTTGTGGCTTTTGTTATCGTGTTGTGGCTTTTGTTATCGTGTTGTGGCTTTTGTTATCGTGTTGTGGCTTTTGTTATCGTGTTGTGGCTTTTGTTATCGTGTTGTGGCTTTTGTTATCGTGTTGTGGCTTTTGTTATCGTGTTGTGGCTTTTGTTATCGTGTTGTGGCTTTTGTTATCGTGTTGTGGCTTTTGTTATCGTGTTGTGGCTTTTGTTATCGTGTTGTGGCTTTTGTTATCGTGTTGTGGCTTTTGTTATCGTGTTGTGGCTTTTGTTATCGTGTTGTGGCTTTTGTTATCGTGTTGTGGCTTTTGTTATCGTGTTTTGTCCATACCGGCCACCGTAAAAAGTAAATATAATAAAAGAAACTCCTCCTAAAACTGAATAACACAAAACTGGACAACAAACCGACCTAGTTCAAACTAGTAGTAGTAAGAATGCCATATATATTTCTTAGTCTTACCACAGTCCACAGCGCCAGACTCCAGAGCCTGTTGTTCGGCGCGGCTGCTACATAATTTGGTGTAAAACTTTGGGCAAACGTAAGGATTCGCCTCGCAAACAAACCACTACATCCCTGAATATTTAGTTTCACCACGTTCTGTCAAAGCCGGGTGTTTTCAAACGTTTTACAACCGGAATGAAGCGATTTTCGGGAGTAGCTTCGAGAGAAATACCCCTAACACTCTAGAACTCAATTAAGAAAGCATCCAGAAAGTTGAAAACGGCCCAAACAATGATTGGTCATACGCGACAACATTGTTGTCGAAATGAACCAATTATGTGTAACCGAATACCGGAAGCGTTGCATAGAAATTTATGCCTGAAGACAGAAACAGAACTGAAGATCAAACGGGGAACTGAACTGAGTGATTCTGCTTGACCTGCAATCAAGACGGCAAAACTAAAGATCGAACGGGCTTTATCGACTTGAACTCAACGGGTTTACGTGCATAAATGTGTAGACAGAAACAGAACTGAAGCCGCTTGACATGCGTGCAATCAAGACGCCAAGTTGAACCGGTTTACGGGCAAGATCAGTCAAGAGTCTTATTATGCTTCTGTACATTTATCAGTAGTTAGATAGTCAGTCATAGCCACTCAGATTATTTTATTTCATTTGTTTATTGCAACGCCAATAGGATGTTGTAAACGTCAGTTATCATAAATGTTTAGTGAGGAAACGGACATTTTTAGCTCGTGGTAATAATAGACCATTTTCCTGTCGTTTTTTTACCAATCCCAACAATTCTATAAATAAAACCTTTCGTGTCTGTTTCTCTTGAATACGGTCACATAAACACCAATAGGATATTGTAAATGAGTTATCATAAATATTTAGTGAGGAAAAGGACATTTTTATCTCGTGGTAATAATAGACCATTTTCCTGTCGTTTTTTACCAATCCCAACAATTCTAGAAAAAAACCTTTCGTGTCTGTTTCTCTTGAATACGGTCACATAAACACCAATAGGATATTGTAAACTAGTTATCATAAATATTTAGTGAGGAAAAGGACATTTTTAGCTCGTGGTAATAATAGACCATTTTCCTGTCGTTTTTTACCAATCCTAACAATTATTTAAAAAAAGTGTTGTGTGTGTGTGTTTCTCTTGAATACGGTCACATAAACACCAATAGGATATTGTAAATGAGTTATCATAAATGTTTAGCGAGGAAAAGGACATTTTTAGCTCGTGGTAAAAATAGACCATTTTCCTGTCGTTTTTTACCAATCCCAACAATTCTAGAAAAAAACCTTTCTTGTCTGTTTCTCTTGAATACGGTCACATAAACACCAATAGGATATTGTAAACTAGTTATCATAAATATTTAGTGAGGAAAAGGACATTTTTAGCTCGTGGTAATAATAGACCATTTTCCTGTCGTTTTTTACCAATCCCAACAATTCTATAAATAAAACCTTTCGTGTCTGTTTCTCTTGAATACGGTCACATAAACACCAATAGGATATTGTAAATGAGTTATCATAAATGTTTAGCGAGGAAAAGGACATTTTTAGCTCGTGGTAATAATAGACCATTTTCCTGTCGTTTTTTACCAATCCCAACAATTCTAGAAAAAAAACCTTTCGTGTCTGTTTCTCTTGAATACGATCACATAAACACCAATAGGATATTGTAAACTAGTTATCATAAATATTTAGTTTTTTACTAAAGCGCAAGAGAACAAAAGACAACGTAATCGCATACCAGAACTTCGCGGCTATAAATAGACACACCATCTACTGTGTTAGGGGCCAACACAAGGGCACACGAACACTGTGTAATATACTACTGTAAATATATATTATTTTTTCAGAACATATCACAGGCATGTTAGAAAGCCAGTAAACGCAACGTAGTTCTGATGCGAATGAGGAACCTTCATCCCAGTCGAAGCTGAGGGACTGGTCATTGATTAGAAGGGGGGGGGGAGGTGGTGCAAATGAAATACGCCATGCTCAATTTTTGATGACCCCTCCCCCAATTTCCCTCTAGCATACTATGGCCCCCTAATTTGCTGCATGAAAACTGGGTACGTACCCTCCCTCTATTTGCACCAGCCCTCCCCCTCTAAATATTGACCGGTCCCAGGAGCCCATAGCCAGGAGCGTCCAATCTCCCAAACAGGTGTCACAGCGTTTTTACAAGTTGGGCTATTTTTAGACTATTTCTCCCGCCAATTTGTGGGTTGCACAGTGGGGGGAACGAAAGAGGCCTCATTAGCTACGTTTGTAAAACCAAACAACATGGCTGATACGCTTTTGTGATTTTCTTCCCTTAGGAATAATTGCAACTCAACAATAGCGGGAAGCCGTTCTAAAAATAACCTATAAACTTGTGAAAACGCTGTGACATAGGCCTAGTATGCGGGATGGACGCTCCTGGTTATGGGCTCCTGCCGGTCCCTAAGCTCGGCTGTTACAGCTTTATCGATCTCTAGCTGAGTTGTGCTAGGTTCCCCCGATGCAGCATTGTGACTTTGTACCGCCTCTCCAAGCCTGCCGACTGGACTTCGAGGAGACACTGGGTTCAAACAGGTGTTTTGATCCTCGGCTAATCATGCTAGATGGAGGTGGTTGAATTTCATTGCCGAGTTCAGACAATGCTAATTCCACGGGAGGAAATTCACTGATACCTTCCACCCGTTCATCACTCTGACATTCTGGTTTGTATGCCGTTTGGCATATCGGTTGTCCTCTAGTACCACTTCATAAGTAACAGGTCCCAGTTTATCCATTACCTGTCCAGGTAAATACTTTGCACCCTGCCCATAGTTTCGTGAAAATACACTTTCCCGATTTTAAAACTACGTGGATTTGTTCTCTGGACAAATGTGTTTTTCATGGTTTCTTGTTTGACCAGGACTTTGGCGTGCACCGACGGAAATACTGCCTACATGGGTGTTTTTATCATGCGTCCCATTAGCAATTGGCATGCTGGTACTCCTGTAGTGCTATGAGGCGTGGTGCGGTACCTCAAAAGAATCTGAGAAATTCTCGTTCTTAGGTTCCCTGTTTTAATGTGCTTCAATTTGGTTTTAAATGTCGGCACTGCTCGTTCCGCCAGCCCATTAGAAGCTGGGTGGAAGAGCGCACTTGTGATGTGTGAGATGTTATTTATCTCAAAAAAACTGCTTAAACTGTTCACTGGTGAAACAGGTACCATTGTCAGACACTAGGGTGTCGGGCACCCCATGGGTGGCAAACATCTGTCTCAACCCTTCGATTGTAGCCTCAGATGGTGCCGTGTGTGTGATAGCTACCTCTACCCATTTGGAGAATGCATCCACTACAATCGAATACATTCTCCCAAACAGTGGTCCCACGTAGTCTATCGTGTATTATCTAGGTTTCTTGGGTATTCCCATTGGTGTAGTAAAATTTTAGGAGGCGCTTTTCGTGACTCTTGGCAGGATGTACAGGTTTTTACAACTGTCTCCAGACCTACATCAATCGTAGGCCACCAAACTTCTTGCCACGGCTTTCATGAGCGTGATCCCAGGGTGGGTGTCATGGAGTCCTTTCATGATTCGTTCCCGACCCTGTGGTGGTACAACTACCCTAGCGCCCCATAGTATACACCGGATTTCAATGCTCAATTCATTCTTTCTGATAACGTAGGGCATGCCCTCAGGGGCGACTGTTGTCGGCCACCTTGTCAAAATGTATAGTGTCTGATTTTGCCAGCACTGGGTCCCGATTGGTCCCATCTCCATGAGATTTATGATATCTGCTGGGGTTGGCGCCTCCTTTAGTACCTTAGGTAATGATAATCTACTTAGGCCATCTGCCTGGTCATTATCTTTGCCTGGTTTCTGCAGTAGTGTGTAATCATATGTAATAATCGCACAATTCTTGGTGATGACCGTTCTGGTAGGGATTTGTTTTCCCCAAACAGACCCAGTAGTGGTTTGTGATTAGTATATGCGACAAAGTGTCGGCCATATAAATATTGGTGGATTTTTTTCACTGCAAATGTCAAAGCTAGCGCTTCCTTGATCTATCTGGCTGTAACGTTTTTCAGCCGGAGCTAGTGATCTTGACGCCATAAAGACCGGGCGCTCCAAGCCGTCTGAAATTTTGTGATACAAGACTGCCCCAACCCCCTTTGGAGATGCATCGCATGTTACCACGATTTCTTGGTCAGGGTCACAATGTACCAAGATCATATCCCTGTGGTTTGTACCAGTTTTTTTACCTGGTCAAAAGCCGATTGTTGCTCTTTGGCCCACTTCCACTTGGTGTCTTTTTTCAATAGCTCATGTACTGGAGCCAATATATCCGACAAGTTTGGCAAAAAATTCCTATAGAAATTCACATGGCCTAAATAAGCCTGTACCTCGATCGGATGTATTGGTGGGCTCTGGCATTTCTACAATAGCTTGAAGTTTATCTTTTAGTGCCCCAAGTACACTATGGAGTCCATAAAACAATGGCTTTTACTTACACCTAATTTCAGACCACTTTCTTTAGTCTACTTAGTACTTCATACAGGTTCTGCCTGGTGGTCAAGCATTGTTTTACCTGTGACTAATATGTCATCTATGAATACCAAGACGTTTTGTATTCCTGCCAAGACGGATTCAATGGAACGTTAAAAGATTGCCGGAGCAAGCTCTACTTGGGCGTAAGCTTCAGACATGTCCAGTTTGGAAAATTGTGTTCCCCCTGCTAGTATTGCACTTTTGGTAGGGGATGACGATCAAGTTTTGAGACTTTGTTTACTGTTGTTTTATAGTTTCCATATAACCTAAATTTCCCATTGCTTTTCCTTACTGGGACTATTTGTGATGCCAATTCTGAGAACTGGACAGGTTCTATTACCACCAGATTTTCCAAATGGTCCAGTTCGGCATTAACTAGTTCTTTTTCTATGAAGGGAATAGGGCGTGCCTTCTGATAAATGGGAAGTGCCCCTTAATTGACATGTATTTTGGCTTTAATCCCTTCTAGTTTGCCTAAACCTAACCCTGGTTCAAACAATTTGGGAAAGTCCTTTACTGGGTTCACCTGAGTGTAAGAGTTTGATTTAGACTCAATGGAATTTACCTGAATTTCACTCCAGTCCAGCTTTATCTTATTTAATAGGTCCCTTGTAGGTGAATTCTCCTTCAAACGTCCCACTGGTACGGTTTTGATTGGTTCCTTGGTGTACCTACTCACAGGCTTACGGTTAGGCTGCAGGTTGATGTGGCTCCCAGTGTTTTTTTGTAGGCTTTCAAATACCCGTCGACTCATTACTGTACACGAGGCTCCCGTGTGCACTTCCATCAGAATTGGTTGGCCTTGACATGCTAGTTCTACTACGTGAGGTGCTTCAGCCTGTTCCCCCTTATTTTTTGGCTTATCCGTCTTAGAATGGTCTATTATATCAAGAAATGCCAATACATCTTTAAATTAAAAAAAAAAAAGTTAGCTAGATAACTATGTGTAAAAACAAATAACCTAACTTTCAGCATTTTGGTGATATTTTATAATTACTGGTTTTCGAACAATTATAGCTTCATCGGTGTTGATTCAAATTGTTGTATCTCAATTAATATTCAATCGATTTCAATTTTATTTGCAGTAACAAACGTTACGATGGCAGAATATTCACATGAATATTGAACATCTACTAAAAATTAAGCTGAACAGGGTTACAATGTTGTTCAAAGTTGACCAATGGTTGCTAGGTAACAGTGCACTTCGGTCACGTGATCATTTGGTATGTTGTAGCTCCGTCCAATGTCAAGTCCTCCACCAACGTTTATTGGAAAGCAACAAATCTATAGTGTTTTAGTAGGGGTTGGGGTTAACTCTGGTTAAGTTGGGGTTAAGCTAGGAGAGCAATTATAGCTTCACCAGTGTCGCTTCGAATTTTTGTATTTCAATTAATCAATTAATATTCCATCGATTTCAATTTTGTTTTCAGTAACAAACGTTACGATGGCAGAATATTCACATGAATATTGAACATCTACTAAAAATTAAGCTGAACAGGGTTACAATGTTGTTCAAAGTTGACCAATGGTTGCTAGGTAACAGTGCACTTCGGTCACGTGATCATTTGGTATGTTGTAGCTCCGTCCAATGTCAAGTCCTCCACCAACGTTTATTGGAAAGCAACAAATCTATAGTGTTTTAGTAGGGGTTGGGGTTAACTCTGGTTAAGTTGGGGTTAAGCTAGGAGAGCAATTATAGCTTCACCAGTGTCGCTTCGAATTTTTGTATTTCAGTTAATCAATTAATATTCCATCGATTTCAATTTTGTTTTCAGTAACAAACGTTACGATGGCAGAATATTCACATGAATATTGAACATCTACTAAAAATTAAGCTGAACAGGGTTACAATGTTGTTCAAAGTTGACCAATGGTTGCTAGGTAACAGTGCACTTCGGTCACGTGATCATTTGGTATGTTGTAGCTCCGTCCAATGTCAAGTCCTCCACCAACGTTTATTGGAAAGCAACAAATCTATAGTGTTTTAGTAGGGGTTGGGGTTAACTCTGGTTAAGTTGGGGTTAAGCTAGGAGAGCAATTATAGCTTCACCAGTGTCGCTTCGAATTTTTGTATTTCAATTAATCAATTAATATTCCATCGATTTCAATTTTGTTTTCAGTAACAAACGTTACGATGGCAGAATATTCACATGAATATTGAACATCTACTAAAAATTAAGCTGAACAGGGTTACAATGTTGTTCAAAGTTGACCAATGGTTGCTAGGTAACAGTGCACTTCGGTCACGTGATCATTTGGTATGTTGTAGCTCCGTCCAATGTCAAGTCCTCCACCAACGTTTATTGGAAAGCAACAAATCTATAGTGTTTTCAGTAGGGGTTGGGGTTAACTCGGTTAGGTTGGGGTTAATTTAGAGCAAAAGCCAAAAGTCACATTTTGGAGCTGTGTATATTGAAGGAGAAATGTCAACTTCACCCAACTGATAGTGTTATACAAATACATACTAACAATAACATGCTATCCGCGTGGTCACGAGACTTTTCGTTTCCATGGAAACGATACATGAGTATGGTCGGAAATCAATTTTAGTGAAATTTTAAGGTCCAATTAAGCCTTAAATGCCCAACTGTGGTTTCGCTATAGTATAACATTGGAAAATGGTTAGGATGAAACCATCACATTCAAATTTTTACTTGAAATCAGTTTTGACTTTAAAAACTTATTTCCATAGTAATGCTAAAAACCAGTTCTAATAGCCTAATCTTGTTACATCAAGAACAGATCTATCACACTGTGCTATTTGTTTCTTCAAATGTTTAAAAAACCTTCAATTGGCAAGCATTTGAATTAAATAATAATTAGAAAAGCTCAACGCCACATTGTTGTTTTGATGCCATTAGTATCTATGTGAAAGGTGACCTCGTAGAGTAATTCCTTCCATGTTAAATAAAAGTTAACACCAATTTTGTCAGAGCACCAGGCTTTACTGACTGTGATGTCTACAATGTTTCTAGATCTCTTTTTGATACCTGTAACCACCTTACGTTAACTTTATATCATGTTTTTAATTGTCTAATTCTAAAGCTATATGTGTTTATATTTTATTGAATCTTTCTCATATCTTCCCAATAATACATATTCCTTTTTTTGAGTAGTTAAAAAAATATCTATTATGTATTATAATGTAATTATATAATGTTTCTATCTTGGCATATAATAGTTAGGAGGACCAGATTGGAAACAAGTGTAAACTTTATATGCATATCCTCATTAAAATATATTTATATCCTCATGCGTCTATATCCTCGCATGCGCAGCTATCGAAACAAGTTTGGTGAACATTTCTGAACATTTTATTGTAATAGCTCAACAGGAACCTATTCAAAACTCTCTTTTGTGCAAACTCATCAGTTTTTCAGACCTATATCGACCTATGGTCTTGACTTACACTTGGCTCTAAGGTCCTTTGGCAAAACACTAGCCTAACCTTGCTTACTATACTTTATATTCGTAGAGAAAACAAATTTGGTACAATAATAGATATCATGATGAGTAACACGCTCCGGTGTCCGTTTGTTGAACCGGCGTCAAGGGGAAGTTCCAGGGAGTGTAAAGTTGGCCTCTAACCTCGACATTTTGATACATAATTAACTTTGTTATTACTAAAAAATACGACCATATTTCTCCTGTAATGATCCAGCTACATTGGCTACCCGTAGAGTTTCGTATTATTTTTAAGCTATTGTTATTAGTGTACAAAGCTCTTAATGGGATGGCGCCCTCCTATGTTACCGAACTATTGAGTTATCGCAAATATTCACGATCGCTGCGTTCCAGCAATAAAGAACTTTTGAGTATCCCGACAAGCAAACTTAAATCATATGGTGATAGATCATTTTCTGTAGCTGCACCGAGACTGTGGAACGACTTACCACTGGAACTTAGGAAGTCGTCATCGATTTTACTTTTTAAAGACCCTCAAGACATACCTATTCAAAGCAACATATAATCTATAGTCTGTATGTATATATTTAGAATTTTTAGAATTTTATTCCGCGTATTATGTAATTTTTATATAGTTGTAATTGTATAGCCATAATTTATTATTTTTTTAACTTACTCTTGTAAAGGTTTTTTTTCTAGAATTGTTGGGATTGGTAAAAAACGACAGGAAAATGGTCTATTATTACCACGAGCTAAAAATGTCCTTTTCCTCACTAAACATTTATGATAACTCGTTTACAATATCCTATTGGCGTTTGTGTTACCGTAATCAAGAGAAACAGACACGACAGTTTGTTTTTCTAGAATTGTTGGGATTGGTAAAAAACGACAGGAAAATGGTCTATTATTACCACGAGCTAAAAATGTCCTTTTCCTCACTAAACATTTATGATAACTCGTTTACAATATCCTATTGGCGTTGCAATAAACAAATGAAATAAAATAATCTGAGTAGCTATGACTGACTATCTAACTACTGAGAAAACGATAAACGTACAGAGACATAAGACTCTTGACTGATCTTGCCCGTAAACCAGTTCGAGTTCGATCTTCAGTGTTGGCGTCTTGATTGCACGCATGTCAAGCGGCTTCAGTTCTGTTTCTGTCTACACATTTATGCACGTAAACCCGTTGAGTTCAAGTCGATAAAGCCCGTTCGATCTTTAGTTTTGCCGTCTTGATTGCAGGTCAAGCAGAATCACTCAGTTCAGTTCCCCGTTTGATCTTCAGTTCTGTTTCTGTCTTCAGGCATAAATTTCTATGCAACGCTTCCGGTATTCGGTTACACATAATTGGTTCATTTCGACAACAATGTTGTCGCGTATGACCAATCATTGTTTGGGCCGTTTTCAACTTTTTGACTGCTATTTTACCTCCTAGAACCGGCCGCGACGAGTAGAAATGACCGTGACGTCGTTTTCGTTTGCACCCAATAACACAGGCAGCCCAAAAGCCGATTGGGTCCTGCCCAAGCATACTTTCACTCCAGCATTGTATTATAAATAGAACATTAGCTCTTTCGTAAGCATTAATGGCAATCCCCATGTCTTTCACCAATTTCAATGCCTTCCCTGAGA
Source organism: Actinernus sp. WN-2022 (assembly GCA_030867875.1). NCBI lineage: Eukaryota > Metazoa > Cnidaria > Anthozoa > Actiniaria > Actinernidae > Actinernus > Actinernus sp. WN-2022. Next base: position 277,622 of record JAOWCC010001253.1, read on the forward strand.
GGCTGTTTTGCAATCTGAGCATTTTCTCACTGTCAACTATGGCCATCATACTTTTGAAATATCATAGAATTTTGGAAAAATTAGAATAAATTGTTCTCCTCTCTCGTGTTCAGTTAGCCTGATTTTCAGACGGTCGAGGTCGTCCGCTCACTTCCGCCCACCTCCCCGTCTGATGGACTTTGGCAGATTTTTAGGGAACTGAGGTATGCGTGGAATGTCCAGTAGAGCCTGCATGAAGGACAAGCCAAAATGGCGGACGATACAAACGGACTTGATATGGCTTTGGAGAAATCGTACGAAGCTTTCGGCATTTCTGAATTATTTCCCGAATAGCGAAAGGCAATATTACCCCTCGTTTCCCGGAAGGACCTTGGCCATCACAGCTGCATCTATAGGCGACGACCAGGTAGAGAATCGAGAGAGGAGAAATTATGTAGCCTTCTAGTCAACTCGCCAGAATCACGCACTTCCTGCACTGCAGAATTCTTATGTTTTACAGCTTCAAATTTATGTCGATTTCTCAGAACTAACCCTAACCATATCCTGTTTGAGCTGCTATGGTTTTTTGGGCAGCAGGAACTTTTTAAACAGGATTTTTCGTACAGTATTTCAAGCGCATGGTCACAACACTGATCTAACTACCGGATTTGTTGTACTTTACAATTTGTCAAAATCAAGACTGTTCAAAATTCTGATAACATAAATATTTAGGCAAATGTAATCCAACTTTTACCATGACATATTCACTATATGTGTTCACTCCTGTAAAAAAATCATGCCATTCCATGAAAGATTTAGTCTTCTTAAGGCGAAAAAGCTAAGAAATTTCAGTTTTTAGGACAGCAAAATATTTGTCAAAATAAAGTGTGTAAATTTTTTTGCAAACATAAATAATTGCCCAAATGTCGTGAAACTATTACCATGACATACTCAGTATATGTGTTCACTGCTGTAAAAAAATCATTACATTTCATGAAAGATTTGGTCTTCTAAATGCCAACATTCTAGGAGACATTACATTTTAATACGGCATACAAAGCGGTCGAGGAAGTTAATGATTTTCCAAAGCCCGTAGCTAGTAGATTCATAAACATCGCGATATAGATAGCGCTTCCTATCAGATTTTTCCGGTACACGTCTGAGGACAACATGTTTCTCCACGTTCTGTTTCTATAAGTTTGAAGCTGTAGAACATATTCTGCAGTGCATGAAAGAGCCGTGATTCTGACGATCTGTAGAAGTTGTAGAACTAGAAGACTACATAATTTCTCCTCTCTCGATTCTCGACCTGGTCGTCGCCTTATAGATGCAGCTGTGGTAGCAAAGGTCCTTCCGGTAAACGAAGTATAATAATGCCTTTCTCTGTTCGGGAAATAATTCAGAAATGTCGAAAGTTTCGCACGCTTTCTCCAACACCATATCAAGTCCTTTGTATCGTCCGCCATTTGGCTTCACCTTCATAGACTATATCGCAACTCCGCCGTCGCAGTGCACTCTGGGATGGATATCTCAGTTTTCCATTGTTGTTGTTGGGCGGCCATCTTGGATTTAACTGAGATATCCATCCCAGAGTGCACTGCGACGGCGGAGTTGCGATATAGTCGTCTATGCAGGCTGCACTATGCATACACGGACCACAGGCAGCCCACCCGCGTGTGGGCTCCCTGTGGCAGTGTGAATCATGTGACGTCATCGTATGTTTTCATCGGTTTTCTGTAAATTGACCGAAACAGTTCGCTAAATGGCGCGATAAATCCTTGTATTTGGTCGAATGATCCCCAAATACCTTGAAACTCGTAGCGAAATAAACTATTTACCTTTTGATGTGGTCTAATGTGCTTTATGGGGCGATATGAGGGAGTTTCAGGCGTTTGTTTCTCGATGTTTTGAAGCGATGAAAACATACGATGACGTCACATGATTCACACTGCCACAGGGAGCCCACACGGACGGAGTAAAACGCAGGGTGCAGGGCACGCAGGGCACGCAGGGTACGCAGGGTGTTAAAAAAAAATAGAGTTACATAATTTAGTACCTTTGGAATATCAGATTGCAAAGGTCAATTGTTCACATGGCAAATATTATGCTAATTTTAGAGTGAAAGTAAAAGGGTTTCGCGGATGTTCTTGTCCATCTGACCTGCAACGAGCTCAGACCTCAAACGTATATATCAATATTTTGTTTATTTTTAGTGTAGAAGGCGGCTCTAATACTTTAAAATAGAGGAAAAGATTAAATAAAAGTGAGAAAAGAGAAAAAGAAGTAAAAAAAAATACATTTTAGTGCGCGGTGTAGGACTCGAACTCCGGTCGTTGGATCAAAAGCGCATAATCTAAACCACTGGACCATCAGACCGCTTATTGAAATATCGCTTTTAAAATAAGGTATGAGGTCTGAGCTCGTTGCAGGTCAGATGGACAAGAACATCCGCGAAACTCGAAAACTGCAAACTACGTGGCATTTTTCTCCGGTTAGAGTAAAGCAGTGAAAGTGAAGCTGAGTGTGGTGAAGGACCTGTGTCTGGGCAACCGTTATTTGAAAGAATTTTGGCGATGTACGGGGTTTTTATGGGAATTCGAGGCGATTTTCTGCAGCTGATCGGCGGCTGATCGGCGTAGAGTTTGCTACCTTCCCAATAATTATACTAAGGGAAGGAAAATTCCTGTAACTCACTCAATATTGGACGGAATGGCTTGAAACTTCACAGAAACTGAAAGAAATACACAAGAGACAGGTAAGAATATTTTAACGATTTATTAAAATTTATTTTAGAGCAAACGGGCATGCGAGCTAAAACTCCATACATTTACTATAATTTCAAATATCCGGGAAATAACTGTTTTACGCGTAATGAGAAAAGAAGAAAACTTAAAAAGAGGAAGAAGAAAAAAATCGACCAAAAATTGTGCGCTCCGAGAATTGAACTCCAGACCTCTGGATTAAAAGACGAACGCTCCAACCACTCGGTCATTCAACTACTGACTTAAATTAGTGCGCTTCGGGGACAGAAGTTTTTCTTTCTTCCTATATCTATGGCGCTCCGGTTCTCGGAAAACAGTTCCTTGCCTTTACTTGTAGTGGAATAGGTAAGGTAAGTCAAGGCCTCGTAGGTTTTTAGATACTGTTTAATGCAACTCAGGGGCATTAAGGCATGGGTCTCAAACTATTTCAATATGGCCGCCGCAAATCAAGAGGGGGTGGTCTATCTCTTCGTGCTTGTTAGATATAGTCTTTGCACTTTTACAGATTCCATAAAGTCACAACCTTGATACCTTGTTGTGGATGTTTCCATGGAAACGTGTTATGTGACCTTTGAACTCTAATTTTAAGGAAAATTGGGAAAAGCCTCCTGGAGGTCGGTAAAAGTTGTTAATATAGTGGATATTTTCATGCAAGTGAATCAAGGTTAGTGCACACGTTCCTGCTCCAATTTGAAAAATTGGTTATTTTAAGGGGAAGGCAATTTAAGGCAATTGTGAAATTTGATATCCTCAAATTTCCACCGAATTAACAGACATTCCAATGATAACCAACTTTTCAAATTGGAGCACAGACCGAAGTGTGCCCTAACATTGATTCATTGGCATGAAAATATCTATTATATCAACAACTTTTACCGACCTCCAGGAGGCTTTTCCCAATTTTCCTTAAAATTAAAGTTCAAAGGTCACATTACACGTTTCCATGGAAACATCCACAACAAGGTTGTGACTTTATCAAATATGTCAAAGTGTCAAGAATATATCTCACAAGCACAAAGAGATAGACCACCCCCTCTTGATTTGTGGCGGCCATATTGGAGACCCATGCCTTAACACCCCTGAGAACAGCAAGTAAAGGCAAAACTACGATAGCAGTCTGTGTCACCAGAACACAAAGTAAAAATGTTAGACTTGCCACAAGTCAAACTCGCTATAAATGTAAAAACTTTCATTCTCGAAAAATATATGAAATGTATGGGTGGTCCACGGGGGTGGTCCATGGACCCGGTCCATGGGGTGGTCCATGGACCGGGGGTCAGCCGTTTTGTCGCTACCCTTTTACTTTCACTCTAAAATTAGCATAATATTTGCCATGTGAACAATTGACCTTTGCAATCTGATATTCCAAAGGCACTAAATTATGTAACTCTATTTTTTTGAACACCCGCTGCATACCCTGCGTACACTGCGTGCCCTGCACCCTGCGTTTTACTCCGTCCGATGCATACCTCAGTTCTCTAAAAATGAAACCTTCACTCTCATTGGTCGAAATGAAACAATGACCAGAACAAGGTTATCAGACGGGGAGGTGGGAGGAGTGAGCGGACGACCTCGACCGTCTGAAAATCAGGCGTGTTCAGTAGACGGCAGAATGGACTCCTGTAGACGATAAGTAGAGGAAATCGCATGAACTGCTCGTGCTATACGTGATTTATGGGCAACTGAGTAATATTATGAAAGTTCTGATAAATTGACCAGTTCGCGGTAAATTCCGACATTTTGAAAGGGGTGCAAACATGGCGCGAAATACAGTGTTTGTATGGGAATCGATGGGAATCCGATGCCAAATAAAATCCGTAAAATCGAATTTATGAAATATTCTTCAGATACAAACTTAAGATACCAGGTAAAAGATTATTAACGTATCGAAATTTGAGGGATATCGATGTAGCTGCGCTGGGAAGCGGTCCCTGCTGGGAAGCGGTCCCCTGATCATTTGCACCAGCCCAGCCCCCCCCCCCCCCCCCCCCCCCCTCCCTAAATAATGTCCGGTCCCTAAGATCTGTGCTGGGAAGCGTGCAATCCTGTTTTCAGTTTTCCATACATTGTCTATAAAAACGAGTCGAATTCCGCGTGAAATTATAAAATTTACACTATTTACAGACAATGTATGGAAAACTGAAAACACGATTGCACGCTTCCCAGCACAGCTACATCCCTCAAATTTCGATACGTTAATCTTTTAACTGGTATCTTAAGCTTGTATCTGAAGAATATTTCAGAAATTCGATTTTACGGATTTTGTTTGGCATCGGATTCCTATCGATTCCCATACAAACACTGTATTTCGCGCCATGTTTGCATCCCTTTCAAAATGTCGGAATTTACCGCGAACTGGTCTATTCAGCTAATAATTCTTCCCTTCTGTTATTACTAAGAGGATTTCAAATGAATGTGTATTTCATCTTTAATCTCATTGGGAACACATCATCAGAAATCTGTAGAAGGGTAGTCAAAAATAAAAAATAAAAATCCTGGAACGCAAAATATCAAAGAAAAAACCTGCCTTGCACAACCAAGGAGCAAAACAAATGTGCATCTTGAGGAAGTCCTACCTCCCCCATCCACATTTCTAATGGTGCTTCCCTTGGACACTGAAAACAAGTTCTTTATGGTTGTACATACTAGGGGACATGGCCCGAGTGAAAGCCCAGATGGGCTCTTGTTAATTCCTGAATATAAAAAGGACACATACCATATATGCAATGCCTTGAAAGTAATAAGCAAGATTTTAAAGTGGATACGAAATTTAACTGGAAGCCAGGCCAGTTCGCTGTTAATTCCGACATTTTGAAAGGAGTGCAAACATGGCGCGATTTTGTATGGGAATCCGATACCAAATATTTTTTCTGAAATATTCACTGTCTGCAAACTTAAGGGACCGGACATTATTTAGAGGGGGGAGGGCTGGTGCAAATAGGGGGAGGGTCCCCAGTTTTCATGCAGCAAATTAGGGGGCCATAGTAAGCTAGAGGGGGAATTGGGGGGAAGGTCATCAAAAATTGAGCATGGCGTTTTGATCATTTGCACCAGCCCAGCCCCCCCCCCACTACTATAGTGACAGCTATGACCCCCTTATTAGTATGCAAGAAATCTATGACCCCCCAATTGCCACGCCCAAGAATCATAGACGCTGTTATACTGACTCATTTGTTATTCGGATAAAAGAGATTTGAAACCGAATAAATTACCAAAAGGGGAGAAAAGGTGGACGATAATGTGTGGTAGGATTGGGGGTATGTTTTACTAGGTGAATAGCGGTTTTGGTTAACGGAAATACGCAGTTCAATGGCATAAGTTCCTAATTAATTACAAGCAGTAACCTTTCCCGCGCTTTCAATGAACTAATTCATGATATACAGACTCCCTTTTTCATGCTATGAAACCGCAACGATTGGTAAACCTATTAACACCGTAAACGCTTTTCGAAAAGAATTACAGCAGCAGGGGAAAATCATAATCAGAAAGGCGGCAGTTCACAACTACCCTGCTTATGTTTTGATGCATAATTACATTGAGTCAGGCGGAGATTTAAGCCTGCTCATGAAATGCAGTTTCGAGTACGTTATCAGACCCATGCTAAGAACTTTGAACCATCGACTCAGACGGGTAAAAAACTAATTAACCCACACAGCGAACCACTATTGCTAGATCCTAATAGGCAAAACACGAAGTTGAATGAAAGAATGGAGAATGGAATAGAAGTTGCTAAAGTTTTGGTAGTAAAGTAATGTACGACTCACTCGCTTTGATCAGTGAGAAGAAAAAACTTTGACGGGGAAAAAATTTAGGCGGGAAGAATCTTGTTTGATCGGGACAACGAGCCAACCCAAATCATTACCCTGAGCTAGGAATACGGATACTTTAGTAAAAAGAAAACTTAGACGGGTAAAAAATTAATTAACCCACACAGCGAACCACTATTGCTATATAGATCCTAATAGGCAAAACACGAAGTTGAAAAAACCCAGTCAGAGGTTGATAACGTGGACAACTATTGCGAAGGGAAAGCGAATTAAGTCAGTATTAACCACTCTACTGAAGTCTACAATAAAATACACGAAGTCATGTAAACAGTTACTTTCATTTATTTAATTTTTTTAATCAATGGTCGAGGCCTGCAAAGAATGGAGAAAACGATGATTAGATGGATAAAGTAGAGTCTGTTTAGTATAGAGGGTAGCAAAATGACTCCGGCTGTGGTTTCTCTACTTGTGTTTCTCTGATGAAATGTTCTTACGCTTTTAACGTCCTTAAACGGCAAGCAAGGGGTAACGATCTAAGAAGGGTACTCATGGCTACGGTTAAGTCGGTAATATCTGCTGAATCACTCCTAACTATGTAAACCAAACATGCATCACGCTATTTCTTTATCCTGACTAAAGTGAAAGAGATACGTTTTTTTACTCTAAGATTAAGAACAAGACTTACCGGTTATTTTGCGGTGCAACATGGTTCACTGAAAAAGAAGAAGAACGATTAAAAGTAGTGAGGGATGAATACTTACCAGCACGATGGTATAGGGCATAGCCCTGTATCCAGGGCAAACTTGGCACAGCTCATGCAAGAACTGTGTCCACATTCGGTGATAGTGCATAGCGGTATTGCAGTTCGATGACATGCTTGACAAGGTTTGGCTAGTTATTAGGAAGGAGAAAGGAAAAAAACATCGATGAGTTGGTCATAATTTGTAACTGTGTCACGTATCATCTTTTTTCCCTTACCCGTGCTCGACATGATGGCGAATAAATAAAGTTTTGCGTCACTTTATTATATGCTAAATTATTTTCATAGAATGGTCTTTTGTTCGTGTACTTTGAATGAGTTACCGAGAGTCGTATCATTTACTCTAGCTCTATGTTAACAATGGTTTCTATGTTCGAACCTCCAAGTAATGGAGGTATTTTGTTTGAATTATGTTAACCCCGGTGTGGGTTTATTTATTTAGTTAAGAATACGACATGGCTTTACAATAGCATTCTTTTCAAGAACTGATTTGATCACGCAATAGTTGCTCATGATATCTTTAATTCTACGTACATGTTATCATGCCCTGATAAGTCAGTATAATGGTCGCTTAATCATTGTGAAACTCAGTATTATGGATTAATTCGGAGAAGCCTGGTCGAAAAAGGTATCAAAAACTTGTTCAAAGTGTTTGCTTTGCTTTGCTTTGCTTCTCGACTTCCATCAAGAGATCTTTGCGGCAGAACTCGGCGGGAACGTATTTAGCGCCAATTTTAGTTTATTAACTATTTGTATGTGTGGACTAAAAAACTCGACGGTAAAGTACAGCCGAACCAACGTTTATGATATACCAATGTTAAATACCTCGAGGTATTCGAACCTAAATTAAGTTTGTGTTATTGTGGAACATATGAGTTCGAGATTAATAATCTTGTACGACATATTTAACAAAAGAGAACCAATATTTACCCTATAGAAGACTCGTTTTAAACTGAATACTGAAGTTGTGAAACGAGACCTAAGTGAAAAAGTTGAAAAATAATGTATATTAGGAACGAAGTTACTGTTCTAAGTACTACATGCATGGAACTTTTGTTTGAATGAAATTCGAGATACTTGAGGTGGAACGACTGTTCGATTGCATAAGTTCTCATGGATTAATAAAATAACCAGAACGTATGTGATTATGCGAGGAATTCAAATTCGAAGTGACTCCAATTCACTTTTCATTTTACGGAGCGTTTTTTCTCTTGTAATAAATCCATTTATCTCGGGATCCGTTTTATGGCAGTCAGATGTTTACGACAAGTTCATTATCCTATTAAGGCGCCGGGTGGCATGAAACGAATCGACTCAAAACCATAAGTAGTTCTGCAACTTCCTTTGCACAAACATACAATGAGGTCGTGTTGTTATTTCAACTGGAACTAATATTGAATACGTTCAACTCACTGATTCGACATACAATAAGGTCGTGTTATTATTTCAACTGGAACCGCTAAAATCAAATCCGTTCAACTCACCGACTCGACAATAAGACTACCAGCATTCACTTTCTGTGGTGGTACTATGGTCGATAGATTACAGTTGATGGACTCTTGGCCATTGTATATAGAATACGGTACAAAACTAGAACAAGACCGAAATATCAATTAGACTAAGAAACAAAAACATGCACGATAAACGAGTAAATTACAGAGTAGAGTCACTTCTATGACCGTAGACTGACTAACCATGTCGATAAACTGTAAAAATCTACGTAACCATCATGAAGTCCACAGCGGGCTCGCATATATACGATTGGTCACTTAAATATTCACAGAAGTACCATACGGTTCAACACATAAAGTAAACAAGCAGTTACATAAGCAAAATGGCGCAGTGACTATAATATAAATGGTTGCTTTAAAAATGTTACCAAGAGTAATTAGAAAATAAAGCGAAAATAAAAAGAGAATGACACCACTTTCATTTCCTTGAAATTAGTCAAACCGGCAACGGAGGTTTCATATTCTTACCCAAATATTTTATTATGAAAGGTAAGAATGAAGAGGTCTATAGTGATACGCTCTTGAGAATCATGGTTGGCGAAAATCATTAACCAGATGTTTTTTTTTTCACATTAGCGTTCCAGTGCACATAGAAACTCATACAGTTTCGCAACCAGTTTTGTAAAAGTTGTACGATATAGTTAACGAAAGAGAACCAATATTTATGTTATGCCGAAAACACGTTCTAAACTGAATACTGAAATTGTCAAATGAGACCTAAGTGAAAAAGTTGAAAAATAATGTGTGGTAGGAACGAAGTTACTGTTCTAAGTACTACATGCATGGTACTTTTGTTTGAATGAAATACGAGATACTTGAGGTGGAACATGTTCGATTGCATAAGTTCTCATGGGTTAATAAAATAACCAGAACGTATGTGATTATGCATGTTGTTCCATTCGAAGTGACCGCAATACACTTTTCATTTTACGAGCGTTTTTTCTCTTGTAATAATTCCATTTATCTCGGGACCGTTTTATGGCAGTCAGATGTTTACGACAAGTTCATTATCCTATTAAGGCGGTGGCGTGAAAGGAATCCACTCAAACCGTAAGTTGTTCTGCAAATATTTCCTTTGCACAAACATACAATGAGATCGTGTTGTCATTTCAACTGGAACTAATATCAAATCCGTTCAACTCACCGACTCGACATACATCTTATTATGAAGGTATGAGTCAAAAGTAATGAGTAGTTGAGAAAGTACAACGAAATATTCTTCTTAACCGTTTAAACCTATCAACAGTATGGCTGTATAATATGTGGGTCCAAAGTATTTTCATCATAGTGTCAACCATGCAGCTTTGTGTAAACAGCAATTTTTCTCCATCAGTTTTCTTTTTCTTTCTACCATCACATGTTTATCTCGGTCTGTTTCAGTATGATTTAATAACAATTTCCAATCATCAACTCAAATACGTGAAGTCTTTATTATCTAAATCTGAGGGTTTTCTCAAAACAATAGGGTATATTGTTTTATATTCACGATAGCCTTTTATTCTCTCGATGAGGTAATTAAGGAAAGGAGTACAACACAGGGTTGAAGTCAAACATAGCTTTATTTAACATAATATGTTCCCTGAGTTGGGATATTTTGTTGTTGGTGTTGTTAATACAAGGATAGAAAGTTCGATTTACTCTGTCATGTATGGTTTACTTGCTTTTCAATTGTAAGGGATGCATCCCGCAATACCTTAAGTTCTTTCCCATAGACAGGGAAAATATCTAGTTCATCAAACATCTTTGCCTTGCACAAAGTTTTTGCATCTATCTTTCCTTTAGGAAGTAATGCACAAAGGTGTTGGATCTTGTCCTGATCCTCAGTATTTAGATCGTACAGAACCGCCGACATCAATTTTAACATCTCGTAAAAAACCCAGTGAACTTCTAAATAATCTAGGCAAAGTTGAAAGTGATTTCTGAACACGTCGTAGAACCCTCCATCTACTAGATCATACGGTAAATAAGAAAAATGCGATCCAGAGTTATGAGGTAAGAGTACAGGACTCTTCTCTTCAAGCTCTATTCTTTCCCCATAGCTAGTGTTCCGCTGGTATCGTTCATGTTTCAGGATCCCATTAGATACACACTCTAAGAAAAGGTCTGCCAGAACTTGATATTCATCAGTCTTCCATCCGCGCATGAATGTAGTTAACTCTGGCTCAGCATCAGGTTTGTAGGATCGATCGCTCCACTTCCCTTCAAGGATAGTTTCTATATTTGTATCCCACGTAGAAACATCTATACCGCGAAGTCGCATCATGCGCTCTCCCCATGGGGTTAAGCGTTGAACCCAGTGATCACAGGAAGCTACACCATACAGTTTAGGAAGTTTTATTTCCCTCTCTACCATTCTGCATTGTCTCAAACTCCTCCTGCAGTTCATGGAAATGGTGTCCATACTTAGGAAAAAGGTCTAAATGCTGGAATAGTTTTACGGAAACGGGTTGGTCTTTCGGAATCAATAGCCGCATATAATTTATCTTCTCAGCGTTGGATGTGGTCAAGTCTGTTAAAATACTCTTAATGATCTGCTACACACATTAGGGAACTCGTCAAAAACTTTTATTTTTTCGAATCCGTCACCAGTTGTGTTCTTGTGGTAAAATCTCCCTTCAATAATGTGTTTGGGTAAGTAATAAAATTCTAGAGAAGAATCACAAGTTAGCAAAATATCTTCTTTCTTCTCAGGCCAACAGTACTCCCTTAACTTCCCTTTAATCTTGTGTATTTTGTACAACTCAGCAAATGCTTGGTAGTTTTCAGTGAAGATATTTTCCCTTGATAAAAAAATCACACAGATATCCGGGAACGCTTATGCCAGACTCGTGTGATGCTCTTTTTCCGTACTCGGTTAGTTCTCCAAATCTATCTCCATCAGGTGTATAGGCTACAGCATATTGACAAAGCAAAAAACAACAACAGCTGTATAACTGAAAGGAGTTCAAATAAGAGTGATGCCTTAATACTAGTGAGCCTCGGTTCATATCAGTGCCTAAAACAATAGGGTCTAAATATTATGAGGACAGTGGTTATTGTAATGTCCCTTGATTTCGGATCTGATGAACTTCACTGAATAAACGTGTTATAAAGGGCCATCGGGCTAAAACGGGTCACAAAAGGACAGTTAGGGCCATAAAGGGTAATAAAGGGTCATGTCGGGCCATGTTATTGAGGGCCAGATCTATAGAAATGTCTTGAGCTAAGGCAGTTTAGTTATAGAGCGATTCTACAGTGTTAGGTATCATGTCAAGACGAAGGAGAGATTGTCCAGTGTTTGGATGTGTATCCAAAAATCTTGTTAGACTCGCGAATCACTTGGAACAAGTGCATTATATGGAATCCCAAGAAAGAAAGAAATGGTTACGATTTAGTAAGCTCGGACTTTGTTTACCGAATACCGATGGAACTTCAACGAGTACACCGGATAAAAATTACCTTGAACAGACACTACAGGATATTTTGTACAGGCAGGAGCGTATGGAAGAACGATTTAACGTTTAACCTTCAACATTGTTCGACCGATAAGAAAAAGACGATGAAGCATTGTGATGGTAGAAAGAAAAACAAAACTGATGGAGCAAAATTGATGTTTGCACGAAACTGGTTGACACTATGATCAAAATACTTTGGACGCACATATTATACAACATACTGTGTATAGGTTTAAACGGTTAAGAATAATATTTCGTTGTACTTTCACAACTACTCATTACTTTTTATTTATTCACACCTTCATAATAAGTTACAATAAAAAAATAAGATCCTATGATCATCAATATTGTTAATTTAGAGTCTTATACACGACACAATACAAAATCATTTAATCTGAACTTACGTGGAAAAAAAAACAATGTGTGCCAGTATCTCATCAAAAATAAAGTTGTTAAAACACAATAGACCACTGATACGAAACATATGTCTAGGGTTCTTGTTTACTGTTAAGAATGCCAGCTGTTCAGTGCTAGTGCTATCCACACTGAAATAACTCGTGTGCTAGAGTCGATAGGTTTCGAGTCAATGCCGTGTTCAAACATATAGTATTAATATGTTAGTAGGGGACATAAAATAAAATCAGCGATGAAAAGTATCGAGGATAAAATAACACATTGTAAAGACGATTCGGAGTTTTATACTTTTCTTTTGTGTTTTATTGCAAAAATTTCCATGCATCACAACTCAGGGAACATTATGTTAAATAAAGCTATGTTTGACTTCAACCCTGTGTTGTACTCCTTTCCTTAATTACCTCATCGAGAGAATAAAAGGCTATCGTGAATATAAAACAATATACCCTATTGTTTTGAGAAAACCCTCAGATTTAGATAATAAAGACTTCACGTATTTGAGTTGATGATTGGAAATTGTTATTAAATCATACTGAAACAGACCGAGATAAACATGTGATGGTAGAAAGAAAAAGAAAACTGATGGAGAAAAAATGCTGTTTACACAAAGCTGGTTGACACTATGATGAAAATACTTTGGACCCACATATTATACAGCCATACTGTTGATAGGGTTTAAACGGTTAAGAAGAATATTTCGTTGTACTTTCTCAACTACTCATTACTTTTGACTCATACCTTCATAATAAGATGTATAGTCGAGTCGGTGAGTTGAACGGATTTGATATTAGTTCCAGTTGAAATGACAACACGATCTCATTGTATGTTTGTGCAAAGGAAATATTTGCAGAACAACTTACAGTTTGAGTGGATTCCTTTCACGCCACCGCCTTAATAGGATAATGAACTTGTCGTAAACATCCGACTGCCATAAAACGGTCCCGAGATAAATGGAATTATTACAAGAGAAAAAACGCTCGTAAAATGAAAAGTGTATTGCGGTCACTTCGAATGGAAACAACATGCATAATCACATACGTTCTGGTTATTTTATTAACCCATGAGAACTTATGCAATCGAACATGTCCACCTCAAGTATCTCGTATTTCATTCAAACAAAAGTACCATGCATGTAGTACTTAGAACAGTAACTTCGTTCCTACCATACATTATTTTTCAACTTTTTCACTTAGGTCTCATTTGACAATTTCAGTATTCAGTTTAGAACGTGTTTTCGGCATAACATAAATATTGGTTCTCTTTCGTTAACTATATCGTACAACTTTTACAAAACTGGTTGCGAAACTGTATGAGTTTCTATGTGCGAGGGTATTTAACATTGGTATATCATAAACGTTGGTTCGGCTGTACTTTACCGTCGAGTTTTTTAGTCCACACATACAAATAGTTAATAAACTAAAATTGGCGCTAAATACGTTCCCGCCGAGTTCTGCCGCAAAGATCTCTTGATGGAAGTCGAGAAGCAAAGCAAAGCAAAGCAAACACTTTGAACAAGTTTTTGATACCTTTTTCGACCAGGCTTCTCCGAATTAATCCATAATACTGAGTTTCACAATGATTAAGCGACCATTATACTGACTTATCAGGGCATGATAACATGTAGCGTAGAATTAAAGATATCATGAGCAACTATTGCGTGATCAAATCAGTTCTTGAAAAGAATGCTATTGTAAAGCCATGTCGTATTCTTAACTAAATAAATAAACCCACACCGGGGTTAACATAATTCAAACAAAATACCTCCATTACTTGGAGGTTCGAACATAGAAACCATTGTTAACATAGAGCTAGAGTAAATGATACGACTCTCGGTAACTCATTCAAAGTACACGAACAAAAGACCATTCTATGAAAATAATTTAGGCATATAATAAAGTGACGCAAAACTTTATTTATTCGCCATCATGTCGAGCACGGGTAAGTGGAAAAAAAGATGATACGTGACACAGTTACAAATTATGACCAACTCATCGATGTTTTTTTCCTTTCTCCTTCCTAATAACTAGCCAAACCTTGTCAAGCATGTCATCGAACTGCAATACCGCTATGCACTATCACCGAATGTGGACACAGTTCTTGCATGAGCTGTGCCAAGTTTGCCCTGGATACAGGGCTATGCCCTATACCATCGTGCTGGTAAGTATTCATCCCTCACTACTTTTAATCGTTCTTCTTCTTTTTCAGTGAACCATGTTGCACCGCAAAATAACCGGTAAGTCTTGTTCTTAATCTTAGAGTAAAAAAACGTATCTCTTTCACTTTAGTCAGGATAAAGAAATAGCGTGATGCATGTTTGGTTTACATAGTTAGGAGTGATTCAGCAGATATTACCGACTTAACCGTAGCCATGAGTACCCTTCTTAGATCGTTACCCCTTGCTTGCCGTTTAAGGACGTTAAAAGCGTAAGAACATTTCATCAGAGAAACACAAGTAGAGAAACCACAGCCGGAGTCATTTTGCTACCCTCTATACTAAACAGACTCTACTTTATCCATCTAATCATCGTTTTCTCCATTCTTTGCAGGCCTCGACCATTGATTAAAAAAATTAAATAAATGAAAGTAACTGTTTACATGACTTCGTGTATTTTATTGTAGACTTCAGTAGAGTGGTTAATACTGACTTAATTCGCTTTCCCTTCGCAATAGTTGTCCACGTTTATCAACCTCTGACTGGGTTTTTTTCAACTTCGTGTTTTGCCTATTAGGATCTATATAGCAATAGTGGTTCGCTGTGTGGGTTAATTAATTTTTTACCCGTCTAAGTTTTCTTTTTACTAAAGTATCCGTATTCCTAGCTCAGGGTAATGATTTGGGTTGGCTCGTTGTCCGATCAAACAAGATTCTTCCCGCCTAAATTTTTTCCCCGTCAAAGTTTTTTCTTCTCACTGATCAAAGCGAGTGAGTCGTACATTACTTTACTACCAAAACTTTAGCAACTTCTATTCCATTCTCCATTCTTTCATTCAACTTCGTGTTTTGCCTATTAGGATCTAGCAATAGTGGTTCGCTGTGTGGGTTAATTAGTTTTTTACCCGTCTGAGTCGATGGTTCAAAGTTCTTAGCATGGGTCTGATAACGTACTCGAAACTGCATTTCATGAGCAGGCTTAAATCTCCGCCTGACTCAATGTAATTATGCATCAAAACATAAGCAGGGTAGTTGTGAACTGCCGCCTTTCTGATTATGATTTTCCCCTGCTGCTGTAATTCTTTTCGAAAAGCGTTTACGGTGTTAATAGGTTTACCAATCGTTGCGGTTTCATAGCATGAAAAAAGGGAGTCTGTATATCATGAATTAGTTCATTGAAAGCGCGGGAAAGGTTACTGCTTGTAATTAATTAGGAACTTATGCCATTGAACTGCGTATTTCCGTTAACCAAAAACGCTATTCACCTAGTAAAACATACCCCCAATCCTACCACACATTATCGTCCACCTTTTCTCCCCTTTTGGTAATTGTATTCGGTTTCAAATCTCTTTTATCCGAATAACAAATGAGTCAGTATAACAGCGTCTATGATTCTTGGGCGTGGCAATTGGGGGGTCATAGATTTCTTGCATACTAATAAGGGGGTCATAGCTGTCACTATAGTAGTGGGGGGGGGGGGGGGCTGGGCTGGTGCAAATGATCAAAACGCCATGCTCAATTTTTGATGACCTTCCCCCCAATTCCCCCTCTAGCTTACTATGGCCCCCTAATTTGCTGCATGAAAACTGGGGACCCTCCCCCTATTTGCACCAGCCCTCCCCCCTCTAAATAATGTCCGGTCCCTTAAGTTTTGCAGACAGTGAATATTTCAGAAAAAATATTTGGTATCGGATTCCCATACAAAATCGCGCCATGTTTGCACTCCTTTCAAAATGTCGGAATTAACAGCGAACTGGCCTGGCTTCCAGTTAAATTTTCGTATCCACTTTAAAATCTTGCTTATTACTTTCAAGGCATTGCATATATGGTATGTGTCCTTTTTATATTCAGGAATTAACAAGAGCCCATCTGGGCTTTCACTCGGGCCATGTCCCCTAGTATGTACAACCATAAAGAACTTGTTTTCAGTGTCCAAGGGAAGCACCATTAGAAATGTGGATGGGGGAGGTAGGACTTCCTCAAGATGCACATTTGTTTTGCTCCTTGGTTGTGCAAGGCAGGTTTTTTCTTTGATATTTTGCGTTCCAGGATTTTTATTTTTTATTTTTGACTACCCTTCTACAGATTTCTGATGATGTGTTCCCAATGAGATTAAAGATGAAATACACATTCATTTGAAATCCTCTTAGTAATAACAGAAGGGAAGAATTATTAGCTGAATAGACCAGAGTTCGCGGTAAATTCCGACATTTTGAAAGGGATGCAAACATGGCGCGAAATACAGTGTTTGTATGGGAATCGATAGGAATCCGATGCCAAACAAAATCCGTAAAATCGAATTTCTGAAATATTCTTCAGATACAAGCTTAAGATACCAGTTAAAAGATTAACGTATCGAAATTTGAGGGATGTAGCTGTGCTGGGAAGCGTGCAATCGTGTTTTCAGTTTTCCATACATTGTCTGTAAATAGTGTAAATTTTATAATTTCACGCGGAGATTCGACTCGTTTTTATAGACAATGTATGGAAAACTGAAAACAGGATTGCACGCTTCCCAGCACAGATCTTAGGGACCGGACATTATTTAGGGAGGGGGGGGGGGGGGGGGCTGGGCTGGTGCAAATGATCAGGGGACCGCTTCCCAGCAGGGACCGCTTCCCCAGCGCAGCTACATCGATATCCCTCAAATTTCGATACGTTAATAATCTTTTACCTGGTATCTTAAGTTTGTATCTGAAGAATATTTCATAAATTCGATTTTACGGATTTTATTTGGCATCGGATTCCCATCGATTCCCATACAAACACTGTATTTCGCGCCATGCTTTGCACCCCTTTCAAAATGTCGGAATTTACCGCGAACTGGTCTATATAGCAGCCATTAGGAGTGGCCGGTGGCGCGGTGACATTCATTCTCTGCTCCCCTAGTATATATTTGTAATTTAATATTTTTGTTTTTCTCGTGTATGTACTATTAGAGATTGAAGTTGACCTCTACTTATTCATGTAAGGCAACGCTTACAATTTAGTCTGCTGTTCTTCAGGTTCAGAGTACTAATAGATTAGTGTCTCAAATGTATGTTTTATATTTGTCCCCATATTATACGTTAATTGTATCCTGTCCACCTATGATGGAGCTATCACCTGCGGCTCTTTATCGCAGCTCGCTGATCGCGTCCATATTGGTATTTTTTGGATTAAAGATTATTAACTGAAATGCCTGTTGGTTATTTATAGGTTATACCATGGCATTTCGGGGTATTAGTGATTTAAATTGCCCCGAGAGCCGAGGGAAGATTTGTAAAAGTCCCGAGGCCGCTTTCGGCCGAAGCAATATTCAACCTAGTGAAAATTATGTTACCAAGGGAATATTTCCCATTGTTGCAAGGAAATTACATGTGTGTTACAATGGTTCAGGTTTATCGTCAGCCATATAGTGGTATCACGCAATGCGCTTCTCAAATCTTCCCGCGGCTCTCGGGGCAATTTAAATCACTAATACCCCGAAATGCCATGGTATAAGTTTGTTATACCATGATCGCCGAGGAACCGAAACAAATCTCTGAGAAGTTTAGTTTTCTCTGCCGAAACTAAAGACGTCGCAGTCGAGTTGCTTTCGAAAACGTTTTGTTTAATGCTTGACTGAGCGCCATTGATTAAACGACCCTGGCTTCCCCTGGGGAAAAGCGTGTTGTTTTTTGAGAAGAATAACACTAAAATACAATGTAATTATGCGGTTGACTAAATATTCAAAGAGCATGAATGGATTTTAATTACGTCACGTTTATGGTTTTAAGTATCCCCACATGGAGGAAGCGGGTTTGAGAAATTAAGAGAAGAATATGCAGATTGAAATACGTGATCCCACATGGATTACGTTGAAGGTTATGATGAAGACAGGTCAGTTTGGATTCAGTATTTTTCATCCGGGAGCGCAGGGCTAGTTGTGCCAGAGGGGAGCAGGAGTTGATGCTTTTGACCTTCTCACTTCCAGCCTGCATTCTCTTCTAATTTTCCCTCATTACGCATGCAGGGGAAAATTAGAAATATGCATTGTCTCGAAATTTCCCGGCGGGAAATTTCGAAACAATGCATATTTCTAAATATCCCTGCCATCAGGGAAAATTAGTGGTTTAAATGTGCCTCGGAGAACAAAAGAATCCGAGGCTACCATGGTATAACTATATTTAAAAGCTTTTACCCTCCTTCCCAAAACTGCAGTCTGCTCATTATATTACAGAACTATAAAGGGAACTGTTGGAAGCCTTTAATTTCTCGAAACAAAACCTCGGCCGTGAGAGGATTCTTGTTTAAGTTTACGTTGAGAGTTGAATATTGCTTCGCTCATCATAATTTATTCTGTGCTGTATTTCTCCGGGGTATTTCTGGCTTCGTGTTGGCGAGCGATAGTGTTGCTGTCACAGTTCAGGAGTTCAGATGTCTTCAGACTTCGATAGAGGTTAGTAACCCATACTGCTCAACTACAGTATATATATACACCCGATCAAAAAAAAGATGACACTCCAGAATATATATATCCCCATATGTGTCTTTGTTGTTACCTGGGAAAGCAATACCATAGGGATCGGTACGAGTACAATGCGCAAACAATCGCTTCGTTTAGTGCCTAAATACCTCACAATCTTTCTTAGCGCCAGAGGGTTTGAAGTTTACAAACATTAGAAATAAAGGAAAGTTAAAGTTTTTATAGCGCAGCATTTTTTCACATTGTTTGATCTTCTCTTGGGGCTTTAAACAGTACTTAATGAAGTACCAGTTCGCTTAGAAAAACGTTGCCGTAAGAATGGTTTTTAGAAAAGAATTGCGATGCCAAATCATTAGGGGGTTTAGTCACGTGCTCGGAACGCTTGAAAAGCATAATTCGACCTAAACAAAACGCGGCCGCCAATCTCGTCAAGTGCAGGAATTACCGTGCTGATCAGTAAAAAACAAAAATTTGCTCATCTTATGGGTCCAAAAAATATTAGCAGACTTCGAAACATTTATACTGTTTGATAATGAAAATAAATTTCTACAGTAGTTTATTCAGTAGAGCACGCGCGGTTGTGTATCGAAATTTCTACCATTTTTTTTTCTACATCATTTTGAAATGTTTCCCTTCCTTCGCTTCAGTTGGATAGAACGTGATCGAGATATTATTTTTTTAACATCCAAATAATTTCATTTATTCTCGAAAAATATGTTCTTGTGGATGTCTTATATCCGAGAGTTTCGGGCGATACCACTGTTACAAAAGCAACATGATTTCTTTCTCATCTGAACATAATGTTGGATCAGTTCTCTTTTAAAAAGTACTGAATTGTAGAACTGGAGGCTGAAGTGAAATCGATCATCGCTCACCGGTCTGAGTAAAATTTAATTTCCGCGCTAGAATTCAAGCAAAACTACGTATTTTTTTGGGTTAAGTAGCTAAAATAGGATCTAATATTGCTACTTCGGTAGTTTCCAGTGAACAAAGGTGGCAGAAATTTCGCTATAAAACTTTAACTCAAAATAAATGTGGGACGGTTATTTCTTCATCTGACAAGAATCGCGGCCGCTTTTTGTTTACGTTGGTCATGCCACCCAAAGGTTTTGTTTTTAAAGTTTGAAGTAAGCAACATATTTTGTTTCACAGCTCATCATCATATCTGCGATTCTGACCAGTTTTATTTTAGTGATTTCTTAATATAACGGATATAAGAGGCAAAATTGTTTGTAATTAATACGCGAGTATTGAGAATTTTAAAGCGTCCCGATTAAGAAACGAAATTACATTCTACCATTTTGTGATTTTCAATTTATATCCCATGCAGGATTTATTCAACCGATTTTGCTACAATAAAAAGGAAACTTCTCAGGAAAGTAAGGGCAATTCGAACAACACTTGTTTGATTTTGAAATATTATTTTGAAAGCCAAAATTATCTTTTATATTGTATCGATTCGGGCCCCAACTAGACACATAGCCAGGGACCTAAACATTTCGCAACCACGGCATTATTTCTTATAGGTGTTTAAACCCCAAAAGAAAACCAAGCAATGAAAATAAATGCTGCACTATAAACACTTAAACTTTCCTTTGTTTCTAACGTTTGAACGGTTGTTGATTTCAAGTCCCACTGGCGCTAAGAAAAATTGTTAGGCATTTAGGCACTAAACAAAGCGATTGTTTGCGCATTGTACTCGTACCGATCCCAATGGTATTGCTTTCTCAGGAAAAACGAACACACACATGGCGATATATATATATAATCTGGAGTGTCATCTTTTTTTTGATCTGGTGTATATATATATATATATATATATATAGATAGATAAATAAATGTTTCGATTAATTCTATCAAACAGTGCTCGATACAATGCTGTAGAGCAATAATGCTAAGGATTCGGAGTATTTAAATTCTTGGTTGATTCATATTTCGCTCTACAATACTGTTTCGTGGGGACCAAAGTCCTCACTCATCAGGAGTTATATATATATATTTGCTAGCAAATCGCTACATTTCGCTATAAATCAGCTATTCAGTATACCTGTATAGTATATTAAACGTAGAGGTCTCGACACGAGATCGGTAAACCAGCCAAAATTATTTTAGTGTTGGCCTACAGATCATGGTGTTTGCGCTGGTATGTATTATGACCGAGAGTAAAATGAAATGTGGCATAAAACCTACGAAACGTCTTCAAACAAGAATACCGTCCGATGGCGAAATCTATTAGCGCCACGAGGTCAATTAATGCATAATTTAACGCATGCGCAGAAATTTTTCTGCATGAAACAAAACAAAAACGAGCCCATCTGGGCTTTCACTCGGCCACATGAGATTGAAGATGAAATACACTTTCATTTGAAATCCTCTTAGTAATATCCGAAGGGGAGAATTGATTAGCTGAATTTAGCAGTCTTTAGGAGTGGTTGGTAGCGCGGTGACATTCATTCTCTGCTCCCCTAGTATATATATATGTAATTTAATATTTTTGTTTTTCTCGTGTATGTAAATTAAAGACGTTGACCTCTACTTATTCATGTAACGCACACTTACAATTTAGTCTGCTGTTCTTCAGGTTCAGAGTACTAATAGACGAGTGTCTCAAAGTGTATGTTTATATTTGTCCCATATTATAAGTTGTATCTTGTCCATGCACCTATGATGGAGCTATCACTATATTTCTCTACTGCTCTTTCTACCCTGCGGGCTCTTTATCGCAGCTCGCTGATCGCGTCCATATTGGTATTTGTTGGATTAAAGATTATTAACTGAAATGCCTGTTGGTTATCTATATTTAAAAGCTTTTACCCTCCTTCCCAAAACTGCAGTCTGCTCATTATATTACAGAACTATAAAGGAAACTGTTGGAAGCCTTTAATTTCTCGAACCAAAACCTCTTTATTTCTCCGGGGTATTTCTGGCTTCGTGTTGGCGAGCGACAGTGTTGCTCTCACAGTTCAGGAGTTCAGATGTCTTCAGACTTCGATAGAGGAGAGAAACCCATAACTGCTCAACCACAGTTTTTATATATTTGCTAGTAAATCGCTACATTTCGCTATAAATCAGCTATTCAGTATACCTGTATAGAATACCGTCCCATGGCGAAATCTATTAGCGCCACGAGGTCAATTAATGCATAATTTAACGCATGCGTAGAAATTTTGCTGCATGACTCGTGCCTGCCACAGGCAGCCCGAGTAATAACGGCCTGCAGATTTAGACTCGTGCCTGCCACAGGCAGCCCGAGTAATTAAGATTAGAACGGCAGTCTAGGTATAGCCTGCGTTCTAACAATGAACTGCTGCTGTGACAGAGCCTTTTAATACATCAGCGGCTCCTAGACTGTGGAACGCTCTTTCAAGCCATATTCGCAATGAGCAAAAAAAGGACTTTTATACGAGACACAGTTTCTTATTTTAGTCTCATCTGCTGTGAAATTGCTAGTATTAAGGTTCGTTAGTATAGTTTTTAAATATTTCTTCTTTTTTTTGTCCTTTGTATTAGTTTTTATAAAGTGGATTTTTTTCTAATATAGGTGCGAATAATGTAGAGTACAATATGTTAGTTTTAATCTAGTTTTATATTTTATCTGTAATGTAATGCGCATGTGATCATATTCACACGAAACCTGCGCAATATAAGCTATTAAATTATTATGATAATTACACGAGCCTTTAGGCGGGCACTGGACACGAGACCAAACACTGTCGCTTGTCGCTACCTTACGGGGGAGATGAAAAGTGGTGTCTGTTTATTTGTTTAGTGAAAGAACATACGTCTCCCCAATAGGGCAGCGACAGTGTTTGGTCTTGTGCGCAGGACTCGTAGTAGCTGCGCTGGTCAACTGGCTCAAGCCACATCCGCGAAACCGTCGAGTACTTAAAAACTTCGTCCAAGCAATCGCTTCTTGTGATATTCGACTCATATTTTTAGCTAGGAAGGTAGTTCGGTCATTGGTTTATCTTTGTATGCTATTGGAATTTTGTTGGAGGTTTATTTAGTATTAGATATTGACAAGAAGCATTTTAAAGTGTAAGACAGAAAATATTGTCGCGTGCGGTGTGCGATGATCACGTAAAATAAAATTCCAGGGGACGCACCATACCCACTTTGAACGGCTGATACTCCACTGTTAGAGCTCAGTCGGGCTACCCACTTCACCTATTTACTAGAAATATAATAAATTTTACAAAAATGTAAGTTTGCTTGACATCGCTGTTACCATAGCAACACAGTGTTGACGTCATGTATTTTACATATAATCAATTTTCTCGAAATCTAGACCTATAAAACTTTTAAAACGATCTAGTGTCCTTGTAGTCTAAATGTAGGCCTTCAAGACTGCAAAGACCACACCTTTAGACAGAAGAATACTCGAAAACACATTTTCTAAATATTAATTAAAAACGAGATTTTGTATTAGTGATATTATAAGACGTTTTGTAAATAAATATTAAAAGTAATATGATAATCGCGTTACAACTGCATGGCAGCGTGACTATGATAATTGCCAGCCTAGTCCCCAGGCCTTCTGGTCGGTATTTTGTCTGGGTGGGTTAATGGGATCCCTGTGGTTTGTAATGGCTTGTGACGTCATCGACCAACTGGTAACAGTTAGCAGTGACGTCACATGCCATTACAAACCACAGGGATCCCATTAACCTACTCAGACAAAATATCAAGCCAGAAGGCCCAGGCTGGATAATTGCATGTCGTTGTACTAAGAACAGAATTCGTTGAAAAGCTGCCCGAGCAGCCTTGCCTTCGCAGCAAAGGTAACCCTTTCAGGGGTTGGGGAAGTCAAGTTTCGATCATCAAACTGCAGGTTCCATTTGGATTGGCAGAGACAATTAGCCGCGAGTCAAATTCATACAAGGACACCCTGGCCAGCTAACTCGTTACTCTGGTATCATCGATTGACTGTTGACGGCGGTTAGGAGTTCAAATGGACGGAGTTCAAGAAAGGAAATGTAGTCGTGTGTACTTGATAATACATAAATGGATTAACAGTGGTATTCTATGGAAGGAACAACCTTTTAGACCAGGAGCCGGTTCGTGGAGGTTTTGTGAACTCCCTATAATGGACTATACGGGGAGGCTCCGCCGACATTTTGAAAGTTCACTGGTGCATAACATCACGACAAAAAACATAAATACGCGGATGAATATTTTTAACGAGTAATCATGTGACTTTGTCGTGCAATTCTGGATTACCTTGAACTCGTGAGATTTTTCAGAGCTCAAATTGCATTCACACTACGGGTTCGTGTAATTTTGATAATCTGAAAATCTCACTCGTTCAAATTAATCTCGAATTGCACTCGAATCCATACGATTACCTATACTTATTGTTCTTAGTCACATTTTGTGTCGCCATGACGTCGATAACGGGCACGTGTTGCTAGGCGTTTATCGCCAACTTCCATTAGGCGAGTAGGTGGTTGCTACAGAGATCAGACTTCAACATTCTCTGACTTTTCCCCGACTCAACTTTTGTTGTCTTTGTTCAACCTCATACCGGTCTCAGTTGGTGTCCCTCCCATCATCCGTACTTCGGTTTTAGGGTTCACAATCCTCTTTCAGTCTTTACTATAGATTGCCACCTCTTCCCATTTTTAACCAGGCGTTAGATAGTGCTAGGTGGCGTACGCGTGCCATCTACGGTGCAATTGGGAGGGTTACCCCACCAACTGGGCTGGACCATAGTTAATAGAGGGGAATGGTTAGGAAACCCCGTCAAACTTCAAAGGGGCTAACAAAGGCGATGCGATTTAGGGTTGGAAGGGGGTAAGCCAAAAGATTGTGCGCGGTCATAGTTCTGATTAGGGTCCCCTAAACGACTGAACCCACACGTTTCTATTGGCTGATTGATAAACATTTTCCAATATCTATTGTAATAATAATAATAACGGATTAATCAGTGGCATTTCCACGAGGGGGCTCTTCATCCACTGATGGGCCTACGATTTAAGACGTGAAGGTCTAACCATTTGCAGCTCGTGAACAAAATTGTTTCACAAAGGCAGCACTTTCTACTCAGTTATTTTTTAAGACCCTGAGTGTTGGTCCGGCCGGGGTTGAACCCGCGACCTAGCTCCCGCACAACAGACCGACGCTTAACCACTGAGCTAACCGGGAGGCGGTTTTGTGCACGGTCACGGTTGAAAAAGGCTAACATAGACCTATAACAAAGAAGGTCGCTGGGTTTCATAACGCATAACCCTCTATTAACTATGGCCGGAGCGCTCCCTTCTTAAACTGGTTTCTCAGGATTTGGCACATGCTTCACCCTCTATAATCCCTTTCCGGGAATCTTTGCACTGGTCATTCTTTGTTGGAACTGCATTCAACCCACCGTCAACTATTCGTTAATTAAACTCTTAGTTTAATGCTTGTGGGCCATGTGCTATCAAGGGTCTTCAGTAGCATCATTGCAGTCTAGGGCAAAAAACAATCATCTTACCATAACGTAGCTAAACCATGTAATGAGTGGCTGTTTTACCAGTGAAAATGGTGGACAAGTATCTGTTCAAAGTGCCATTACAGTTTCACAATTCTACTGGTTATACTTTTAAGGGTTTCGTAAGAACTTACTCGTATAATCTGGGGGGGGGGGGGGGGGGGGGGGATATGACATTTTCGAGGTAGTTTACACATAAAAATCAGTTCGCCGTTACAAAGTCCTATAATAATTACCACCTCGCGCCATTGGGCTTCCTGTGGTAAGAATGTCAAAACGCTGTATGATTGAAATCATTTTGACCTTCTGAATGGAACAAGCCTGGGGGTCTCTCTATCAGTTAAGCAATCAGACATAAAGAGCAGCGAAGTACTCTTGAATTGTTTTATGAGTAAACGAGAATACCCCTTCTGACCTGAGCTTCCTTGCAGACTTCTCTTTAAAGTGCATATAAGCCCTGGCCAATTATGCTTTTTTTTTAAGGTTACGGGATACCTTCAAAAGTGATTTCCGCAAAAATGCGTTTACGCGGGCGCTCGGCGAACAAAATATGGGAACCTATATATCAATGGAAAGGTTGATAACTGAAGAATACCAGTAAAAGGTTATTTTATACGGAATTACTCTAGATTTAAAACTACAGTCACTTTAACCCGATGTCGAAGACGTTTATAAACGCGAATTACCAGCGCCAGGTTTTTATACTTACGAAGTAATTACACTTGTGTCAAGTTAAGCGGTCATTGATCTCCAAAAGAGTGTGTGCGATTTTTGATATCTATTTTCTATGCGAAATTATTGCAGTTTAAAGACGAGTCATTGATTATTTTTGCCAAGCCATCACGCTTGGACCGATATCTTTAAAACTAAAAACAAATCGGAAAAAAGCACACAAGCTTTTGGAGATTAGTTATCGTAGAATCACTGGACGAAATTTCAAAAAATTCCGGTAAATTCTTATATGCAACAATTCACTTGAAGCTGCAGAAACGTTGAAAAATCGGCATTAGAAGTTCAGCAACTGATTCACACCTACTTAGAGCGACTTTCCGGACTCGACACCCATTCGCTAATCAGAAGCAACCTCCTGGAGTCTCCCAAAATTTCGCGGGAAAAACTGAAGGTAGAGTTTCAATATCCAGAGGATATTGTAATCTAGGAATTAGAGAAATATATATATTTGCCGAGATGAATATTATATTGTATGTTGATTTCCGATCAAAGGTACGCGCCGTATCCACACAGCGGTCAAACGTCTGCGCATGCGTCAAAAGTCTTGCAACAACAACAACATATTCCAAAACAAATTCAAAGCGAGCCGGCGGCCGTCACTGTTCACGCACCCGTTTTCAAACCTTGAGAACTTTTTTGGTAAATTACGAAAACATTTGGTAAACTCACAGTTTGAAGTTTGTTCAATTTCCCGTCGACTGTGAAAATAAAAAGCTTAACTTTCACGTATTTTTCTTAACTTTTGGGGGTAGAAGTTCACTGTAATCTGTTTAAGGTAAGTTTGCGCGGGAAATACGCGCGGCCGCCCACCAGACTGACCGTAATACGCACACGCAGACGTTTGACCGCTATGTGCGCCGTATCTAATAGCCGGCTTGTTTGACTTTTAAAAAAAAGACAAAAGGATCACTCGGCACTCGGCACTCGGCACACAAGTGAAAATACGAACCCTTGTCGGGTTTTGCGAGGACTTCTATTTGGCTCGAAGTCGTATGGGTTGTTTGGCCTTGTTTTGCTTTTCATTTTCTTTGTTTTCCAAGCTAAGGGTATCCTGCTTGCTTTTTACTCGGGCTGCCTGTGGCAGCGCCGAGTCTTAAAATGCAAGTCGTTATTATTATTTTTATTATTTGATGTCAGACGGCTTCTGCGCATGCGTTAAAGGTCAAATTCAAACCAATCAGATTGCACTGTGCTGGTCACGCAAACAAAGGTTAGATTTCCTCAGGCGCGCTCAGATAAGAAAGTTCCAAGCTCAGACTAGGCGAGACAAGGAGATATCAATTTCAAATAGTCATTGTCAGAAATCTATTCCATCGTGGGCAATTATGCAATACAACCTAAATTTGGGTCAGGTCCATGTTTTACGACAGAACAAGAGCCCATCTGGGCTTTCACTCGGGCCACATGAGATTGAAGATGAAATACACTTTCATTTGAAATCCTCTTAGTAATAACCAAAGGGAAGAATTATTAGCAGTCTTTAGGAGTGGCCGGTAGCGCGGTGACTTTCATTCTCTGCTCCCCTAGTATATAGACCCATTCGAAAAATGGCCGGCGCTAATTTGCATAATTTTGATATTCAATATTTTCTGAAGAATAAACTAGCCTATGTGAAAGAGCGATTTCGTGTTAGCAACATGTAGCATTTTGATAATGGAAGAATATATCCTTACAAAGCAATAAGCGTTTGAAACTCTCAAGAAACACGAAAACGAGGCTAGTCAGTCCCGACGTCCTGAATCTCATACAAAACTCTCTTATTTGGAACCTCGGTAACTTCGCAACACTTGGTGCTATGCTCCTTAAATTTTACAAATGTACTCATTTTTGCATGCTCTCTGAAGTGGCAGTGCTTATTTTAGTGCCAGCATTTCCTAACAACCAAAGCTTGGTGACACCATTTTTCGAATGGGTCTATATATACATGTATGTAATTTAATATTTTTGTTTTCTCGTATGTAAATTAAAGTAGTTGATCTTTTATTGAAAACACTACTTATTCATGTGTGTATGTATGTTCAGACTACTATCGTGCAGCTAGCTAGAGTCTTGAGATATCTGTCAGCAACTCGCAGCTAGTTAATAAATTAGTACTGTTCAGACCTAGTATAAACTTAGTAGGTTTTACTTTTTGTTTTTCCCTCTTCTGGTTTGTTTCTATCTCTAAAGAGGGCATGAATGGGGTTAACTGACAAATGACGATTTTTTACTGACGACTGACAACCGAAAAATAACTGACAACTGACAAATTTGGTTTTTGTGGGTCAAACATTGTAAATTTTCTCTAGTAATGATTAACTAGGGCTAACTGACAACTGACAAATGGCCAACATCTTAACTGACAACTGACATGTAGACCCCCCCATTCAGACCCTCTCTAAAAGATAGAAATTTGGTCTATAACTGCCCTTGGCGCAAGTGTTTCGTAATCGCAAATAATTGACCGCCAAAGTGCTCAATTGAAATTTCAACCAAAATATTAAAACTGTGCGAAAAACTGCTACTGACTGGTGTTTGGCGATCCTCGTTACCCATGATGGCTCAATTGACGTACAATACACCCGGTAGTTGTCATCGATGGGCTTTTAGCGCGCTAGATTCTATTCAAGCTACCTCGCTAGGTAGCTTGGAACTTCAAAGTATTCCACCGACCACTAGCTAGCTAATCACCAGAGCAGAAAAACTGTTCAGACTAAAGAAGCTCGCTACCTCCTGTGGTTAGCTAGCTAGATTTACTAGCCTGAACACGGCCACACGTTTACAATTTAGTCTGCAGGTCCGATAAAACTGCAGGTTCCAGTCGTAAACAGTCCGAGTTTGACCAAAGTGAAACGATCGAGCTGCTCGCGTCCGTAGATATATATTTCTTCGTTTGCACTTTTGACATGATATAATTCTTCAAATGGCACCATTGTTTTATTTCTTATGTTTAATAATACAGTTCTCAGCTGTAAATAAAATAGAACATTCTATGGAAGATTTCTTGTCCTAAAGTTTGGAAACGTAACACATGCATTTGACGCTAGAAAGTTCAGTACTCGCAAGGTCAATTTACTAGTGGCAGTTTACTAGTTTGCACTATCGGCTGTTATGGAATGGAAACATACTTTCACAGCTTAATATGTATGTCGATTGGTCAGAAGGATATCTTGTTTAAATGCTACGGTCCTTTCGGCATCAGGAAATTTTTAAACGGGAGTTTTCGTACAGTATTTCAAGCTATGTTGTAGTGCGAGTTCAGTTACGCCACAAATGTCGGTGAAACTAATACCGTGTTCATTATTATCGGTTTTCTCTATGGGTTCTCATGTATTCAATAATTACTTCTGGAGCTTCATATTTATGTCGATTGGTCACAATGATTTCCTCTTTCAGTTTTTCCCTTTAGTTTGGACATTAGGGATATATCCTTGGAGATTTCGTACAGTTTAGCGACCGTTGTGTCGAAAGTAGAAACGTTCGTTTGTCATGAAAGTGCGTAAACAAACTGTCACAAGCGGTTTCATAGCAGCTCGATGTTTGACTCCCATATAGTCGATGATAACGTATATAGCTTCATATGTATGTCGATTTCTCACAAGGATTTCCTCTTTCAGTTTTCCTCTCTCTTTGCTGGCAGTTCATGCTTCTTGTTCGGGTAGTTGCCCCACTGAGCCGTAACCACAAAACGAGCACAGCATTTCAGTTGGCATACACTGCGTACATCTGCTTAACTAATTAGATTTGTAAAAATCTTAGCGGATCATGTAAATATTCCGCTTGGCTCAAATATGAGGGTTTCTGCCGTCAAAGTTCATTTTTTGTTTCAGTTTTCCCCATATTAGCAGACTTGTATAATGTCTCGAGCTCTCCGAATCCAGTAGAAAGACTCTGGTTATTCTGTCGTAAAACATGGACCTGACCCAAATTTAGGTTGTATTGCATCATTGCCCACGATGGAATAGATTTCTGACAATGACTATTTGAAATTGATATCTCCTTGTCTCGCCTAGTCTGAGCTTGGAATTTTCTTATCTGAGCGCGCCTGAGGAAATCTAACCTTTGTTTGCGTGACCAGCACAGTGCAATCTGATTGGTTTGAATTTGACCTTTAACGCATGCGCAGAAGCCGTCTGACACTGATTAAAAAAATAAAAAAAACACTTGCATTTTCAGACTCGGCGCTGCCACAGGCAGCCCGAGTAATAACCAGAGTCTTTCTACTGGATTCGGAGAGCTCGAGACATTATACAAGTCTGCTAATATGGGGAAAACTGAAACAAAAAATGAACTTTGACGGCAGAAACCCTCATATTTGAGCCAAGCGGAATATTTACATGATCCGCTAAGATTTTTACAAATCTAATTAGTTAAAGGGATACCCGAGTGAAAAACACATTGGGGCTCAAAAGAATCTTCAACATGTTCTTTGTTCAGAAAATGTATTAAAATTTGATCAAAGGTTTTTAGTATTAAGAACGAGCACCTCAAAGTTGGCCCCACGAAGACATGGGCGCCGCCATCTTTGTTTGCATTTACGGAAGTGACGTCACTTCGTCCCACCAGCGTTCTCACTCTCACTTATTAGGTGTTTTTAGGATGATAAACGCCTTAACTGTACCTCACATACATTGTATTTCTTATACTTATTCAGAAGTCACTCGAGTCTTTTAAGCCATGTTGTTTTGCTGTTATTAAATGGCAGTTACGAGACCTTGTTGTTCGTCTGATAATTTCTCGCCTTCCCAATGCTTTTCTTCCTCCTCCCAGTCTTCTGAACTTTTCTCATAATGTCGTCTTCATCATAATTCCGGTTTCTGTAAGAATTCCTCTGCAATCTCGATGAAAATATATCCACTTTAATTCCGAGCGTGTGAAAATCATACAAAGACAAGTAGCCGCGATACGCTGGTGGGACGAAGTGACGTCACTTCCGTAAATGCAAACAAAGATGGCGGCGCCCATGTCTTCGTGGGGCCAACTTTGAGGTGCTCGTTCTTAATACAAAAACCTTTGATCAAATTTTAATACATTTTCTGAACAAAGAACATTTTGAAGATTCTTTTGAGCCCCAATGTGTTTTTCACTCGGGTATCCCTTTAAGCAGATGTACGCAGTGTATGCCAACTGAAATGCTGTGCTCGTTTTGTGGTTACGGCTCAGTGGGGCAACTACACGAACAAGAAGCATGAACTGCCAGCAAAGAGAGAGGAATTGATCGGAGACGTTAAATTACGTTACTGTGAAGAGGATCAAAATTCAAGTTCTTTAATTTGAGACTGTCTTCTGCCGTGACTCGTGAAAGAAATTGGAAAAGATCTAGCTGTTTCATTCAGACACTGGCAAATTTATTGAAAGCTACGGGCTTACTTTATGAGATTATTATTCATTGTGGAATGAAAGGAAACAGGTTAGCTGAAAGTTAAGTTCGAGGTAGGCTTCGACTTTCATTCCGATTCAGTGCATATGTGCACGAAGGTGGAATGCTTTCAACAACACTAACAATAGAACCAAAACGAAAGATTCAGTTACGTAAGTACTGTAAGTAAACTCTTTTAGATTTGAATACATTTCCTCTCAGTTTGTCTGTTAATGTACTTTTTCTTCTAATTATCGCTTTATTTAACATCTCTGTGATTTAGAGTATGCGTACCTCAGAATAAATTATTTGAAAGGTCAACTTGAGCTCTTGTGTCGATAAGCCCAAATGTTTTTGTAAAACAGTCTGTGAATTTGAGAAGCGGACTTAGAAGAGCTTTCTAATTAGGAATTACATGTTTTTCTTGCTATGAAATTTATGTTTCATTTCACATTTATTCATACAGTTTTAGCCGGACATTTCCCCGAGTTTTTGATCTATTTTCAATCAAATTCAAATGAAAGTGTATTTCATCTTCAAACAAGAGCCCATCTGGGCTTTCACTCGGGCCACATGAGATTGAAGATGAAATACACTTTAATTTGAAATCCTCTTAGTAATAACCAAAGGGAAGAATTATTAGCTGAATTTAGCAGTCTTTTGTGTTTTTCTCGTATGTTGACCTTTTAATTTAAACAGTTTAACACACTGCATTTGAGCAGGCATATATTCATTGTTTTGAACCCGAGAATTAACCGTACTACCGTACTTCATGGTCCCTTTCTTTAGTAGTGGGTTGTCGGTCAGGTAATTATAAACTCTCGTCATTTAGCACAGAAAATGTATTCTGATGAATAGGGATCGAGTTGTCGTGAAGAATCTAAAGAATTCCGTCTCTTCCGGTTTGAATTTGACTCATGTGTATGTTGCTTTTGGAGTTTCAAGGATATGTTGATCCAAAACTACAGGCTCTTGGGGTTTTTCATTGACTTGTGAACTTGCAGGCTCTGTAATTTGTTTTGTTTTCTTAGTATAACATAAAGTGTTGAACATGTTCATTTTCTCAAGCATGTCGCGCGTGACCTCTGTTTCTTCATTCGTTAAGTTCTCTACTTTGATCTGTAATCTGGGAAACTCAATCTTTTCCCATGCCTTGGCACATAACTATTCCTGTTGTGGATGATTATAAGTAAAATCCTTCGACAGCTTGTACCGTTTCCGCTAGGTCAATATCCTCGCTGGAACGAAATAACTTGATCTCAATACTCTCTGATCCAACTTACGGTAAATTTAAATCTCTGACAGTTTTTAAGAGACTCATAATATTGGTCTTGAAGTGCCTTCACCCAAAATAATATGTTCTTCTCGGATGTTTTAAATGCAGCACAGCGAGCCGATGGCTTATAGATTCCAATATCTATTTCTTCGAATTTTAGCTTTCCGGATCCTGGCCCCTTTGCTTCAGGTCGTCGTACGTGTCGTATATAAAAGCACTGGCCATCTGGGTAAAAAACGCGGTCCTTCGGCTCCGACAATAGCGCCAGTTGCAATATCCTGAGCCTGTTGGAAGGCTTTCGCATGAGTGAAGTTAAATAAAACATTAAACTGGCTTACATGTGAGAGATGGGACTCCAAGTTACAGAGAAAGTTGCTCGCGGATTCCGCCATCTTGCTTTACTGTATTAAATTATGTAAATAAATTAACCTGGCGATTGTTGCGTGATCAGCACAGTGCAATCTGATTGGTGTGAATTTGACCTTTAACGCATGCGCAGAAATTTTGCGACACCCAACAAAAATAACGACTTGCATTTTAAGACTCGGTGCTGCCACAGGCAGCCCGAGTAATTATCTCATGTGGCCCGAGTGAAAGGCCAGATGGGCTATTTTCTACTTTCAACACACAGTCGCTAAACTGTACGAAATCTCCAAGAATAAATCCCTAATGTCCAAACTAACGGGGAAAACTGAAAGAGGAAATCCTTGTGAGAAATCGACGTACATATGAAGCTATATAAGTTATCATCGACTATATGGGAGTCAAACATCGAGCTGCTATGAAACCGCTTGTGACAGTTTGTTTACGCACTTTCATGACAAACGAACGTTTCTACTTTCGACACAACGGTCGCTAAACTGTACGAAATCTCCAAGGATATATCCCTAATGTCCAAACTAAAGGGAAAAACTGAAAGAGGAAATCATTGTGACCAATCGACATAAATATGAAGCTCCAGAAGTAATTATTGAATACATGAGAACCCATAGAGAAAACCGATAATAATGAACACGGTATTAGTTTCACCGACATTTGTGGCGTAACTGAACTCGCACTACAGCATAGCTTGAAATACTGTACGGAAACTCCCGTTTAAAAATTTCCTGATGCCGGAAGGACCGTAGCATTTAAACAAGATATCCTTCTGACCAATCGACATACATATTAAGCTGTGAAAGTATGTTTCCATTCCATAACAGCCGATAGTGCAAACTAGTAAACTGCCACTAGTAAATTAACCTTGCGTACTTCCGCGAGTACTGAACTTTCTAGCGTCAAATGCATGTGTTACGTTTCCAAACTTTAGGACAAGAAATCTTCCATAGAATGTTCTATTTTTTTTTACAGCTGAGAACTGTATTATTAAACATAAGAAATAAAACAATGGTGCCATTTGAAGAATTATATCATGTCAAAAGTGCAAACGAAGAAATATATATCTACGGACGCGAGCAGCTCGATCGTTTCACTTTGGTCAAATTCGGACTGTTTACGACTGGAACCTGCAGTTTTACCGGACCTGCAGACTAAATTGTAAACGTGTGTTGCATGAATACGTAGTGTTTACAGTAAAAGATCAACTACTTTAATTTACATAACAGAAAACAAAAATATTAAATTACATACATGTATATATACTAGGGGAGCAGAGAACGAAAGTCACCGCGCTACCGGCCACTCCTAAAGACTGCTAATAATTCTTCACTTTGGTTATTACTAAGAGGATTTCAAATGAAAGTGTATTTCATCTTCAATCTCATGTGGCCCGAGTGAAAGCCCATATGGGCTCTTGTTGGAAGACATAAGGCCAACAACCGATGGAATTACGGAATCGTGTGTGGAAAAACGTTTCTCATTGGAATGAAATGCTTTCCCCCCACTTTGGATACGGGCGAGTGAGTACTTGTCATGTGTTAATTGATCTGCTGTCAATCAAACAGAACCTTTTACTTCCGGTTAAAAACTTTCTTTTGGTATTTCTCCGTCAATATTAATTTTTTTGAACGGAGTTTTTAGTATATCAAACACTGCTACTAAAACTACATTTCTGTGCGAAAAAAAATATTTCACCATCTTTTTCGTTTTGAAGGTATCCAGTAACCTTAGCTTAGACCTTAAAAGGTAGAGAGAAAAAATTCAGAAATTTCTAAATAAAAATGTTTTCATAATTTTTTTAGCGACTAAACTTCCAAGGAATATGGACGGGAAAGCAGGCTGTCATCGGCTTATTAACACTTGTGAAGCGTTCTCATGGAAACCGCGAAAAAACACGTGAATCTTTTATAAATAAACACGAAATACGCTCACTCGGCTAGCTCGTCTTGAAGTCGTTGAGTTGCAAATACTCATTTACGTTTCACACAAAAATCATATCTAAAATCTACTTTAATAGTAATTTGGCAGCTTCAAATTACGAATTAAGCTATATACAAGGCCGGCGGAACAGGGGCATAAATAACGAATGAAAAGTCCGAAGACTACAGCAAAGCTGATATACAACAGGGGCGTCGGCCGCCCCACTTTTTCGGCCAAGTTTGAAATTTTAGCTGACGTAATCATTTAAAAAATATGTAAAACAGCATGCCCCCGGACCCCCCTAGAGTTTTCTCGCGCCTTCGGCGCTCGGCCGGCCCACTTCCAAAATGCTTCCGCCGGCCCTGATATAAGGGAGGGCTTAAGTCCGTTTCCTTCCGTGAAGAAACGAAAGTCGCCGCTGACGGAAAGCGATCTTGGTTAGCCTGGGTTGGCTCATATTATTATAACCAAGATAATCAGTGGGCAGATGTTGCAGATTCTGCAAAGTCAATCCTAAGTTGAAAGTGCCCATAAACTTCGCCACTAAGTTTCGACTGTAGATTCGCCGAACACGATCTTCCGTAACAGTTATTGTACGGGTTTGGTCTGTTTCTTTACGCTTTCTTCGTCTTTGCCTTCTCTGTGCACTCATGATTTCTGTGAAATACCATGACAATCGGGGGTAGAAGCGGAATATTGAATATTGAATATCGTGGTTGAAAACTGAGGAATATTGAATATTTGCCTGAAAAATATACTGAATCCGTATATTTCAATAAAGCGCATGACACTTTCGAAAATTAAAAAGAATAAGGAATATCCACACAAAAATTAGTAGGGAATATTTACCTCAGGAGAGCAGAGGAATACGGAATTTTTAGAGTGAAAATATTCCGCTTCTACCCCCGAATGACAATGGTAACGCTAAAATTGAACTTGTCTACTGCGATATACTGATCGCACTGAAGAGCTAACTTATCGTGGTCTGCGTAGTTCTTCACAGAGGCGCGCAAAATCCATGAACATGGCATCGTGTTTCACTATACCTACTGCTCAACATCAAATACTGGGAAAATGGTTCAATGATTACGTGCCGTGATGATTGATAATTACCGTAATGAGACACACGTCTGGGGCTAGGCAAGGTTAAATTGAACAAGAGCCCATCTGGGCTTTCACTCGGGCCACATGAGATTGAAGATGAAATACACTTTCATTTGAAATCCTCTTAGTATCAAGTCGTGCTTTAATTCGCCAGTGAGAACGTCAAAAAAAACAGACTGGTCTATTAATCGCTTTTATGGCATGACTATGATAACGCAGGATTCGAACAACAGAATACTGGCAATTCAAGTGTATAAATGCAATACAATGACATATTCAGACTTTGAATTTGATTGACAATAGATCAAAAACTCGGGGAAATGTCCGGCTAAAACTGTATGAATAAATGTGAAATGAAACATAAATTTCATAGCAAGAAAAAAAATTGTAATTCCTATAAATGAGAAAGCTCTTCTATTAAGCCGCTTCTCATATACACAGACTGTTTCACAAAAAAAAACATTTGCGCTTATCGACACAAGAATTCAGTTGACCTTTCAAATAATTTATTCTGAGGTACGCATACTCTAAATCACAGATGTTAAATAAAGCGATAATTAGAAGAAAAAGTACATTAACAGACAAACTGAGAGGAAATTTATTCAAATCAAAAAGAGTTTACTTACAGTACTTACGTAACTGAACTTTCGTTTTGGATCTTTTGGTAGTGATGTTGACAGCACCCACCTTCGTGCACATATGCACTGAATCGGAATGAAAGTCGAAGCCTACCTCGAACTTAACTTTCAGCTAACCTGTTTCCTTTCATTCCACAATGAATAATAATCTCATAAAGTAAGCCCGTAGCTTTCAATAAATTTGCCAGTGTCTGAATGAAACAGCTAGATCTTTTCCAATTTCTCTCACGAGTCACGGCAGAAGTCAGTCTGAAGCTACAAAACTTGAATTTTGATCCTCTTCACAGTAACGTAATTTAACGTCTCAGATATTATATATATGCCCTATTTCAGCTAGCGCTGTGCATTTCAAATACTTTTTCCTCTCTCTTTGCTGGCAGTTCATGCTTCTTGTTCGTGTAGTTGCCGCAATTCAGTTGGCATACACTGAAAACATCTGCTTAACTAAGATTTGTAAAAATCTTAGCGGATCATGTAACTATTCCGCTTGGCTCAATTGAGGGTTTCTGCCGTCAAAGTTCATTTTTTGTTTCAGTTTTCCCCATATTAGCCGACATGTATAATGTCTCGAGCTCTCAATCCAGTAGAAAGACTCTGGTTATTCTGTCGTAAAACATGCCTTAGCTGTACAAGACCGCCCACGATGGAATAGATTTCCGCAGGAGCCCATGGCTCCTGATTTCCGACAATGAATCATTGGAAGTGATATCTCCTTGTCTCGCCTTGTCTGAGAGCTTTGAACTTTCTTATCTGAGCGCGCCTGACGAGATCTAACCTTTGATGATAATTCGATACCCGTTGATATTCAAACGTGTTTGGATATTGTATTTCGCTTACGTTTCTAAATGTACATTGGATCTGTCCAAACAGCGCTGATCGAATGTATTCCGGCTCCTGGTTGTTCATGTATTTTTATGGTCAACAAGAGCGCCAGTTGAAATATCCTGAGCCTGTTGGAAGGCTTTCGCCCTCGCGGGTCGACCATTTTGATTTACTGTATTCACTTATGTAAATACATTTAACCTGGCGATTGTTGCGTGACCAGCACAGTGCAATCTGATTGGTTTGAATTTGACCTTTAACGCATGCGCAGAAGCCGTCTGACATGGATTAAAAAAAAAAAAAACGACTTGCATTTTAAGACTCGGCGCTGCCACAGGCAGCCCGAGTAACAAGAGCCCATCTGGGCTTTCACTCGGGCCACATGAGATTGAAGATGAAATACACTTTCATTTGAAATCCTCTCAGTAACAACTGCTGTTACTTACGCTAGGGTCTTCGTTTTCCAGATCTGGAAAACGAAGACCCTAGCGTAAATAACTGCAGCTAATGTTTTTATTCGTGCCTATATCCAATTGAGATTAAATTCTGTCTAACCGACACACAGATGTTTTTATTCGTGCCTATATCCAATTTAGATTAA
This sequence comes from Actinernus sp. WN-2022, assembly GCA_030867875.1. NCBI lineage: Eukaryota > Metazoa > Cnidaria > Anthozoa > Actiniaria > Actinernidae > Actinernus > Actinernus sp. WN-2022. Next base: position 316,122 of record JAOWCC010001253.1, read on the forward strand.
ATTGCATGTGTCTAACCGACGTATATATATTTTCGATATATTTCAGATCCGTAAAACAAAGATCATTTCTTCCCCAACGCACTTTTACGGCTCAACTGCGATTCGCGATTTCCAATTAACAATAGCAGCAGCATTTAACATATCATGTTATATTATTTATGGAGGTCTTCATTTTTGGGTCTTCGTTTTCCAGGTCTTCGGTCTTCGGTCTTCGCTTTCTAGGTCTTCGTTTTCCAGACACCCGTGGCACGACTGGTCGTTGGCTGAGAGAGAGAGCAATCTGAGACCGTTCGTGCCACGCCGGTTTGTTAGTTTACTGGAGTTTACTCCTCTCTCTACCTTTATCTAGCAGTCTCATTCGCAATCGGGACCGTTCGCTCTCTCGACTTTTGTGTCACACTCTAGCGACGACTCCCACTCTCTCTATTATCGCGTATCACTGATGTCTCAACGAGCAACCCGTAGCGGAGCTAGACGCGGGACTACCAATGAAATCCTCAGACACAGAGAAAGATCTGTTCAGTCAGTTCATGAAATTGGATCTAGAGGAGCTTTCATCGCCTAGCGGAGCAGCAGAGGTTTCCTCCCAAGCCGCAGTTGATATTACCAAAGAACTTGAGTTGGTCAAGCTACAAAAGGAAAAACTTGCACTAGAGCTGGAGGTTCTTAATGACAGATAAGTTAATTGTGTCAACAAACCTCAGTGGGATGCCAGGAAACTTTGAAACCATTTTTCACGACGTTCAAATGCAAGTTTTGTAGCATGTATTCGGAGCTCCTGTCCCTCTAAGAGTTTAATCGATCGGATTGAAAATTGGCATATGGCTAGATCAATATGTTGACAAAAAAGGGTGTCTCGGTTTTTTGATGCGTTTTTTTGTTCTCGAGATACTTTCATGTTTCTTTCTTCAACCCCTAAAAAAGGTGTTCCAGATCTTTGCAGTTGATTATTTTCGCGACGGAATGAGATATCGTAAAACTGAGACAACATTTTTTAGATCAATATCTCTACTTTATGAAGGTCGTTTCGGCGCGGATTTCCGTCCAATTCACGAGGGACAGGAGCTCCAGGTATAAGGTATGGTGAAATTGGATTAAAATCGCAATAAATAAGAGTATTTAATAAGGAAAATCAAGCTGTTTTCTACAATCTATGTTTATTAAGCTTTCAGAAAATATATACTTTGTAGGAGTTTTCTTGAATTTAACGCGCGCAATTAAACGTTTTCGGGAAGCGCTCTTGAAGGGCTCCTGGTACCTTAATTTGCTTCCAATATGCACACCTCAGTGTGTTATGGACCAGTCAGATTTTTCCTTCCATATCCTGGAAAGTGACGTAATCTTACATTTAAAAGGAATTCAGACAATACATTTGTCATTGACCAATCATAGTAGAGTGTTCACTGGCGCGCCAATTCAACAAATTCTAACAATGGCTTTGATTGGGCAGAAAAATAAAACAAACGTGCTGACGTCATGCTTGCATATTGGAAACTAATTAAGCGCTTGGGTAAACAGACGTTACTTTTTCTTCGAATTTATTAGAGTGAAAAAATACGTCTGCATAGCAGGCTAAATTAGCCAGGGCTTATATGCACTTTAACCAGGAAACCTAATTTGGATAACACCTCTCTCTCATTTGGGGGAAGTTGACTTTCTCTGAAATAAAGCTCATCGCTCTGCAAACCATCGAAGGCTAATTTCCCCAGTATCATGTGAATTGCATGAGTCTTCCATCAATCATCTTTATTTAACCACGCTAGCCCCAACAACGATAAAAGCTGATTTCCATGAGGGGCGTGTCATGAAATTACAATTACTAAATATAAATTACTGATATAAACTAATACAATGGATACAAATATTTTAAAATCGTATATAATATAAACCAATTGTCTACAGTCTATCGGTAAAGGCTCTGTATGATCGGCTAATAAAGATAACTATGAAATTTATCAGAAAATTTGGAAAAAGAGTCGCAGTCTCTTAAATCACTCGGCAAGGCATTCCATGTTTTTGCTCCATCGTAGCTCCAACTTTTCTTTAGAAACTCAGTTCTTGGTTGAGGCATGACCAGTTTGGTAGAAGAGCCTCGGAGATTATAACTGCAATAACTAGTTTTATCGAGTCTCTGAAAGAGATTCGAAAGTCGTGTTGGAGCTAGACCATGGAATGTCTTGTACATAAGGTTGGACTTCATTTGCGTCCTCTGCTCATTTAGATTATGCCACTCAAGGGCGTCAAGGGCGATTTGGGACTGTCCGGCTTCATTCGGCCGCTTCATTATAACTCTCGCAGCTCTATTTTGTAGCTTTTGTAGCCGTTCTGATAGAACGCTGCCTGTTGGATCCCAGACGACGCAGCAGTAGTCAAAGTGGGGTTTAACTAGTGCGTTATAGGCTGACACGAGCGTTTGGTGATCAACAAATTCCCTAAGCCTCCGTAAGGCGCCAATTCCTGACGAAATCTTTTTAGCTATATGGTCGATTTGATCTTCCCATGTAAGAAACTGGTCAATTTGAACACCTAGTGCCTTGTAATTGTTAACCCGTTTGACTGGTTGGCCGCCGATGTTCACCTCGGGTTGCCTTGGAAGATTACTCAGGTTATACCTAGATCCGATCAGCATATATTCGGTTTTGGCGACGTTAAGGCTTAGTTTATTTGATGACAGCCATTCGTTCAGATTAATTAGATCACGATTTCCTGTCGCCTCTATCTCCTCGATTGACTTACCAACAGCTGTTACGCTCGTATCATCGGCAAAGAGTCGAGCAGTTGTAGCGTCTAAGCAGTTTGGCAAGTCATTTACGTACTATTTCTAAGCCAAGTGATTGTTTTAGACGTGGTTTCTAGATCAGAGTGCCATGAACAATGTCGAGGGCGTAGCCCGAGACATTGTTGATGGCACGAGGATCTAGAAACCACGTCTAAAACAATCACGCGGCTTAGAAATGGCTTCTCACACATCATTAGATATTCATGACACAGAGGACAATGTTGAACAAACATTACTGGTTATTGCACGTTCTGAATATAAAAGGTAACGATGTGGTTTGAAAGGTGAACATTCCATGAAATACGTAGTGTGGAAAGACAACTGGAAAGAACACTTTCTGTACCGTAATTCGCATTTTGAAAGAACTTGCGATGGAGGGAAAAAAGCTAACCCGCTGGATGTTAAGAACTTCTCGTAAGTATACAGAGGTTTTATTTTAACGAGGTGTTTTTTTTTATACCCGTGATAAACCTGGTTATTAATTTTGTTTTATGTTTAGTTTTCAGATATTTAGAAAAGTTTTGGATGCTGAAATGAAGAAGTCACATAGAGATGGCGACCACTTGTCGGAGAAACATTCTCGTGGGGAGAAGAAACCAGTCACCCAAGCCGGAGGAAGAGACACTGCTGTGGACAATGGGATTACTTGGAGTTAAGAATGCAGAAACTTTATTAAATACTATTTACTCAGTTTAGTAATTATACGGTTAATATTTCATTTCATCAGAAATAAGTTCTGGTTCCATGAATTTACGTTTAGCTTTATCGTTACTACATTAGGAACTGAAATATTGCTTAAATATTGAAATATGTATATCTCTTATTTTGATAATTTCTGTCCCGTTATTGTATGTAGAAACTAGGAGATAGTTATTACGTTACATCAAATTGCCTAATTTAATGTCTCATGTTCTCATGTTTTTAGAACTGTAATCTAGAACTAATTTGCATATTGGCTGTACTTGGAAACGATTTCAAAGTACAGCAAATATGCAAATTTGCTATTGTTTTAACTTATTTGAATATTTTCTGTATTTGGAAACGATTTCAAAGTACAGCAATTATGTAAATTAGTTTTTGTTTTACCCCTCAATTTCCCTCAGCTTCAAAGCCCTGCCCACTTGAATAATTAACTTTGTCGTACTATCCCTAGTTTCATGTATCAACACGTGACCTCAAACGAGACTCCTCATTGGCCGATGTGTCATGAATATCTAATGATGTGTGAGAAGTATAGAAGAAATAGAAGCGGCCCGAGAATCGATGTCTGTGGAACTCCACAGGTTATTTTCTCTTGACCTGATGATGCATTATTTAATTGGCACTTCTGGACACGGTTAGAGAGAAAGGAGCACATGAGGTTTCTAGCGCCTCCCTTAATTCCATACATTTCAAGTTTGCGTATTAGAATTTCATGATTCACCGTATCGAACTGACGCCTTTTTCAGGTCAATGAAAATAACCAAATTGAAGAGCCCTCGGTCTATGTTTATATACCATTCATTTGTACTATCTAAAAGTGCAGTGGCAGTAGAATGAAACTGTCTAAAACCAAATTGTTGGTCAGATAGTAAATTGTGCACTGTTAGATATTCGTAAAGTTGTTCAAAAAGAATCTTTTCAAATACCTTGCTTAGTACGGGAAGGATGGAAATAGGTCGATAATTGTCCAACACGTTCTTCTGGCCTTTTTTGTGAATTGGAGTAACCCTGGCAATTTTCCATTCGAGTGGAAAGTATTCTGAAATAATGGCTGTATTAAAAATGTGAGTCAGAGAATTTGAGACAACAGGCAGCGCCAATTTCAGAACGGCTAACAGAGATATGATCAACACCAGTGGCCTTACGAACAGACAGTGCGTTGATTATTTGGGACACTTTCGATGTACTTACAGGCCCAAAGTTAAAGCGAGTCTCCGTTTCCTCGATATAACTTTCAAAGTTAGCTCCGTCATTCACTATAGTCTCCGCAAGTTTCGGTCCTACACTTGTGAAATATTGATTGAAGCACTCCGCAATCTCCTTGGGCGAAGTAATGACTTGCTCATTTGTCTTAATTTCATTTATAATTGTGTCCTTCTTGTTTCTCCCTAAGATATCATTGACTGTTCTCCAGGCTCGTTTAGGATCATTTGATTCATGATCAATCTGATTCTGATAATATTCTATTTTAGCTTGCCGCAGTTTGATCGTTATCTCGTTTCTGACCGCCCTGTACATTTTCCAATCAGACTCGCTATTTGTAGAAATAGCTCTTCCTTTAATTGATCGCTTTCAAACATTTTAATTCGAATGTCCCTAGATATCCATGGAAGGCTCTTCCGCTTCCTAGCTCGTTTCGTTCTCACTGGAGCATGTCTATCAAGTACGTCTAGAAAAAGTGTTTTCCAGCACCCCCACATCTCATCGGCATTTTCCTTTGCGTAAACCTGTTGCCATGGCTGGTAACTAAGGTCAGTCAAAAACTCTCGATCATTAAAATGTTTGAAATTTCTGTGCTGGATGTATTTTTGAGAATCGTTTCCCTTCAAAGTTGAATTTATTTTCCGGATTGCATAAATTAAACTATGGTCGCTACTACCACCATGAACTACACCAGAACAAGTGATTTTTTCTGGGGTGTTGGTAATAAAAACATCCAGCAGAGAACGCGTACTTTTTGTAATCCTAGTCGGCTTTTCAATTAACTGAGTGAGTTGAAATAATTCCAGAACAGCTGACAATGACCTTGTAGGTTGATCCATGAGATCAGGTAATAAATTACAATTTAAATCACCTAGAATATACAGCTCCTTGCTTTCATTGTCTACCAGCTCAATGAAACGTTCGATTTTAGAGAGAACTTCAGCAGGCGCACTAGGCGGCCTGTATATTGTTGCAACTACAAAAGGTCGGCTGTTTGATTTCTTAATCTCAATACAGACAGCTTCGAGCCGTTCAGGAATTAATTCAGCTCTCACAGAATAGGAGATGGATCGTCTAACATAGATACAGACACCTCCACCCATACGCGAGCGATCACGACGGACAATGTCGTAGCCGTCAATTCCTAACTCCCCATCCGAAAAAGTAGAATCCAAACGTGTTTCGTTCAGTGCTAGAATATCCAAGTGATTATCCTTTAGTAGGAGACATATTTCATCTAGATACTTAGGAAGGCTGACTACGTTTAACATAGCCATCCTAAAACCTTTTGTATTTGGAACAGCGCTCAATTCCACATTCGATAACCCTTTACTAGCCGTGGCCCATCAGTGATTAAACGTATCATTAACAAAATTAACTAGGTTCGACTGAAGTAATTTGCTACCATTATAATTAAGGTGTAGACCCTTAGGGTTCAAGTGTGTTTCATTTAAATTGTCATTACTTAAAAACGCAAGTTTATTGCGGTTACATTGTGATTGTAAAATTCTATTAGCTTGATTTACCTTCTCCATTAAACCTCCATCAAAGTGTCATCGTTCACATTATCTTTACTTTCCTTTACACACTACCTCTTGGTGACACAGAAAACGATCTCATGGTACAGTTCACGTAGGCTTATGGCGTTTCCTTCTACCAGCACAACGTATTCTCCCTGTTGAATTAACAATTATCCTTAAATGGCAAACACGCTTGAAATAATGATAATCGTTAATTCTACGACAAATCCTAACCCGAACCACAAACCAAACCCTAACCATCGGACGAGTTCACGGGTAAACGACGAGTTCTCACTCACCTAGAGCTAGGGTTCACAGGTAAACAAGAAGATAAGGTAAAGAGAGGAAACATATTTTTTGAGCGCTCCTACTCGGGCTCGAACTCGTAGCCCTTTGCGTGTAGTGCAGTGTAGTGCAGTCGTCATCACTACTAGTCTACTAAGCCGGCCTACCGCCGTTCGGATGGTAACAAATGTTTATCTTTACCCTTGACTGGTTTATAAAATGTCATTAGAATTAACAATTTCAAACGTGTTTGCCATTTAAGGGTTGTTGTTAATTCAACGGGGAGGGTGTGTTGACCAGCAGGCGATCCTTGCTTTCTTCATAAACTACACAAAGCAGAGCTGTGTTAAGTGGACTGGAAACTAAATCCTTAAGGGAAGAATTATTACTAACTATATATGTGAGACGTTTGGCTACAGAAGGAGAGCTGTGGAAATACCTATCTCATCCTCATTAATTATTCATGAGGTAACCAACCAACCATATGCCCAGAATTCGATCACATGACGATCCTTGAAACTAATTGCGAACTGATAGCCTACTTCCGCGATATGCTTTACTTGTCACGCACAAAGGTTTCAATACGAGGCTCCGTGCTAAATTAAATTTATTCTTTTCACAGAGAAAAGAATAAATTTAATTTAGCACGGGGCGTCGTATTGAAACCTTTGTGCGTGACAAGTAAAGCATATCGCGGAAGTGGGCTATTGCGCGGACTTGAAATCCCGTCCAGTCCTCAGTCGGCTTTGAAATATTACGTTAAATTAGTTAGAAGTGTCCTTTCTTTCAAATCCCTTGATTTCTAACAAATTGTTAAAATGCTTGCGTATTCTCATGTCGTGTTGTTACAATAACAGAACGTGATAGCGCTTTTATCTGTAACTGGCAGCTTATCATGTGATGGCCATCAATTATCAGCAGCACTTTCTCCTGGTTCTCCTGGCCTTGATGGATTGGAACAATTCTCTCTTTTCATTGTTACCAGTCAGCTCCTCGGGAAGCAGTTGATCTTCGATCGCCTGCCATATCCCACCTTTTTCGATGTCTCGGCATTTTAACAGCAGGAGAAGTTCAACCTCAGGCAAATAAATTGAACTCGATGATGGAATGTTCCCCTTAGCCCAATCATACGCCAGCTTATGGCAGAAAGATGTCTTGCCAATTCCTGGCTTTCCTTCAATAAGGACAGTTCGTTGTCTCAGCTCTTTACTGTCCTTTTGAGCTCTGAAAACCTCATACATGGCGACCTCTTCATCTGTTTCTGTAGATCTTTCCTTCTCCCTCCTGATTACTCTCAACCTTGTGAACATCCTATTGAGGTCCAACAAGGTGTCGTCCATCCATGGAAATGGTTGAATCACTACGTTCTCTCCACTTGTGTAGTGCTGTTTCAAGTAAGATGAAAAACGTTGGCCTGCTAGAAAAATAAAAATAAAATTGTATCAATAGACGAATTAACAGATGAAGTCAATGGTAGCAGAGGACCTCAATACAAGGGTCGCTCGCCAGAAGACTAATAAGTAGAGTGAAACGCCTGGCGCGTTTTACAAAAATCTTGATATCCTGTGACACGTTTGAGAATCGCCTTCCACAATTGACAAGATCCTTGCACATGGACGCTTTAATAAAAGTAGTTTTCAGCCGCCATCGCAAAAAGTAACTGTACCAGATAATTGTTCTTAATAGATATTTTTATTTAACGAAAGACTCGTAATTTTGAATTAAATTTACTAAGGGAGTTAAGTACCCATAACTCCCACGTCTCCTGATGCCTCTTGTGTCTCCATCCTCTCTGAACACCTTCACTGGCTTTCTTGGATTCCAGATGAACTTCTTCCAGCTTTGACGCCAATTTCTTGATCTCCTCCTTACTCTCCAGTAAATCATCTTGAAGCGTGGACTCTGTTGATCAGGGTACATTCTATTAACCCACAAAATCCCACAAGTACAGTAGTTATACCCAGAAAAACCTCACATTTTCTTTCTCTACCTTTTATTCCCTCCTTGTTGACTCTATAATCGCCATGCTATCGCTTAGTACGCTTGCTCCCGTGGTACAAGTACTTCACTCTATAATCGCCATGCTATTGCTTATATAGTACGCTTGCTCCCGTGGTACAAGTACTTCACTGTATAATCGCCATGCTATCGCTTAGTACGCTTGCTCCCGTGGTACAAGTACTTCACTGTATAATCGCCATGCTATCGCTAAGTATACGCTTGCTCCCGTGGTACGGACAAGTACTTCACTCTATAATCGCCATGCTATCGCTTAGTACGCTTGCTCCCGTGGTACAAGTACTTCACTGTATAATCGCCATGCTATCGCTTAGTACGCTTGCCCCGTGGTACAAGTACTTCACTGTATAATCGCCATGCTATCGCTTAGTACGCTGGCTCCCGTGGTACGACAAGTACTTCACTCTATACTCGCCATGCTATCGCTTCGTACGCTTGCTCCCGTGGTACGACAAGTACTTCACTGTATAATCGCAATGCTATCGCTTAGTACGCTTGCTCCCGTGGTACAAATACTTCACTCTATAATCGCCATGCTATCGCTTAGTACGCTTGCTCCCGTGGTACAAGTACTTACTCTATAATCGCCATGCTATCGCTTAGTACGCTTGCTTCCGTGGTACAAGTACTTCACTCAATAATCGCCATGCTATCGCTTAGTACGCTTGCTCCCGTGGTACAAGTACTTCACTGTATAATCGCCATGCTATCGCTTAGTACGCTGGCTCCCGTGGTACGACAAGTACTTCACTCTATACTCGCCATGCTATCGCTTAGTACGCTTGCTCCCGTGGTACGACAAGTACTTCACTGTATAATCGCCATGCTATCGCTTAGTACGCTTGCTCCCGTGGTACAAGTACTTCACTCTATAATCGCCATGCTATCGCTTAGTACGCTTGCTCCCGTGGTACAAGTACTTCACTGTATAATCGCCATGCTATCGCTTAGTACGCTGGCTCCCGTGGTACAAGTACTTCACTCTATACTCGCCATGCTATCGCTTAGTACGCTTGCTCCCGTGGTACGACAAGTACTTCACTGTATAATCGCCATGCTATCGCTTAGTACGCTTGCTCCCGTGGTACAAGTACTTCACTCTATAATCGCCATGCTATCGCTTAGTACGCTTGCTCCCGTGGTACAAGTACTTCACTGTATAATCGCCATGCTATCGCTTAGTATACGCTTGCTCCCGTGGTACAAGTACTTCACTCTATAATCGCCATGCTATCGCTTAGTACGCTTGCTCCCGTGGTACAAGTACTTCACTGTATAATCGCCATGCTATCGCTTAGTACGCTTGCTCCCGTGGTACGACAAGTACTTCACTGTATAATCGCCATGCTATCGCTTAGTACGCTTGCTCCCGTGGTACAAGTACTTCACTCTATAATCGCCATGCTATCGCTTAGTACGCTTGCTCCCGTGGTACAAGTACTTCACTCTATAATCGCCATGCTATCGCTTAGTACGCTTGCTCCCGTGGTACAAGTACTTCACTCTATAATCGCCATGCTATCGCTTAGTACGCTTGCTCCCGTGGTACAAGTACTTCACTGTATAATCGCCATGCTATCGCTTAGTACGCTTGCTCCCATGGTACAAGCACTTTACTCTACTCGCCATGCAAAATTGCTTATTACTACGACAAGTACTTCACGCTATACTCGCCATGCGATCGTGCAATTGCTTATAGTACGCTTGCTCCTGTGGTGCGTACTTCATTATATAGTACAGGTAATATATTTGCGATTTCGACTGAATTCTCAATTACCGTGGCCCCCATGGGATTGCCGAGTGGTATACCTTGATGAAATGACAAATGACCGTCTTATTTGATGTTCCTTTTACTCCAGGGGAACAAGAAAAAAATGAAAAATGGCCGTCCTATTTCAGGCACCATATGTTCTTTAGAGAGATAAAAAGCAACACCTCCAGCTAAAGTTTTCAAATTAGTATTCAAGAATACGTAGCCTGGTATATTAATGTTGAGACGCGACTGCTCTCGTTTAATTTTGTTTCAGAAATCGCAATTATATCTTGAATGTCTTTGACAGAAAGAAGAATGTCTTGTAACAGGGAATGATTTTTTGATAGACTGCGCATATTGCAATTAAGTATAGAGAAGACATTTTGTCTTTTTGCCGTGTCAAAATATATACCAGTTTGTTTAATTGTGTGGTATTTGGATTCTATGTAGCTCTCATGGATATTTTCATGGGAGTTTTTTTCATTATTGGGAGATTCGATAATATCTTGAAAAAGATCTTTCTCATTAGCCGATGAGTAAATCCAAGAGCGGGTTGCTTTAAGAAACTCTTCCGGAGATAAATCATGGAATGGTAGTTCAATTAAAATATTTGAAGGAGCTCTATAGCTAAGTATTTTTGTTTTGATTAACAATTTTTACATAGTAAGAAAATAATGCAAAATACTGATAATGACAGATAGGTCTTACTTGAGTCATGTTTGCACATCTTACTATAGTGGTTGTAGTTGGAGCCCTGAGTAGGAAACTTGACGTATGTCCTAGCGGCCGCGTTGACGCTTGTTAAATTCCGTTAGGTCTTCCTCTGTTTCGAAGCTGAAAACTCTCGAGTTTTCTGACTCCATGAGGAAGATTAGTCCGTTATTTGTCCATATGAACTTTCATTTCCATGTTTTTTCAGCTTATTGATTGCCCCAAAAAGCTTCTTCTTTATTAAAATAAGGAGTTAATGATTCTGAAATGTAGATATTATCTCCGGTCTCGAGGTCAAGGTCAGGTATATTTTTCGCTTTCTTGTTCGCTAGTTCACGGCGATTCGCATAAAATCTATTGCGAATATCCCTCCTAGTCAATTTGACGACAATCTTGGGGAGAGCATCGATATTGTACGTTGGGATTGGATGTGTGATGGATATATTCTCCGTTTCGATTCGGCGGGTGTAAAGTACAGGTCAGGTTACAGGTCAGGTCACAGGTCACTTATTGTTTACCTGTGAACCCTGGCTCTAGGTGAGTGAGAACCAGTCGTTTACCTGGTTAGGGTAAGATTTGTGGTTAGGGTTAGGATTTGTCTTAGAATTAACAACCTGACCTGTGACCTGTACTTTACACCCGCCGGTTTCGAATGGAACGCCGATTGCTTTCCTGACTGAGTTTACTATGTCTTCGCAAGAGCACTCGTCGGTTTGCTTGATGCCAGTGATCTCTAGGCAATCCCGCCTGATGTATTGGGCGAGTTCTTCGGTCTGTAGTTTAGCGTCGAATGCACATTTGCTAACTTTCACCAGGTCCTCCGTCACATGGTTTGATGTAGAAATTTCTCGTTTGCTAAGTGTATTTGTGTAAGTAGGTCGTCATATTTGTCAGAGAGAAATTTTACCGCGTTATTAAGTTCTTGTAAATCTGATGTCAATTTGTCGAGTTTTCGATTTATAGGATGAACCGGGTTTCTGGAAAATCATTCTTAATCACTATCTAAAAAAAAGTCGGTGGTAAATTTGTTATTTCATTATAACTTTGAGTACTCTAAACTTCCACTAGACTTGCCTAAATACTACAAAGAATGTTTGATATCCTGGTCTAAATTAAATAATGAAGAGCCTTTACACGTTGAAGATTTTGCAAACCAGATATTCTGGAATAATAGATTTATTTGTGTCAACAAAAAAATCCGTTTATAATAATAATCTAAAGTGCAAAGGATTCGTTAAAATTGGCGATCTGCGATGAGGGATGGATTGAAATAATATTTCATGTGGCAAATCTTAGTGCTAATGAATTATTTTATTTGAGACTGAGCTGTTTATGATGTAGCCTCCTTTGCAGACGTTTTTAGTTTCGGTCCCATTCTCCCTTTCACTAACGTCTGCTGAACCGAGCCGGACATTCCATTCCCATTGTATTTGAGTATCCAATCAGATTTAAGCCATTGTTAGAAGATTAGCCAATCGCGGAGCAGCTTATAAAAGTGTCAGAAAATCACCCGCGAAAATTTTCACAAGTTAATTCCATGTTTAAAATGGCGTGTTTATCGATTTATTATGGAGGTTAATACGCCGAAAAAGCTTGTCAATGGTGATCTTCGATGTTATCTATGTAGTAGCACTCCTCCTGTCAAAGAGAAGATAAAAATATTTGGAAAAACAGCTCACGATCTTCCAAAGTTGATCAATTCCGCGCTATCCGTCGACGTCAATATCTTCTCCGATAACGACTTGTTTGTGTGTACAAACCCATGCTATAAACGTCTTCTAAAACTAGAGAAGTTGGAGAAAAATATCGTGGACTTGAAAGAAGAACTCAGAGGCAGCTTTGATTGTAGCGTGGAGCCAGCAAGAGTGAAGAGGCTACGAAAAGATTCAGACAGCGTTTCAGCGACGACAACTAATCGACCTGGGGCGTGAAAATCTCTAAACTTTGGCTCTCAATTGCAAGCACCTACCACTTGTACTTCTTATACTTCCAGAAGCCCTACCATTTGGTTTACAATGCTTTTGGTCATTTAAAAGCTCCCTCTATCGCTACTCCTGATACTGAACCGCAGCTATCTCTCCTTCTTCCTGGCTTGTTGACCTCAACACCGCTAGCAAAGCCAGCCAAGACTACCGCTCTTACTGAAACAAAAGTTAAGGTAACAGTTCAATATCCATCAAAGTCGGCCAGTAATACCCTTGAACCTTGCTATGAGCCTCTGGGAAAAGCGTTAGTTCATGGTCCACCAGAGAGAATAGCAAGTGATGTGATAAAATGCGAGCCAGTAATAAACATTATCGTGAAACAAGTCCTGTGCAAAGTCCTAAAAGAAGTGAATGGTTTGTGCTCAAGAAAAAATCCCTCGATACTACGGAAAGCTAGTAAAGAAGACTTACAAGAATATAGTATGCAGTCCATGTGCCAAGAATGGAAGGAGAGGGCGCCAATCTTTTACGCCTTCTTACGGACTGTTGCGCTATCAAATGGCACAAAAGACTCAACATGGCTCCCCAGTATTGCTGACATATGATATGAATGCTACAGCAGCTTTTCTTGCTATCCTATTCAAAACAGCATCCACCGAGGTAAGTTTGAAAGACTTTTGATATAGTTTAGATGCAATAATTGAATACTTTGCAGGTCAGATGTTTTCATTATATGCATGTTGGCAAACAAATTAAATGAACAATAGCTCATTAAAGGAATTCTATGCTGAGCATCAAGGGGCAAATCTGGGTTAATAGTGTTTTTAATTGTATAATAATACATTTTTCTTTTTCTTTTATCAAAGGCAACCGTGTGTCTGGGCCTTAAGTCTTCTACATTTTCCAGAGTGTTCATATCACAGTACAGAGGCATAATCAACCGTTTTATATTGTTTTTATAAAACATTTTCAATGTTTTTGTGCTAGCCATTGTCTCTGATATAAACACGGTAGCCAGCCAATCAGCACACTCATAATTTGTCTCAAATATTTTATAAATAATGATATTGATTTTGAAGTGAATGAGAAGGGGGAATGGTTAAAAAGAGTGGTCAGCTTTTTAAAAATAACTTTTTAAAATGGGGGGCTTATTCGAGGGTGTGGGTGTTTAAAAGGGAATTAATTGTAAGTCTAGTTTTGCCTACTAAATTGTTAAAAATGAATAAGTTGCTGGTTCCCAGTCTCCCTATATTTTTTTCGGTTTGCACAAGGGATTGTGGGATTGCCAGGGGGCAAGCAAACCAACTAAATCGAAGGCACGAAAGTGTAAAATTATATTTTCTGTTATTATCATCGGTTCTTTCGATTATACTAGTAAGGTCTAGTAACTTTCGGGTCTTCTATTTAGTTGCCCCCTGGCAATCCCACAATCCCTTACGCAAACCGAAAAAACTTGGACTTGACTTGGAACCGGCAACCCATTCATTCACCCTCATAGTGTGTTTAGTTAACATTCATAGTTTAATTATTAAAACTTGGATATGTGTTCTGGTTCTAGGGAGCTTGAAAAAGTATGTCATACTGGCAGCAGTGAGGAAGTGACAACAGCAAAGAAAATGCTGGTGGAATTGAAAGAAACTTTACATCCTGGATTTGTAGTCGTCTTCGATAATATTGACTTTGAAATTAACACCAAAAACATGACTATGTCAAACCAAAACAAATCACAGCATTGGGTCAACCACAAAATGGCTATCAACAGAGGAACAGGAGTAAACATGCTGAATAGAAAACAACCCAATATTTTAGATTTACCAAATCAGTCATTCATGCCAACAATTAATGAAATGCAGAATCAAAGGCTTGACTATATTGTGCTAGTGTCAAGAATGTTGGTGGAACATTTTACAGCATTAAGTCCTTTTAAGGATAGTGTGATTCAACATATACCACATAAATATAGCAAAGAGATGAGCAAAAAGTCAACTAAGGTAAACCATAATATTGTATTTATAATGAATAAACATCAAACAATGAACTGAATATGTATGCGGGATGGATAAACTAAACTCAATCAATAAACCCACCCTATGTCCCCATTATTTATTATTATTTTCTGTATATGTTTAGCAATAAAATAACTTCGTTAACTTTGAAAGAAATTGCCTCGCCAATCTGGATATGTCATCAGTATTTAAATGGATAAATAACCATAAGAAAAATATTCACCTTGGAATAAGAGCTAGGTAGACAATAAGAATTTGTGAACTCTAGCTTACACATACAGACAACAGTGTACATATTTACATGTTATTTAAATAATGGGCCCTAAATGTGCAACCAAAACAGCAATACATGTAAATAGAGCTACTGTAGATTCATGTTTTCATTTCCTATTGTTTTAATTTACAGCTAAATGAAATGTAATATTGGTTTTAGTTTACTCTAGCAAATTCATTGTATTGTTAGTCCTTAACAATACAATGCCATTTTTAGCATAACTAATAATGCCTTTAATTTTTTTAGTTTCTTGTTAAAATGTATGATAACTGAGAGTCTCAGTACCTAGTATTTCTACATTATCTATTATTATTAAATAAGCCACTTTGTTGACTGTACAGTCATACTGTGCATTTTCAAAGCTGTTAATAGACCTATCATAAATTCAACTAACTGACCATGTACAGAATAAGAATACATTGTAGATTCAAGTCTAGGTTGGGTTAATCCATACAAATTTACATTTACTGTATTTTGAAAACCCCAGCCTGACCTGAGGCTATGAATCTTGCTATTCAACAAAATTTTGAAAACAGTCTATTCAAGAATTCTGTATATACACTATAGTGAAGAAAATATAGATATTTGTTGTGGTTTGAAAATATTTTTGGTTAAACATACATATTATCTCCTAGCATACCTTTGAGAGTAGCATAAAGCAAAGAGCACTGTTTTATTGTCTGGCAGTAAATAATTGTTCTAGTTGTATCTATACCATGTTCCAAAAGCTCTTTCACAAGCCATTCAAAATATTTCTGTAGACTTTCATCCCTTGACATATAAAACACAGAGTATGCAATGTTGGATTAATCAGGGCTCTCGTAAATTATGCATGGTTGTCCATTAGCAAAACCTCCATGATTGCTTTCCTTGTCTCACTGGTTGCTGTAGCTGTGAGAGCTAATATCTTGGCATGTGGAGCAAGAGATCGTAATTCATGTAACCTTCCATAGCATTCACGAAAGACTGCTTTATCTGTTGTAGTTGATGTTCCCCTGAAATATAAATTTATTCATTAGAACAAAATAATAAGCTTACTATAAGAATTATTTAACATTCTGCAGGTGATTTACATTTCATGACAGTTACTGACATCGTTTCTCCTGAAATACATGCAACAATTATTTCAGTTCCCTGAAAAGGCTGTCGTTAAGTAAGGTCTAATTTACTCGATTGTCCAAGTAAATTTTAGAGCATAAGACTTGTAACAAAACATATCAGCTCAAAGATATTGTATTTGACGGTGTAATTAAGTACAATTCAAAAACAAGTTAGATATCTGGGTTTTTTCCTTCTTACCATTGTTTGATTACATGTGCTTCGTCGACTGCAATCGCACAGAGCCTTGAAGAATAAGTGGGGTTTACCAACATACGTCGCCATCTTTCGTTTAGCATTAAAGCCTCGGGTGTTCCGTAGACAATGGAAAATCGCCCACTCTCTACGTCTATCTTGTCTTCAATATCTTCATCTCCTCCTACAGTGCTCAAACTTACTGCTGATATTCCAAGTTTCTGTAGAGCGTCTACTTGGTCTTGTATTACATTCAGTAATGGCGAAACGACAACAACAATAATCAATATGGCCTGGCCACGATCTTCTGAAACTTCGTCGAAGATCAGAGGAAGTGTCTGGTAAATTAAAGATTTTCCAAACCCAGTTGGAAGATTTACAAAAATATCTCTTTTCTTTTCGATCACAGCAAGTAAAGCTTGTTTTTGGTGATGATTCAGAGCTTCAATTTTGAATTTATCACACACAACTTTGAAGGCAGAAGCGAGATCCGCCATTTTTGATGAGCCGATAGAGCGGGGACTGGATCTTAGCCACCGAAATTTAAAAGCCACGCTGTGATTGGTCAGTTTTGGGGAATGGAATGTCCGGCTCGGTTCAGCAGACGTTAGTGAAAGGGAGAATGGGACCGAAACTAAAAACGTCTGCAAAGGAGGCTATTTATGATGCTCTTCCAACTAAATGGAAAAAAGAGTTAAAATCAAATCCTCGTCAAATTTACTTGTTTACAGAACCTCTGCAGCCTTTAGATTTTTATCTAACAAACAATGACGAAACCTTTCTGATAAGTAAAGTATCTTCAAAAATAATTTACAACTGTTTTGTAAATTGTAAGTCTACTCTCCCCACTGCTAAACTCTATTTCGATTCTCGTTATGCCCACGCAAATATGCTGCTTGACTGGAAAAAACATATATTTAATTCCTTTTAAGTGTGCTTTAGATACTAAAACAAGAGAATTTCAATTTAAGCTCCTAAACCGCATTTTGTACACAAATTCATCTCTATAAGTTTGGTAAAATAGAGTCTCCTCTCTGTTCTTTTTGCCATTTGGAAGAGGAAACGGTTGAACACCTTTTCTTTCACTGTATATTTCTTGAGCGTCTTTGGCAATCAGTATTTCATTTTTTACGGAAGTACAATCTTGTTTTGAATCCTTTTTCTGAACAAGTGGTTATATTAGGAGTTACAAACTTATCTGATGATTATCATTTGATAAACCACGTTATCTTGTTAGCAAAGAGATTTGTATATAAATGAAAATTCAAGGGAGTGCCTCCAACATTCTCGGCCTTTAGTAATAAAATCTAATTTGTGTATGACAGAATTATTAGTCGCCAGGCGTGAGGGAGAATGATAGATTAACCTTCCATTTTGATAAATGGAATAAACTTCTTCCTTTCTTGTTTACTAAACGTAGTGATGACACCGTAACCGGTTTGAATCATTAATCTGCTGTTATATTAGTAGTGAGCGTCTTGCTCTGTATACCTTCTTGATTTTCTTTCTAACATGTTTTGAATGAATTTATTATTATTATTTTTTTCTTTCTTTTAATACTGATATATTGTAATGTTAAATTGTAATTGTAATTTATTTGTTTAATATAAAATAAAATATGTGAAAAAACAAAAATATATATTTTATTATCTTTAAATGTACATTTGATTTGGAGTTAAGATGTATATTGCTTTGCGGTTGTGTAATTTTGTAATCATGCAATTTAGCCTGAAATCACTTCTGCTATCAAATTGCAGGAAGCACGTCTAGTAATTTCAAAAAGAATATAATTAATAACTATATATATTTAGTACCTTTATATACCAGTATAAATGCCAACTGACCTGCTGCCAAATAGCTTTGCCATGAAGAGCCCCATATAAGTACCATTTTCATTCATGAGCTCCAGTGATTCATGTGGAATGTTGATGCTACATATTAAAAATATACAAAGATACAATGTGTAAAAGGTAAAAAGGGGTATTCACTTACATACATGTAGCGCAAATTCTATAGTCAGGCTTACATAATGAAATGAGGATGAGGATAGCAAATTAGTATGAAAAGCTTACAAAATAATATAAAACAAACCAACAAAAATGCACATGACAAACAAACAAACAAACGACAAAGAACTAGGTACCATAATTATCAATTAAAAGGGCAAAAACAATTGTCTGGAAAACGTTATTAATATTATTCTTAAAGAACCTGACACTCTTGAGTTTTATATCCTCATTAAGTGAATTCCAGATACCTCATGCTCCTCTCCTCTCATGCTCTGTTATTAAAGTGCCACTAACCCCTTTTTAAACATATAAATCTTTGAAAGGTTTTGAGTACTTCTGCCAAGAAATTTTTGGCTTACAGAGAAAACTCTATGTTCTATGCGTGTTTGAAATGGTGAAAATTTGACCTTTCCTGACCTATGACCGCGTACATAGAGTATTCTCTGTAAA
This sequence comes from Actinernus sp. WN-2022, assembly GCA_030867875.1. Classification (NCBI taxonomy): domain Eukaryota; kingdom Metazoa; phylum Cnidaria; class Anthozoa; order Actiniaria; family Actinernidae; genus Actinernus; species Actinernus sp. WN-2022. Next base: position 335,051 of record JAOWCC010001253.1, read on the forward strand.
CCAAAATTTATTCGCAGAAATGCTCAAAACCTTTCAAAAAATTATATGTATAAAAATTGCAAAGGGGGTTAGTGGCACTTTAAGCTGGATTAAGTCTTATTTGTCTGATAGACAACAGTGCATTGTTATTGAGGGTCAGTGCTCTGACTGGACAAGGATCAAAGCTGGTGTTCCACAAAGATACGTTCTAGACCCTCTTTTGTTTTTAATTTACATCAATGATATTATGCAGAATATATCCTGTCATTCGTCATCAACTGGCTGCGTTGCCAGCGTGGTTGGTTCTGATGGTGTAGTGGTAACACAGCGGACTAGTATGCCGAGGCCGTGGGTTCAAATCCCACTCGGGGCACATATTTTCTCATTCACCTTTATTCTGATTATTTATATATAGATATGGGTTTCTTCTTTATACTGTTTATATGTGTTTATTAAATAAGCCTGAATCCTTCGGGATCCTTTAAACCTAGTGATTCCTAAGTTGGCCTAGGTCAGCTTTGTCTGTACGCCTGTGAATCAGTATGATCCTTAGGTTGAAAGCTAGTTTAAAGTTATAGGCTTTCCCATCTGGACCCAGAAAGAGAAAATGCCGGGAGTACCCACAGTTACATTCCACAATGACACCATCAACTGGCTGCATTGCCAGCGTGGTTGGTCCCAATGGTGTAGTGGTAACACAGCAGACTAGTATGCCAAGGCCATGGGTTCAAATCCCACTCAGGGCACATATTTTCTCTTTCACCTTTATTCTGATTATTTATATATAGAGATGGGTTTCTTCTTTATACTGTTTATATATATATATATGCCTTAAAGGTTTATTTATCCATTTTTAACCTGCACTGTACAGCAGTCCAACATTTTTAAAATGCTTAATATCCCTAATGCCCTATTCCATAATATCCTACATGTATCTCCCAGATCAGGCAACATTAATTGAAATACAAATGTAGGTATATGTTTGTGACCATTAATAAGGAGATTGATGTAATACAATATGCTATAGAATTATAAATTTACCATCATCGTCGATATCGTTATCATCATCATCATCTGAGACATCCTGCACCTCGTCTATTGCATTTCCAAGAACAGGTGTAATGTTCAGGCCAATGGGCTCAGAATCTAATCACAATAAATTAATATTTGAATAACAAATTGTCTGATTTAGCTTGTAAATTCGTTGCCCCAATTCAGGTCACCTGATTTCCCCTTGATTAGTAAATAACTGTTATTTTTATTTTTCTGTATCCCAAGAGGAAATGTAAAAAATTCTGTAATTGGAAAAACAAATTAAAGCACTGAACCTCTGGATAACTTTCACATGACTTCATGTATTGGGATAACAAACGTACAAGCTTTAATCATTCTAATTTTGGTAGTCAAACTACATGTACACAAATTTACATAATTATTCATTAATAATCCAAAATGATGCTATTAATAGGACTTCATGGGGAAAGAGTAGATTTTTGGGGGATTTGGGTAAATGCTAATGACTACAGAATAAAATACCTACATGTAGATCAACTCCATGCTGAAACCATGCAACATACTTGAGTATATATAGGGCTTATTGGTATTCCATATGTAATACATGTAGATTAACAGAATGAAGAAAGAGTTTGTAAATCTGTTAAAGCATGGACACGAATTCTGTATCTGACTTATCAAATTAAATATCTAGATGTAAAGACAGGTGAGTCATGTTTTTGTTATTTTTGTGATACAACTTAATTATTTTGGCTGAGAAGATTGAAGCAAAAGTTTATGCAAATCAGGACAAAATAAATATGTAGTCAAACAGATCTTTTAGAGGCATTAGATAGGAAGGCCAAAGCAAGGGCTGTTTTCAGTAATCTCAAAGTTTTCATGTAAACAATAGGATTTTTTTCAAATTACCACTATCAGAAGCTCAATCGTGAAGATCTGCATTCTCCACCAACAAACTCTGTCTCCATCTGGCTCCTGTTTTATTACTATCATTCAGCTGGTGGTGTTCATAAACATAACATGCACATTAGATGTTTATATAGTCATGTAGTGTATATAGAGGATATTACATGGCCGCGCGGAGATACCAATTTTATCTTCGAGTGTTGATGAAATACATCTTACGAGTGAGTGCAGCGAACGAGTAAGATATTTCATCAACACGAGAAGATAAAAGTTGTATCTCCAAGCGGCCGTGTAATGTTCTGTTTAATATATAATTATTGATGAAATACCAGTTTCAATCTCTTACTAAAAAGGTTAGAAATCTTTGAAATCGAGTCATATTTTCAAAAGTGATATCTTCACGTGTGAAGATATCACTTATTAGAAAGAAATATACACTGGTATTTCATCGAAAATTATATATTAAAAAACAATAATTGAAACTTATATAATTTGTGTACAATAGTAGAAGCATAAACCAATATTTTATATTAGAATATTGTATTTATATACATGTATAAGAAGTACCATTAATATAATATTAAGCTCATATGACAAATATAATCCATTCCAAATCAAACTTAAAAGCTCAATCTTTATTTAAATCATAATCCTCCCTATTAATATAATTATACCTACACCATTATGTAATGATATACCTGAGTATAAGTTAATTATTGCTTATAATTAAAGTAACCTTTATATATTTCTTTTGGGAAAAGGAACATCTTGATGGACTTGTTTATGAATTTGCTTATGTGAAATAATTTCCCATGCTTAATTTGTGTTGAGTAACTTTATACAAGTAGAACCCCGCTATCTCAAACTCGGTTACAACAACAACAGCTTTATTTTGTACCCTAGATTGTGTCATATAAATACAAATGAGTAGAATGAAATATTGAGAGTACTGGGAGGCCTGAAATAGTGTGAGACTAATCGAGTCAGGCACCCAGAAAATGTAGGTTTAAATACATTTTTGGGGTCGAAGCAAAGCAAGACAAAACACAAGCTAATTATACGTTACAAACATTAATCTACATGTAGTAGTAGTAGGACAAGAATTTTGAGGAATAATGTCATTTTGAGGCCTGATTCTACTGGTATAAATAAATACAGAGAAATTTTGAAATAAAATTATATGTATTTAAGTAGAGGTTGAAAAAAAAAAGAAATTTGAATCTTAATATTCTGTAGAAAACTTTTGTTTCAGGTTTGATTTTGAATGACGTTTTGGAGTTCAGATTGCTGAGGTCTTCACTAAGTGCATTCCAGATTATGACACCCTTGTATCTTAGACTGAATTTACCCAAATTAGTTCGAATTTGTGGAACAAAGAGTCGGGAAGAGTGCAGACGTAGATGCTAATCTGGTGTTATAATTATGGACCTTAGAAGTTTGAATAAAGAAAGTATCAAAACCTGAAGGAAGATTATGGTTATGACAATCAAACATAAAGATGGCAATCTGTAGAGAGATTATATCAAGGAATTTGAGAATGTTCAGTTTCTTAAATAACAGGTTAGTATGAGCATCATAGCAAGAGAATGTAATGATCCGTAATGTTTTCTTTTGCATGACTATGAGCTTTTTTAGTGTAGTTAAGGGTAAGTGGTTCCCCAGGATAAGATACCATTATGTAAGATAAGGATAATTTTTAAATTATATTATTGAATAGTAAATTTTAATTAAGATATGTGTTAACAATGGTGTCTAATCTTCGAGATGATTCCATTGCCTTTAGAGATTTTTTAAAGATACTTCGTGGACTTGGTATTTCCAATTTAGATTAGCATCAATTAAGACCCCAAGATATTTAACATAAGGTTTATTAGATAAGTTTTGATTATTTATGGAGACCTTAATTGTAAATGCTTTTTCTTTGTGATGGGTGAAAGATAACGAAATGTGATTTATCTACATGTAATGATAGTTTATTAGTGTTGAGCCAATCTTCGACAGTTCATTGTTTACAGTACATTCAAGTTTGTTTAAATTTTTATCTGCAAGAAATAAATTTGAGTCGATCATCAGCAAATAAGTGAAAACAAAAAAGTAGAACAGGAAACAAAGTCATTAATGTAAATGAGAAACAATAAGGGGCCAAGTACAGAACTCTTTGGAACACCACAAGGTATAAGCCTGACACCAGAGGATGAGCTACCAATAGAAACAAACTGCCTTGAATTGTGTTGGATAGACAGGAACAAAACCATTTTTTAGGTAGCCCCCTTACACCATAATAATCAAGTTTTTTGATGAGAATTTGATGATTTACTGTATCGAAGGCTTTGCTGAAGTCTAAAAAGGCTCTGCATGCATAGCAACCATGCTCAATAGCTTGTTGAATTTGATCAATTATCATTAATATGGCAGGCATGAATTGTATTGTGCTTAGAGCGAAATCCATACTGAGAATTTGTTAGCAGGTGATGCTTTCTAGAAACTCTAGTAATCGTTTATACATTAGTTTTTCCAGTAATTTATTAAATATTGAGAGAAGAGTTATAGGATGATAGTTATTCATATGGGTTTGTAAACCTTTTTAAAAAACTTGAATGACACGTGCCATTTTGAAGCATACTGATTCATTCTTGAAAGAACAATTGAAAAAAAATTCAAGGGGTTTCTATATAAGATATTATTTTTAATAGTTTAATGATTTTTGCAGGTATACTAAAAGGACCAGATGCTTTGTTATTTGAAAGGTTATCAATTTCTAGTTGGATTTCATTAGTAGTGCATGGGAAAAGAAAGAATTAAACTATTTGATAAAGGAGATTTCATGTAGTCCAGTGGAGAATTAAGTGTATTAATATATTCTTCAGTAGTAGTATGGTGTAAATCACAATTTATCAGGTTAATATTAAAATCTCCCATTATCACACAGCATGCATGTTTGTGAGGCTGTCAAAATTAGCTTGAAGATTACAGATATTACAATGAATTGCAGATAGATAATTTTCAGCACAGTTTAGGATTTCTAAGTTATTATGGAATTCATGTAATGTATAATAAGCAAAATTGGTATATTGGGGAATCTGGGTGTCAAAGTCCAAGTCAGATAAGTTTGAAAAGTTATCAATATTAAAGACAATATAAATTCAAAACTGGATAAATAACTTAGTGTCGCGAGTTAAATATTTTTAGTACATAAATGTAATATCAGCCCTGAAATTGAACGTCAACCCCACTATCTCAAACAATTTATCATTTCCTTTTAGAGTTAGAGATTAAGCAGGGTTCTACTGTAGTACATTGTAGTTGTGAGTCGGAACAATGTATTTGTAGAAGCTCTCTGCTTAAAATATATAGACAACATTTACTTACAAATAAAATTGTTTTTGGTTATGCGTTAATCACAATGAAAATTATTGAATTTCACCTATATCTTTCATGAGAAGTTACAAAATGTGTACCGTTTGTTTATACACCTTAGTGGCAAATTGAACTTTTCAATCAGAGTCTGAACTTATCTGATGTCTCTGTTTGTGCTGTTATTAGGGCCCATTGACATATTTAAATCAGCCGTTGCTAGGGAAAGTTTGCAGCCTCGTAAAACCCGGAAAATTAAAGAGTGGGCAATGATTATTGTCAAGGTGACTCCTAGAGTAAAGTCTTGTAGTCTGATGACGTCATTAAGTGACGTCATGATGACGTCATCAAAATCAGAAAATTTCTAAACTCTCCAAGGATTTTTAATCTACTAGTAACTTAATTATGAATATTTTCTGAACCTATGAATTAAGGTGCATAAAACCGAATGCGTTTGCCATTACGACAAAAAATTCAGTCCAATTTTTAGCTTTTTTGGCGAATGAAAAGCCATAACTTTGACACATATTGTCGGTTTCCAAAATCCATGCTCGAATCTGTGGACGGGAAAAGTTTGGTGCTTATAGTGAAAACGCGTTAAATGTTTAGGATTTTTAGAAACCGGAAGTGGAGAAATTAACGCATGCGCAAAAGTACCTGTTTTGAGGTCGTGAAATATTCACAGAACTGTTGTTGCAGTAAAGTCTACAATAAGTGGTCGAACAGGATGTGCATTTTCTCCTATTTCCTCCGACAATGGCCAGTTTTGGGACTTGGCTGAATACTCCAGTCTGCAATGAGCTAGATTGATTGTCTGCAATGAGCCGGCTTCGGACTGTGTGGCCATGGAGCACATGCCAGGAAACCATTTCGCGGCAAACCGAAGAGCCAATAGAAATCAAGCTAAAATTAGACCGAGATTCGACAACTTTCACTTGAAGTAAGTTGAATCTCGTGGCATTCACAACAGCTAGTTTGTTTTCCGACATCAAAAATACTTTTTTTAAGGATGAAAACTCACCTGTATTTTAATTAGTTGCACTGAGGTTCAATCACAACTTTACGAGGAACCCGAAAGCATTATCTGGAGACAAAAGTGTTCATGTTTGTGGAAGAATTGAGTTGAAAACCTGCCAATCGAAAATCACTTGACTTCTTGCAGTGTTCTTGAGTGGCAGTACTTTTCTTCGTGTTTTTAGAGGTCATCTTCTCGCTGGAAGCAGCCATTTCAGCTTCTGTACCTTTGACAAATTTAGATACTATTTACTAGATGTTCTTTCAATCTATCAACAGTAGAAAGAGCTCGGCTACATCGGAGAGTATATAATACAAGTTTGCTTTCCCATACATGTACATCGGCGATTTCCTGACTGACTTCATCACTGTGTTGGCGGCGCTGTACGATTGCCATTACTATTTTACTCGGTACAAATTATTAATTATTTCCCTTTCTCTAGGTTCAAGTACAGTTAAGCGCCTTTCGAGTCTTGAACGATTCCTTCAAATTTATCGGATTGAGATTCTTGTCAAGTATTATTTTCTTTCACACGATAAACCAATTTTTTCATTTTCCCCGCTACAACTTGTTCCGACTTTTGAACACTTTACTTCATTCATTCATGAAAACCTTTCAGGTAAACCACGAATAAAACTTACAAACATATGTAAGTATTAAAACTATCGGGTGGCCGGTGACCATGCATAAAACTAGCCTGAGAAAACAGCCGACTCATATAGCCCGAGTCAGCTGTTTTCTCAGGCTAGCATAAACCGAAAGTCAAAATCGCATCTGCTGCTGCGAGCATAGCAACGGTGTTGCATAGCAACAAAATATGTCAATGGGCCCTTAAGCCTGCGTGTTTAAGGTTTTACAAATTTAGATTACAATAATTATGTCATCAAGCCATCTTTTCACTTTTTGGCAATGCATGGACATAAATAACTTAAGTCCATCTGTTTTGCTCCCAGAGAATGTTATTGGTGAAATCAACTAATGTTACCTTTAACACTTGAGGCATTATCCCTGTTATCCTGTTATTCAATAACAATCTTGCTATTTTTCAGCGGTTGTTTTTCAGGCTTCAAACATTTGATCCTTGCAATCTTATTGAAATTTATTTTAATAAGTGGAGCTGACATAAAAACAGAGCAACATGAACTAGAATCGGCTTTGAGGCAATCATTGAAATTTGATTCCTTAATGAAATGAAACTGGCAGATGCTAATAATTTGTTTCCTATGTCGATTATTTTGTTTCCCACTTTGACTTTGAATTCTCAAACTCATTAATAATTTATGAGATAGTCATCCAATGGAGGGACTATATTTGGTCACATGCATGGGTCTTGATACCGGGTGAAACCCTTGTTCGAAGCTTCGTCTGGTGTATACATCTTGACATCCAATGAAACAACAGTTCCAAATGCACTTGATCAGATTACCAACTCTAGTGATCAATATTTCTTAATCATCATATTCATGAACCACTAACTAAACACATGCTGATAAACTACAAATAAGGAGCGAAGAAGTAAAGGAAAAGTGCCTCCACTGGAGTTTGAACCTCGACCCTTCCGACTGATTGTACTAACTCTTGCCCACTACACTACTGGTACGCTAGTTGAAATCACTGCCAGCAAAAAAAGAATAATAAGCCATATGGAATAATTATATACAACAGTCAAATGGTAAACAATAATTGCCCTATATCATTATGACGTCAAATCAAAACAACCTATTGTTTAAACGCTAAGGATCACGGTCATGGGAGGGGGGCAAAACAGCAACAACACAAAGGAAATCGCTATCAAATGAATTTTGTAGAACGTAGAATAGCGGTAACAGCCACCAAATACGGTAAATATTGTGGGATAAACATTGATACAGCTTATATCTGGACACCAGACAATTCGAAGTTAAATTTTCCTCAGCAGAGCAGATTTAGTTCAAAATTCTATTGTTCATGTCGATTCTGTCCCCCTCATAAACAAGCTGTGACGTCATAATGATATAGGTCAATTGCTGATGAAGTTTGAAAAGAAGCGTATGTAAATTTTTGGTTTAGCCATTCGCATGAGAAGTCATTTCAAACACTCATTGTTTGTGTTTCATCAGGGGATTCCAAATATTTCGAAAACAATAAAACCCTTGAGGCTGCCTACGCCTCTTCAATGGGTTTCATTTGTTTTCTCAATATTTGGAACGCCTGATAAAACACTATAATTCGTGTTTGAAATAGTACTGACATCAATGATAACTGGCTAGGTCTCATATGCACTTTAAAATGCCTATAACCCTTTTGCAATTTTGATAGCTTATGAACCTCCGAAAAGTTTTGAGTACTTCTGTGAAGAAAGTTCGTGGTTTACAGTGAATACTTTATGTTCTACGCTTGTTTGAAATCGTATAAATGTGACCTTTGTGACCTTTCCTGACCCATGACCGCGTAAGTAAAAGCCTGGGTCGAAACCTGTATGTACGTCACCTCATTAATGCATTATTCTCCATGGCGCCTTTCTATCACAACAACATCGATGCATAGAAAATATACAGTTTGTGAGTTGTTAGTAAAGAGAAAAGTCATTTTAGTCTACATGTTAAAGACCCACGACGGACCATTACGCTTTGCGAGCTTAGACGCTGGCCGCCATCTTTTGTCGGTGTTGAAAAATGCACAAGTTTCAATCGCTCTACGCAATCCACTTCCATCGGCCGTTTTTCCAAACTGACTTTCAGTATATTTATTTTCACATGTTGCCAAATTGTATGGCATCATTTCTGTAGCATTTTAAAGACATTTAGGCCACAACGTAGGCGAAATTTTTGTTACAAAGAATGTGATGTTATATGAAGAGGGCATCATGGCGGACTGTCGGTAGGAAGGCTCTGTTCGGCAAATATGACTCTATTCTTCTGTATTTGACCGTCGGAACGAGAGGAAGCCACATCTGGGTTTTTCAGGGAAAAGTATCTGTTTTTTTGCGTTGTGCTGTGCCACTGTCGTCATCAACGGTAGCAGTCTTCAGTGATCTTATAAACTGATTGAGTGATTCGCCACTGGCACTATATCCTAATGAGCATGGGGATGATGCGAGTTGAAAAGTGCAAGTTGCGAGTTGAAAAGTGCGAGTTGCAAGTTGAAAAATGCGAGTTGCAAGGAAAAGTAAGAAAAATGAGATTAGAGTTCCTGATTACATGTATGATCCGCTGCAATGGAGAATGCTTTTTGAGTAAAAAATCAAAGGAACTCGGGGTTTCGACGGAACGTGGACCCCCGCTTCTGGACCCCTAGAAAATGATATTTTTTTTCTACCAGCGTGTTTTTTTTCTACCCCCTGTTTTCACTGGGGGCGAGATCCCTAAGAGGGGGGGGGGGGGGGGGGTGCAATCCCTACGGCACCGGTTTATTTATGCCTCTCACAGTTATTCAGAGCTAAGTCCTTTCTATTTCTAATTTACAATATTTCGATTGCAATCACAATTAGTTATAAGTTTAACTATTCACTTTCTTCTATCTCCGATTCTTCCAGGGACGTTTCGTATTATTTCTATGGCGACTCTTTGGTTTATTTAATAGTCATACAACTCTCACGGCCCCTCCGGATACTAGACCGATGCGAGAACTAAAATGCCCGCGAATAAATCCTACTTTATATCAGTTTAAACATTCCTAACGAAATCGCTATGCTATCACGACAGTTCAAATTCACATCTCAAGACAATTCGGCCCTGAAGCTATACGATAACCTTTCGTTCTTCACTGCGGTCGGCCTTAGCTAGCGCTATTCTAATATCTCAGGCAGTCATATTTTGTTCAGTTCCTTTTTTTGCCAGCTAAATTATTTTCTTCTTGATCATTTAAGTTCTTTCCCGTTGTTTTCATCCATTTTCCAGAGAGAATCGAAATCGTCTTTCCAATGAAAGTCGCCCTTTGTTGATGTTTCCACAGGGGTCCGGTCAGTTTTATAATTTCCTCTCAGAGTTCAGTTTTGCTCGATTTTCTTGTTCTGTCGCTTTTCTTCTTTGACCTCCTAGTTTGTTCATGTCATTTCCAGTTCGAAAAATTGTTTTTGCAATCCGAAAAGTAGTTTATTCAGTTCTGTATATTCGATTCATGTCCGTAAGCCATATCCCATTTCTGACGGTTCTCACGGTTCGTTTTCGGTTCTACATATTAATTAATACTCGATTCAGTTTTCTCCATTTGTGTATGGGCGTCAAACAGTTTCAACATCAACAGGTTCGGTTTCTAGTTCTATTTCTTCTATTCATGCACTCAGTTCAGTTTTCTCGGTATCCATACGCTAGTCTGGGTACAGTTCAGACTCAGTCTTCTGTTCTCGAGTTCGCTCATTTCTAAACTTCTCGGCTCTGTTCGTTCAATTTCTCGGAATACTGATTCCGAATCGAAAGCTCGTAAAAAAAATGCTTGCTTTTTATCGTTTATCTTCTATCAGAAACAAATGAAATCATGACTTAAAGTCAAATTCTCTTGGACTTGGCTCCTTTGGCTCAGCCTTCAAAATTTCCAGAGTCTGGGTCTTTCCACACGACGATCCACTCTGCGACAGATCATATATTTTCCCGCCATTTTTTTGTTGTAACATTTCAACTCGCAACTCGCACTTTTTAACTCGCAACTCGCACTTTTCAACTCGCACTTTCCCTATCCTGTATCCTAATACGTTGCAAGTCAATGCTGGAGAAGTGCAGTGGATTTTCTAAGCGTATTTTTGATGAGCCGATGGGCATGATTGGGCGTTTGTCTGTGAATTACATGTATGTGAACCGTCGCCTTCACGGACTGAACTGAAGCAACAACAACAAACAGTAAATGGTAAAATGACAGAAAGTCAGAATACTGTTACGTTCATAGACCCATTCGAAAAATGGCGTCCAATTTAATTAACTATTGTTTAGGACTGACTAGCCTCGCTTACACGTTCAAAAGCTTTTGTGTGTACTGACTTAAGCCTCGTGTTCACCTTACCAGGATAATAGCTTTTTAAATTGGACGCCATTTTTCGAATGGGTCTATTACAACAAATATTTACCAGAGACTTTTCTAAATTCACAACTAAGTTAATTATTATAGCTGAAACATGAGAATGAATTTTATAATATAAATATTGTAGATGAGAAAGCCAAGAATCCTTCCACCTCCCTGCAAGAATGTAGCCCAAACATTTTGAGACATGCATTACAGTGACTGTTAGAATTGACAATATTAGAAACTTCACATCAGTATTTTTATAAAAATGTTGATTCTAACTATGGAGTGGCAAAGAAATTGGAACAATTTGAGTGTTCAGGGTTCAAGTTCAATTTATTCACACTTGTTTGTACATGTAGGTTACAATATTATTATTGGTTGAATTGTATAATAACAAGCCATAAGAAAGAGAAAAATAAATAGTAGATAATAATTAGGATCTTTAGATGATAGTGTGTAGTGGTCAAAGGAGCAAAGCTTTCGAGTTAACCACTACCATGTTGAAGTTAATGAGGGGAGGAATAAATAAACGAATAGGCTTGATTGTATCTTTACAGGGTTTTAAAAAGTATGACTGTTGGTTATGAGAGAATTAAGAGGAAGAAAATAAAGGCTGTTTACATGTACAAACTAAGTTTAGTTATATGGTAATTTTACAATACAGAACAATGTAGACATTTACAGTAAATATTTATAAATAATAGTTGATATATACATATATTATAGATGCAGCTAACATTTTATATCTGGCTTCCAAGGAGGAAGGAGCTTATATTGTTTTTTTTAAACTGTTATGAGGCAAACATTTTATCTCGATTGGTACTGTTTCCCATATTTTTGATGACATTACTTTAAATATTGTAAGTCCATAATTTGTTCTTGAGGCTGGTCTGTATGGGTTTTGGTTAGAGGAGTACCTAGTGTTATAATTGAAGGGCTGTGTGCAAAAAGGGCATAAGTGACTCTTGATCACATTCTAAATTCTCCTTCAATTTCTTTGTTTTCCAAGGAAGAATTTAGAATGTGATCAAGAATCACTTACATTGTATGCCCTTTTTGAACACAGCCCTTCAATTGTGAACTTAAGAGGCATATAGAAGTTGCCACAGGTCAGGGAAAAGTCAGTAAAAAAAGATTCAAGGTCAGGGAAAAGTCAGGGAATTTTGCATATGGTCAGGGAAATTCTAAATTTCTTGTCAAAGTCAGGGAATTTTATTTTCTAGTTGCCACACGGGCTCCTCATCACGCCTCAAAACATCTGCGAAGGGAGGCTACAGGTTTTGATAATGACTTTTGTTTTGGACGAGAGAATGTCGAACAGTTTTATTATGGTCAGTGAAAATTGTTTTCTGGTCAGTGAAAAGTCAGAGAAAGGTCACATTTTTTTTGCATGATGGGTGGCAATTATACTAGCATGTTTTTATAAACAAAGCACTACAAATTTTGAACTATAAGGATGAACATGTAGATTTTAGAAAAAAAAACTAATTGTGGTTTAATGAGGATTGAATAGTGCATTTCTAACTTGTAATATTAGAGTACTAGTGCAGAATGACATGTTTTACCAAAAGAACCAGAATCCTCAAGGGCTCTGCTCTTTAGTTTTCAAGTTTTAGGAAAAAGGGATAAAATTAATACTGAAGTGAGATTAAAACAATATGACATGTTGACCTTATCCATAAAACTTCAGTCATATTAATGTTATCCTTTCCTCTTCATTTCTGGCCTTGTAGTCCAAGACCCCAGCTACCTATTGATAGGAGGGATTCGCAGCAAGAATGGTGTATGCAATTTGTTTTGGTATTTCAGTAGTTCCAATCAGAAAATAAATTGGAGAACAATATTTATAACAATCATAAGTAAGATAACTAAACATGGCAATTCATTAAGGTTTTGGTAAAAGTGCTGAAATCAAAACTTTAACTAAAGTTTCATACACCCTAGCCTGCGTAGCAAGCGTTTCCGTGGGTTTTTTCCGAGCGTAGGAAGACTTTTTCGCTATTTGGCTGCGCGAAAAATGGGGCGAGAGCAAAAAATGGAAGGAGGGGGGAGGGGAGGAGTGAAGAATAGCGAAAAAGTATTCCTACGCTCCAGCGTTTCGTGATTATAGTATGTAATATTCTGTGTGTCTCTGTAACAAGCTAAGGGAGTGTTTATTATTTATGGTTTTGGGGGGTTGGCTAAATCATATGGGGGGGGGGGGGACAAATTGAAGTGCTTTTATAGGGGGGGCATTAAAGATTTTACCTACTCCTGGGTGGGGGGGTCATCAAAGTTGACGTACCTGTCGTGTAAAATAAAATTTAACTGAAAATGTAACGAAATTGTTGTTGTAATCCCAAGCCAATGTTTAGTCTCCAGAACACAGGAAACCAGTGTTTTAGAGAGCAGTCAAATCTCAAATATTTCAGCTTGGGCCTTCAGTCCTCACAACATTAATTTAAAGACAGTTTGCTTTTTTTCCTGTATATGCAGGATGGTATTCTCTAAGCTCATGATCAAAGGCACATCCCCATAGGACATATAATGCATTCATGTCCAGGAGATTAGTTATATATGCCAATGATGAACTCTTTCGTTTATTTATTTATTTGAGACTACAGAACAATGCACTAGAATGCAATATGATGCATGAACTAATTACAAGTACAATTTTGAGTATCCATCTGGGAAGGAGGTAGAGATTTCCAGAAGAATACATGTATATATATATATATATATATATATATATACAGCAAATTGCAAAAATTATGGCACATTCGGTTCAATATAAATATATATCAGAAACATATCTAAAATTATGGGATGGTGTTACTGATATTTTTTTCAAGTTGCCTACCCTCAAGGCCTTCTGAAAAAAATATCAGGAACTCCATCCCATAATTTTAGATATGTTTCTGATATATATTTATATTGAACAGAATGTGCCATAATTTTTGCAATTTGCTGTATATATATATATATATATATATATATATATATATACAGTCGTTGCCGTTAATGTTGTCCTAGACATATCCACATATGGATTTATAGCCTTTGTTCAGTTCGCACCTTTTACATAAAGAACGGTAATCAGCCGTGAACGCGCCCTTTGTATTTGGTAACAAAAGAGCCACGGTGGTCTAATGGTTAACGCTCTTGCCTACCAGTTCGAAGCCCCGAGTTCAAGTCTCAGTCTCGGCATTTTTGTTACTGCGAAGATTTTTTTCATTTCTTTTTCCCCTTTTTTTCCGACTGCATTCACTTTAAAGCTTTTATTTCAAACGTGACAACAAGAACGGAGTTCTTTTTAACCTTTGAAATGCCGAGGACACCTATCATCCACATATATTTTATTAAGGGATGTTCGAACATTTCTTTTGCAAAAGCTCCGACTGCCGCAGGGAATGTAGTATTTTGATCATCGACATCGTCCATGGCGTAGCTTCAAAAGTTTGTTATCGTTTGTCAATCACTCGTAAACCTTACGCCGAGTACACGGCTTTAATTCCATGAGAGTTCTTTTCCTTCACAAAGATAAAAGCTTCGTCAACTTATGCAAGCATTACTATGGGTTTCAAAGAGAATTCTGGACAATTTCTGGACTACAGGATATTTTCAAAACTGTCCGCTCCGTGTCTCGCGGCCGATGTTTTCGAAATCTCGAGAGAAAAAATGAGGTCGCTCGCTCAGTCTGCCTAAGTTCAGAAAATCAGTACGAATGAAATTAATAACACTTGCTAAGATCGCTTCCTACTTCTAAACAAAGATATAATACTTTGAATCAGTGGGTATCTAGTATTTTCAAAACTCTTTCTGGTATATACATGTAAGCTCGGCACAGTGTAAGAAAAACAAATTACGCTTTTTCAAATCCACAACCATCAACAGAATCGCTACACCGTTCTAAACGGAAATAGCGTAATTTGGGCGTACTCAGTCAGTGCTGGTATAATTATCTACTTCGAAAGTCTGGGAAAAGTTGAGGCCGTCTCAGGTTGACAGTATTATTTTAGCTACATCGTCCGTTCTTATCCAATATAAAAAAAGAAACTGCAAAAAGAAACATATGTAAACAAAACAAAAAGAGAAGGGAGAAAAAACAAGAAAAAACAAAAAAAAAGATACGATGCCGATACTGAGACTTGAACTCGGGGCTTCGAACTGGTAAGCAAGAGCGTTAACCATTAGACCACCGTTGCTCTTTGTGACCAAATACAAAGGTCGCGTTCACGGCTGATTACCGTTCTTTATGTAAAAGGTGCGAACTGAACAAAGGCTATAAATCCATATGTGGATATGTCTAGGACAACATTAACGGCAACGACTGTATATATATATATATATATATATATATATACAGTCAATGCCAAAAAGGTTGTCCAGCAGAACATAATATAATACTACAATATCCATTGTTTTGGCCTATTGTTTTGGCCTAGACAATAGCCCAAAACAATGGATATTATAGTATTATATTATATTCTGCTGGACAACCTTTTTGGCATTGACTGTATATATATATATATATATATATATAAAGTATGTATATAATGTCCAAATGTCTTCAGGCCAACAGCTAGTCCAGCCAAGAGGATCAATAAAATTGATTCCCAGTTCTTGTCCACAGTAATTGTTATAAAAATTGAATAGAAAAATGTGAACGAGAGCAACTCAGGACTGTTATTAAAAATTTACTAAAACGTTTCGGCCTTCATCAGTTAAAAAGGTTAAAAATACCTGCCAAGTTACAAGGTACTCTTATATACTAGAGCTAAGTGTGAATACCAAAGGCTTTAAAAATAACAAAATAGTTTTACGTGGTAGCTATGTTCCCTAACATAGACAACAACCTAGGGCTCACTGCAGTTAAAAAGGCACTCAACTCTAGGGAAATTAATCATCCTTCTACTGAATGCTTGTTAGAAGCTGTTGAATTTTGTCTCGCTCATAATAATTCGCAGTTTGGAGATAGGAATTTCTTGCAAACGCATGGCACTGCTATGGGCCCTAAAAACGCCTGTAGTTACGCAGATTTGGCTATGGGGGAAATAGATCAGCTTGCTAAATTTGGTAGTGACATTAAACCATTACTCTGGTGGAGGTACAGGGATGACATAGTCGACATCTGGGTGCAAGGTCTCCCTAAAATTCATGAATTTACAGATTACATTAATTCATTATATCCTACCATTAAATTCGAATTGGTATTTTCCCAGCACAAACTTAATGTGCTGGATCTAACTTTGCACCTAGTAGATGGGTTCATTCAGACTGATGTCTATTCCAAACCTACAGACAGTCACCTGTATCTACCACCCACGAGTGCTCACCCGGAGCATTGTAAGCGTGCTATCCCACACAGCATTGCTCTTAGGCTTAAGCGCAATTGTTCAACGAATGAATCTTTAGAAACAAGAAACGCGGAATATAAACAGTATCTAGTAGAGCAAGGGTATGACAACCAAGTAGTTTCGGAGAAGTTTAATGCGGTTGGTCTAAAAGATAGGAATACGCTGCTTACGACAACG
Organism: Actinernus sp. WN-2022; assembly: GCA_030867875.1. NCBI lineage: Eukaryota > Metazoa > Cnidaria > Anthozoa > Actiniaria > Actinernidae > Actinernus > Actinernus sp. WN-2022. The sequence goes on from JAOWCC010001253.1 coordinate 351,809, forward strand.
TCCAGACAGGAAAAGCGTAAGGTGACCCCCCTGGTTGTTGATTTCAACCCCAATTTACCTGAAATTGGGAAAATTGTCCGGGATAATTTACATGTGCTTCATTCCTCACTTATCTTGAGGGAAATTTTCCCGGACAAAAACATAATTTCGGCTTTTAGAAGGCCTAAAAATCTTAAAGAGTTACTCGCGCCTTCTAAGTTTAAGGCTGATCGGTCAGCGCCTCTAGATCTAATCAACAACCAAGAGGGGTCATCTAACGGTTGCTTTAAGTGTAACAAGCGGTGTGATCTTTGCCATAATTACTTTGTAGAGTCAGACCATTTCACTAGTTTCGCTACTGGTAAGCAGTACCGCATCAAACAACACCTTTCTTGCGCTTCGAAGAATGTTGTGTATTTAGCCTCTTGTAACAAATGTAAGCTACAGTATGTAGGCTCTTCTTCTATATAAATGAGTTCAAGGTTAGATTTCGCAACCACAAATCGTCTATGAAGACCAATAAGAAGACGTGTGAAGTGGCCACTCATTACAATAAGGCGCCACACTCGCTTAATGATTTTTCCTTTATTTGTATAGAAGCACTAGTTTGCACAGACCGTAGCAAGACCAATGATATTTTGATCAATAGGGAGGCATACTGGATTGCACAACTGTTTACATATCAGCCCCATGGTCTTAACAAAAGGCAGGAGTTTAAATCTAAAAACCGCATCCAGTATAATAGCTAAATTTAGCAGACCGTCAGTAAACCGCATCCCAGTTCGTGCGTTTTCCGGTTTACGATTATCTTGTAATTATAATACAGGCATTGTCCTTATAATTAGTACCACTTAAAGTCACCTTTCATGTAAAACTATTTTGTTATTTTTAAAGCCTTTGGTATTCACACTTAGCTCTAGTATATAAGAGTACCTTGTAACTTGGCAGGTATTTTTAACCTTTTTAACTGATGAAGGCCGAAGGCCGAAACGTTTTAGTAAATTTTTAATAACAGTCCTGAGTTGCTCTCGTTCACATTTTTCTATTCAATTTTTATATATATATATGTTTTCTACTAAACAAAGGTAATGTATCATGGAAAATACCATAAATCTAGAGACAATATTAAATTTAAAAGGTTACATGTATATGATGTTTGCATTCTTTCTTGCACAGCCATCCTTCTTTTTTTTTTTGTGGGGGATTTTGAGCAATTTTATAGGGGGGTCATCAAAGTTTTAATTTCACTCATGGGGGAAATGCAGACCCCCCAAGCCATAAATAATGAACACTCCCTAAAAATGTTAAACACAAACTTGGTAATCACTGTTTTGTATTCAAAGTGAAAACAACAATATATTACATTGTAGATGATATTGTCACTAATTTCTTAAATTGTCCAGAAACCATTAGCTTCTGTGCTATAAGGGGATACCTGTATACCATAATTTTATCTTTCAAACATATGGGTATGCCTGGCATTGGACTTTCAGCCATCCGATCAGCCTTGCAGTCTTCATAATAAAAGTCGACCTTCAAACTGTCCCAATCTACACAAAATAAAAAATTGTGTAGGAGGTGATGCATGTCATCCCTCTTACGGCAGACAATTCCCATTTATCTGCATATATACCACAGTGGTGAATCTGAAGGTGGGGACTATTTTATTGTCAATTTCTTGGCAAAGTCCATACTTCCTCTTCCCACACTTTAATAACAGATTGAAGAAAACAATGCATGCCCTTTTCCTGAAACAAATAAAAGAATATTTCTTATCAAAGGTGGGTAAACTGTAATGGAATATTGATGTAATGCAATGTTGAGAAAGTGTGCTGCTCATTGTCCCAACAACAACCTGAGCACTTTATTCCATTCTCGACAACATGTACGCCATGTTCGAACTGCAAATTCCCATAAAGGATATTTCTATTAGGGCAACGTACAAATGGACAGATTGTGCTAATAAACAAGTTGTCTTCGCTTACCTTATTTTTAAATTTGCTTCTGTCATAAGCTGGAAGGTTTTGATACATTTGGCCTTGTTCTCGCGAAACTTTATACATGTACAAGCACCCCTCCCTCCATTCATGGCACACTGACCTTGGCACTGCACTTGGCTTTGTTATTACGGGTTCTTGGTTAGTAAAAGGAAAAAGGAAACACCGACATTGACCATTTTACGAATCAAGAGAGTAAATTAAATGTTCATTTTCTCCGGCCTGATGCTCACAGATATTTACTTCGCCTGCAACAATGGAGCCATAAGCACTCTAACTATGTTGATAAACTTCCATCAACACTCGATTGATAACGAAGAGTTCATTTCCTTGTTTTGCTAACATACAAACAAATGACAAAGGTGAGTAGAACTAGAAGGACGATTTTCTACTTCACGCGAACCGAGGGAATCACGCGAAAACAATAGAAGCCTCGGTTTCATGAAAATAAAAACAAAAACAGAGGCGCGCAAAGCGTAATGGTCCGTCATGGGTCTTTATTAAGTATTTCTTGAAATGCTTGCAAAGCCGAATTAATTATATGACGTCAAGATGACGTATATACAGGTATCGACCCAGTCTTTTGCTTACGCGGTCATGGATCAGGAAAGGTCACATTTACACGATTTCAAACAAGTATTCAATCAAAACCAAAACTTTCTTCACAGAAGTACTCAAAACTCTTCGGAGGTTAGTAAGCTATAAACATTGCAAAAGGGTTATAGGCACTTTAAGGTCCCTGGTATGCACGGGCGGATGACTACTATCGCATCATGTTATCAGTTTAATTCAATCAAGAGAAAATCTGAGAAAATTTAGTGATGTTGATCTAGAAAGGCTGATAGTTGATAGCAAAGCTCCGAGTCAACTATCAGCCATAGAAACTGAGAGCGAGTAGTCTAATTGTTTTAGTAGAAACCAACTACATTGTAGTTATTCAATCTCTAAACTGAAATTGTATCTTTAGGAATTGGCCACCGTTTTGTTTTGGAAAACCGGCTTTTTCGCTACTCACTATTATTTTATCACAGAATAGGGTGAGTAGCTTATAGCTAGTCACACAGATTGCAGAATTTGTGATATAACACTAGTTGGTTTGTACTAATCAATGATACAATCATGTATTCATCATTGTCAAAACTTTTAAAAATGCACACACAGCGAAGGCTGTTATAGACCGGGACTTTCCACAAACTCGTGGCGGCATTGGGACTTAAATCCACAAAGCCTCCCACAGCATATTTAAGCTTTCAGGGAAATTTGATCACTGATTTTCCGAAATGGCATCTACTGTAGTATACTACTTATAAATTTCTTGTGAAACTATATATGAGTTTCATCAGATTTATCATTCGTGAATTCAACTGTACATGTACATGTATAAAGGCAGACTTCTTTTGAGTGAGAAAGTTACGACAATGATTTACTTACGCCACGACTACTGTAGGCCATGGATTAACATTAAAATGGCTTCCCCATTGCTTTTATCCCACTAGCCAAATAATAATGCAATGTTACAGTATGATAACAGTGTAGCTATTGTCTTGCCATGTTTCTTTCCCACTCATACTAAATCTGCTCTTTCTACACTAACATACTTACACCAAAAAATAGCCTATTACGAACTTGGTTGGTTGAATGGATGGTGAAAACTATTCGATGACGTCAGCATCACTCTAAAATCTGAACTCGTGGATCCTGTGTTAATGTGCTATTGTCACATGTCTCACCAATACCAATATAGTCCAGGGTTTTGTTGCTGGACACTGCGTCAGCCAGAGCACAAACAGTATCTTTACATGGATGTATTTCCCTCCAGGAAAAATTGAGATGAAGGAGAGAAGTGTTCCTTTTTATGAGATTTACAATGGCACAAGTGCTCTCTTTAAAAAAGCAAGGCGATGCCATCTCAAGATGAATCAAGGTCTTGTTCTCACTTGTCAGCATATCAGCAATAGCACATATTCCAACATTGGTATTAAAACAGTGGGAAATGTAGAGATCAGTGAGGACTGAGTTCTTCATCAAGGCCTTATTGGCAATAGCACACACACCCTTGTCACCTATGTTATTATGGCTGATGTCCAGAAGGATTAAGGTGCTGTTTATAGATAAAGCGAGAGCTACAGCATTGCAACCAATGGCACAAATTTTGTTATTTCTGAGGTGGAGATTCTCTAAGCTCTTGTTAATTTCCAAAGTTGCAGCCATAGCACATGCACCAGAATCACCAATATTATTGTCTGTCATGTTGAGAATGAAAAGGTTAGTATTATTCTTCAAACCTTCTGCAATACTACGGCCACCATGTTTGCCAATGTTACACTTGGAAATGTTTAGAGACTTCAAAGTCGAATGCTTTCCCAAAGCAGCACCAATGCTTGAAGCACCCACATCTCCTAATCTACAGGAGCAGACCTTTAAAACCCTCAAAACTTCCATCTCAGGCAAAACATTGCCAAGGACATTGGCATTGCATTCTTGAATACAGTATGAAAGATTGAGATAAGTTAAAGTTGTGCTTCCACGAAGATCGTTAATAATCGTACTAATGCCATAAAACAAGTGATTCTCCGACAAGTCAAGATCTGCCAAGGTTTTACATTCACAGAGTGCACAGGCAAGTTTTGTTAGCATAGCATCACTAATCTTCTCTTTGCACAAACCAGTAATCTTTAGTCTGCTAAATTTTAAGCTGCCCACTGAGCCATGACTGCTGACACTCTGACTGGTGATTCCTTTACTTGAGGGGGATAGCAGACAACATAATCCAATGATACTATTGTCACCATTACAATCAAAACGAACCCACTCACATAAATTTCCACAAGTATAGTTTGCAGCTGTTTGCATTGCAGTTTTGTCTCTAAGATCACCAATTAATTCACATAGGAAGGTAAAGACAGAACAGGTAGCTTTCGACTCAACTGTAGAGATCTTGGGTGGCAACAAAGAAGCAAGACACTGGATAAAATTAATGGTTTTGCTTGTTGATAAGTCGACCACAGCAAGATTCTCAAAATGTCTTATAATTGCAATCATCAGGTCTATGGCGTCTCTTTCTACTAGCAGGTGATCCTTGCTTTCTTTATAACTCACACAAATAAGAGCTGTGTTAAGTGGACTAGAAACTAAATCCTTAAGGGAAGAATTACCACTAACTAAATCAGTGAGACTTTCTGCTAATGAATGAGAGCTGTGGAAATAGTTCTTTACGAATTTACACGTGTCATTCCATTCAAATCCCTTGATTTCTAACCAATTGTCAAAATGCTTGCGTACTTTCATGCCTTTCTCGTGCTGTGTTGTTACAATAATAGAACAACGTGGCAGTGCTCTTCCACCTATCACTTTCATCAACCTTTCCTGTACACTTTTCTCTGCTTGCTGCTCACCATAGCCATCTATTATCAACATCACCTTCTCCTGGTTCTCATTGATGTATTCAAACAATTCTCTCTTTTGATTCTCACCAGTCAGCTCCTCGGGAAGCAGCTGATCTTCGATTGCCTGCCATACATGTATGTCACCATGTGCAATGTATTGGTATTTTAACAGCAGGAGAAGTTCAACCTCAGGAAAAGAACTTGATGATGGAATGGTCTCTTTAGCCCAATCATACGCCAGCTTATTGCAGAAAGAAGTCTTGCCAATTCCTGGATTTCCCTCAATAAGGACAGTTCGTTCTCTCAGCTCTTTACTGTCCTTTTGACCTTTGAAAACTTCATACATGGCAACCTCTTCATCTGTTTCCGTAGATCTTTCCTTCTCCCTCCTGATTACTCTCAACCTTGTGAACATCCTATCAAGGTCAAACAAGTTGTCTTCCATCCATGGAAATAGTTGAATTCTTGCGTGCTCTCCATGTGTGTAGTGATGTTTCAAGTAAGATGAAAAACGTTGGCCTGCTAGAAAAATAAAAATAAAATTGTATCAATTGTAAAATTCTTGGAATAAAATAAATAAATATTGTATCAGTGAACCAACTAAAACACTAAGTAAACGTTATTGAATGTCTTCAATCTCTTGAAAAAAAAAATTTCTCAAACTCATTAATAAGTCATGATATGCATCCAATAGCCCACTTCCGCAATATGCTTTACTTGTCATGCACAAAGGTTTCAATATGAGGCTCCGTGCTAAATTAAATTTATTCTTTTCACAGTGAAAAGAATAAATTTAATTTAGCACGGAGCCTCGTATTGAAACCTTTGTGCGCGACAAGTAAAGCATATCGCGGAAGTGGGCTATTCAATGAAGGGACTGTATTTGGTGACATGCATGGGTCTTGAAACCTGGTCAAACCCTTGTTCGAAGCATCGTAAGGTGGATGCATCTGGACATCAAATGAAACACCAGTTCCAAAAGCACTAGTTAAGGGGGAGCTCGGGTGGCGCAGTGGTTAAGCGCTTCGCCTCTCACCTCTGTGGCCCAGGTTCGAATCCCAGATGCGGCGCCATATGTGAGTTGAGTTTGTTGGTATCTCGCCCTTGCTCCGAGGGTTTTTCTCCGGGTTCTCCGGTTTTCCTCCCTCCGCAAAAACCAACACGCTAAATTCCAATTCGATCTGTGGATTAGCCGGGACCTGGCTTTGATCAGCCCCCATGGTTGTTTCAGGTCTCGTTAGAAATTCAGAGTAAATTCAGAGTAAATAATGTTTGGAACAGATTTTCAACTCTAGTGATCAATATTTCTTAATCATCATATTCATGAACCATGACTACTTATGTACTGATAAACTACAAGTAAGGAGTGAATAAGTAAATAATGACATAGAAAGAAAAAGTGTGCCTCCACTGGAGTTTGAACCTCAACCCTTCCAACTACTTGTACTAACTCTTGGCTACTACATGTATATGTACACTACTGAGTACGCTAGTTGAAATCACTGCCAGCAAAAAATAATAATAAGCAATCAATGAAATCATTATATGCAACAGTCAAACAGTAAGCAATTGGCCACTTTGGAAATGAAAAAAGGACTGGGTCGAGTTTGTAATGTCAATTTCATTATAATTTAATAAAAAAATGAACTCCATCACAAGAAAGAGCACATCAAAATTAGTAAGTTTTCATTCGATATTTACCCTGTGGTGAGCTTTCAAAAATACATGTAAGAGACGTTTGGATGGATTGGAGGTACAAGCGTCCCTCCAATCCATACAAACGTCTCTTACATGTACATTGTATTTTTGCTATTTTTGAAAGCTCACCACAGGATAAATATCGAAAGTGTGCCTCCACTGGAGTTCGAACCTTGACCCTTCCGACTGATTGTACCACTACACTACTGGTACGCTAGTTGAAATCACTGCCAGCAAAAAAGAATAATAAGCCATCTATGAAATAATTATATACAACAGTCAAACGGTAAACAATAATTGCTAATGATGTTTGAAAGAAGCGTATGTAAATGTTCGGTTGCATGAGAAGTCATTTCAAACACTCATTGTTCATGTTTCATCAGGGGAGTCCAAATATTTCGAAAACAATAAAACCTTCAAGGCTATGCCTCTCTGGTTTCATTTGTTTTCTCAATATTTGGAACCCCTCATAAAACAATACAATTCGTGTTTGAAATACAATCAAAGCTCCTCGGCGTAAGCGGACACCCTCGGGAAGCAGTAAAGGTGTCCGTAACTGGATCTGTCCGCTTATGGGAACGTTAAAGCTACAGAATTTGACTGAGGAATATATGTGAATGGGGTTTTGTCAAGGCATCCATTAGTCACATACAATTCAACTTACGGACGATTTCATTTCCAGTTCGAATTACAGTCACCATTACACTTAATAAAATTTTAAAAGTAGGGAACAAGCAAGATTTGTGTGCGCATATATAAACACATAATTTCAACCTCACCAGTTCTGATTTCCGTTCGCGTTCAAAGCAGGGTCAATCACTGTTCACTTCCAGCTTTTGCGACTCTTGAATCGAAGTCTTAGTGAAGTTCGGCATTGGTTGACTGGTTTAGTCAAGACTTTCCATTTGTATAATCTCGACTCAAGAGTATTTCATTTTCAGGAGAGGACTTTGCAGCTTGAACAATTACAGCCAACATTGCAAACAATCAAAATCCCTCTTTTGACCTCCTGACAGTGTGATGGTAGAGCATTTCAACAATATCAACAACGCAACACTGCAATCGTATGGCACTTAGATGCAGCAGTACAGGCATTTTCTTTCAGTTTCCGTGGATTATTGGACCAAAACCATCACTCCTCCGGCCGGCTAGACTATAGCTTGCTGTGCGATATTTCGATCGCCACATCCCTTTCGTAAATGTGAGAATTTTCCATCGAAAGCCCCTAAAAGTCCTGTCAGCCCTAGAATAACTGAATATCTTGATATTTCATTCGAAGAAACCTTTGGTTTCAGCAAAATAATAGTTCACCTTCGCTACTTCGCTACGTTGCTGGCTTTGCCGAGGATCTGCCGTTGATCCTGTTACGTGTTGGAAATCGAACAATGGGCTCCTGTGTAATCTGATTGGTTGCCGGCGCCAAACAGCGACACAAAAAATAAAAATAAAAATAAACACTTGCGATTTCTGACTCGTGCCTAGGCCAAAGGCCTGGCCCGAGTAATAACAATGAACTGTGCAATGTTTTGACTACATATCTTAGATACCGACAAAGTTACGAGCTCACAAAGTTTGATTGACATGTTTAATAATCATGTTAATCCAAACGGAAAAGGGCAGAATTCAAATTTCCGTAAGATGGCGGCAGGTGCTTATTTCGCTCGGATCGGTATCAGAACTTGCTCCGCTCGTATCGGCAGAACTCGCTCCACTCGTACCGAAAAAGTGCCTGTTCTGCAGGCTAGGCATCCATAAACAGAGCTGTCCACTTATGAGTGTGTCTGTTAAGAGGGCTTCGACTGTAGTACTTCAAAAACTCATACATAGTTATTATTATTAATGAAAATTTTGTCCAGCCAGTTGAAGCAAATCAGTCATGTGCATGCTCCGTTATACCCATTAAAATACTAACTAGTATACCTAATACAGTAGGTAGTGAATGCTGCCGCTCAGTTAAGGAAATGTATCAGAAGAAAACCTACAATAGCTCTTTGGCAGGAAAAATGTATTACTGGGTAACAAAAATGTAAATAATAATAATAATAAAAACAAAGGTTTATTAGACAGCATATCCATATCCGTCTAGAGCTAAATATATTACAATTTATTTGTTGAGAGCTAACAATCTTCTGTTAATTTTCGTAAGTTGTCTTTCTTACTCGAGACCGCCATACACGTTCTTATTAACTAACGAAGCCAACTGCTTCAAAATAAGCATTTCTTAAGACACGACTCATGTAGCTTTCCAGTGTTAGAACGAAATTTGTCAATAGCATATAATTATATTCTTACTACGTTGTAGATAGTTGGATATTGATGAAAATAGTGTACTCAATATATCTCTCTTTTCTTCTTTGCAGCATATTCTCGATTCAACTCCATGAATTAGTGAACCTAAAGCTAACAGCTTCAATTCAACGGCTATTTTAAGAGCCACCAAATAAATAAAAGTTATTGAAATCGATGTTTCAAATCAATTACCAATTATTAAAAAGCGCAACCTTTAAAGCAACATGGGTTGTTATGAAACGATAATGCGATTGAGTCAACCACTTACCGACACAATTTTACCAACCACTTACCGACCACTTAACCAACCACTTACCGACAATGTATTTATGGTGCAACTTGTTCACTTTAGCCAATCTATTGTGTAGCTTTTGGGGCTATCTTGCAACTGAAGTCTGTTTTAGCTGTGGTGTACATGTGTTTTCTCAAAAGTTGTCCCAATATATTTTCAGTTTGTCCCGATATATCAATAATTTCCCAGTAAATTCCCTACTAATTCCCAACATTTTCTTACGTTTCTCAGCCAAAAAAACTACTGTTCTCCCGAAACAGCCATGCATATACATGTATTATCAAACTCATTAATAATTCATGAAGCAAAAACAAAGGAAATCACCGACCAATAAGTGATCTTTAAATCTGATACAGATTTCGTCCTGATTTACATAAACTTTGGCTTCGATTTTCTCGGCCAAAATAAGCCGTATCGCCAAAATAACTGAAAACATGACTCTCTTCATCTAGACGTTTGATAAGTAAGATAAAGAATTTAAATCGGATAAAGATCGGCTACTCATTCTTTATCTATTACTTAGAGTCCGATGAAGCATAAACACCAGAAATCAATTGTAATCGAGATATGCTAATTTGTATGTTTTGCACCCGTTGTCCTTTTCAAATTAACTATTAATATTGATTTGACGTTACCAAAGGTAATAGAAGACTATTTGTTGCTGATCACAGACTGTTGATAAGAGGAGAGATCTTGCTCTTTGGAAAATATTCATTACCCTCTGCCCCAAACTATACACTCACGAGACTTAATAACGAGCACTGAAGGAATTTACACTTGCTGTAGTAAATGCTCAGATTGCATTATGGCCCATGCCCATGTTTTGTCCTTGTGTATCACTACAATGCAATTTTGTCAGCGCATATCATTTTTGTGTCCTCGTGCATGACCACAATGCACTGTGCTGGCAATACGCCAAAGCATGGCTCCACTACACAAATTAGTACTCCTGCCTTTCACGCTCACTTCACTGGCTCGCTTGCTGCAGCAGCAACTAGGGTCTTCATAGGACTAGTAAGAATGAGGGGTCTATACAAAGATACATGTACACAGTTGAGGCCATGAGGTCTCAACAGTGAATCTTTATATTAGACCCCCTCACTCTTACTACATGTAGTAAAGTTTGTATAAAGACACTAAGATGTATAAGACATAATTATAAAGTTGGGAGCTCAGACTCCAAGGCTCACTGTTATTCCTATATTAGGCAACCGGCCACCATTATGAGACTCTAGGTTTTGCTCTGTGTGTCACGGACAAGAGTAGTTGTAATACAAAGCTATAAACAAATCATTCTTTGCTTTTCATCAAAATTTATAAAACTTATTGTCTTTTATAAGTAACATTTTTGACGCCATATAATAAACTCCCTGTACATGTTTTATCAGGTCTAAAACACTGCTGCTCCTTTATTAAACAGTACATAACATTTCCTCAAGACAATTATGTACTATACCATTTGCAACTTCTGACGGCTGTTCTGTTCTTTTTCTCTTCTTTTCATTTTGAACCACCTCCATACTTCTTTTGATCCCTTTCTGATCATCATGGAGTTGACCAACTTGACCATCAGCTGTTGATGGATATATGTAAATTAATTATATATATATATATATATATATATATATATATATATATATATATATATATATATATACAGCAAATTGCAAAAATTATGGCACATTCTGTTCAATATAAATATATATCAGAAACATATCTAAAATTATGGGATGGAGTTCCTGATATTTTTTTCAGAAGGCCTTGAGGGTAGGCAACTTGAAAAAAATATCAGTAACACCATCCCATAATTTTAGATATGTTTCTGATATATATTTATATTGAACCGAATGTGCCATAATTTTTGCAATTTGCTGTATATATATATATATATATATACAGCCGTTGCCGTTAATGTTGTCCTAGACATATCCACATATTGATTTATAGCCTTTGTTCAGTTCGCACCTTTAACATAAAGAACGGTAATCAGCCGTGAACGCACCCTTTGTATTTGGTCACAAAGAGCCACGGTGGTCTAATGGTTAACGCTCTTGCTTACCAGTTCAAAGCCCCGAGTTCAAGTCTCAGTATCGGCATCGGATTTTTTTTTCTTGTTTTCCCCCCCTTGTCTTTTTGTTTTATTTACATATGTTTCTTTTTGCAGTTCTTTTTTGATATTGGATAAGAACGGACAATGTAGCTAAAATAATACTGTCAACATGAAACGGTCTCAAATTTTCCCAGACTTTCGAAGTAGATAATTATACCAGCACTGACTGAGTACGCCCAAATTACGCTATTTTCGTTTAGAACGGTATAGTGATTCTGTTGATGGTTGTGGGTTTGAATAAGCGTAATTTTGTTTTTCTTACACTGTGCCGGGTTGACATGTATATACCAGAAACAGTTTTGAAAATACTAGATACCCACTGATTCAAAGTATTATATCTTTGTTTAGAATTAGGAAGCGATTTTAGCAAGTGTTATGAATTTCATTCGTACTGATTTTCTGAACTTAGGCAGACTGAGAGCGCGACCTCATTCTTTTTTCCGAGATTTCGAAAACATCGGCCGCGAGACACGGAGAGGACAGTCCAGAAATTAGCCAGAATTCTCTTTGAAACCCACAGTAATGCTTGCATAAGTTGACGAAGCTTTTTTCTTTGTGAGGGAAAAGAACTCACATGGAATTATAGCCGTGTACTCGGCGTAAGGTTTACGAATGTTTGACAAACGATAACAAACTTTTGAAGCCACGCCATGGACGATGTCGATGATCAAAATACTACATTCCCTGCGGCAGTCGAAGCTTTTGCAAAAGAAATGTTCGAACATCCCTTAATAAAATAGATGTGGATGATAGGTGTCCTAGGCATTTCAAAGGATAAAAAGAACTCCGTTCTTGTTGTCACGTTTGAAATAAAAGCTTTTAAGGGAATGCAGTCAGAAACAAAGGGGAAAAAGAAATGAAAAAAATCTTCGCAGTAACAAATGTCGATTCTGAGACTTGAATTCGGGGCTTCGAACTGGTAAGCAAGAGTGTTAACCATTAGACCACCGTGGCTCTTTGTGACCAAATACAAAGGGCGCGTTCACGGCTGATTACCGTTCTTTATGTAAAAGGTGCGAACTGAACAAAGGCTATAAATCAATATGTGGATATGTCTAGGACAACATTAACGGCAACGACTGTATATATATATATATATATATATATATATACATACATAAAATTATACATATACACCCATACATGTGCATGCCTATGCATATGTACGCATATACATGTACATACAAAAACACATAAAAACATAAAAACTAACTTAAAAACAAACATAGAAAAAACATAAAAACATATACATATATAAATATATGTTGATTGGAAACTTCTATTGGACAGCACAATTTAAGGTATTCACAACCACATGGTTTGAATAAATGGTGGGAATACAAATCTAAGAATAGAAATATAAATATTATCTAGGGGTATTGTAATTTACTACATTAGTAATTAGCACTTTAGTAGGGCATCCAAAAACGAAATTTGCAAAAACATTTTAGCTACATACTATTAACCTTTACTGTGGTATTACTGCTGCTGGCATATAATTTTAATCCTAATGTATTTTATTTCTGGAACAATTTTTATTTCTGGAACAGTTAATTTTAAAATACTATTGTATTAGTTTTCTGTATAAATAGCACTACTAAACCAGAATGTAATTTTTTTTTAACTCACTCACTTATTATTTATTGATGAAGGCTGAAAGCCAAAACGTTTTTTTTTAATAATAGGCCATATTTATATAGCGCCATATCACCACAGTCTCATGGCGCTTTACATTTTACTGACATATCCCGTCAGTCAATTTTTCGGACTGCTATTTCGGCGCCAATGGCAGCCACGCAGTTTACAATGTTGAGTGTGTGGTTAGTGCAATGGCCAGGCTGCTGTACCGGGTGACAATCCCCTTCTCTTTTTCGAGTAGTACAACAGGTTCTTTCACGTCTCCTTCAAATACTGATTAGAAGTAGAAGGAGACAAGGCCAACGGCTTATAAACGTCCCTGCCCATGGAATACATGGAACTGAGGTGTGAGAAGTTGCAAGTTGTACTTTTTCTTAAATTCTTCATATACAATGTAGTATACCATACAACTAGCTGTGAATCCAGAGGGATCCTTCTACAGGAAGTACATAGTTTTTGCAGTTTTTCTATATTCAATTTATAATATATGTACATAATAAATAAATTATGCTCAACAAAATATCTGGATTCTCATTGGTCAAGTGGATGAAAAGGTTATCGAGTGCACAGTTTCACTCTCAGAAAACGTTTTCTCAGTATATTAAAAAATATAGAAATAATGAATCATCAGGAAGGGCAGGCAAGTAATAAAGCACTGCTTTTGACCCAATCTCAGTGGTGTGTAGTGGTATTATGTAAAAAAAATGTAAAAACATGTTTCTTGTTTGGCCATTCATACAGTGCTGTTCGAAAGTAACGCAACCGAATTTCGCCGAAATTCGCCAAATGTCATTATTTGTTTACGATTTAAAAATTCGTCGAAATTTCGTGTGTGAATGCGTCGAAATTTCAATGAATTTTCGTTGAGCATATCGAAATTTCGAACAGGACCGACCGAAATTTCGGTAATATTTACACACCGAAATTTTGACTATTTTCGACATTTGTGCAAGACAGGATTGCGTTACGAAACATCGACCCAGCGCTGGTTTGTTGTTTTCCGTTTATCTCATAAACTTTAGCTTCTGTAGTTTAAAACTAAGATCCGTCAGTCCTTCAGAATTTTTGTTGAAGTAATTGCGTATGTTTTCAATTGAAGAAGCCAGCTTTTAGCTTTTTGGAGATACAAAGATTCTCTGTTGACATGTGCTTTCAGCCGTGAAGACTAATTGTCTGGTTTTTGACACAACAAGAATGCCTTGGTATATAACGTGTTACAAGATACAATGATACGGAGATACCAAGATACAGTGATACAGTGATACGGTGATACGGTGATACGGTGATACAGTGATACGGTGATACGAAGATCTCAAATTTCCTTTAAAATTTTAAAAAATTTGGGGAAATACTTTCCCACAGAAATGTAGTTTCGCCTAGCCTGAATTTCAGCCGTCTCCTCCGGTTCGTCGAACCGGAGGAGACGGCTGAAATTCAAGCTAAGTTTTGGCAGCAATTTTTCACATACCAAAAACTGTTTAAAAAAATCAGTACGCAAAAGGAAGTTTTTAACCGGAAGTAAGAAGTTCTGTTTGATTGACAGCAGGTCAATTAACACATGACATGTGCTCACTCGCCCGTAACGAAAGCTAGCATGAATTCATTTCAATGTTTATTGAGAAACGTTTTTCCAGCCTCGATCCATGGGTTGTTGGCCTTATGTCTTCCAAAAAGCAAGCAGGGCTAAATGCTCCAGCAGGGCTAAGCTCCAGCATGATGCCCTTAGCTTGGAAAGAAGCAAACAAGGCCAAACAATGCATACGACTACGAGCCTCGCAAAACCTACCCTGGATACCAGAGGCTCGAAATCGTCGGGGCGAGCGAAGCGAGACCAGCTGAAATCAATCGCGGCACATTACAGTATATTCGTACCTGAGGCCCTCTGGAACCAGGGTACGCAAAACCCGACAAGTTCAGACAGAGTGCCGAGTGGTCCACATCTGAACATAAAGAAGAATTGATAGGAACCAGCCGAGAGAAGATTTGTTTCCAAGAAAGCTTAGATGGAAACCTAGCTATTAAAACTCTGAATCGCTTGAAACCAACACCACGTCCACGATCTCGCTATTTGCCGTGCTGTTTAAGGACCTAATCGCTGTCACTGGCATTTAAGGACATAGACAACTTTATTTATCCACGGAGATCCAACAGAGTATAACACCTGGTTTACATGGATGCCTTTGATTTTTGTGCCCTTCCTTTGTCATTAATAGGTGTTCGCTTTGGCTTTTTCCCTCAAGGACCTTTCGTCTTTTCCATTTTCCAAGTCATAAGAAAACTAGAACCGGCTATAAAATATTCTCGATGCGGCGCGTAGCTTTGATCGGAAATCAACAACCAAAATACGGTTTTTAAAAAGCTCTAACTCAAGAAGAATTGATTCGATTTGTCTGATTCTTTTACACAATGTCAATTGATATCTCTGCTGCAAAACAACGATTTGTTGGGGAATTGGGAAATTCTAAAAAGAGAGCTCTAGACGGTGTTTCCCGCATATCTACCCTTATATCTTGTCGGATTTTGTTTTCACCTTTTCACCGAAAGCTCCCCTGCACGGCTTTGTAATACGATTCCTCCGAAATGCGACAAAGCAACCATAAAATATTTTTGGAGTTGGAGCTTCTGAAAGCCATCTCACTAGATCGGAGAAACGGGATCGCGGAAAATGTTCAAAATCACCTCCTCCCCACCCCCCCCCCCCCCCAAATAACAAAAAACAAAAACGAGCAAGCCGAATTTGCACAGAAAATAATCGAGCGAGCCAATTGCAATATCACCCAGAAAAAAATCACGCAAGGGCGAAACTTTAAAAAAATCGTGCATGGTTCTGATGCTAGAAAAAATTCTTGCAGCAACGGAGAGTCGTAAAAAATTTCGAGCAAAAAAAACCGGGCCCCCTCTCCATCAATTTTCAAATGGTCCGTCCCTAAATCTAGTTGCCAATGAGAATAAAGCTTTCAGCGTTAATTTCATATTTGTGTTGCAAAAACCTTTCTTCAACAAGGGCAATAAAATGGTTCAATGTTAAATGCGTAACGTTCAAAAGTTAAAATTAAATAACAAAATAGTCAGACAAAGCAGTCATGCTGAAAGATAATACCGTTAAATTAGCGTCACGCCACGGCTGCAAGAGCTCAAGTGACCCACACAACAGTCCGTTTCATACAGAAACCTGTATTTAGCCGGGCCATTTCGCGTCCGCTTAAAAAAAAGTAAATTTGAGATGTTCGTATCACCGTATCACTGTATCACTGTATCACCGTATCACCGTATCACCGTATCACTGTATCTTGGTATCTCCGTATCATTGTATCTTGTAACACGTTATATACCAAGCCGTGTGATTTCATTGCATTGTAGTTTAAATCACCACAAAGCTTCTCAGCTTTACTGGCAAATGATAAACGTCTACTAAATAGAATATTCTGGAGTTCTTTTTATTTAATGTGTATCGGTTTTCAAAGGTGAGGAGGTCCGAGTCTTGAATTCCGCGACACAGAAGTGTGACATTTTCCGCGAACTGATTTGAATAATCAATGACTCCGCAGTGTTTGTTTTGCGTTGAGATCGCACAAAAAATATCTACAGATAAAATTTTCTTTTTGAAATCAAGATGCTTATGGAATGAAACGGTTTGAAATTTTTCACTTCATTTACGTATCTGAACAGTTTCCACATGATGCGAAAAATGGTTTGAGGCCATACATGTAGTTCGATATTCACAGTTTTAATATGAGTAGTATAGAAAGTGGCAGTTCTGGCGCAGCACCTCCGTTTCCCTCATTGCAACCCCACCCGATGGCCCCCTTCCCCAAAAACGTATTTTGTTAAACTTTATAAACCACAATACATGTATGTACCAAATCTCAACTTATTATCTTTTGGGGTACCATGCATAGATGTTATTTGGTACATATTGTGGTCTACAAAGTTCAACAAATACGTTTGGGTTCGGGGACCATCAAGCGGGCTTGCAATAAGAAAACGAAGGCACTACACCATAACCCCCACTTTCTATACTACTATAGTCCACTTATTGTATTTTGATGCCCAACCTCACCGGCGAGCTGTAAATATTCATAGAGCCTCCTACCGACATTGATATTACCTTCCCTACCAAGGCCGGCTATTGCCACAAATATCGTCATATTTATCTCCCTTCTAGCGAGCTGGAACTGAATGATGAGCCATTTAACAACATCGAGATGACCATTTCTGCAGGCATAGTATAGCGCAAAATTATCTCGAGAACGTGCATCCTCTATGGTAAGCTGGAAATGCTTCGTGAGCCATTTAGCGTCATCGAGATAACCCTCATGACAGATGATGCCTAGTTCTCGGCGGGCATCCACGGCCGAAATACCGAAAGTCCTAACCAAATCTTTTCTCTTGCAAGCGCCTTCGAAATCGCACATGAGGACTCGAAAGCTCATTAATCGACCTACGTTTTTGTAGCGGGCTAGAGATGCTGCATCGCCTAGGCGTTTAGAAGTTGAAGAAACGCTTGCGAAAGCCCATGGCCCTGAGTACTCTACGATCTTAGTCAAGATTTCTAGAGGGAGGTCTAACATATTAGCCATTGTTATTGGTATATACTATGTGAACCATTTCTCTAATATGTTCGAATTGTTAGAACCCACTTTATTATCGTTTAAACAGCAATTAGAGAAAGGCTAGTATAAGGTATACATCGAACGATGCCGGAGATAAAAACTTGTAGTTGGTTGATGCGAGGGAAGGACACGAAATGTGTAAGGAAGTGTTCTAAGATATCAGAGTAATGTTCTCAGCACAACTTCCAGATTCAAAGAGGAACCACCCCATTCGTCCCGTGTTCTAATTGTGGCCGCGGCTGTCGTACGAGTTACGGACTTTGTACGAAGTGTGGTGCACCACAACGCCGTATCATTCGCGAGAAGAAATGCTGCACTAGGGATTGTTTTTCAAAGGTGTTAGCAGAATTGAAGAACCATAAGGTTTTCCTAGATAATTAGAAATCGCGATACAAAAGAAAAAAAAAAGAACGAGAAACCGGCATCATGTCTCTCTTTCTTCTTTTTTCTTCTTATGTTAGATAATAGATAGGCCTATAGTATACACCAATAGTATGGATGACCCACTTAGCTTACTCGGTGGTTCCAGTCTACGTATGTTTTATATCAATCCCCTGAAACATGCTCCGAATGTCTATGCCCAATGAAAGTGATAGGAACTGAATTCATATGTCCCACTTGTGGTCTTGTTTCCGAGGCTGAATTAAGCAAAGAAACGATTGACGTTGCTACTAGGTTGCGTATAGTAGGTCCTGATAGCTTTCAATATCAATGCGATCTCGATCGTACAAGCCCAACAGACAACCAAGAATTTCAACGGTGCACAGCTATGAGAGAACTAAAGGCATACAACGCAGCTTATAGACGAAACAATAACCTCTCGTTTCCCACAAATGTATTAGAAATAGTAGCAGACGCATTCATCCAATAGAAGAAAGTTTGTGTCAAGCGTAGTAATGCTAAGAGAACTATTTTGGCTGCTCTACTTTACCATGCATGTATAAAATGTGGGTTCAATCGCTCTAAAAGTGAGGTTGCTAATTTCATGCAACTCGACAACCGGCGTATCTATAGCGGCAACGACTTTATACATTCGCTACATGCCGACGGTAAAATCGATATTGACTTAAACACCGTTCAAATAGCCCCTCATATCGCAACAACCTTTGCCAAACTCGACCTACATGAAGAATGTCTACAACAAATAGTCTACGAGGTCGTTAACACAGCAATCAAAGGCCGTATCGGCCTCCACTCCCGACTTCACACCAAAGTTGTTGGAGCAAGCTACGAGGTGCTACACCGTTCAGGATCACGTATATCTCTTATTGACGTCGTTAAACGGTGTGGTACACATAAGAGCTCGATTGTGCGTTTTATCAATGAGTTACTTGCCTCCCATTCCCACCTCGAGCCCATCTATACGAAACATAATTTGTATGTTTTGCACCCGTTGTCCTTTTCAAATTAACTATTAATATTGATTTGACGTTACCAAAGGTAATAGAAGACTATTTGTTGCTGATCACAGACTGTTGATAAGAGGAGAGATCTTGCTCTTTGGAAAATATTCATTACCCTCTGCCCCAAACTATACACTCACGAGACTTAATAACGAGCACTGAAGGAATTTACACTTGCTGTAGTAAATGCTCAGATTGCATTATGGCCCATGCCCATGTTTTGTCCTTGTGTATCACTACAATGCAATTTTGTCAGCGCATATCATTTTTGTGTCCTCGTGCATGACCACAATGCACTGTGCTGGCAATACGCCAAAGCACGGCTCCACTACACAAATTAGTACTCCTGCCTTTCACGCTCACTTCACTGGCTCGCTTGCTGCAGCAGCAACTAGGGTCTTCATAGGACTAGTAAGAATGAGGGGTCTATACAAAGATACAAATGTACATGTACACAGTTGAGGCCATGAGGTCTCAACAGTGAATCTTTATATTAGACCCCCTCACTCTTACTACATGTAGTAAAGTTTGTATAAAGACACTAAGATGTATAAGACATAATTATAAAGTTGGGAGCTCAGACTCCAAGGCTCACTGTTATTCCTATATTAGGCAACCGGCCACCATTATGAGACTCTAGGTTTTGCTCTGTGTGTCACGGACAAGAGTAGTTGTAATACAAAGCTATAAACAAATCATTATTTGCTTTCCATCAAAATTTATAAAACTTCTTGTCTTTTATAAGTAACATTTTTGATGCCATATAATAAACTCCTTGTACATGTTTTATCAGGTCTAAAACACTGCTGCTCCTTTATTAAACAGTACATAACATTTCCTCAAGACAATTATGTACTATACCGTTTGCAACTTTTGCAACTTCTGACGGCTGTTCTGTTCTTTTTCTCTTCTTTTCATTTTGAACCACCTCCATACTTCTCTTGATCCCCTTCTGATCATCATGGAGTTGACCAACTTGACCATCAGCTGTTGATGGATATATGTAAATTAATTATATATATATATATATATACATAAAATTATACATATACACCCATACATGTACATACATGTACCCATACATATGCATACCTATGCATGCCTATGCATATGTACGTGTATACATGTACATACAAAAACACATAAAAACATAAAAAACTAACTTAAAAACAAACATAGAAAAAACATAAAAACATATACATATATAAATATAAATATATGTTGATTGGAAACTTCTATTGGACAGCACAATTTAAGGTATTCACAACCACATGGTTTGATTAAATGGTGGGAATACAAATCTAAGAATATAAATATAAATATTACCTAGGGGTATTGTAATTTACTACATTAGTACTTAGCGCTTTAGTAGGGCATCCAAAAACGAAATTTGTAAAAACATTTTAGCTACATAACCTTTACTGTGGTATTACTGCTGCTAGCATATAATTTTAATCCTAATGTATTTTATTTCTGGAACAGTTTTTATTTCTGGAACAGTTAATTTTTAAATACTATTGTATTAGTTTTCTGTATAAATAGCACTACTAAACCAGAATGTAATTTTTTTTTAACTCACTCACTTATTATTTATTGATGAAGGCTGAAAGCCAAAACGTTTTTTTTTAATACATGGAACTGAGGTGTGAGAAATTGCAAGTTGTACTTTTTCTTAAATTCTTCATATAC
This sequence comes from Actinernus sp. WN-2022, assembly GCA_030867875.1. Classification (NCBI taxonomy): domain Eukaryota; kingdom Metazoa; phylum Cnidaria; class Anthozoa; order Actiniaria; family Actinernidae; genus Actinernus; species Actinernus sp. WN-2022. Next base: position 372,903 of record JAOWCC010001253.1, read on the forward strand.
AATGTGGTATACCATACAACTAGCTGTGAATCCAGAGGGATCCTTCTACAGGAAGTACATAGTTTTTGCAGTTTTTCTATATTCAATTTATAATATATGTACATAATAAATAAATTATGCTCAACAAAATATCTGGATTCTCATTGGTCAAGTGGATGAAAAGGTTATCGAGTGCACAGTTTCACTCTCAGAAAATGTTTTCTCAGTATATTAAAAAATATAGAAATAATGAATCATCAGGAAGGGCAGGCAAGTAATAAAGCACTGCTTTTGAACCAATCTCAGTGGTGTGTAGTGGTATTATGTAAAAAAAATGTAAAAACATGTTTCTTGTTTGGCCATTCATACATGTACATGCATGTGATGTTACATGTTTGCTGTGTCAATGCAGTAATCTAAGTTATTTTCACATGGCTCAGTTTTCTATTGTTCTTTCAGGGGAATATAACCCCTAACTAATTAAATATGCTGGGGGAATATATATTTTCACCTGGGGTTATATAGCATTGGGTCAGAACAAATACTGAGTGGTATTTTCTGGACTAACCCTGCCCCCTGCATTGATATCACTCTGACACACCATCTTACTTACAAAAGGTATTTGCCATAGTCCATGTGGGTCTAATAGAAACATCTACGCATGCTCAAGGACGCCAGCACTGCGAATTCATCTAGAATGACTCATATATATTCCGAGCTATTCTGTTATCTTTCTCTTTGTTTATAGTTGAGAATTTGCTTAAGACCAATGAAAAAAATGTCCATGTTTTTTTTCTCAAATCAGTATCTGTAAAAAATAAGCATTTTATCGGCCTGAAACTCGGGGATAATTTATGTGATATAGTCCCCAGGCTCAGGTTCCGCCCTCGGGCTGTGCCCAGTGAGTAGTGCAGAACCCGCGGGGGCTATATCACATATCCCATTGTTTCAGGCCAATAACCTTTACTAATGTAATATAATGCTGCAAACAAAATGCAAAAGGAAATAGTACGTACTAGAAGTGTCATAGGTCAATTCACCAGATTTATTATTAAAACATCAAATTATACATGTTTGGAAGGCCACAAGTTGTATTATAAAATTATTCTGAGTGGTGAAAGTAAAATTAGAAGCATACAGAACTACTAATCTGGTAAGCTAATACACCTTATGAGTTTATAATATTATGTCAAATATAAATTAATTTTATAAAGCGAGCTACTGTAAGTAAACAAAGCTATAAGTAAACAATGTCTGACACTCCCCCTGACCAACAGTCACACTGCTTGGTCATCAATCAGTCCCTTTATAAGGTTCCTAGCTTGGGTTGCTGCTGCTCTTCGTGGTCTTCTTTGTATGGATGTGTCAGATTCTTCTGGTTGGGTGTGCAACGTCTGCTGCTGTTCACCTGCATTGATTTCAAGTGGATAAATCCTTTGTAGTTATGATATAAAATCATGTTTGCCATGTAGCACTAGTAAGTGTAAAGAATGTGATGTAAAGTGATAAGCTGTAGTGCTAAGTATGCACGCCCTACGAGGGAAAGAGAACAAATCTCTGACCCAAGTGGGACTCGAACCCAATGACCTCCAGTCTTCCACTTGCTACGACTTAGACAGTCATCATGAATAAGTACAACATCGCCAACATCGACCGTCTTATTATGCGAACTCTTCCTTCTGCAATCATGGAATTCTCTCAGGTTCAGCAGATACTCTTTCAATCATCTACATGTATTCCAAAAGTGATTCAATAATCGGTTCAAGTAACATGCTCTTCTCTTTAAGGCTGACTTATCTTCCTCATCATCAGACACTTTTGTACGGGGTGGCAGGGTCACTAAGCGTCTTCCAGTAATTAGATGAGATGGTGTTAAAGGTTGTTCACTGATATCTGGTTCAATGTAAGTAAGTGGTCTTGAGTTCAGTGTGCCTACCACCTCTACTAGTACCGTCATGAGTTCTTCGTAGTCCAGTCTTGTATTTCCAAGAATCTTTCTTAGGCTCTTCTTCACCAGTTGTACCATTCGTTCATAAAAGCCGCCCCACCAGGGTGCTTTCTCTAGAATGAAGTTCCACTTAATCCCTTTCTCTGCTGAGTAATCTTGAACACTTCGATCACTGAACAACCTCTTTAGCTCCTTATCAGCAAGTTTAAATGTCTTCGCATTGTCAGAGGTAATAGAAGAAGGAATTCCTTTTCTTGCCATGAATCTGCGTACGCATTCATCTGTAGAAAGATTGGGAGCTAGTTCCAAGTGTAGGGCTCTTGATGATGCACATGTGAAGAGGCAAATATAGGCCTTCCTCATCTCGTTAGGTGATGATTCCAGTGGTTTCAAGTACAGGGGTCCTGCATAATCAACACCCACATGTGTGAATGCTGCCGTCTCCATCGTTCTCACTTCTGGCATGTCTGACTGTTTCGGTGCATTGTAGGATGTCCCTCATAGCTTCTTGCATAGAACACATTGAAATAGGATCTTTCTTGCTAACTGACGCCCTCTTGGAATCCAGTATTGGCTTCTAATCTCTGTCAGGGTCTCTTTGACTCCTCCGTGGTATATCTTCTTATGGCACTGTTCCACAATTAGTCTGGTAATACGGTGTTCTCGTGGTAGCAAGATTGGGTACCTTGGAGTGGTGTGTTTCCTAGATGTCCTCTACATCTAATGATACCCTCTTCGTCTTTGTATAAGCCAAGTTGTTGTTTCAAATCTTTGTGATTTCTTTGTTGTTCCATCTCTCTCTGGATTGTCACAGATCCAAGCTCTTTCAGCTATTGTAATGTATTCCGCAGAGATGTTGATATCCTCCAGTGGCTCTGTGTGACTTCTGTCTATCTTGGCTCTTGTGTTAGTTATGAACTTTAGGACAATGGCTGTGACCTTGTATAACTTCATACAACTGCTATGCTTCTCACAATAAATGATCTTAGATACATTCATCAGCTTCCGAGGTGTCTGGTTCTGGGGTGTGTGAACAAGGACAGAAGTGGAGCTCATGATATCCTCCTGGTTTGAGTCCTTCACACAAATTTCTTTCAGACAATCTTCAGAGATATTCTCCTCTTGAATAACACCGTCCAGTTTTGGGTAGTGGTCGGGTGTCTTTTTCAGTCAACTGGATCCTTCCCACCACAAGTTATTGTCCATAAGTTCTGAGGGAAAACATCCCCTCGAGCCAACATCTGCTGGGTTCTCTTTCCCCGGGCAGTGATTCCACATGTCAGTCGTGGTCAACTCTAGGATGTCATTCACTCTGTTTGAACAAACTGCTTGCATTCTTTTCCACCGGTTATCCAATAAAGAACTGCTTTGCTGTTGGTCCAACAGTACCATTTGTCAATGTTCACAACAGATGTCAAGGCTTCCTTTACTGAAGTGGCGAGACGAGCTGCAATAACAGCTGCTATCAACTCTAATCTTGGAATAGAAAAATTGGAGAATGGTGCCAGTCTGGACTTGGAGGCAACTAGAGATGTGTAGATACCACTTGGTGATTCTTCACACAGATACACGACTCCGCAATAGGCTTTCTTGGATGCATCTCCAAATGCATGTAGACTGGTTACCTTTTCTGCTTCTTTCGGCTCTGTGTTCAGATAACATCTGTTATGGCTATCTCTTTGACCTTTGCAACATCTGACAACCACCTCTGGGTCATCCTTTCTTTTCCCTCTGTGAGAGGGCTGTCCCACTCAACTTTGTGAACACAGAGTTCTTGGAAGAGAGCCTTCACAGGGATCATTATAGGCAAAATCAATCCAAGGGGGTCAAAGAGTTTAGCAGATAATTATACGTAGTATATTCCGTTTGGTCAGTTCTAGGTTTCCTTCATATTCTGCTATCTCGTCAAGTTTCAGAACAACAGTGTCTGATTTCAGATTCCAGTTGACCCCAAGCACCTTGTGTTCTCCTTTAGTTGCATCTACATGTATTTCATCCAGGCCTCCTACAAAAATCTTGACAAAGGACTCATCCTCCCTTCTGATGGCATTTGGTTGTTTGTCCAACTTGTTCTGCGTTCTATCTTGGGTGATCATCTTCATCAGTTCCTTGCTGTTCGATGCCCATTTCCTCAGGTTAAATCCTCCTGCAGCAAGGCAAGACTTCGTTGCCCGATACAACGATAGAGCTTCATCCTTATTACTTCCTCCAGAGGACCAATCATCAACATAGAATCCCTCTAGCACTCTCTCAGCAAAGGCTCGGTTTTCAGAATAATATGACCTAGCTGATATGGTGGTCCAATGTTGCACTGATTTAGCAGCAAGGGAGAACAGTTCATTCCAAAGATAACTCTGTTGAACCGATAGATCTCAACCTCTGGGTCTGGTTCATTTATATCACTGACCCATCCATAAGAATCGCATTAGGTCTCTTTGACTGTCATCAACACTAATGTTCAAAAAGCTTTCTCAATGTCCGCAACCAGGCCAATTCTGTGTGCTCTGAAGCGTAACAATATATCTAGAAGTGCACATGATAAGGGAGGTCCAGTGTAGATGTAGTCATTGAGTGATGGGCTACGTGAGTTGACCTTAGCACTGGCATCATATACGACCCTCAGTTTTGTTGACACAGCATCCCTTCTTATGACTGCCTGACGTGATAAGTAGTGCACAGATACAACTTTGTTTGTGACAGCAGTATCTATCTTCTCGACAATTACATTTTCTCGTTGCTCTTCCATAATCTTGTTGTATTCCTTACGAATACTCTTTTCCCTATGTAGTCGTGTCATTAGGGAGTTCAATCGTGCCACGGCTAACTCGTAGTTGTCCGGTAGAGGTTCGTGCCTTTCTTTCATAGGTATATATAACTTGACACTGTATCTCCCATCCTGAAATGATATGTTCTTTGAAAATGACTCATGAATTGTGTCTCCATCCATGATTCCTATGAAATCTAAGTCCCACAGTTGGTTTACAAACTCTTGTTCAGGACCAGACTCTTCAACAGGCTCTATAGTTGCTCCAACCTTCAGTACATGCGTGGATACAAGGTTCGGCTAAAGTGAACAATCTGCACCGAAAAAAAGTGGTCGGTAAGTGGTCGGTAAGTGGTCGGTAAGTGGTCGGTAAGTGGTCGGCCGACCACTTACCGACCACTTTTTTTCGGTGCAGATTGTTCACTTTAGCCCAAGGTTCATACTGGACAAACGGGTGCTCCTCTCAGAAGGGATAGGTCCAGACAACACCCATCCTAACCTTGTTTCACTTGCAACAGGTCCCTCACTCTCCCCCTGTTCTATGTTGCCGGTAAAAAAATACCAAATGTAATCAGCTCCGATTAACATGTCTATTTCTACTTCTGAAGTTAATTGTAGACCAGTGATTGTTGAGGCAGCACTTCCTTCGATGAGACTCTTCAAGTAGTTGAATTTATCGATCTCAGTCAGCTCTTTGTTTTTGTGTACAGCACTCTTGAAACTGTCCCAAAAGTACTGCCATTGGGTCGCTTCTTGAGTATCAACTTTGGCAATTTCGCTGATTTTCCAGGATTTGAATAACTCAATGACCCGTGATTTTGCTGCGATTGCACTTTTCCCGCCGTTGCAGAATCTATTTTGACTATGACTTCATATATCTGCCCTGTACATTTTCCAGCGTCTTCAATCTCTTTAAGTATCTCGTCATCGTCTTCTTCTAAAATCTCTTCATCTAGTGATTTCAGGGTTTCCAATCTACATGTACAGTGTACATGTATCTTCTAGGCTCATTTTCATTTGTTTTAGTTTCAACTCCTGCTCCTTGTTCGACTCGTAGTTTTCCAGAATCTCGTTCACGCTTCCTATGAGGTTTGTGGCATACAATGTGTCCTTGTCTCTGTTTCTTCTTTTTACTCAACATATCGCTTGACTTATCCGGCTCGGATGACCATGTAAGAATTTCGTAGACTATAGGCTCTATAAACTCAACGTTTTATTTCTCTAAACTCTTGTAACAAAGTGATCTGACTCTCTCTCTCGTAGACTTGACGCTCTGAGCCTTCTCTCTACTCAAACCACATGCTACAATGTGTGTCAATAATCCTACGATTGTCCAATCACAGAGCGAGAAACAAACTAACAATTACAACTGTCCAATCATAAATAAGCGAGCTAAGTAAACAAAGCTAAGTAAACAATGTCTGACACTTAGGTTTTATCCTTGAAAAGTCTTTGAATTTTTACCAAAACTCCTTGAATTTTGTTGAAACCACCTTGAATGTTTGGGAAAAACAACCACATTTTTGCCTCAAAAACATTGTTAGAGCGGCACTGAATAATTCATCAAAGAAAGGCTCTTACATTGCATAGAATTTTGTCTGATTTAGCTAGGTCATTAATATGAAGAAAACCTGTAGAAAACAAGCCCATGAAAATCTGCACCATTAAAAAGTGGTCATGCAGTAAGTGGTCGGTAAGTGGTCAGTAAAACTGTGTTGGTAAGTGGTTGGTAACTGGCCATGGTTGGTAAGTGGTCGGTAAGCTGTTGACTCGATCGCTATGTGTTTTCCTTTTCTTCACTAGACCAAAAATAATACCATTTAAGAACACTTATTAATACCTTCTTACGATAGTTTCACAACATCTTAGTGTCATTCTCCAACATTCTGGGAACAATTACCCCTTCGTATTATCAATAGTTCTTCACGATCGATCACAAGCATTAACCCGACACCATTTTGTTTTGACCGCATGGCATCACCAGTCCACGGGTTGACAAAAGCAAAAAATAAAAACAAAATGGCGGCTATGAAACGTAACATGGTCGAGTCTTTAGATATTAGGACTTGGAACTTGGACATCCAAAACCTGAAAGAAACTTAAATGAAAGCATGCACTCCTGAAGTAGCCTGGTCAGGCAGCATGTCTTCCTGAACTTCAAAGGCCACTGAATTGTTTAGTACTTTCAAGGAAAACATCAACTTTATTGGCAAACTATTTCATTGTTTGGTGAACTTCAGAGGACTTCTACTCCCAGAACTTGGAGACATGGACCCTTTGGCTCAAATCACAGCAATCCTGAAGTGGTTGGTAAGTGGTTGGTAGGTGGTCGGTACGTGGTCGGCCAACCACTTACCAACCACTTTTTTACGGTGCAGATTGTTCACTTTAGCCTAAGTCCTTGATAAGTCCTTGAAGAAAAAGTTCTGAAGTTTGTAGGAACCATGTACATGTAATGTGTATATACATGTACATGTAAAAGGGGGAAATGTGTACCATGAGTTTCTTGGAGTGTTATACATGTACATGTATATTAGTCAATCACAGCATGTTTTTTTTGTGGTTACATTATAAATCACAATAAAATCACGAGTAATTGTCACACACAATTTCAAATTGTTGATAAATTGTCAATAGCATTGCAGCTCAAATGGCAGCAAAAATTGTAAGTGTATTGCTGATAGAAAGTAATTATAACAATTTCAAATACTTACCACCAGATGATCCTTGGCCTTCTTCAAGATCTGTTATTGCTTTCAAGTTGCATTCAAGTGTGTGAGCCAGAAACTCCTGCTCTGTTTCACGGAGAGCATTGCAAAATGCATTAAATGCTTTATCTTCTTTCATAGTAAGAATTTCAATGATCTTGCTGACTTTTCCATCTCTTGTTCCTTGACCATTGATAACTTGAAAATCTTGTCTAGAGAAAAAACCCGCAGTATAAAGATACGTCGCCACGGTTGTATTCAAACTCTCTTCCAATGTTACTGCTGTGTTTTGGATTGCCTTCTTGTGCAATTTGGTCATGGGTACTGCAGCCATAATTAAGTGATTTTTAGAGTTGCACGCCTTAGATATGACATCAAAGCCTTGTGCTTTTCACTTCCTAAAAACGTTCAACAAACAAGGTAGCATCAGAATAATCCTAAAATAAAAAATGTCTTTGGTCGACCCTCTAGACTCTCAGAAAGGCATAACCTTCCTTCTTTCAGTCTTGAAGATAAACTGGGGGAGGGGGTGAGGTATACATTTATGCACATTAAACAGTCTTGTTTTATACACGTACATGTACATATAGCTACAGCTGGGGCCAAAAGTCTTGAAACACTTTGCATCCATAGCGCCCCCTGTGCAATGTTGGTTACAAGTGCGTAATTTAATGACTACCTCTCGCTTGCAACTCTGACTTTGCACCCAACATTGGGAAGGGGGTGTTTCAAGGACTTTTGTCCCTAGCTGTTAAATAAACTTTCTGTACTTTTTGCCCGGCATGTCTAATCGAACTTTCGGTAATCCAACACAATCGAACCCTAATCGTTCGATGGAGTTCGATTAATAATGGTAATTGAACTGAGTGGAGTGCAATTTGGTCTGAAATCATACGCGTGATTACAAAATCGCACGAGCGCACAGCGCGAGTGCGATTTGTAATCACAAGTATGATTTCAGACCAAAATTGCACTCCACTCAGTTCTTTTATCACTTAATTATATTCATTTTGAAATCTTAACAAACGATAAACGTTCGTACATTTGATTTTTTAGAACAACAAACTAGAACAGTCAAGCGAGTAGAGCTTTGAAGAAGGCAATTAAAATCTAAGAGCGTGCGCGAGCGATCACGCAATCCCTACGCTGTGAAATGGCTTCTTATTCTGCTTTTTGATTGGTTCAGCAAAAGGGATGCAATAACAGACACAAAATGATGCAATTTAGGCTGAAATCACTGCTGCTTTTAACCAATCAAATTGCAGGAAACACCAATGATTTCAAAATGAATATAATTAATCTTGTAATCGAATGTAATCGAACTCACCCAAAAATCGGGTAATCAAACTTAATCGAACTCAGTTCGTTTCCATCGAACCTAATCGAACTCTGAAATTGAAAATGCAGTCAAACCAGTTTACATTTCCGGGGTACAGAATTTGCATCAATCTCAATTCAAAGCAGTCAAGAGTTGAGCGCGCAGTTGTTATCCATTGCGGATCCTTGTTTGCCCGTTGAGGTGCATTGTGGTATGGCTAGTGCAATTTCGTTTACATGTGCCGTGAAAGGCTATCGTGAATGTAAGTTCAGCGCCTCAAAAGATAAGGAGAGAAATAGCACTACAGAAATAATTATATCTCAGCGCGCGATTCCATAAGGATAGAGAAGGTTACATGATAATTTCGAAATCGAAGAAGTTGATGTGAGTGTGTTATTCTCGATCATTCACCTATTTCCAGCAGTCGGACACGAAAAGTTTGTTACCTGTTTGTTTTCATTAGTCAGTTAATAATATCGTATGTGATTTGTTTTAATGTATAGACATTAATTGCTGATTATTTCTGATAAACGTTTAAACTGTTGAGAGTGTATATTATTGTCCATATAAAAATTCAAATTTGACCTAACGCAATCGAACTTAATCGAACTGATTAGTGATTCATCATTCGATTGAGTTTGGTAATCGAACTCACCCAAAAGTTAGGTGTTCGATTACGTTCGATTACAAGATTAATCTAACTCCATCGTCAAAACTCTGTTGATGTTCTGTAAAAATTCAGACTGACACGTTCACGCCTGACTGATTGCACATGGAAAGTCAGACTCCAAGAAGAATTGAGATTTTAATATGCAAACATTTACATTTACAATGAATTCTACTAGTAACCTAGTAACAAGATCTGCCGTAAATGTGAAACCACAGGCAGCCCAATCTCAAGATTTGTGTATTTATACGCTTACAAATATCGCTTGAATAGTTCATATTATAAATCCTTCCAAAACATGTATGTTAGACAAATAAATACACAAATTCATCCTACAATGTTTCAGTTGTGGTTATTCATACCTCTGAGCTCTTCTAGGGTCGTTTCCACTGTTTTTTTCGAACCTCTTTCCCTCACCTCCTAATAATAGGAAAAGGCTGGAAACAACCGATTAATATACGATGCATAACCTGTAATCTTTGCCACGAAAATCACACTTCGCTCACTCCAAATAACTCCAAACTACGGCAGGCCATAGAATGATAAATGAACTCATCCCTACCCCAATTTTAAGATCCAGCGATACCACAGTCTGGAGAAATCAAACAATTTGTCGCCCATTTTCAAGTCCTTCGAGGTTGGCAGCCAACGAAGTTGGACGGCGGAAGTGCAACCGTCAAAATAGCCCGGTTAGGAGACAACCTCGGTCTGACGAAGTACTTGGAAATGGGCGACAAAATCTTCGATTTCTCCAGAATGTGGTATCGCTGGATCTTAAAATTCGGGTTGGGATGAGTTCATTTATCATTCTATGGCCTGCCGTAGTTTGGAGTTATTTGGAGTGAGCGAAGTGTGATTTTTTGTGGCAAAGATTACAGGTTATGCATCGTATATTTGTCGGTTGTTTCCAGCCTTTTCCTATTATTAGGAGGTGAGGGAAAGAGGTTCGGAAAAAACAGCGGAAACGACCCTAGAAGAGCTCAGAGGTATGAATAACCACAACTGAAACATTGTAGGATGAAGTCGTGTATTTATTTGTCTAACATACATGTTTTGGAAGGATTTATAATATGAACTATTCAAGCAATATTTGTAAGCGTATAAATACACAAATCTTGAGATTGGGCTGCCTGTGGTGAAACTACACTGACTGAAGCAAAAGTTTATTTGGTGTTATGCTTTGCGCTCAGCGAGTGAGTCAAGCTTTAAAGCGGACCACGCACCGCCGGCGAGGGAACTAAGCGAGCAGCCGTTTTATTTATTTTACGGCTCACGATATTTCGATAACTGCATGGCCCAAATTTACTTGAAAACTTTATGCAATGACTTTTACAAAGATCTGGAAGGCTGGCGGATCTGAATATTATTGTGGATATACGGATAAAGTTGACAAAATTGAACACTTCCAAAGTTGGGATGTGTGATTTATAGTAACGTCGGTTATTACCCTTCCGGTCTTCGATTCGGGTTCAAAGCATCAGATTTATATTCTTATAGCCTGATTATACTGACTGAACTGAAGTAAACTCTACAGTTGTCCTCCTGTACCGTTCGAAAGTGAGCCGTAAAGTTCAGTTAATCAAAGTCCGAATAAAGTTTACAACTCAGGTTGGTCGAACTGACCGAGTGAGCCGGAAAAAGTACCTTGATCTTGGACAGGCAAGGATCGAAATTTCGAAGGATCGACATTTCGAAGAAGCGAAGTTTCGTGCTAATATTCGCAGAATACTAAACGAAATTTCGCACCATAAACGAAAGCTAAATATTAAAATACATCTCGTTGTCTTTGAAAATGAGTTCAGCAAAAAATATTACTGAAAGGCTCTCGATATAATTTGCTGTGCAAAAATGTAAACAAAACACGAATAATATCTAGCAATTAGCGTGCGCTGTACTCGCATCTCGAAGTTCTAATAAATTGAGTGGACTTCTTGCACGTTCTTGCAGTGTAGCAGCAAAAAGGCAGTTATCAACTCGTTAAACGTCTTGCGTGTTCTTGCAACTTCTTGCGGGACTTCTTGTGCATGTAAATTTTTGGGCTGTATTGTATACTCGCGATGTTTGTTCGCGAACAACTTGCGTTCGTGAAGAAATCGCGAACAATTTGCGAACAAAGTGCGAACAGTTCGCGAAAAAAATGCGAACAGATTGCGAACACTGCACGCGATCTGCTCGCAAAAATTTCGCGAACAAATGTACATATGTTTCTGGGCGGTACTGTAGGTTGTTTCTAATTTCAGGTTGTTTTTCAAACAACCAACAACCTAGGTTGTTTCTTATTTCTGGTCAGTTTTGAAACAACCTACATGTAGGTTATTTTAAAACAACCTACAATGTACATGTAGGTCATTTTTATTGTAGGTTATTTCGACATTTAAATGTTGGATAGCATTACATTTTAATTGTCTGTTATTTAGTGACTTAAACCTAAACACCCACAATTATTGATTGTAGCTCTTAACATAGCTGAAGTGAGCAGCCCTTTTTTAATGTAGGGTTAGGTTTTGGATTAATTAGTTCACAGGCTAGGACCATTGAAGAAGCATTATACTAGTCTGTTGTTTTAAGTGACTTAGCTCAAAACACCCAAAATTATTGACTTCAAAGTAAGTGAGCAGCCCTTGTTGACGATTAGGTTTTTTTTAATGTAGGGTTAGTTTTGGATTAATTAGTTCACAGGACCATTGAAGAAGCATTATACTTGTCTGTTGTTTAGTGACTTATCAGGCCTAGGCTGATTTTGAAGTGAGTCTTGCTGTTAAACCTGATGTTGTGCCTGTCTATAAGAAAGCATGTTCAGTACCTTACCATTTACGTCCAATAGTGGAAGATGAGTTAAAGAGGTTAGAGGAAAGTGAGGTGATAAAGCCAGTGCCTTACTCAGAGTGGGCCAGCCCCATTGTATCAGTCGTCAAGTCTGATGGCAAGACTGTGAGAATTTGTGCAGATTTTAAGTAAACCCTAAACCCGGCTTGTGACATGGCTCATTACCCACTACCCACCCCTGAGGATATCTTTGCTACATTAGCAACAGGACAGGCCTACACTAAGTTAGATTTAAGTCATGCTTATCATCAACTAAGACTATCTGAGGAGTCGAAGGAGTACATGGTGATTAATACACACAAAGGACTGTTTGCATATGAGAGACTGCAGTTTGGACTGCATAGTGCTGTAGGTATTTTCCAGAGAATCATGGAAAATGTGCTGAAGGACATTCCTTACTGTGCTGTTTACATTGATGATGTAATCTTGACGGGTCCAACTGAAGTGGAACATCTTCAGGTGCTTGAGTCTGTGCTAGAAAGATTAGCCAATGCATGCAGGACTTAAACTGAATAAGGACAAGTGCTCCTTCATGGAACCTGAGGTCAACTACCTACATGTAGCTAGGTCATAAGCTCTCTGCACAAGGGATACATCCCCTTGAGGATAAGGTGAAGGCCATATTGGCATTTGAGACTCCCGGAAACAAACAGGAACTGTCCACATTCTGTGGAATGGTTAAGTACTACCATCGATCTTTGCCTAATATCTCTCAGGTAATGGCCCCTTTGTTTGAACTTGAGAAGAAAGACAAAGTGTGGAACTGGACATCAGAGTGATAAAGCTTTCAAGGAAGCAAAACGTCTCTTGTCGTCTGATACACTGTTAGTTCATTATAACCCAGATAGTCCGTTGTATCTGACTTGTGATGCCAGCTCATTTGGTCTTGGGGCAGTGCTAGAACAAGAAGTTGAGATGGGAGTGCTAAGGCCAGTCTCATTCGCTTCAAGGAGATTGACAGTTCATGAGAAAAACTACTGTCAAACTGAGAAAGAGGGACTTGCTGTGGTATGGGCAGTTTTCCAAGTACTTGAACGGCAGGAAATTTGAGATAAGGACTGACCATAAACCTTTGTTAGGTCTGCTAGGAGAGAACAGAGCAGTACCAAGTACAGCTTCAGGAAGGATAATTCGCTGGTGTTTGCAGCTTGCGGCCTATGACTATAAGTTAGTTTACAAGCCAGGGCACATGATACATTTGTAGCTAGTGCTGATTGTCTGTCAAGATTTCCTTTGAAATGTGGAAACAAAGAGCCCCCAAAGGTGGGAGAAGAGGTTCTACTTCTGGAACATCTGTCTTACTCTTCAGTGTGTGCTGAAGACATAAGATGGACTGACAGAGACCCAATAATTGCCCAGGTGAGAACACTCATTCTGAGAGGCTGGAGTGGAGAAGAAGGTAAAGGGGAAGGTCTAAAGCCCTATTACTCAAAGAGGAGTGAACTTTCAGTACTTGATGGTTGCGTACTGTGAGGCAGTTGAGTCATTATATCCCCACAAGGAAGAGACAAAGTTACAGAAGCTACCCATCCAGGCATTGTGAAGATAAGACTTTAGCCAGGTGTTACATATGGTGGCCAGGAATTGACAAAGACTTGGAAAGAAGGGTAAACTCTTGTATGGACTGCCAAGCAGTGAGAAGTTTCCCAGCAAATAAGCAGCTCTTACACCCATGGGAATATCCAAGCAAGCCCTGGTCCAGACTGCATATAGATTACGCTGGCCGCTTCGAAGGAAGAATGTTCCTAATTATAGTGGATGCATACTCTAAATGGTTAGAAGTGATCCCTACTTCAGGTTGTACAGCTAAGATAACTGTCAATAAACTGAGAGGTGTATTCGCAACTCACGGGTTACCTGACATCATAGTCAGTGATAATGGAGCGTCATTCATAGGTGCAGAATACCAAGAGTTTGCTGCAATGAATGGAATTTGACACATAACTAGTGCACCTAAAATCAGTAAACTTAACAAAAGAATTAAGACTGCCCCTGAAAAAGTAGCCTTTCATTTTAGCAAACACTGCACATTTCTTTTAACTTAAATTACTTGTAATTTTATATATTGATAATTCTTAAGTATTATTAATTTAGCTATTAATTCTTAGAACACGGCCGCTATAGACTGCTAGCAAGTCCCTTCTATTCTGCTAATTACTCGGGCCAGGCCTTGGGCCGGCACGAGTCATAAATCGCAAGTGGGTATTTTTTTTGTGTCGCGAGTTTACTCAACACGTGACAGGATCAACCGATCAGATTCGATACCGCTCGGGTCACTGCGGGTATTTACAAAACTACAAGATGGCGAGATAAGTCCATCGTGACTCGTGGAGGAAATTTCTCTCAAATTTGGAGTCCCATCTCTCAAATGTAAACAGCTTAATGTTTCATTCTAAGTCAAGTACCAATCGCTACAAGCCTTGCACTCTGCAAGGTCGAACAACAAGGTCAAATAAAAGCTGAGAATACAACTATAAACACTAAAGCTGCTTATTTACACCGATCGATGCGACATCTGAGAGCACAAGCTTCTGTGCATGTCCTCTTTTACTCCTCTACTTTAGGGATCATCAAGAAGGTATTATTTTGTTGCTTCGATTTACTTGTTTATCCTAAAGAAAGCTTTGATTTTATATACCCTCGAAGAAGGAATTTATTTTACTTTCTTCACTTCGCCTTCTCTTGCTGTTAACAATAGGAAATGGACAATCTGAAATCTACAATGAACCTACAATGTTTACCGTCTCGTTTTTCTCGGCCAATGGAAATCGAGATACCGTGGCGCTGTAATCGTTTCGGCAGCAAAGGTTTCTCGGCGGCAGGAAAGGGGTTGGGTGGAACTTCTCGAAACAAGTGATAGTATTGGCCTGCCCAACAATAGAAAACACCCTAACCTTTAGAAAGTGCAGTACAAAAACCATAGAAGTATAGTATTATGGGTGCAATCAGAATACAAGTCTCGAGAGGTTCCGTGCTACTTGGAGGAAAGGCAAAGAGATGAGAAACCTCTGCTCACAGGGTAGGAGGGCCACACATTTCACTGTGTATGCTAGTTAGTGTTATACCCTTTTTAAATAGTTATTTTCCAAGTGGTGTACATGCATGAAACCAACAAACAAAATTTTATTAAACATTAGGGACTAATCAAAAATTAGCAGGGAAGATGCAAGGGAGAGAGGGGGGTTAGAGAATGTTCAAAAATTAGCAGGGAAGATGCAAGGGAGAGAGGGGGGGGGTTAGAGAATGTCTAAAATATATATAACCCTTCCTGGACAATGAGTATGAAATATTTTGACCCTTTCCCCCTATAACCATGCACCCCTTTTTCAGTTGCCCATAATTTATGACTCCATTTTGGGGGATTCAAAAAAATATGACCCTCCATCTCAACCCCTTTCCCCCTGCTAATTATAATTTCTGACCAGTCCCTTCAGCAACATCCCTCATGAAACCCAGATTTAATTATCAGTAAAACTTTGTAATTGGAAGCTCCTGTAAGGGTCCGTGACCACCTTTGGGGGTTGAGAATTGGAAGAAGGTGGAAAATAGCATTTACAAACAGGTTTTGTTAATAACACTACCAATCTCATACAAGTGCCTTTAAATATATGAATTAAGATTTGTTTGCCATCTAGTACA
Source organism: Actinernus sp. WN-2022 (assembly GCA_030867875.1). Lineage (NCBI taxonomy): Eukaryota > Metazoa > Cnidaria > Anthozoa > Actiniaria > Actinernidae > Actinernus > Actinernus sp. WN-2022. Next base: position 388,752 of record JAOWCC010001253.1, read on the forward strand.
ACCATGTGATTGCATTCCTGCAAAAGGTCCATTCCATTATATGTAAATTATCACGAGCATGAGTAGTGAATCAATTATCCGGTTCCCCTAGCACAAACCATGTACATGTATGACACAAAAATATGCTAGAACTCCATGTATTAATTAACCTATTTCTAGGTGGCCCGAGTTAAGGCCACACAGGGCCTCTTGTTTCTATATGAGCGCAAAGCCATGGCTAAACATGGTTCAACATGGCACAGCATGGCAAGGAGCTAGTCAATCCTCGTCAAGGAGTCAAGCCTCGTAGGGGACCTCAGGTGATATTGCTTTACTCCAGTGGCTTCTGCCCAAATGTTGTAAATAATATAAATAAATAAACAAAACATGGTTTAGCATGGCAAAACATGGCTAAATATGGTATTTTAAACGGAAAGGCATTATTGTACGTTTTCTGGTGTACAGTCACATTTGAAAAGCTGAGTCGAATCGAGTACGAGCTGGTAATACTCCAAGATCTTCTGCACCTCATCACTTTACTGAGATACTGTTTAGCTCTTGAATCGTAGAAATCTTCTTCTAGATACAATGACAATGTTAGAGGTGATTCGCTTTTTTTCTCTTTCTTTTCCATTTCTTTTATCTGTCAGTGATCTGAGTGATTACTCTGTAAAAGTCCGTTCGGTTGACACAGTTTGTTTCGAAGTACGAGTGGAGCCGTAATGAAGTACACCTGATCATCTATAAACAATGTATTTTTCTGGATTTAGCTTTCTTACTTCCCTTGAATTGCTGCAGTTTTCATGAAAGAATGAAGAGTCAACACAAACTTCATCTGTGTTACAGTTTGGTCTGGGTTTAATATCGTTCACGTTATCATGTCAAGATGTTTCCAAGTCCGATTTTGTTAGCAGTACACATGCGCGCATAAGTAGAGGGCTGGGTTTGACAAATACTCACTTGGAGAATAAACAATGTGTTAAAATCAACAAGCGCTTCTGTGGCGCAGTGCGATAATCCACTGGATTAATATCTACTAGGCATTCCTCATGATTTGGCCAAGTTAAGCCCAATCGGGCGAGAGTAAGTTAATGGATGGGTGACCCAAATGTATAGTATGACATCAGGGGGGCTAAGAAAGGTTAGAAGTAGGGGATGGTAGTAGGAAGAGAAGGGGGATGTAAGAAGAAGGGGGTTGGGAGGGTTGTGCAAAAAAATGTTTTTAGGGGTGGGATTTTTTCTTTTTAGTACTCCCCCTAAAAAAACTAAACACTTTTTTATGAATCCCAAAAAATAATAAATCCCTTTTTAGAATCATTGATAACTTATGGTAGTAAATGTGTTCTATGGCTATGAAATTTCACTTGTCAATTAATATTTTTATTAATTTGGAAGAAATAAAACTGAGTCATAAAAATACACAACTTTCCGTGTGATAATTAACCTCTATGCATTAAGCTAATTTAAAAGGATGCAAAGTGCTGCCTTTCTCGAATACATACATACATCCAGTTTATTTATCCTCAAATTTACAGAGTAGCTGAAATAAGCTAAAATATCTTCTCACCTTTCTTCTTTCTCAAGAGCTCCAGGTGATAATGCCATTACACTGTTTCATGTACACTGCATAAACGTAGTTATCATTGTGTCACACAGAATAAAATATCACAACCTGGAAATGAATATTAAATTATAAATAATGATTGTAGCATTTGTAATATTTAGTAAATAATTGTGTTTTACATGTACCGGTATATCGTGTACATGTTCACGTACATTGTACATACATAAATTTATCCAACAACGTTATTACTTTTTCTTTATGTATAATGGTTTGACTTTGATTCCTTGCCTTAGCTAGCTTGTTATTTATCGACACCAAACAATAGATGTTTGGTGTACTTCATCGGTTGTGAAGAATTTCCATAGGTGATAGGACTTTAGAGTAGCTAAATCATGGACTCAATCAAAATGTTGGAAGTCCAAGATATTTTTAGTGCACTGGCAACTAGTGTAGTTTACAAGCATTTGCCCAATATAAAAGGAGATTATAAAACCCTAGTAAACTGGTAATTGAGAATATCAGAAGATCAGAGATGCTTAATTTCTGTGTGCTATTACAGCAAGCTGCCAACAGGATTCCACAACAGCTTGACATTACAGCAAATGCTACCAGCCATGACATTAAATGCTGCCAGCCAATCCTTTAAATTTAGTATTAAAACATTGTTTCCTTAGTTTCTAAATAATCAAAGCCCAAGTCATTTTCTAACAAAAAGACCATGCAGTGACTCCTGGAAGGTAAATGTTATTGTGATTCCCTCTGTTTACCCAGAGAGGACGCAGCCCTACAGTGTTTGTTGGCATTTATTAACATTAAGTTGCTGTTTTCTGTACTTGTAAACTTTCACTGCCTCATGATCGGCTCAAAGCACCAGACGTTTGATGCAAAATGCTGAACTTCACGAGGCTTCTAATTGAGTGCATTTGGTCAGTCTTCCCACTTGGGTCCCCTGTGGTTGCAAGGTACTTCAAACATCAGAATCCATTCAAGAATTTCCAGAAATCCCGAGCATGTTGACTGATAACAGAGTGTTGTAATTGCATGGTTAGCAAATTATTGGAGAACCAATTGTGATGTCTGCAAGTGTTGACTGAAGCAAATGAAAATATATCTCACTTTGGACACATTTTGCTTGCTTGAGAGTTCAACAGATCATCATCGAACCCGGACTTTAATTGGGAGCACAGCTCTAGATACTTGCAGTTAGGGAACTCAACAGAACTGAACAAACACACAAAATGCTAGTTCAACCTGGGTATTCAACTAAGTTCAGTATGTGTGATCACTTCTCAAGTCTGTCAGGACAAACACCTAATCAAAACACTAACACTTTTAGAGATTCATCAGTAGCTTGGCTTGCCTTGAAACAGGACAATGAAAGTGAAGAATATTATGAAAATGTATATACAGCTATAGCCAACAGAGCACTAATATATCTTCATAGTTACTATTCAATGCCCAGTCCCATTGTTCTCTCTGCACTATATCACTGATTGCAGCCTGATATAACCAGCACACTGCCATTTTATTATTACAGACAGAACTTACTGACTAGCTGCCTCCCGGTTAGCTCAGTGGTTAAGCTCGGGTCTGACGAGCGGGAGTTTGTGGGTTCAAACTCAGGCCGGACCAACACTCAGGGTCTTAAAATAACTGAGTAAAAGGTGCTGAATCTCATTCTCAAACTGCAAAATAATGGTTACTGACCTTCACATCTTCTTGGATAAGGGTGTAAAATCATAGGCCCCACCTCTGCCTCAAGTTTATCAGTCTCACCAGACTGCCATGAATTAACAATGAACATCAAATAAAGTTGCTTTACTTTACTTTAGTATTATTAATATCAGTTGCTGCCAGAATTCTATCTAAGTGCCCAAGAATTAAATCAAAGTTATATTTGGCTTTACATTAAGAGAAGCTAAGGAAACGATGGAAATAAACACCAGCGTACCAAGAGTGACTCGAACCATCAACCTTATGATGTTACACTCCCAACTTCTACATGTAGTCCTCTCTCTACCCACTACACTATCAGACAAGTTTGTTGAAAGGTGGAAGAGAAAATAACTATTGAAACCTTGGGATCGATAACTGTAGGCAACAAAATACCTCGATTCAAGAAAATTGTACAGCAATTCCTACAATGTGTTAATTTTATTGTTTTGTGTATGCAAGAACAATAGAGTACTAAAGTCTGACGTCACGACGTCATGGCAACCAAATTTTCTGTTCTAAACAAAACACATTGAAGTGTCACACCATAATCCTCGGCTTTGTTTTGGTTTTATTTCGTGAAAGAACTCTCTGTTTTGAGGTCGTTGTTTTATCAACTTATCGAATAAGGAAACAACAGCATTAACCTAAACCAGAGATCAAGTTTATTCGTCTTTTGATTGGCGTAATCGATCGCTAAATGCACGCAAAGACAAGTTTGGCCATCACCGTGAAGGCGAAAGGTTAACGATGGTTCAGTGCTTCGTCCCCGACTGTAATCATCATTCAGAGTCGCACAATTGCAGATTTTTTGGTTTCCCAAATAAAACCAAGAAGGTGGAGGAATATAAACGTTGGGAGAAGTTAATAAGGTAAGACAAAGTACGATATTTCACTCAGTCAGTAGTGTAATTGTTTAGCGCATCGCCAACTCAGTGACGGAGGACGTATTTCGATCATTGTTTTCCTTTGAAAAATGGTAGCTTATTCTTTCTTATTACTTTATTCTTTTATTTCCAAACACATAATTTAAGACAAAAGCGATTATTCAGTAATAAGACCATAATTATCACATTCGATTGTGTGTCTTGTGTGAATTTCTGTGATTACACAAACTCGGTACGTTTCTCTGTTGACTGTTGTGTTATTTAAAATTAGGAGACAGGACAGAGATCCAAGTGAACACTCTAGAGTATGCAGCTGCCATTTCAGAGATGGGAAAAAATCTGCAGGTCCAGAGATTTTTAAAAGGAATGCTGATAAGCTTTTTCCAGATGAAGGAGGTCCACCTAAAAAGAAGAAGAAGAAAATCGTTAAAGAGCAGACCGTGCAAGACATTGTGGAGGAATATGCAGCTGAGAATGCTTCTAACGTCGAAATGAAAGAGAATGTGCCGACTGCACAAGTAATCCTTGAAGCTGAGCTAGATGTGGCAAAAAGTGAGCTTACCAAATGTCAGGAGGAATGTTACTATAAAAGAGCCCATTACTCAGTTTCAACATTAAATGTAGATGTTATTAGAATGGAGACTGGTCTGCCTACTGCAGAGGTCTTTAACATTGTTGTTAATTATACAGCTAGTTTTAAGGATTCTATTACTTATTATTCAGGCTGGAGGGTAGATTCTATATCATTTCAGAATCAAATTTTTATAACCCTTATGAAATTAAGACAAAATTATACTAACCTTCATCTTGCCCAGCTATATCCATGTAGTGTTGGTACTATCTCAAATATTGTCTTAACTTTTATTCATGTGCTTCATGATCTTTTTTTTAAAGACATTATGACTTCTATTCCTTCCAGGGGAAAAAATAAGTTATGTTCACCTTCTTCCTTTTCCCAGTACACTAGTTGTAAAATTGTCATTGACTGCACTGACATAGAGGTTGCTACACCTGGGTTGATGTGTCAGCAAAATGCCACTTATTCAAGTTACAGAGGTATGAATTCATTTAAGATTTTAGTTGGTGTAGCACCTAATGGAGTAATAACTTTCATAAGTAAGCTTTATCCTGGTTCAGTATCAGACAAAGAAATAACTAAGCAGTCAGGATTGTTAAATCATATGGTTACTGGTGATTTGATCCTTGCAGACAAGGTTTTTTTAATTCAAGATATTGTACCAAATGGTGTTTCTGTTAACATACATTTTGTACCACCTTTCTTAGAGCATGGTAAATTTACAGAAAGTGAGGTTAAGGCTACCAAGTCAATTGCAAGGTGCCGCATTCATGTGGAGCGAGCTAATGCTCGACTCAAAGATTTCAAGATTTTAGGTTTTATTCCTCCTTATTTAAGATGCTATGCAGACAAAAATTTTCAGATGTGTGCATCACTTGTTAATCTTCAGTTTCCATTAATTAAAGAGGGCTGCGAAAGTATGCAATTTGAGTAAAGATTCACAGATATGTTTAATTTGAGAACATTTTTTTAATACTGAACTGAAATACTATAGTTATTAGGGACCGTTCATAATTTATCTACTGGGGGGTGTGAGGATTTTAAGGGGGTCATCATTTTTTCCTCGTTGCTTTTGGGGGGGCCTTGCAAAACTTTCATGAAATATTGACTACTTTAAAGGGGGCCACTGCTTTTTTCATGGGGGGGGGGGGGGGGGGGGAGTCAGGAAAAAATACTGAACATTTTAGGGGAGTTATCAAATAAAAATAGAGGAAAAGTGTAAATCCAGATCCACAGACCCCCACCTCCCCTCCATTAGATAAATTATGAACGGTCCCTTATCAATATGAAGTTAACAGTTATATCCATTTGATTCTTTAATTCATATGTTGATAGTTTTGTTTTTAAAAGAAAAGTTATGAGAAACAGTAACATGGGCTTGATCTGTTTCAAATAATCTGTTATGTAACCAAATTGTTGTTATCTTTAAATAATATTGAAAATATAACCAATAAAATAGACTTGCTTTTTTTTCAGGTGAGTACAATTACTCACTGATACATTATTATGAGAACTTTGCATTTACATACCATGCATGCATTATTTATTGAAAAAGATACATCATATAAAATTTCATGATTAAAGCTCTCCCTCAATAATTTTGGGGAAAATGTGCAAAAAATAAGTCTTTCAATAAGTCCATGTTGTCTCCCCATTCATTGTCTCTTTTAATGAGTAAGATTGTGGAATGTTTTGTGGTCCACACCACAAAATAACAGAAATCTCTTTGGGTGAGATACATTTGTCCTTGTACCTGGTGCCAGTATACATGGGCTTTCTTCAGCCTCAGTGCACCTTCTTCTCCCTTTTCAAGACAGAAAGTCTTACTTTCTAAAGCTTCGTCAAGGGTCATATGCCTTGCTGTAAAAGGGCATTTCACCTCCAATACGTGTTTCACACCAACAAGGCCATCAGGTGATGCTCCAAGTATGCCACTGTTATCGAGCCAAATGCCAGTTTCCTGAACTTGTAGGCCAGTTTCGGAAGTAAAGGCCTTAATTGCTTCACTTTCATTCGTGACCCCCCATGCCACAGCTTTAACCCTTGAAATGTCATACTCCCCGAGCAGGCGTTTAATCAGTGATGGGGTTGCCCTTTTTGCATTGAGGACGCATCCAAAATTACTCGCAGTTAGCCTTCCCTGTCTGACAGAGTGCCACAATGGATTATCCCGTTGTCCTACGGTAAGGGAATTTATTTCCTTAATTATAGTATTGTCCACTATAGCCTTTTCTACAACATAGTTACGTTGTGCATCAGCACCCTGAAGTTGTAGAAACTCCTCAGAGAAGATAATTTCTTTTATTGAAGGGATTGGTAGGGACTTATCAGCTGGTTGAGTTTCTGGACTTATTATCCAGCAAAGGCCAGTAAATTTTCCATAATTTACCAGTTGTCCATACAAGTTATCCCGGTCATATTGTGTGGGCCTTCTAGATAGGGCAGTATAGCCAGGCTTGCTGGGAGGAAACATTTCTGCGACTGATTGTGTGGTTGGGTTGCTGTTTTTCTTCTTCTTCCACTGACATTCCACGTCAGTTCTACTCAGGTTATGTATGCCGTGAATATACAATGCAACTGCATGACTGCATTTGTAAGCTCCCCTTGGGCACTCGCACTCTGTAGTTTTGATCTCATCGGAAGGAGTTAGATAAATCTAAAACAAAGAGGAAACCAAAATTGCGGTTAGACTGCTTGTCAAAAGATTTATAATTATAGCGCAAGGGACTGACTGATGAATGTTCATTTCATTCCAGCAACAACGTAAACACAAGCAAACTGTATTGTTAAGCTTATACGACTACGTACAAAATGTATATATAAGCTTACGTGAAGCGTCAAATCCTTAAAAAACGACATCTTAATTAGTATCTAAGTAGTTCATCTTTAATATAAATTAAGCCTCCAAACGAAAACACTTTTTTCACATGTTTTAAGTTGTGAATCAGCGATCACATCATAACTTACCGTCACTTTATAGATCTTTTTCTTCATGCTTGCGTGTACCTGGCCTCTCAAAACTTGTTGATCGTAACAGAAACTTTCAACGTGGTTGGATTTGTAATGGTTCTCTCCTCTAGAAATAGACTTTCTCTCTTCGCCAAAGTACGTATACAACGCAGTGATCGACAGTGACGCCATGTGCGTTTGTTTCAAAACTACGTTTTTGTGAGAGTTTCGGTACCAAATACGACAATAAAACACGGATCAACTTAATCTCTGGGTTAAGAATGCGTTTTTGTTTCCTTGTTATAGAATTTGATAAGACAACGCTCTCAAAAGAGAGAGTTATTATCGATGAATGAAACCAAAACAAAGCTACGGTCCAATGCTGTGGGTTTGTTTAGAACAGAAAATTTGGTTGCCCTGACAACGCTACGTCATCACTTTAGTACTCTATATGGAAGGGGCAGCTTTAATCGTTGATTTTTGTGCAAGAGAGAAAAGTGAGACTGGGCATTGAATAGCAACTATACCAGATACATGATTGTAGTTACTTTGGCCAACAGCAATATTAGATGTACATGTATTGCAGTCAGCCTTGGGTTACGCCCTCAACTGACTGCAATACATATGTATATATAATATTTCTGCCGGCCTCAGTAACTATCTAATACAGAGCAAAGATAAACACATTCCTCAAAATTAGAGAGTGCTCAGATTGGCAAAACAATTCAGTTTCCAAGAAATGGAAATCAACAGAGAAAGTAGACTCCAAACTTTGAGAGAAAATATTATGGAATATCATTGGCAAATAATTTTGACAAAACTGTACATGTACAACATAACCAAGAGAGAGTAAATAATCATGACACTTACAATACAAGGATTTTGTTTTTTTATTTAAACAAGAGCCCATCTGGGCTTTCACTCGGGCCACATGAGATTGAAGATGAAATACACTTTCATTTGAAATCCTTTTAGTAATAACCGAAGGGAAGAATTATTAGCTGAATTTAGCAGTCTTTAGGAGTGGCCAGTAGCGCGGTGACATGCATTCTCTGCTCCCCTAGTATATATCAAGGGCACACAACGAAGGTTCAGAGTACTAATAGATGAGTGTCTCAAATATATGTTTATATTTGTCCCATATTATAAGTTGTATCCTGTCCACCTATGATGGAGCTATCATATGATATATTTCTCTACTGTTCATTCTACCCTGCGGCTCTTTATCGCAGCTCGCATCCATATCAGGTATTTATTAACTGAAATGCCTGTTGGTTATATACCCTCCTTCCCAAAACTGATCTGCTCATTATATTACAGAACTATAAAGGGAACTGTTGGAAGCCTTTAATTTCTCGAACCAAAACCTCGGCCGTGAGAGGATTCTTGTTTAAGTTGACCTTGAGAGTTGAATATTGCTTCGCTCATCTTAAATTATTCTGTGCGAGTGTTTATTTCTCCGGGGTATTTCTGACAGCCAAAAACACGCTCAAAATTATTTTAGTGCATGTTGGCCTACAGATCACGGTGTTTGCACTGGTATGTATTATGACCGAGAGGCATAAAACCTACGAAACGTACCTCAAACAAGAATACCGTCCGATGGCAAAATCTATCAGCGCCACGAGGTCAACAAATCGACAAAGAAATGCAAATATCAACACGCAATGATTTCAACCTCACCGTACCTTAATTCATGACCTGACAAGACACTGTTCAGTTTCACTTTCACTCTCAGCTTTGCTCTTGAGTTTGAGTTCGGCTTTGTTAAAGACTTCTTATTCAGTTGTATGGTATTGTGCAGTATATTTGAGTATACCAATCCACAGAGATTCCAATAACAAAGCCGTGGCGAAAGAGAAGCTTAAACGAGAAATATTTTGTCATCCTAGAAAAACACAACATCTTGCCCTTTCTATTGAAGAAGCCTTGGTTTCAGCAGAAAGGAAAATGCTAAATTCCAATTCGATGTGTGTGGATCTTTGAGTCCTTCAGGTCCGGCGTCATGTCGTATATAAAATCACAGGCCATCTGGGTAAAAAACGCGGTCCTTCGGCTCCGACAAGAGCGCCAGTTGCAATATCCTGAGCCTGTTGGAAGGCTTTCGCAGAGTGAAGTTAAATAAAACATTAAACTGCTTACATTTGAGAGATGGGACTCCAAATTTGAGAGAGATTTGCTCACGGATCCACCATTTTGATTTACTGTATTAAATTGTGTAAATAAATTAACCTGGCGAGTGTTACGTGACCAGCACAATGCGATCTGATTGGTGTGAATTTGACCTTTAACGCATGCGCTGAACGCTTGCTACACTGAATAATAAAATAATAATAACGACTTGCATTTTAAGACTCGTTGCTGCCACAGGCAGCCCGAGTAATTACCTTTGAGGCTTCTGCATTTAATGTACGTTAGTAACAGTAATTTCTTATCTGATCAAATAATAAGATAGTTACTCACCTCCTCCCCACACCTGGCTGACTCATTCGCAGAAGCTAAAAAAAAAAACAGCTTTAAAGCTTTAACTGATCAACGAAAATCACTACTCACATGTACAGCAGATTTCGACTGAGTGGGCAAGTTATGGCAGTGACTTACCGCACAGCTTACCATACAACATGTTGTGACATTATAATGGCTTCCCTGTTGTTTGTCCTTCTCATCCAATCAAATTACAGAGTTATGGTATGGCATGATTACAGTACATCATGGTTACAGTATGGTTACTGTCAGGCTATACACATGCCATATTTTTGTCCCACTCATGAATACGAAATCTGCTCTACGTAAATCAGTCTAGAATAACTAATTATTTTGCACTCGTTCCAAAGCCCTAGCTGCTCCATAAATGCCCGGAAAGAGGGCGGGGATGATCAGGTTTGGAATTGATAGAGACATATAAAGTAAATATAATAAAAGAAACTCCTCCCTAAACTGAATAACACAAAACTGGACAACAAACCCACCTTGTTCAAACTAGCAGTAGTAAGAATGCCATATTCTTAGTCTTACCACAGCGCCAGTCTGAGCCTGTTACTAACAGTGTTAGTGTTGTTCGGCCGCTACATTGTCATTGGTGCAAAACTTTGGGCAAACGTAAGGATTCGCCTCGCAAACAAACCACTACATCCCTGAAGACTTAGTTTCACCAAGTTCTGTCAAAGCCGGGTGTCTTAAAACGTTTTACAACCGGAATGAAACGATTTTCGGGAGTAACTTCGAGTTCGAGAGAAACACCAGGGGTCTTGCTATATCACGGGCGAGGATCGAGGAAGAGCCGGAACTTGAAATACGAGTGTTCAGCGGTAAACGAGTGAATACCACAGCAAGCCCGCCCTAATAAGAGTTTGAAATGAAAAGATAAGCGTTGTGCCGGTTCATATAATTCTTTGTAAAAAAAATCCGTACTTTTGAACATGAAACTTTCCCGGATATTCGATTGTGCGGGACAGTCCCTGATTTAGTAATTTGTCCCGCGTTCCGCATGGCTGTGAAAATGTCAAGCCGCAGGGGGGGGGGGGGGGGGGAGTCTCGTGCAGATGTGCGGCATTTGATCAATCTTCGCGTGCCCACCCTGGGGAATTTGATTACAAGCTTTGCCCCGCTTGAGGACTGTGTCCTAGTCTCTTGTTTCCCGAGTCGCCATCTTGGATGTTGGAAGGTATGAATTTCAAAAATGCGTTTTCATCTGTTTTCATTAAGTTAAAAAGAACGCTTCACATTTATTTGGGATCACCTCCAGTTCCGCCATTGTCTCAGCTTTATATATATAGTTTAAGGAGGAATTTCGTTGTCCCAGGTGGGGCAATTTGATCACAATTGACCATTTTTCTTTCCGGGGTGGGGAATTTGACCAAAAATTCTCGAAAAAAGCCAAATGCCGCACATCTGCCCGACCCCTCCCCCCCCCCCCCCCCCTCCGGCTTAACATTGATTCATGCATAAACATTGTATGATTATTTGGTTTTTGTCCTAATTTCCGGCCTTTTTACTACGAGAGAACATTTTTCACTCAATATCGTGTCCCGCATTGGAATTCAGTGAAATATTGTTCTACCTCTGCGTTGCAAGTTCAACTTTACTAAATTTAGAGCTAAAAAACTTTTTTAAAGGAAAATCTACAACATTTTCCATTTAGAATCAATGACGGTGTGAGATATTTTGACGTAGAGGACCTCCTGATCCTTTAGAGATTTCAGGTTGTGCTTCCACTCGCGTCATGTTCGCACAGAGAAACAAACACTGAATTTCTATATAAACACTGAATTTCTAACGAGACCTAAAACAACCATGGGGAGCTGATCAAAGTCAGAACGAATTGGAATTTAGCGTGTTGGCTTTTGCGGAGGGAGAAAAACCCGAGAACCCGGAGAAAAACTCTCGGAGCAACGGCGAGATACCAGGTCCACAGAGATGAGAAGCGAAGCGTTAAACTACTGCGCCACCTCGGCTCCTTAGAGAGTCATTCGGACCACTGCAAGAAATTTTCAAAAACAGTCCAGTCTCTATATTTGATATAGAAATATCTGCTAATTCATAATGGAAGACTTGCGAAACCCACGGTCAAAGGTCAAAGTTAGACACGGTTTTTAACTGGCAAAAAAAAGCAAAAACATAAATCTTTCCTCCCGTTTTCAATCTTGCTTTTTTTTTTATGAGATCCGGTTGTTTATCATTTCGGCAGTGGTCCCTCAAATTTTTGGTAATACTTTCCACTTGTGGGATACGATAAAAAAATAAAAATATTATAAAAGCTAGGTTATAACTGGCGAGAACATAGCACTGTTGAAAATGAATAAAATATGTAATGTGTTTCCTCTGGAGAGTGTTTGATTCTTAATAAAAAATGCTTTAGATTTTCCTTTGAGAAATTTAGCTCTAAATTTAGAAAAGATGAACAGTGCGCGTCTCTCGTTTCAAACTCTTATTAGGGCGGGCTTTCTGTGGTATTCACTCTTTATACCGCTGACCACTCGTATTTCATACTCCGGCTCTTCCTCGATCCTCGCCCGTGATATAGCATACTATTCGCGACACTCTCTTTCACGTTCATCAAATAAGAATGGGAAAAGGCGACCGTGTTCAAACGGAGTGGAAGTGGCAAGGAAATAGGGAGGGGAGGGGAGGGAAACATGAAGACAGCCGCAGAGAAAGAGAGCCCGAAGGGGAAGGCCGCTACGAGGCATGGTTACCACTGCGGGAGGCTAAATCGCATCTGACATGAACTGCGCCTGTTCGCTGGTGGTGTTCTTATTTATAATCGCATTGAAAGGGACTGGCGCGAAAAGCATACTATTCACGACACTCCCATTCACGCTCATCAAATAAGAATGGGAAAAGGCAACCGCGACAAGAGAATGCAAGTTATAGGGTCTAAACCCCAAACCCCCAGCGATATACCCATACTTAAAAAGCGGACCCCTCGATTACCTAATCCCTAACCTAGACACAAACACAACTCCCAAACTTAACTAAAGAGGGGGTCGCGAAGGGAAGTGCCTTAAATTGTTTAAAGTCTGAGTAGCAGAAAGTGGACGAACGAGTGAGGGAATCATCACTCATCAGCCGACAATTAATAATTCAGAGGGGTATCCAGGATGCAGCACTTGAGCGAGCTTAATATTAAGAGGCAGTCAGTGCGTTGCGCGAACCAACATAACTCATTGTGTCAGCTAGCGGATTCCCTGATAAGGTTAGTGTGATAGCTGTGCCAGCTTTGAAACTGTGCAAAGTTTCACCTTCGTCGACTCCCGCTTCTATCAAATACAATCGCAACCGAGATTGCATAGCGGAACCCGTGAGATGACTGTTGACTACCCTCCCTTGTGGTGTAGTCGGCTGGAACAGGTAGCCATAAGATGTCCAAACCAAGCGTATAAAACAGAAATAGTAGACAAAAGTATAAATACTTGTGCAACCACAGGCAGCCCAAGCTAATGATTTTTACAAGGAATGTATGGGATTTTTTAGAAAAAATCTAAAACTGTATTAAAATGATCAATAAAGTCATAAAACCTTACCTGTGTGTTGTGAAGGTGTTCCTCTTCATCACTGATGTGTTTATTTCTGGTTTGAGGCACTTCTGGGCTTTTTCCCCTCCCCTATATAAATATTGAGAAGGCAGGAAACACGAGACGCCATTAGTCCACGTGGCGACTCTTCGAAGCCTCGTAATTCTTCGAAAATCCAAACTTTCAGCATTATACCTCCAGAAACCCTTTCTTACATTCCTCTAGCACTCATTCAATCGATCCATCGCTTATTTCCTCGCTTTGTAAGTACTCAAATTCGACAGTTTCTGCAGCCAACCTAGCCTGTAACTAGCCGAGGTTCGATCGCTTTGGCCTTTTTTCATGGACTGCCTGTGCTAGTTGAACCACAGGCAGCCTGTGGTTGAACGTGGCTTTTCTTCGGAAGCAGTGACGAACGAGTGCCGAAGGAATCCAACACCTCCGTGTTTTTTTCGAGGAGATTTGGAGAACGAAGTCATTGTGCTCAATCGACCAATCGCTGAACGGTGAAATATGCAGAACAGAAGGCATATCAGCCATTAGAATGGACAGTTTTCATTGAATCGTCAAATACAGTAGCGGAAATGCCACTAGAACACACCATTACATTTTCAGACGCGTTACTGTTTCGTTTACTCAACAGGGTATTAATAGGGACTTTAAGCAAAACAAAACAATAGCCTTAATTACAAAATACAATAGCTGCACGTGAAAATGCACGCAGTCGCCTACATTTCCACCGTTCTCTGCAAAAACACAACGTAAACACCCCAAATTGTACGTTTTAAAGAGAACGCGAAGGTATAATAAAGTAAATCAATCCGTTTTTCGTTTGGCGTGAACGGAGGAACTCTATAGTCGGTCATATTTTTAGAAAATCTGGTTGTGAAAAACAATTCAAGGTGAACCAGGGAAATAGTGGACACCAAATTTCGGTAGAATGGCACTTTTCTACGTCCCGTCGTCATTGCCGTCGTCTGGTTGCTTAAAGTCCCCAAGATGTCCTGCTTTGGCAGTTCTATAACTGCTCTTTGCTAATGGTTAATACGAGTTCTCACTGACCTATTTGACACACATTATTCTAGCCGCTACACGGACGTATTTTTCACAGTCTCATATTGCAGTCAGTTCAACAGAATCGTCTATAACAAATTCTTGTACAACTTACCTTGGTCAGTTCCGTTTTTGGTTATTTTACATTTGAAACAGCTTTTGAAGAAAACTAAATCAAGAAATCGACTACATTTCTATTTGACATTTACTTCACCTATTCGCTATTGTTTGCTGAAAAGTTCGTGGGTCTGCCCTGCATATTTCAGCGATTGGTCGATTGAGCACAATGACTTCGTTCTCCAAATCTCCTCGAAAAAAACACGGAGGTGTTGGATTCCTTCGGCACTCGTTCGTCACTGCTTCCGAAGAAAAGCCACGTTCAACCACAGGCAGTCCATGAAAAAAGGCCAAAGCGATCGAACCTCTGCTAGTTACAGGCTAGGTTGGCTGCAGAAACTGTCGAATTTGAGTACTTACAAAGCGAGGAAATAAGCGATGGATCGATTGAATGAGTGCTAGAGGAATGTAAGAAAGGGTTTCTGGAGGTATAATGCTGAAAGTTTGGATTTTCGAAGAATTACGAGGCTTCGAAGAGTCGCCACGTGGACTAATGGCGTCTCGTGTTTCCTGCCTTCTCAATATTTATATAGGGGAGGGAAAAAAAGCCCAGAAGTGCCTCAAACCAGAAATAAACACATCAGTGATGAAGAGGAACACCTTCACAACACACAGGTAAGGTTTTATGACTTTATTGATCATTTTAATACAGTTTTAGATTTTTTCTAAAAATTCCCATACATTCCTTGTACAAATCATTAGCTTGGGCTGCCTGTGGTGCAACTGAGCTGCCATCCCATGGGTCAGAAATGAAACAAACCAGTAACTCAGAAAGGGCTATATAGGGGAATGGAAAATATAAAAAAATAATGCTATACCGCCTAAACGCGCGGGATGACCCAGGGGATGACAGCCTGAGTGTCAGTAATCCGACTAGGGAATTAGTATCCCTTTCAGGCTGCCATAGGGCGTTGGATAAAGGGGGCAACGGAGCAGATAGGAACAATGGAGCCGACCAAGTAAACAACTGAGGCAAACAATATAACTATAATGAAAGAGCTAAAAGCCAACGGACAAGGGGAAGCAGATAATAGACCATGCAAACACTTGTGCAACTGAGCTGCCATCCCGTGGGTCAGAAATGAAACAAACTAGCAACTCAGAAAGGGCTATAGGAGAATAGAAAATATAAAAAATGAATGCTATACCGCCTAAACGCGCGGGAGGACCCAGGGGATGACAGCCTGAGCGTCAGTAATCCGACTAGGGAATTAGTATCCCTTTCAGGCTGCCATAGGGCGGAGAATAAAGGGGGCAACGGAGCAGAAAGGAACAATGGAGCCGACCGAGTAAACAACGTACTGAGGCAAACAATATGACTATAATGAAAGAGCTAAAAGCCAACGCAACGGACAAGGGGAAGCAGATAATTAGACCATGCAAAGAAATATGACAGGTATGGCAATAAAAGGGCTAAACAACTAAAATGGATAACTGAAAGCCAGACAATCGTATAACGCATGAAAAACATAAACAAATAAGGAATAAGAGGGCTGAAAATGCTTCAAAAACAGACAAACCATGGCCTAAACAAGTATCCTTCGCCAGATGACAACTTAATAAGTAGTATAGTCGGCGTCAGATAAATACCACTTTTTCTTGCACAACAAAACTCAAACTAGCGACCACTAAAATCGAAAATATTCTTGCACAAGGGGCGTCATAAAGTGAATTCAGAAATCCACTTCATGACGCCCCTTGTGCAAGAATATTTTCGATTTTAGTGGTCACTAGTTTGAGTTTTGTTGCACAAGAAAAAGTTGTATTTATCTGACGCCGACTATACTACTAGGGGTAACTAAGGGTCATTCAAAGTGTCCCTAGACATTCTTGTACATAAAATCCAACTTGATAATCCTATTAGAGATATGATTACATATAGTTATATCAATCTCTTCCACTATGGATTATATATCGTGCCTCCCTCTAGAAATTCTGACTAGGATCGTAGAGCATGCAGATCCTTGGTCATTCGCAAGCCTCTCAAGGACATCAAAACACCTAAATGGTGCCACATCTCTTGCGCGCTACAAAAACGTAGACCAAAGGTTCCGTAAACTAGCACTATGCTTTGGTTTGAGGTCTACTCATAGTGACGACGATCGAGACGAATTGGCTAGAACTTTCGGTATTTCCGCAAGCTCCATCGACGATAGCTTTTCTCTTCTCTACGCCAGCGAATATGGTGATCTTAATGCTGTTAAGTGGCTCATCAAGCACTTACGTTTCGATATGATGGACAGACACACCAATCACGTTCTACGCGCTGCCCTTGAGTATGGTCATCTTGGTATCGCTAAGCGGCTCATTAAGCACTTCCAGTTCACCAAAGAGGATAAAGCCGTCAGTTTTGCTATATTAGGTGCCAGTAGGAATGGTCATCTTAATAACGTTAAGTGGCTCATGCGACGTTTTCAGATAACCCTAGAGTATGAATGCATTGATCTTGCTATAGAATACGCCTGTAACAATGGTCATCTTGATATCGCTAAATGGTTCGTTAAGTGGCAGTACTCCCAGCTCACAGAGGACGAAAGGGTTGTACTACGCAACTACATGGATGCTCATTCTGTCACTTAGGAAGCCAAAGTGTCACTAGATATTCGCGCACCTAAGAAATCCAAACTTGAAGTATATGTTAAAGGAATGATTAGTATACTGTATATTGCCACCGAATGGTATTAGTATATATTCTTTATTCCACGATATTAGCATTCGTTGTAATCTTAGTACGCATTAACACCATACAGATCAAACATGTCGAAGAAGGACTCGAACGTAGACACCACAATAACTTGTGATTGGTTGATGAGAGGGAAGGACTTGAAATGCCCAAAGAGGATTTCGAAGACAACGAAGTTCTGTTCCCAGCATAACTACCAAATCTCAAAAGGCTGTGCCCCATATGTACCATGCTCGAAGTGCGGTAAAGGATGTCGTACTGATTACGAGCTTTGCTCAGGATGCGACCGTCTCACCATCAAGGTGAAGTCTTCCGGTGTCTATATAAGACGCGCTAAGAAGTCCAGCAAGAAGCTAGAGGATCCAAGAAAGGAGGAACTTGCAGAACCAAACATGGTGGAACCGGAGGTAGCATTGCCCGCTGAATCAAGAGTGCTGGAACCAGTGGAAGGTCTCGGAGAGTCTCTCAACCATGCGCTCAACGAGGTGTTGGCTGCCTTGAGGAACGAGAAGGACGCTTAGGAATAGCCACGAAAAAAGAAAAAAGGAAGAATGAAGAAGGTCGTTGCGGGGCCCTCTTCATTCTTCCTTTTATTTTTCTATTGAACGTACGACATCTATAGTTGTATCATGGACGAGCTAATCAGATTGTTTGGTCCTGGAATTTGTAGAAGCCTGAATATCAAACCACAAGTGGAACATATTAACACCAGTGAAACATGTCCTGATTGTCTCTGCCCCTTTGAAATACAAGGAACGGAATTCGTGTGTCCCACCTGTGGTCTTGTTTCCGAGGTCGAACCATGTGAAGAAACTAAGATCGATATTATTACTACTCGACTGCGTATAGTAGGTCCGGACGGGTTTAAGTATCAAAGTGATCTAGACCGCGCAAAACCAAAGCAAAGCGATGATGACATAGAACTGAAACGACGAACGCTACTACAAGAACTACGAGCATACAACACTATTTACAAACAAAGTTATGATCTATCGTTCCCTATGAACGCGTTAGAAATCGTAGCCGACGCATTCACCCAAGTAATGAAAGTTTGTCTCAAGCGTAGCGATGCTAAGAAAAATATTTTAGCTGCTCTACTCTACCATGCATGCATACAATGTGGATTCGTCCGATCTAAAGGTGAGGTCGCTCGCTTCATGCAACTAAGAAACGAAGGCATTCATAGTGGAGAGGTCTTCATACGTTCTCTGCGTGACGACGATAAGATTGATGTGGACTTGGATTCTGAGCACATAGTTCCTCACATTGCAACGACTTTCCTACGACTAGATCTTGTAGGAGTACCTAGGGACGTTCAACAAATAGTCCACGAGGTCGTTACTACAGCAATGGAAAACAATATAGGCCCAAAATCAATGCTTAAGACGAAAGTCGTTGGAGCAAGTTACGAGGTGCTACGTCGCTCCGGATCGTCTATGTCTTTTAAGGATGTCGTTAAGCGATGTGACATATTTGGAAATGCGGTCAAGCGTTTTGTCAAGGAGTTGTCTTCTTACCATTCCCACTTCGAACCAATCTACGCTAGACATGGGCTAACTAGCAGTAGGACTTGGCAAAGTGAAAGTGAGAGCCATGTTCGTTCCTTTCATAGGAAACGTTGATTCTTACATTCCAAGTTTTTCTCGCATTTCCTTTTGCACTTCTTGCTTGAGTTCGGCTCGAACCCGATCCGTGCTTTTTTCACCTATGGAAGCTTTGCGACGAATTTCAGATCTCATGATCTCATACTTGTTCGCTTCGTTCAGGATGAGACTGTATTCAGAGTCGGATATGTTTTCATCACGTAAGGCCTTCGATACTAGATCACGAATCGTATTGATTTTCGCCTTTGCCAACATAGTTGTCTTTTCATGCTTAGAAACCTTCATTCCTAACTTCTTAGCTCCAAGGGTTGTAGATGCTGAAATTAATCCACATAGTCCACCAATAACTCCAAGTGGTAGACCAATCACTATTCCAACCCCAGTCAACGCTGCGCCCAATCCAGATCCAGATAAGATCACAGATAGACCTCCAGTTGCCACTGCGATTCCATGAACTATTCCTTGAGAACGTGCATATTTCTTGCACACACCTTCGTAGTGCCTTTCTTGAACTTCTATGTCCGAAAGCGTGTCTCGGATTGTTTGCAGTCTAAAGTTCTTTCCAGTGTCACTAGCAATCTGTGGATAGATACTTGGTGCTGAGGGAAACGGTTGAATCGAGTCGCCTTCCATTGTACGTTATACATATGGCTTACTCAAGCTTCAACACGTATCGTATAGGTCGACCACGGAAGTCTACCACGTTGCCTTTCTCATCACGAATTGTCAGACGAAGGCTGTTTTGCATTGTCCCTGGAGCTAGAGTGGTTGTTGGGAGTAGTGAGACGTATGTTGATTTTGCTAATCTTTCACCTCGGATCTCTATCATAGCTAGGACTTGTGATCGCTTTCCATCGAGAATTGAAAAGCTAGAATCCACCACGTCGCAGTGGATATATATCGTTCGGATGTCGTTTAACGCCAGGTCGTAGTCTCCCACCCTTAGCGTTATGTTTCCATCCTCCTCTTCCTTTCCTTTGACGCTAAGTAGTTTGCAGAGATTCTTACTGAACTTGATTGGTTTCATCACACTTAGACCCCAACCCTTCATAAGTAGACTTTTCACGAATTTCACGATGCCAGCCTCGATTGCGGGCTTTAAGTATGGTTGAATGCTTTCCATATCATGGTGCCCTTTAGCGACGTTGTGTGGGAACCCTACGCCTCCAGTATCCCACTCGAACGTAGCCCACGTTTCTAGGTTCAACCAACTGTTCTCAATGGTGGTTTCGAGTAGCGAAATATTATTGATAAGAATTGGATCGTCGAAGTAGACAGTATGGTCGGCCAATGTTGTAGTGACATATAAGAGAACCATCTTATGTGTTGAAGGTATAACTGTATATACGTATAGCTTCAACATGAGGAGGTCCGGAGGTCTTTTCAGTTACCATTACGAAGGGAAAGACGAAGAGGAAGAGGTCCCAACGCTGAATGCTAATATACGGTCAAAGGCTGAGAATCGAGCTAGGAGAGAGAAGCAAGCTCGGATAGATAGGGAAGATGTGGAAAGTAGAGAGGTCGCAACGTTGAATGCTGATCTGTTGGCGAAGTTCAAGAAACGATACCCACATGCGGATCTTAACAAGTTCTATGTCTCTACGGAAGTGAACGGTCCAGGCAAATATTCGACGAGTATTTGGTTTCGAGATGGAGATTCTAGCTATGTCGTTTACGGCGATGATGTCTCCAAGCTACCTGCAGTCACTCAAAGACGCATCGATGACGCATTGCAGGGAATGGTTGGTGGTTTCCCATCTACGTTGATACTAGACAATAGTGCGAAATATCCTATTCTAGCAGTTCCTTTTACCGAACCGGCACAAGATATCGATCTCACTAATCTATTGATATATGTCACCCTAAAGCAGAATTTCAAAGCTGGCGTTCCAAATATATTCAAGGAGATCGTTGTAAAGCATACGACAGCAAAGGAGTCCCATGCGTGGTTGTCAGGTCCGGATTTCAAATACTGGCCTCAACAACTTAATTTTGCAACGTGGTGTGCAACTTCCGGATGTGGAGTGTCATTGTTTGATCCTATTTTCAAAACGTATCCACTAGTCGTTCAGGGGTTCCTACGATTCCACGTTTATTTCACAATACGAAGAATTCTGCATGAACTTGGTGGTGCTAATGGAGTTCCTTTACCTGGCAACTCTCATTTCAAGCCAATGGATAACCAATATAACAAAGCAGCTCTTGAGAAATTGTGCATTGAATTCGGTATATCTCGAACACCAGATTTCCCACCAGATTTCCGATGGCGTGGAGGGCGTAATAAAGGATTAGGTGATATATTCGTTTACTTCCCCAGGTACGGTGATAAGAATGAGTATGAGTTAAGGTCGAGTGCCCCAGACATGTACACATGGACACAAAAGAAACCATTCTATTTATTCAAAGATGAGGGTGGTAAGTTAGCTAATTCCAATATGATTCACTTTATTAGGGGTGCTGAGACTAACGGAAAACAATACAATTGGTTTACGCCACCAATCGGAAAAGGTTTGACAGATGCTGGATTAGGTAGATTGGGTAGATCTGTCGAGGCTTTTGGACATTGCATACTTGGTGCTCAAGCCGACTTGAACGAATCCATCATAGCTAGAAATAACCATAACGTCAAAGAAAAGTTTAAGAGCTTAGTCGAAGATGCTATTCTCGAAAACGACTTAGTGGTGAGCTACAAAAACTATCGTACCGCTATAACGTCAACGCATAAGAGGCTCGATCTAGCAATAGCTCCAGGTGTGCGATTATTGCCAAGCAATCTAGTGTACTATCTTGGTGAGAAAGATGGTTATAAGAATCCAATCCCGAAAGCTACGAAAGATATGGTGCTAGGTACTAACGACATCAATGCAGAAGGCAAAGGACGCACACCTCTTCCTATGAAAGGATCATCAGATAAGAAATCGTTGCCGCATCTCGAGACGCACAAGAAACAAGATCCTGTACTAAAGGCTGTCACGCACAAGAAACAAGATCCCGTACAAAAGGCTGTCTCACAACATGAGATTAATCTCGCAGTGACATCCATTGCCGCAGCTGGAATTGCATGGATGTTGTTTCGTTAACGTCGTTTGTATTGCTCTATAGTGATCACCACTATTGCTACGATGAATAACCAAACATTCTGTGCTAGTACTCCCAGAGCTTTACCAGCCATGGTAAATATGAAACTCGCAATCGATCCAATCATTCCAGGTAGGATCTGTCCAAGTTTCTTTCCCATTTCTTTCAACAACCTCCCAGTCGTTTGCAATCCCTTCTTTACTGCATCTGCTGCTTTATCAATACCAGTCTTTATTGGTTTCGGTAAGGATTTCGACAACAGGGAAACTATCGTACTAACGATAGCGCCAATAGAAGTTACCACTGCAAGAACGGTCATTCCATGCTTTCTGAAAATGTATTTGATCCTTTCACGTAGCGACATACGTTCTAGTATGGCTTCTTCTTGCCGTTCGAGTAATTCTATTTCGTCGTGGATGCGTACTTTCACTTCCTTAGCTGCTTCCTTCTGATCCTCAGTTGACGTTGGATCTTGAAGTATGCTATCTTCTACTTTGAGATGTTCGGCGGCCTTTTCTTGACCTTGGAGGACTTGTTCTTCTCTTTCTGCATCCGTAGGGCCTAGGGTAAATTTGAGATCCTTACCCATACTTTGGTATCTTTCGCCCTTCACTGTGGTCAAAGGTATGGGCTTCTCTTTACTTCCAAGTACATGAAGATAGATTCTACTCAGTTCCTTATTGGCCTCCCATATTCCAGTTATCTCAAGGACTCCTCCACGAATTCCTACATCCACATAGTGTTCCCATACAGCATCGAATAGCATTTGTTTCATTTCATCCGATGTGCCTGTTTTGAAGACTACGCGGCGATCGCTAAATTTCGGATGTTTGATTCTATCCTCATCCTCCGCAACGAGTTCGTCGAAGTAATCGTTATCTTCTACGGTAAACGAGGTTTCCCGATTCTTTGGTCGAGCACCTTCCTTGGCGAAGTCGCGTCTAGTTTTCAGGTTTACTGATTCACTCGGATCCACATTCGTAGAGTCTGACGCCAATTTCCGTGCTTCTTCATTGACAGTATCATCGTTGTCGTAGTCTCTTCCTCTTTCAGCTTCATCAGTTCTTTCATCATACCTACCCTCAGAGGCCATGTTAAACATATCTACATATATAGTTATATTCAACATGATCTCATCAATATTGGATCCCACACAAGTACGAAGAGAGCCTCATGCACTCAAGGCTCCACGAGACTTGTATAGGAAGACTTTCACTCGATCGTCTGCCAATCCAGGTGAGACTCTATACGTAGAAGTCCCAAAGCTAGCAGAAGATGTAGTACTAGTACCTGGTAGCTTAGCGCTATTGGGCGACATCGTACTATCTGGTGGACATGCGAATAACAGAGTCGTTTCGAACGTTGGACGCTGCTTGGTTATGCGTAGAATCTGTAGGATGGGAGCTGAAACAGTAGAAGACCTTGTCAGGCCAGACCTCCTACAAACATACTCCGACGTATACCTATCTACGCAGGAGAGAGAGTCTAGAATACAACAAGGCATTCAATCAGAGAACTTGAATAAGCTACGATCGAAAGCTGGTGACGCAAGTACTTCATCTGCTGCAGACAACGCGCTCCTAACTGCATGTGGTTCTAAGTATAGGATTCCCTTAGATGTTGACATTCTGACACAACATGGAGTTCTATATCCACATGCCTTAGAAAGTACCATTACGTTCGAGTTAACTCTAGCGTCTGCCAACGAGGTTGTAATTGGATCGGATACGACGAAGATAGGTACGTACCAACTTACCAACATCCAACTAGAATACGAAGCAATCAGGAACGAAACGCTGGCTAGTAGTGCACTTCACAAATATGAAATAGGTACTGCATTCCTATACAACTACGCTGTTCACTTCAAAACAGTAGATATCTCTAAAACGTCCGATACTTTGATATCTCAAAACGTTAATGTTCCACGACGATCCTTTGCTGGACTACTTCTACTATTCATAGATCCACCTACCATTGGCACGCGAGATAGTGAAGCATTCTCGAATCCAGATATCTTGAAGGTAGAAGTAGATGTCAATGGGATTCCCAACAGACTCTTTCCAAGCGGCATGCTTCCCCTAGATTTCTGGGAGGCTGCAAGAAGCTGGTTTGGTACACCCAATACTTCTATGACTCCAAAGAAGTTCTTTGAAAATAGATTCTCTATCCTAATCGATTGTCGCACAGCAAAAGATTCCACCGTTCATGGTGATGGCTTGGCACAAACCGGCAGTGGAAAGGACATCGACATTCGCATACATAGAACTGCAAAAGGAAGTGGAAATGTGAAAATGCACATCTATGTCCTTGCGGATGCTCAGGTCACGATATTGAACAGATCTTTGCAGAGTATATTATACTGATGGATTCTCTCGTAGAGCACATACCTTTCAACGCACTCATAGTCGGTCCGACGAATTGTGGGAAGACTGCGTTTCTCATAGAACAACTTCGTGGATCGTTTCGTGGTAAGTTCGATTACATAGTACTGATTTGTCCTACGTATGCCCACAACAAAACTTATCGTGGATTTGCAAATCGAGATCCTCGTTTCTTCGTCATGTCACCACCGCAGGATGCCATCAATGCTACTTTGAGTATTTGCACAACATTTTGGTCAGGTACCAATACTCTATTGATTCTCGATGATTGCGCCGCATCGAAGGACGTCAAGAAACGAACTGACAAGCTAGTGGACTTAGCCTTTTCTGCACGACATATAGGGATTTCCGTTTGGGTGCTGTCCCAACAACTAACGAGCATATGTAAACCCTTCCGTGAGAACGTAGCTATCGTAGTAGCATTCCATACAGCATCGGCCGTAGATGGTAAAAGGATATTTGAGGATTATGGAGGCTCTCAAGAATGTAAAGAGTTACGAATGATACTTGGATCCCATAAGTTTGCTCGCATGTGCTTCTGTCTCCGCCATCCTTTCGAGGTAGTGTTAGAGCTCCCAGCATCTATAACATATTATGACTGATAAGGAAATACTCGAGATATTCGGTGAGGACGTAACAGGCCCACCACCAACCGATCTAGACGTTACGTCAGACAATCGCGAATCACTTTCGATCTTAGCCGCAACAGGCGTAACGAAAGAATACTTAGGTAAGAACTTTTCCCTAGGGGACATCTCTAGGCTTCCCAAGAAAGATGTAGACAAGTTGTATAGGAGGTATCAGGCCGTCCTAGCTCAGCAAGTAACGAAAGGCTTAGTCGACGGTGTGACGCGTCTAGCTACCCACCTAGTTGCCTACCTATTACCAATAGATTCTCAAGAAGCCCTGATCAAGGACCTACAAGAAGACCCTCTAGTCCGCAACGAAATCAGTGCTGCGACTGGCCTACTATCGCTCAAAGCAGGTCGCCTTGTAGCTCTAGCTAGCGTCTTATTCCACATATCTGGTCACGTAGTCATTCCTGGTACAACTGTTGAACCTTCACAGATATCCACTATACCGAATCAAGATGGAAGAAGCGGACCAGATAACTGCGAATCCTCCAACAACTGCACCAACTAAGGTAAAGAACCCAAAGCGCGTTGCAGCTGGAAAGGCACTAGCATTAAGCAACAAGCTCGCTAGAGAAGCTCAGAAGAGAGAGTCGACGCGCGAAAGCGAATCATGCAAAGAAACTGATGTAGAGAAAGGTCGGTTCGAAAACCTGACTATCCTCGCAGTCATCGGTACTGGCGCCACATTGTTTGGCACGTACTTTGCGTACAAGAAGTATGTAGATGGCAACACGCGAGCTGCCACCGTTAGCACGACACAACCTGCAGCTCCAGCAAAACCAACGGCACTAGACATGGAGTAACACTTAAAGACTCGAGAACATAGTAGTATATATCTAGATGGAGAAGGAATTGACGAAGACGGCAACCGATGCAGTCAAAATCGTTGGACTCGCTGCTGGTATTGGGTGGATCGTAAAAAAGACTACCAAGGAATCTATGCTTAGTGATCCTTCTTCTTCCCTAGTGAATTACGCGAAGTGGACTGCCGTGATACTTGGTAGCTTATACGCAAAGGAATATCTTGAGAAACAACTTGAGAAAGAAAAGTCCAAAACCAAATCATAATGGCGGCAGCAATTGGAATGGCCCTTTTAGGGTCTATATTGAATGCAACGGCATTTATTGGTGGTGGCATACTAGCTAGAATGATTGGAAAGGGTAGTAACGTAGATGCAGAACGAGAGAGACACGATAGAGCCCTCGAAAAACTAGACCGCGCAATGGCAGCGTATAAGAAAGAGCGTCAAAGCCGATACGACTATTCACAAGAGCAGGAAGTTCTTGAACGCAAAGCACACAACGATCAAAGAGATACCAACGAAGCCTTAGTGCAATCCGATAGGTTACGTAAGGCGCTAAGACGGCTCAAAGAGCTGAAAGAACCCCGCTTATCTGACTACTACCAACCCTCAAACAATCAGAAGACTGGTGAGTTGCTCTACGTCGGTGGTGGAATGTTAGGCGTTGGATACGCTATTAGTAAGTGGACATAGAAACGTACTAGGTACTACTACTAAGCTACTTACTAAGCTACTAGTAAGCTACTAGTAAGCTACTTAAGCTACTACTAAGTTACTAGTAAGCTACTTAAGCTACTACTAAGTTACCCTAAGCTACTAGTGAGCTGCCCTAAGTTACTAGTAAGCTACCCTAAGCTACTACTAAGTTACTGAAAAAAAAAAAGGAAGAATGAAGAGGGTCACGCAACGACTTTCTTCATTCTTCCTTTTTTTTTCATCTGTTGAAGGTTAGAATGTATAGATGTATGATGGATTCTAAACTTGCGAATATCTTCTATGGTCCTATGGGCTATTGGAAAGGTCACTCTGCAATTGGCAAGCTATCGGTAGCAGCGAAAGCATCAGAAGACGTAGCTAGGAGTTGGTTGGAAAAGCAATCTATGTGGCAAATATATCTACCACCACCAAAACACATTCCACGACCACATTGGACTGTATCGAAACCAAATGAAGTCCACCAAGCTGATTTGATATTTCTACCACACGATCGACCTGGGCGTGGACGGAAGCTATACAAGTACGCATTGGTAGTAATCGACGTAGCTTCTCGATACAAAGAAGCCGAACCTTTGGCATCTAAAGATAGTGGTGAAGTTGCTGCGGCATTCGAACGAATCTATAAACGTAGTCCACTAGAATGGCCAAAGACTTTGCAAGTAGATCCTGGTAGAGAATTCATGGGACGTATGTCTGAAACGCTAGAACTACATGGTACGAAAGTTCAACGAGGTGAGGCTGGTAATCATAGAGCGCAAAGTTTTGTTGAAAGAGCAAATAGGACTCTAGCTGAGAGATTGTTTGGATATCAATATGCACAAGAGATGGTGCTTACTTCGGAAGGATCAGATGAGCGTAGTAGAGAATGGGTAATTCGTTTACCAATGGTTATCAAAGCCATGAACAGTGAGGTGACTCGGTTGACTGGTAAAGAGCCTTCGAATTCTGTAGTGGCGCAACAAGTAGATCTGAAGACTCCTACGTATTCGCGCACCGTTGGATTGAGAGAAGAGCGTCTACCATTCGACGTTCTAGTTCGATATCTTTATGCACCAGGAGAATTGGAAGGAGGTGAAAAACGTAGAGCTACTGATCCTGTGTGGAGTTTGCAAATATACACCATTTCGCGAAGTGTAGTATCTTCGGGACAGCCTGTGCTTTACTACCTTGCGAAGGAGAAGGATGCACCCAAACGTGGATTCGTTCGTGAAGAGCTACAAGTCGTTCCTAGGGATACAGAACTACCACCAAAAGGAATTCTGTTTGTACCTAGACGCTAAACAGCGTACTCTATTGGCTCGGTGTGGATTCCATCGGGAAGAACGCGTCTTTTGTCGTAGTAAGCCGATAGCCCAAGCTTCCGTTGTTCGTAGGTTGCTATGCCTTCTGGCGATAGTCGGAAGCCTCGGTTTTCCGCCATGTCGATACTACCCTGGAGGGCTGCTTTGAATCGTTCCCACGAAATGTCATTGTGCCGTCTAGACATACCTTTAGCGGAATACTTCTTGCTGCCACCTGTATCGACGTAGTAGGCTTTCGAGCATAGGGCAATGGCGCGCTGTCCTTCGAATTCGAGTTTGAAGAGTCCTGGCGTACGACTACTCCATTCGTCCCAAGCTAGCCATTCATTCCTTTCGGCTTCGAAATCTTCTCGCAGTTTCGGTCTTACAACCTCATCGAGGCTATTTCCCGAGATGGCAATGTAGGCACTGTCTGTGTCCATCTGTATATATTCGAAATCATTGCGATCAATGTACTTGTCGATGAAGTCATAGTAGAACTCAAGCATACGCAGCTTTGCGAGCTGGTACACAGCGATACCTACTTGGAAAGGTCGTTTGATTCGGATCTGGTCTTTCCTACTCTCGAGTTCGTATGCATCACCAATCTCTTCCAGGTCTTCGAACCAAACACTTCGCAATGCCTTGTCCACAACCTTCTCATCTTTTGTATAGGTGACCTTTGTTTGACGTCCCAAGTCTTCGAGCAACTTTCCATAGGCGCTGTTTCCTAGTAGCTTGAACACATCTGCCAGCAAAGCCTCACCTTTGTCTTCATCTCCCATGCGTCGCGCCTCAGTGACTTGGTCCACGAACCATCCGAAGATTGCTTTGGGTTCGTAATCTATCGTGCGGTAGACAGCAGTGATCACTGCGCCATGATCTACATACCAAAGTAGAAGAGGAGCATAGAGTAGCAACTTCTTTCCAGAGAGACTTCCAACTAACTTCTTTTCCTCGCTGAGCTTTCTACCAGTCTTCTTAAGGTAGGCCAACATTTCTGGAGGGATTGCTTCTTTGGGGATTTTCTTGTTGTAGAAGAAGGGTGGCATCTCCTCAAATTCCTTCCACAATTTCTTTGGTATCTCGATGTCTACTTCTGCATATCCAAACCACGTTCCACCAAGTAGACATTCAACGAATCCTTTGGTGGCTGGACCTGGATCGTCATAGTGCACAACCTTTTCTTTTCCACAAGGCATTTCGAATTCCATGGTAGAAAGATATAGGGCGTTGGCATCGTATCCAAGAATCTTACGACAAATCTTAGTTCCTCCCTGATGACTACGAATCTTAGTTTTTCCCGCTTCATGGAGTCTGGTGAATACTATGCTTGGACCTCCCACGACAGCGTCTTTCAGCATGTGGTAGGCTTCCTTACTTGGAGCGTACATCTCAGCTCCCCTTTCTACACTACCTCGAAGCAGGAACTGTAGTGAGACTCCTGGGATGGACACTGCGTCTTTCAGCATGTCTACTCCTTTCTCGTGATAGAAATCTCGCATCTTTTCGAGTGCCTCTAGGAATGGAACTACATCTAGGTCGTTGTAGTATCGTAGCCAGTCTGCAAAGGTTTCCATTCCTTTGTCGAGAAAGGTGCGCTTGCAGTCTTCGAACTCTTCCCTAGATAGTAGGTGTTCTCTTTTCAACTTAGAACCCCACTCTTGATAATCTGGTAATCCAACGTGATCCAACTTGTCGGGAGAGTCGAACCACTCATATGGGAAGAAACTCTTTTGCAACTCACAGCCATAGGCAGCGACCCAACGTTCATAAGAAGTTCCAGGTCCAAGGTAGTTGATCACATCAAGGAAACGGAAATCTGGGGTCAATAGGAACATAGTGGAATTGGCTTTCTTTGCTACCAGGATCTTTGAACAGGTGTCGGCAATGGTTCCTACGAAGTGCTCCCTGATCAGATTGAGATCGTACCTGCCAGAGTTGAATCCCAACACTGGAACTTGATAGATCCATTCGTTGATCTTCGCTTGTTGACTCTTTGGTAGGGTGTAAAAGGAGAATTTGGGTGAATCAAGCCAAAACCATCTTTCCATAGCTCCTTGGATTGTCTCTGCTCTTTGCTGGAGTTCTTTGACAAAGGCTTTGATGAGTTCTTTTGGATTGCGTCGACAGATGTGGGTTGGCTTTCGATCGTACGTGTCGGCAATCGATACTGATATTGGGACATGGACGTTTTCGATGGTCAAGTGTTCTGTTGGTTGTCTTCCTTTCGTTGTATCGAGATAGGCTTCGAAATCGTAAACTATGAAGTGTGGGTAGACAGTTTGTGTTGGTGTGGGGACCGGTTTGTTTTTCTTCTTTGTGGAGCAGCCCCAAGCTTCCACTACTGTATAACCAGCTCCTTGTAGCTTTGCCGTTCTTTCACAGGTCTTGAGATAGAGCCTCCTTTCCCTAGGGAAGCATTTCGGGCAGCCATGGAAATAGCATCCATGAAATTGGAAGATGGTTTTCGAAAAAGGTTCGTAGCCGTCGACCGGCGCTCCTTCTATCCAATGCTCTCCACCATGCCCACAAGCTGCATGATGAATGTGTTGTCCAATCCTTTCGGTTTCGCGTTCTAACCAGCATAGAGCGACTTTGCTGGCTGTGCTCTCTGGCCAGAAGGCTTTTTCGTATGCCGACTGAGGTACTGTGATTACTTTTCCAGGGCAAATAATCTTCGTTTCGCCACGCCTGCAACGATCTGCATGGCGGTGAAGGTCTGAGGCTTTCGTGAACCGTTGCTTACAATCGTTACATACGTAGATGTGCCCTAGCTTGTTGATGTTCTTGATGTAGAAGGCATGGCCGTCGTATATCCCAATCGTCATCGTATGATTGTAGTGAGCTGCATGTCGCGTCAGATGCCAAGCGCCGTCCTCCGTGGGTTCATACACCCGAATACCGATTCTAAAGTGCAACTCGACTTCCTCCAGCTGATCTAAGGAAGTTCTGGGAACGTCTTGCGTGGGTGCTGTCAGGCGATAGAAGTTCTGGGCAAGTTTTCGAGCTTTGACGCAACACCTATCTACTCTTGCTCCTTCATGCATGGCAAGGCAGCGCCAAAGACATAGGTTGTCGCCATATCGATCAAGGGCAAGTATTCCTCTCTTATAGCGAAGCCATTGGGGTCTCAAGCATGTTAAGGCATGGTTTGAACATGAAAACGAGGCTCCAGCTATTTTCTTGAATAGAGTCACATGAATTTGCTCAAATCCTAGAACAATGGTGGTTATAACTAATCTAAGCGTTTTTAATCGTCCTAATATAAAATTTTGGTAAAATGTCTATCACGTGACCAACCACGTGATCACAAAAAGTTGAAAATTAAACTAAAAACGGGGTGGTGCATTTTATATTTTAAGTAACGATTTTGTGTTTATCTGATTACACTTGTGGTTGACTTTAAAGATCAGTCCGGAATGGTTGACCATGATAGACTGTTAAGGCGAAAATATAGAAAACAGGTCACGTGACCTATTCTTGGAACCGTTTTTCGCCATTTATATCCTCTTCAGTGATAAAAAGTCAACCATTCCGGACACAGTCTCATTTCCCATAACAAGCTTAACATTTCGAATCGAAAATCTGAAACAAAACAATAACTTCCGCCACCCCATTTTGATTTCTTTGTTTTATCAGCCTTAAGGTCACGTGACCTTCAAAACACCAAAATACCGATACTTAAATGTTAAGACACACGATTACCGTATTATTCCAAAGTTATAGGGTATTTCATATATAAATAACAAAGATAGCGAATTTTGAATGTTTTATCAGAACGGTTCAAAAACCATGCCTTAACATGCTTGAGGTAGTGGACCTGTTCCCAACAAAAGCTGACGATCGATCACAACTTTTACATCTACGTAGATCCAACGAACGAAGGCCCATTGGGTATTTGGTCGAGTGATGTTGTCGGGATTCAAACGAGCTGTCTCCTTGCTATTGAGCCACTCTTCTGCATCTTCTAGGATGTTCACCCATGGAGAGCCTGGGACAGTCTTGGAGAATAGAATCACGCGTCCGTCGTTGACATTCCGAATGCGATAGGTGTAGCTGTAGCGCAGGTAAAAGCTGGTAGTTACATTTGCAACTAACTTTTCCATGATCCTAGGGGTCAAATCTCCTGCCACACCTTGGAAGAAGCGCCATCGGATAGTACGGCGACCTATCTCCACTCCCTCGAGCATTCCATCTCTCTCCTCTAGAATGGCACCTGCCTCTCGAGCTAGACTCCGTGGAAGTGGTTCACTACGTGGTCTCACCATTCTCCCTTCGATATAACTATGTGTTAGGATAGCTTTAACAGGCACTCGAATTTTGGATTTTATGTGTAAGGACGTTGCAGCGATATAACTATATGTAATTATATCTCTAATAGGATTATCAAGTTGGATTTTATGTACAAGCAATCGATGTCGATATAACTATATGTAATCATATCTCTAATAGGATTATCAAGTTGGATTTTATGTACAAGAATGTCTAGGGACACTTTGAATGACCCTTAGTTACCCCTAGTAGTATAGTCGGCGTCAGATAAATACAACTTTTTCTTGTGCAACAAAACTCAAACTAGTGACCACTAAAATCGAAAATATTCTTGCACAAGGGGCGTCATAAAGTGAATTCAGAAATCCACTTCATGACGCCCCTTGTGCAAGAATATTTTCGATTTTAGTGGTCACTAGTTTGAGTTTTGTTGCACAAGAAAAAGTGGTATTTATCTGACGCCGACTATACTACTTAATAAAATGCGAGTCCCAAATGCACAATTTGAAACCATGAAAGTGCGATAAACAACTACAAAACCTGCAGATGCCGTGCAGAAACCAAATATAAATATATATACCAGTCCAAAACCTCAGTGGTGCTAACCACAAGGAGGGCACGTCTGAATCAATTCGCATAAAACGCATAAGACTGAAAGTACCAAATAACAATCAACTAGAAACGGCTATAGAAGCGCGCAATAAGCAAGGCACCGGGACCGACCGCGGGTAAATAACTAAGCCATTACTCAAATCCGTGTTTTCAATCAGGCAAAACACGCACTAGATGACCCGCGTAGAACGAACGAAATCAGTCTGGTTATAGAAACCCATAACAATCCACTGAAGGCAATAAAATGCATATAAAACAACTATAACTGGTTATACAAGCACAAATCCGTATTTGTGAGGCCAAGCACGTACAAATTAACTATAACTGGCTGCTCCGCCCTGGCTACTCAGCCCAACGTGCATAAAACCGTACAGGGAGAGAAAGGGAATTATCCAGCAACTGCACAATTCGAATTTGTGAGGCCAAACACGTACAAATTAACTATAACTGGCTGCTCAGCCCTGGCTACTCAGCCCAACATGCATACAAAACCGTACAGGGAGAGAAAGGGAATAAAATTATCCAGCAACTGCACAAATCCGTATTTGTGAGGCCAAGCACGTACAAATTAACTATAACTGGCTGCTCAGCCCTGGCTACTCAGCCCAACGTGCATAAAAACCGTACAGGGAGAAAAAGGGAAGTAGAAAAAGGCAGGGAACCGAGGGGGAAAGCGAAGATAAATAAGGGAATAAATACGAAATAGAGATTAAAACCTCAAGCTGAGCTGGCGGCTGGTAGGAGGATAGGGTCAGGACGAGGGACGGGGCAGTCTTGTGCAGCAACAACTCTATCCAAAAGAGGACGCTGTTCTTCGACTGCACCGCCTTGGGCTGCACGTGGGACTTGTAATTGAGCCATGGTCGTGGAGAACAGACTGCGGAGCTAGCTGAATCGCATCTGACATGAACTGCGCCTGTTCGCTAGTGGTGTTCTTATTTATACTCGCATTGGAAGGGACTGGCGCGAATAGCAAGACCCAAACACCCCGTCGCTCAGTCTCGTACCCTCATCCCGTCGCTCTCGAACTGGACGTGACGAGGAGGACTGGAAATGACCGTGACGTCATTTTCGTTTCCTGCACCCAATAACACAGGCAGCCCAAGCATTTTATTATAATAGAACCTTAGCTCTTTCGTAAGCATTAATGGGAAACCCTATATCTTTCAACAATTTCGATGCCTTCCCTGAGAGGCTGTTTTGCAATCTGAGCATTTTCTCACTGTCAACTATGGGCATCATACTTTTGTAAAATATCATAGAATTTTGGAAAAATTGCATCACCATATTTAGAATAAATTGTTCTCCTCTCTTGTGTTCAGTAGACGGCAGAATGGACTCCTGAATGGACAGAATGGACGATACGTAGAGGAAATCGCATGAACTGCTCGTGCTATACGTGATTTATGGGCAACTGAGTAATGTTTTGAAAGTTGCGATAAATAGACCAGTTCGCGGTTAATTCCGACATTTTGAAAGGGGTGCAAACTGGTGCGGACACTTTGGTAGAGACTTTGGGCGAACCAGCCACGGAGATTTTCTATTAATTTATTTGGAATCGGTCATAACATTACATTAATTATTGCATTCCAATCATATTTGTGTAATTACAAGGCTTACATTTCGAAACTGGCTAAAATAGGCCATATTACTGACTCACTAAACACGATTACAATACTAGAGTGTTCTATGATATATTAGAAATCGAGTTTGTGTACCTGAAGGGTGGATCTCCGGTGGTTGCGACGTTTTATGACTTTTCTTTGACTGTACTTATTATCTCGCTTGACTCTTAACTAATCTCGTGATCTGGCGTGGACGCCGTAATCCGATCCTTATATATATTTTTAACTTGGAGCTACGTTAATCATTAAGAAATCATGTCACTAATCAAATATTAAATCAACTAATATAACAACACAACGTCAATGTTCGTATCATAACAAATTGTCCACAACAAACCCTCCGGGGCCGCCAACTTCGGCGCTGCGCACTTCGTGGGTTGCTCACTCCGCCTCGCTGATGACGCAGCACTTTTGGAGTGAACGCTGATATTTGCCTGACTTGGTCTTGACGCTGACGTTTCGTACAATAGCGTCGGGTCTGGGGTAAGTCGCCATCACACGTCCCAGATCCCACTTGCCTCTCGGTGCGTTGTAATCCACTAATAGGACATCTCCAATTTGCATTTGGTGGCCTTCTCTCTGCCACTTCGCACGACCTCGACTGATCTGAGTTGGCACGTACTCTCGTATAAACCGTCGCCAGAAATTGTTGACCAACGTCTGGACAAACTGGAAACGCTTCCTTGGGTTCTTCGTATCTTCATATGGACCGTGAGGTACATCTGCAGAAGCTCTGCCTAAGATGAGATGGTTAGGAGTCAGGGGTCTTGGGTCATTGGGGGCGTCAGACATGTAGCTGATGGGGCGACTGTTTATGACGGACTTTACTTCTGCGAACACAGTCGCCATCTCGTTCCACGACGGTGTTTGGTTTCCTATTGCAACGCGCAGCCCGCGCTTCGCCTGCTTTACCATGCTCTCGTATAAACCACCTTGATGAGGGCTCAACGGGGTATTGAAGATCCGTCTGATCTGGTGTAGCATAGCAAAATCCTGTAGATGTCTTCTACCGTCTTCGACAAGCTTTCACAACTCTACTTCGGCTCCGACAAAAGAACCACCATTGTCTGAGATGATCGTGTCCGGCCATCCGTGGTTTGCGGCAGAGCGTCGTAATGCTTGCAGAAAGGTTTCACTCGAGGATCTTTCGACTATTTCAAGGTGAATGGCTCTTGTGGTTGCGCATGTGAACACACAACCCCACGCTTTGGTAGTCTTGTTCCTTCCGTACTTTAGGTTAAATGGCCCGAAGAGGTCGACTCCGGTTACTGTGAAAGGCGGAGACATCAACTTCAGTCTCTCTGATGGCAGATCCGCCATAAGTGTGACATGCTGTGGCTGGCGTAGCTTCCGGCAATTGGTGCAATTTCGTGTCAATGTCTTGGCCAAGTTTCTCCCTCGAAGTATCCAATATTTCGCCCTTGGCTCACAGAGGGTTCTCTCTCGTCCGGCGTGGTTGACTTTCTTGTGTGTTGATCTCATTATGAGTAACGAGATGTGGCTCATTGGAGGGAGAAGAGCGGGATGTACTTGATCGTAGGGTAACTGAGACATGTTTAATCTACTGCCTACTCTGATGATGCCATCTTTATCGGCAAAGGGTGAGAAGTTTGGGTAATCTGCAATCTTGAGATCACGTTGAGACTCTCGAACCCAGTATTCTTCTGCGGCTACTAATTCACCTGGTTTGTAAGGGACCTTTCTTGATTTCTGCTGGATCCTTGAGATGACACTTCAGGTTGTTAACGAATCGCAAGCAGAATGCTGTAACTCTCGTCAATTTGCTCCAGCTTGAGAAAGCTGATGGATATAGGAGCGCTGTAGTCTGGATGACATCGGCCATTGCATTAAATGGCTTCTTCTTGATCTCGGGGTCTTCGGCTTCTTCTTGGGATACCTTTGCGACCTTCTCGATCGGCCAATCTACCTTGGACTCTTTAAGGAAGAGTGGACCATTCATCCAACGCCCCGTGGTCAGCTTTTCAACTGATATTCCTCGACTCAAGTCATCCGCTGGGTTCTGATCAGTCGGTACGTGTCTCCAGCAGCTTGGATCCCACGTCGATTGGATTTCGGCGACACGAATGCCAACGAAGGGCTTGAATGTAGCGGACTGGGATCTCAACCAGTTGAGGACTATTGTGGAGTCTGACCACAAAGTGACGCTCGCTGGCTTCGTCTTGAACTCGTTAACGATTGTGACACGCCTTGATACGGACTTGCTGGATCGAACACTATTCTCAGAGGGGTGCTCTTCTTATCTGGCCTGTAGATCCCGTGGTGTGGTAAATAGTAGACTGGCTTGGTGTCTTTCTTCAATTCTTCTTCCGTTAAGGGCCGCGCCCAGCCGTTGTCTTGATACTGCATAATGGCGTTGTCGTACATCGCGCTCCCTTTCTCGTCTTTGAGGAGACTCTTCTCTAGCGATCGCATTCGATTCTCGGCTGCTAGACGGTTGTCGGGTAGAGAAGCCTTGTCTATCTTACATGGAAGCCCGATCATGTAACGGTCATCTTGTCGCTTGCAAGATTTCTCCATCAGTTCCATCGCCCGCGTGTCATCCGGTGACATCGATGTCTTAGGACAGGAGCAGTCGGCTGCTTGAACGCCGAGTGTCTCGAATTCGTAAAACTTCTCCATGTCGATTCGCTGCACAAACTTGATGGAACAGAGTGCCGATGTTCCCCGCCCATGGTCCGATCCGATCACGTACCATCCGAGCTTGGTTTTCTTGGCCACGGGCTCGAACGGCTTGCCCTGGCGCGTTTCCTCCTCAGCGTGCAGGTGACTGTAATGGACTCCAAGAATTAAATCGATAGGACCTGCGGTGTGTGATAATTCAACGTCAAGGAGATAAGGTAACGAGTCGAGCCATTGGCGGTCTAGTTCTTGCACATTGTGAATGGTCTTGTTAATCTCGTGCGCCTCAATCTTGAACTCTTCGCTTCCATTCATCGGGGTCACCCAGAAGTGGACTCTCCTACTCTCGGATTGTTCAACTCTCTCGCCTCCAACAACTGCGAGATCTATTCATTCTTTCCTGCCCTGCAGCCCAAGATGCCTAGCAAAATCCGTCCGTATGACTGTCGTCCCCGCGCCGCTGTCTATCAAAACGTTACCTTCGCGAATCCGCCCGTTCGGTGCCCTGAACCGTATCCTAACTAACGGCATCATGCTGCTCCGGTCTAGGATCGACGCCAGGTTGCTAGCCGATGCAGGCGGGGGTGGATCAGCATGGAGGAGGGGATGATGGGAATATAGACAGTCGCCGTTCTCGCACTTCTTGTTCGATCTGCAGTCTATTATTGGATGGCCTCGGTTAAGACACGCGTAACAAAGCCTCGCCTTCTTGAACAAGTCTAATCTCTCCAGGGCGGTTGCTTGGGCTACTTTAGGACATTTGGGAACCATGTAGTTTTCTTCTTCACACACAAAGCACATCAAGGGAGGCCTAGTTTGGTCGGGCTGTGCAGAAAATATACCTCCCTGGCTTGTGTTCCTTTGACTTCTATTGATGTCGCCAAAATCCGGGTCAAATTCTGCTTTCACCCGTTTCCTTATGAAGTCGCAGATGTGGCTAATGGTTGGTACTTGTCCCTTCTCTCTGATATCTGTCACAACAGGCCGCCATCTGTCGACCAGATGATCCGGTAAACGCATGATTATATTCCTCAAGTTCTCGTTTGCGTTGATATCGGCGGAATATCCGATCCTTTTCATCGTCGCCGTGCAGTTGATGAGGTTGATAAGGAAATCGCGAACCTCAGCCTGTCATTTTTATCGATCCGATCTCCCTTGGTCACGCTATTGACAAGTGCGCGCGCTATTACGCTAGGCTGTCCAAATAGTTCTTTAAGCGTTTTTAGAGCTGTGGCGTACATAATGCCTTTGGAACCTAAGCCAAAAATAGATCTCTCTGCGTCTCCGGTGCGCATATCGTCGGTGAGGTGGATCTTGTCATGTATGTGGATCTTAAATCGATCAATAAAATCTGCGTATTCCAAAGGATTGCCGTCAAACTTGGTCAATGTCACGCTTGGAATGGCTTTCCCGGCTTCTAATTTATAAAGTGCATCGGCAATAGACAATTCGGATGTGGCTGTTGGGTTTATTTTCGTTTCCTCGAATTCCTTTAGCTGGTCTATCCAAACATCGAAAGCTGGGCTAAAGGAGACGGCTCCTGGATAGGTGTTTTGAGAGGGAAATGGTTCCAGTTGGATATTCTCTGGAGATTCTAAATTGGGATGTGATTGCTGAGGTGTTGACAAATCTTGAATAGGAGTTGTTTCGTTATCAATATAATATTTTCATTGTTTGGCGTTTGGTTATCACTACCTGGTTTCGGAATTTTCTGTATATACTCTTAGACTTTCTCTTCAAGGCCGTACACGTCGTTTGTCAGATCGTTCTCCCACTTGTCTAGGATTTCGTGACCTCCCTCCCCGACATATTCATATAAACCGCTGTGAATTTCGCCAGCACTATCGAAATCCTTCCTTAAACCCTCTAATTCTTTCTCTAATCTTGTAGTATTCGTTTCTCCTTTTCATTGTTTGGCGTTTGGTTATCACTACCTGGTTTCGGAATTCTCTGTATATAGTCTTAGACTTTCTCTTCAAGGCCGTACACGTCGTTTGTCAGATCGTTCTCCCACTTGTCTAGGATTTCGTGACCTCCCTCCCCGACATATTCATATAAACTGCTGTGAATTTCGCCAGCACTATCGAAATCCTTCCTTAAACCCTCTAATTCCTTCTCTAATCTTCTAGTATTCGTTTCTCCTTTCGCAATGGACTCATTAATTCTCTTGATCACTGGAGCGAGATTCTTTCTCTGGCCTTTCAGCTTTGCCTCAATTTCAACCTCTTCGGATGTCGAGGCTTCACCTTAATTGTCTCCCATTACAAGCGTAAACCAAATGTCTGTAGCCTACTAATAATTCGGCGCTTCTATGCTTAATCTTTCAGAAGTTTTGGTGCGGACACTTTGGTAGAGACTTTGGGCGAACAAGCCACGGAGATTTTCTATTAATTTATTTGGAATCTGTCATAACATTACATTAATTATTGCATTCCAATCATATTTGTGAAATTACAAGGCTTACATTTCGAAACTGGCTAAAATAGGCCATATTACTGACTCACTAATTACAATACTAGAGTGTTCTATGATACGTTGATCATTAAGAAATCACGTCACTTATCAAATATTAAATCAACTAATATAACAAAACAATGTCAATGTTTGTATCATAACAAATTGTCCACAACACAAACATGACGCAAAAATACAGTGTTTGTATGGGAATCAGATGCCAAATAATTTCCGTAATATCGAATTTCTGAAATATTCACTGCCTGAAAACTTAAGATAGCAGGTTAAAGATTAACTGATCAAAATTTGGGGGATGTAGCTGTGCTGAGAAACGTGCAATCGTGTTTTCAGTTTGCCATACATTTAATAGGAAAATTGGAGGGACCACAGACGAAATGATAAAAAACCGGATCTCCTAGCATGTAGGGATCTGATCAGCAATGTATATATGTAAATAGACAACAAAGGAAAGGCTGATTCAACGGTAGAGAGTTTTTTCTTCCAATATTTCGATCGGCATGGCCGATCTTCTTCGGGGAAAGAGGCTTACAATGTATCCAATAAACTAGAATCATTACGAAATAATACATGAATTATGAATTGCACAATCTTATGATAAAACACATATAAACCAATGAAAAGAAGGTGGAAAGTGACATATAATAGGAAACGAAAATAATAAAAAAGTGACGTGATGATGATTATGAAATACAAGATAAGTCTCTCTCCACTAGAACTTTTTTTTTTCTCAGCGAGGCAGTATACGCAAGGCGCGCGAAGCGTATCTTATCGACTAATAGAGGTCAAACTCTTGAACCTCTAGGTATGAATAAACGTGATGAGATTTAACTTGTATTTCATCATCACGTCGCTTTTTTATTATTTTCGTTTCCTATTATATGTCATTTTCCACCTTCTTTTCATTGGTTCATATGTGTTTTATCATAAGATTGTGCAATTCATAATTCATGTATTATTTCGTAATGATTCTAGTTTATT
The DNA here is from genome assembly GCA_030867875.1 of Actinernus sp. WN-2022. NCBI lineage: Eukaryota > Metazoa > Cnidaria > Anthozoa > Actiniaria > Actinernidae > Actinernus > Actinernus sp. WN-2022. Next base: position 429,391 of record JAOWCC010001253.1, read on the forward strand.
GGATACATTATAAGCCTCTTTTCCCGAAGAAGATTGGCCGTGCCGATCGAAATATTGGAAGAAAAACCTCTCTACCATTGAATCAGCCTTTCCTTTGTTGTCTATATGCCATACATTTGTCTGTAATTACGAGTCAAAGTCCGCGGGAAAATTTACAGACGAATGTACATGTATGGAAAACTGAAAACACGATTGCACGCGGCTTCCCATGCAGCACAGCTACATCCCCTGGTATCTTAGGGACCGGACATTATTTAGAGGGGGGGGGGGGGGGCTTGTGCAAATGAAAAACGCCATACTCAAATTTTGATGACCCCTCCCCCAATTCCCCCTCTAGCTTACTATGGCCCCCCTAATTTGTTGCATGAAAACTGAGGACCCTCCCGCTATTTGCACCAGCCCTCCCCCTCTAGGTGTTGCGCGTCTATGAGGAGAAAATTAGTCTCCAAGTTCGATTTTCCGCTGAAAAATCTATGTTGTGTGGCGGCTCAATTCAGTACAAATTTCCCCATAACGTACGTCACACATACCAAGGAAGAACGATCACACCTCTAGCACAAAGAAAGCACAATGGTTCGCAATTAGAAGCCATTAGGCCTGCTATTCAATGTAGGGGACGGCATGGCAAAACTAATTTATTCCCCGTATACTACGTCACAAATTACAAGACTTGAGCCGTCTGTACATACCGGAGGCTGTGAGGAAGGTTTTCGGATTTTCCCTTGCTAGACGCGCAACACAGAAAAATTAAATAGCAGAACCTATTTATTTCGAATACATGTTTGTAAAGACATTGGGTTGATTTTAGGGTTGAGTTCCCCTTTAAGGTTGCAGACAGTGAATATTTCAGAAATTCCATTTCACGGAAATTATTTGTTACCATAGCAACACAGCGTTGACGTCATTATTTTACATATAATCAATGTTCTCGAAATCTAGGCCTATCAAACATTTAAAACGATCTGGTGTCCCTTGTAGTCTAAATGTAGGCCTTCAAGACTGCAAAATTTAAAAATATTGTATGAGAGCATACAATGTTTAGTAGCCTGAATTTCAGCCGTTTCCTCTGGTTCGTTCCTCCCGAGAGAGAGTCTCACAAGAGGAGACGGCTGAAATTCAGGCTAGTCTCTCCCCTCTGTGAAGGAGGTTGGTATTCGATATTATCGGATATTATCGACTATTTTCTAATTAGCTATCTATTAGATATCTACTAGATAAAGGTCTCTCTCCTCTGTTAACTCCGAGGTTGATATTCGATATTATCGATATTTATTTTTTGAACATTTTAAAACTGGTTTAAGTTTTAGAACATTTAAAAACTGGTTTAAATATTAAAGATTCTAGAAAGGAATTTATATTTCTTTGTGATTAATAAACAAAGGGGTTTATTTATATATTTAGTGGAGGGGGGGGGGGATTTAAAAGACAAAAATCACCCACCCCTCCCCTACAAAATATGTTTTGACTCCCCATCCCTCCCCTCTACTTTCTCCACCATCCACCTCAACATTTTATCTAGAAGAAAACGTCTAGGAAAGAGGTAAACAGTATCTTAAAGTAAGGCCAGATAAAAAAAATTGCTTGTTTAGCGTCCCCGCCCGACCTGAGAAATGTCCCCGACCTCTAATTTATTTTATTTTTTATTTTTCATAAAAAACTTTAGAAAGTGTAAATGCGCCCGCGAATACCAATTCTTGTACCCAGACCCCTACATGTACCACTTAAAATATGCGCCGGCGCATTAAATATTTTAACATCGACGCCATTTTGTTTCTACAACACGAGGTCATGAACACGAGGTGAGTGAATAATGTCTAGTCAAGACAAAATAAGCTTCACATAGAAAAAAAAAAAAAAAAAAAACAAACCTCCCTCCCTACCTGGAAAAATTGAAACGGGTGGACGCTAAACAAGTATTTTTTTTTATCTGGCCTAATAAGTGCCGAGGATCTTGAATTAACTCCTCGTAGTACCCGTTAGACTCTGCTTTCCAATTGGAATAAAACACTGACTAGAAGAAAATGGAAGTGCGCAAATAACAAACTTCTAACTAGCTCCTAACAACACAGAAGTGGCTTAAAAAACTCTGAATTTCTAACGGGACACGAAACAACTATAGGGGCTGATCGTTCCAAGTCAGGAACCAGCTAATCCACAGAACGAATTGGAACTTAGCATGTTGGTTTTTGTGGAGGGATCGGAGGTAAACCGGAGAAAAACCCACAGAGCAAGGGAGATATAATATAGCACCCTACTATTCTCTTGTTCCCTCATCAAAGAATCGCCCACAGTGGATGTGAAAAGACGCAAATATGGACTGATAAATGATCGAGAACTACACAGAAATCAAAAAGCTATCAACATTTCTGTTTCACTTTGCCGTTTCCATGCCAAACATTAGGGCCACTAACAAGATTTATGAAAGCCAGTTAACACTCCACTCCAAGCAAACTCATTCCTAACACAATCTTAGCCCTAACCCAACATAAAACAACTAACCTCAATATAAACCCAAGTGCTCAATAATTTAGGATTTTTAGAGCTATAGTAAAATTAGGCTTTTTAGGGTAGTGATCGGAAATGACGTTGATATTGTGATGCATACTAATTTGCATGAATTGTAACATGAGAGTTATAAGCAGTGAGTATGTGAGAGGGACGAGAGGACAAGACTGAAGCAAGCGACTTAGTATCCTTTTTCTCACGATTTTTCGTACAATAAAGTTTAGTTAAATATACAGCAGTGAGTCATTAGTGTACCGACACAAGTTCGGGACATTAGTGGTGCCGTGACCAGGATTCTACCGGGTGAAAACAGCGAAATTCCATTCTAGCGAGACAGTGAGCAGCGTGACCTAAGTTTCGCAAACAACATGGGAGACTCAGAAACCGAAGATTCTAACCCCGTAGAGATAACAGAAGAAGAACAAGAACTTGAGAAGAAGATCAAGAAAGAAATAAAGAAGCTTCAGTTTTACTTAGGAGAATGTGATGATCTCTTAGACAGTGAGGATTTCAACGAAATCCAGTTGACGTGCAAACGCACAGATGAAATTCAAGACCGACTAAATAATCTCGTTTCGAGCTTACAAGAGCTTAAAATAGAACAAGAGCCCATCTGGGCTTTCACTCGGGCCACATGAGATTGAAGATGAAATACACTTTCATTTGAAATCCTCTTAGTATCAAGTCGTGCTTTAATTCGCCAGTGAGAACGTCAAAAAAACAGACTGGTCTATTAATCGCTTTTATGGCATGACTATGAGAACGCAGGATTCGAACAACAGAATACTGGCAATTCAAGTGTATAAATGCAATACAATGACATATTCAGACTTTGAATTTGATTGAAAATAGATCAAAAACTCGGGGAAATGTCCGGCTAAAACTGTATGAATAAATGTGAAATGAAACATAAATTTCATAGCAAGAAAAACAATTGTAATTCCTATAAATGAGAAAGCTCTTCTATTAAGCCGCTTCTCATATACACAGACTGTTTCACAAAAAACATTTGCGCTTATCGACACAAGAATTCAGTTGACCTTTCAAATAATTTATTCTGAGGTACGCATACTCTAAATCAGATGTTAAATAAAGCGATAATTAGAAGGAAAAGTACATTAACAGACAAACTGAGAGGAAATTTATTCAAATCAAAAAGAGTTTACTTACAGTACTTACGTAACTGAACTTTCGTTTTGGATCTTTTGGTAGTGCACCCACCTTCGTGCACATATGCACTGAATCGGAATGAAAGTCGAAGCCTACCTCGAACTTAACTTTCAGCTAACCTGTTTCCTTTCATTCCACAATGAATAATAATCTCATAAAGTAAGCCCGTAGCTTTCAATAAATTTGCCAGTGTCTGAATGAAACAGCTAGATCTTTTCCAATTTCTCTCACGAGTCACGGCAGAAGACAGTCTCAAGCTACAAAACTTGAATTTTGATCCTCTTCACAGTAACGTAATTTAACGTCTCAGATATTATATATATGCCCTATTTCAGCTAGCGCTGCTTGGCTCAATTGAGGGTTTCTGCCGTCAAAGTTCATTTTTTGTTTCAGTTTTCCCCATATTAGCCGACATGTATAATGTCTCGAGCTCTCAATCCAGTAGAAAGACTCTTATTCTGTAACCGCATGGGTCAAAAGTCAAAATTTTGTTGCACCAAACAAAAACAAAAACAAAATAACCGCTTGCATTTTAAGACTCGGTGTTGCCACAGGCAGCCCGAGTAATAACATAACAGTGGCAGACATGTTCCTCATGATGTGATTTCTCGAACGTGCTGTGCAGTGCAAAGGTCATGATGAAATACACGGCTTTGCATTTGCGTTTTGCGCATGTACTAGTGACGTACTTACTTACATAAACGCCGTTCTGAAACGTGATTGGCTGATTTTCTAGAAGCGGCAAATTCAAATGTGTACCACATCGATTGAAGATCTAGTTCACTAGACTAGGTTTTAGATGATCCATTCCGCGTACTTTTACTATGAGCGGGGTTGGCTTAGCGTAACAGCTTTGCCTAGTGAGGAAAAAAGGAGACTGTCGTTCAGCCTACTTGCTAGCTGAACACAGGCCAAATATATGTGGCCGGCTCTCCCGTATGGCGTCATATCCCCGCCAAAATTCAAGTTTGCTTTTCGATGTTCAAGTATACAATTCAACTTTGTTATTCACGTTGCGACATTAGATGTTCGCAATTCAACATTGCTGTTTGCTATTACGACAATCAAGTTTCACGATGCGTCATTAGATGTTCGCAATTCAACATTGATATTCACTATACGATATGCAACTTTCACAATTTTCCATCGGTGCAAATTTCCACACTTTGTTTTTCCGTAAGCATCCCAAGTTTCGCCATGCAACATTCAAGTTTCGTCATGCAACATTCAAGTTTCGCCATGCAATATTCAAGTTTCGTCATGCAACATTCAAGTTTCGCCATGCAACATTCAAGTTTCGTCATGCAACATTCAAGTTTCGCCATGCAACATTCAAGTTTCGCGATTGAACTTCACGCATGAATGGTTCACCTTTCAATGAAGATTCCGCTGTACCAAGATAGCGCGGGCGCAAAAGAAGGCAACACGTGGGAATCACCGTGTTTCTTGTCATGATGAATAACAACAAAAACGCTAGAACGACCCTTCGTCTAGTGGCACAACAGCTGCTATCTCTTGCGAATGAAGGTGAGTATTTTAACTATCAAATAATTCACTCTTAGTCTAAGGGTGTATTCGTTTGGGAAATCCGTTTTCGGATTTCGAGATCCGAAAACGGATTTCGTGTTCGTTTGGCAAATCCGAAAACGGATTTCGACTTTACCATGATCCAAGAAATCCATCTCTGAGAAGGATTTCGTGGATTAATCCAAATCCGGGTTTCTGTCTTTGTTTTTTTTTTTGGGAAATCCGAAAACTGATTAGTAAAATAGTACTAATGAACAAACGATTACCTTGTAGACTCGGTGATAAACTTCAAAAGCAGTGCATGGATGTCGTGACATCAAATCGATCTGACACTGACCTCATGTCATGCAATCGGGATTACCTCGTATGCTTTCTTAAATCTACTGGAGCCCTGCCTCCGTGGGTTTGATGCTGAGGTAGCTCTAGACAAAGAACAAGAAGAATTGACCCGCGAGACATACGGAAACAGACAGACGGTAGTGTGGTACAACCTCTTCAAAATACAATGATATTCGCACTCGGTTCGTCTGTTGGTTACTTTGCATGAGAAGCAAAAGAACAGCTCCATTGTCATCACACTCATTCAAAATATCTGCATCTATTTCAGTATCAAAAAACTCATCAAAAAGAAGAGCGCAGCGAGATCTCTTCGCCAGTGTGCCATTTTGGATAGCGTGACCAATTTAATTTAGACGGATTAGACAGTTGCCGTAGCAACAAATCCCTTTTCGGATTTCGTGTTTTTGTGAGAACTGGATTTCCCAAACGAATACACCCTTAGACTAAGAGTGAATTATTTGATAGTTAAAATACTCACCTTAATTCGCAAGAGATAGCAGCTGTTGTGCCACTAGACGAAGGGTCGTTCTAGCGTTTTTGTTGTTATTCATCATGACAAGAAACACGGTGATTCCCACGTGTTGCCTTCTTTTGCGCCCGCGCTATCTTGGTACAGCGGAATCTTCATTGAAAGGTGAACCATTCATGCGTGAAGTTCAATCGCGAAACTTGAATGTTGCATGGCGAAACTTGAATGTTGCATGGCGAAACTTGAATGTTGCATGACGAAACTTGAATGTTGCATGGCGAAACTTGGGATGCTTACGGAAAAATAAAGTGTGGAAATTTGCACCGATGGAAAATTGTGAAAGTTGTGAAAGTTGCATATCGTATAGTGAATATCAATGTTGAATTGCGAACATCTAATGACGCATCGTGAAACTTGATTGTCGTAATAGCAAACAGCAATGTTGAATTGCGAACATCTAATGTCGCAACGTGAATAACAAAGTTGAATTGTATACTTGAACATCGAAAAGCAAACTTGAATTTTGGCGGGGATATAACGCCATACTCCCGGTCCCTGCATGGTGGACTTTGTTCACGCATGGGGTGGGACCGGACTTTTTTAGCCCGAAATTTCTTTTACTTTTTCAGAGGACTAAAAAGTCGAAAAAAGTAGACTCCGAACTTCGGGGAGTCTGAAGAGAATATTTTTTATTATGTTAATAAATACTGCCAGACCCTAACACTGTCTCGGTGGTCTGTTTTGGTATATTACAACATTTTGTACAATTATATACTTCTGCCATAATCATTGCATGCAACTGATATTTTTTAGAACCTAGCTGGATGGGTACTCGAACATCATTTACATCCTTTTTATCAATGTATGATAATTAATATTATTTCTTTTCCAAGCCAAGCCACAGACAGAAATTATGGAGGATAGCTTAGACCTATCAGTCAGGTTACTGATAAGTAAAATCAGTCTAAACTCCAAAATATTATTATTATTATTATTATTATTATGAGTAATAATTTGAGCATGGCATAAGAGAAATTAGTTATCAAATTTCCCCCAAGAGCAGAGGGAGGATTTATGGCCGAGGGGGATTAGGGAGAATTTGTATAAATCCTCCTAAGGCTCGAGGGGAAATTTAATTTCCTGAAATGTCATGCTATCACTTTGTAATACTATTCTCACGGGGAGCTCCGCATACAATGGCCATATTAACACTTATTACATAACCCGGGCATGCGGAATTCGGTCCGTAGGAATGTGTTACGCAACCAGATGACGTTTTCCGTATATGTAGAGCCTCGCCTTGTTCAGTAAGTCTTCTTTAGTCTTTTCAACTAGACACGCATATCCGCTGCTACGCCCCGCGCCCCTCCCCGCAGCGATGAACCTCATTGGGAGCTACCCGCTCTCAACCGCCTCGGGCTGATCTCTCCCATATCTTATCTCCAAGGGAAGCCATGCAGGGTCCAGACAACCAATGGTGCTGAATTAAGCATAGTAACAAAATGTTTTAAAAAACAACTCAACTTAGCCTTCTCCACAGGCAACTCTAATATTTGCTTGTCCCCCCCTCTTTCTTACCACAGGAAGCCCGGTTTCACATCTTTCCCCCCTCTTTTTTGCAATTATAATTAAGAGTTGCCTGCAGAGGAGGCTAAACTCAACTATGGTATCTTTAATTTAGGCAGAGATAAACTAAAGTTCTGAGATTAGTTTCATTAGTCAGTGATAATAGTAATATTCTCACCGAGAGCATCCGCAAACAATGCCAAGGGTGATACTAAGATATGGGAGAGATCAGCCCTTCGGCGGCCGCGCCCTGGTAACTCCGCATTCGAACTGGCACCACTCCAGTAGAGGACGTATGTACTGTAATAGCATAGGTATAACTATAAAACCAGTGCTCAGTTCCTCCCAAAACTCTGAAAGTCCGAAAATCAAATGTCAAATCAAAGACTAACAACGCTAACAAATTCAGACCAATCTGTATCACATCCGGGACATATCTGCGGGCAGCAGCGCTAAATTCAAAGTAGACTTGTTCCAAGTCGAACTCGCTGAGTCACTGGATAAGCGATTACTGGGTCAAAAATCGAGCGCGAGAATCGAAGCGAGAGGAGAGTTCGACTTGTTTCACTTGCAGGAAATTGAATCGGGGATTATGTTCTGGCGCGAAAACACGTTTCAGGGGCGGAGCTTACATTTCGCGCCTTTGACGAACTCTTTCCGAGTACTATCAAATTGTAAATACCACATCCACGGTCGACTGACTTGACACGTCAACATACAATGCCTGAAGAATTGACGCTTCGTGATTGGTGATTGGGCAAATCTTAGTACGTCATAAGCCACGCCTCCGGTCGAAAAATCAACCAGTAAATTTGGCGCGCTGCAAGTGGGAAAAGTCCTTCGTGCGGGGGTCTAAGAAGGACTTGAGAAAGTCTAAATTCAAAGTTACGGAATGACACGTAAAGAGATTGAGGAAAAACATAAGGAACGGAATTAAGTATATATAAAGCGGACGACTAATTCGGTCGCCGAACAAGGACTCAAGCATTTTAAGGCCTGGTTCATTTAACGGAAAATCGATTTATGTTAAAAAAATGTTTTCTAACAGAAATAACAGTTTAAACAAAATCTAATTACACCGTAATACTAATATAAACTTCCTTAAATTTGTAAGTGGATGGTTATCGTATCACGTGATCGATGACGTCATAATATAAAAATCGTGTCAGAGAAATGCGGCTGCGATGATAGTATAAATATAAAGTAACCCTGCTAAAACATTACTCCTCCGGCAATGTTTCAGACCACGCTTAGAAAACAAGGCTATCATGTAAAGATAACGAGATATTAAGGGTACATAAAAAAAATCCCGTGACCTATTTCGCATATTTTAGCCTTGAGGGTGCGTTTAACGATTGTTTTGAGCCGTTGCTAAGTAGAATTTAAAACGCCATAAAACCCCAGCAATGTGGGTAAAATAATTAATAAATCAGTCAGCTACTCCTGGGAGACGGACCTTATATTTTGATGACGTCATTATGACGTCATCTAGGCAGAAAAATTCAATCATTTCATGATTTCTTCGAGATAGTGCTTTATATTCGTATATATCATTGGTCTGGGTAAGGCACAAAAGGTGTAGCATGCGTTTTAGGATATACCGAAAATTAGTGATGTTTTAGAATTTTCCGTGAATTTTAACAGTAAGATGGTCATAACTTTCCGCTAAACCCATGCTTGGCTCTGTGCAATGCGACTTCAGCACAAGAGGCCCTTAGTGGCCTTAACTCGGGCCACCTAGAAATAGGTTAATTAATACATGGCCGAGTTCTACTGTTCTAGCATATTTTTTTGCCCTACATGGTTTGTGCTAGGGGAACCGGATAATTGATTCACTCCTCATGCTCGTGATGATTTACATATAATGGAATGGACCTTTTGCACGGTGAATGCAATCACATGGTTGTACTAGATGGCAAACAAATCTTAATTCATATATTTAAAGGCACTCGTATGAGATCGGTGGTGTTATTAACAAAACCTGTTTGTAAATGCTATTTTCCCTTTCCACCTTCTTCCAATTCTCAACCCCCAAAGGTGGTCACGGGCCCTTACAGGAACTTCCAATTACAAAAGTTTTACTGATAATAGGCCCTTTGCAGGACCTGGTCACGTGACCTTTTTAGCCTGTCAATAAACAAAATTTGGCAATAGAACAACATGAATGACAGAAATGGAAAGAACAAGCCAAAATTAGTAAATTAGAGTTTGTGAGTTGTTTTTTTTGCTGACTGGCAAGAAACAAACAAACATAAAGAACCTCCAAGCCGTTCAGAACTTTGCCTGTAAGATAATAACGAATACTAGGAAATACGCCGATCATGTCACTCCAGCCCTGCTCCAGCTTAACTGGCTTACAGTCATGTCATATAAGTGCATGAACAATCTAGCGCCATCTTATCTATGTGATAAGTTCGTAAAACGCACGAAGGTGCATAATCGCTCCACACGCAACTGAGGGATATTGCAAATCCCCCTTTTCAGAACTGCTACAGGACAACGGTCGTTCCATTACAGAGCTGTAAAGATCTGGAATAATTTAGACACAGATTTACAACAGGTACCGTCACTTCGTGCCTTCAAGAACAAATTAAAAGATCAGATGATCAAGGCATTTTTATACAGTACGTCTTAGACCATCATCTATTTAGTAATTACAGTTTTTAGGTCTTAATAGTAAGTAGACTAACATTTATATTTTATAACATTTACATTTTATTTCATTTACATAAGTTATATATTGTTTACTACTTTTTAAATAACATTTTAAATATATTCTTAATCAAACCATGTAATTATATGTTGAAAAGCCCTTTTGGGAGCATATAAAAAAGTATGTATGTATGTAAGGCGAAGTGAAGAAAGTAAAATAAATTCCTTCTTCGAGGGTATGAACATTAGGGTAGATAAGGTGGATTTATTGAACGGTAATTTCAAGGTCTTCTGTGCAGTTAAGCAAAATAAGAAGAAAACAAAGCCAGAGTTTGAAGCCCGTTCGTATCAATCGTCGACAAACAAAAAAACTGCGTGACGCGAAGCGAGGACATTAAGTGTTGAGGAGAGAAGCGTCGCTTCGCTCCTCGGTGGAAGAGCTACGTGCCTAACCTTTGAATTAGCATCTCCTGGGCCAGTAGTTGTTCTTCCAGGTGGGTGAGATCTACATCCGGCATCTCGGTGGTATGTGGGGGTGGTGGCTTATGGATCGTGTGCCCTGCCACGTGATTTGCCTGGACCGATAATTCATCCGCCTACTGCGGTGTATTCAGTGCTGGTTGAGTCTGGCTTAACCTAACGCCCACTTCAGTCACGGAGCGAATTAGCTGAAGCCGCCCCAGGACTGTCCTAGCTGGCTGCTTGGTGCTATTTGTGACCGGAATATCAATACTTGATGATTTCCCTTGCTTGATAGATGTTAAGACCTCCTGAAGGTCCAATCCCGGAGGCCAGCTATCATCCTGGTCCGGTTCAAATAACACAGGTGTAGCCCGCCCGACAGGACCTGTGTTCACGCGGCACGGTATCCTAACCGTCCCTCCCCTGGGGATAATCGTAGGTGTTTTAGGCGTTTTTACTTCACACAGTTCTGGCTCGTGATCAGTTTGTATGAAACTGATTAGGTCGGGTACAGTAGGGGTTACGCCGCTTGGAAAACTCCATTTACACTCAAGTGTCTCTCGCCCTTGTAGTCCCAGTTCTCTGACATACAGCTCTATTACGTTGTAGCCTACAATCCGTACTCTGATAGTTTGCGCAGAGTCGTCCAATAATTCAAAACTCATTTCCACCCACCCACTGCATGGGATCTTAGTCCCATTGGCTGCTTGCAGGTTTAGTTCCGATTCGCCCTCTAAGAGCTCGTACGTGTTCTTTATTTTTAAGTCTGGGAACTGGTGTTTAAGCGTGCTCTATGAGATAAGTGAAACTTGCGCCCCGTATATCAACCTTATTCATCCGGCACTTAACGGAGCACTTCCTCCCAACGAGTTTTGCCACTGTACTCATCTCACTAGGAGGAGTCAAATGGCTTACAAAAAAATCTGTCATATGCGGAAATTACTTCCCCTCGACTTGAGAGATCCTGAATCGCTGTGCATATAACTACATGTTCATCCCAATGTTTCTTTTGACAAACTTTTGTACAATAGTGAACGACTTTACAACCTGAGCATCGTTTAAATACCTGTCCGCTTTGCGTTTGGTTTTAGCAATAACTACATCGGTGGGACTGGACGTCCTCTGACGGGCCTACTCCATGTCCCTTGGGGATAGCCCTCCCCGATTTCCCGACTGGTTTCGTTGTCAATATTTAGCCTGGCAGAAGCGAGCAATATGATTTTGCCCCCGCAGTGATTGCAATGGAAGCATGCATCGCCACTCCCCTTTTCGCGACAAGCCTTGCACCTTCTTTTTCTCTCTCGATTGACTGTTTCATTACTTTCGCGCTGTTCAGCAGTACATGGCTGTTCGGCTCTGACTATACGGGCTTTGCTTGTTGAACGTTAACGGTTTCGCGCAAGATGCCTACCTCCTACTGCAATTTTAAAGACAGCCATGATTTCTGCTGAGTGGTTAGACTGCTTCTTTCTTCTTTTGGGTCATCGGTTACTAATTGCACCTTACGTAGTTATGATATTGAATCATGTTTGCCGCGTAGCACTAGTAAGTATAAAGAATGTAATATATAAAGTGGTAAGCTGTAGTTCTAAGTGTGCACGCCCTACGAGGGAAAGAGAAAAAAATTGGGGTCACGGCGATTATATATGTATATGTAGTTATGATATTGAATCATGTTTGCCGCGTAGCACTACAGCTTACCACTATATATATTACATTCTTTATACTTACTAGTGCTACGCGGCAAACATGATTCAATATCATAACTACATATACATATATAATCGCCGTGACCCCATATCACGCACCAATACCCACGATTGCTCTCATCTGACTTGATAGCTCAGTTGGTAGAGCGCCAGACATGTAACCTGGAGGTCGTTGGGTTCGAGTCCCACTTGGGTCAGAGATTTTTTTCTCTTTCCCTCGTAGGGCGTGCACACTTAGCACTACAGCTTACCACTTTATATATTACATTCTTTATACTAATTGCACCTTAGCCGCTGATTCAGAATTTCTCCCCGTTGAATTTGTTAAGGCGCTCACTCTCGTCCGACATCGCCATATTTAACGCTTCTATGATTTGCTCGTCTGATACCGACTAATTTTAGCTCGAATTGTTTCATCGACTAGGCCCGTCTCCAATGCGTGAAGAAATAACCCTTGTACTAGTGACTGATAATACTTAATGACGCTGTCACTGTCCTTGGACGCTAACAATATCTTTTGACAGGGAAGATTGGGCGTCCTCATTTGGCAGCTGTCACATTCGCCAATGTTTCATATAGCTCTGTTGCGCTTTTCTCGTGGAAGTGAAGCGCAGGATTTTGCGTAGCCTCGGAAGGCTGAGGTCTGGGATGCCTTCAAGGTAACTTCTTAACTGAAGTCCCGGAATGATTGAGCGAACCGTGGCGTTTACCATTTCCTTTTCAGTGAACCCTTTCACAATCCCGTCATCAACTTGCGATGCCAGGGACTGATACGTTAGTTTATCACGCTGACCGGGTTCGCCAACTTGACCAACTATTTTAAATTCCCTACGCAAAACATAACTACTTTCTGGCACTGAGACCTTGTGGATTTCGGCTTTATCACTTGGCGCTTCTTTGGTAACTTTACTGAGTTTTTCTTTGAGCGCTTTCCGTTGGCTTTCTAACTCTTTTAGTTGTTCGTTAAGATTATTTAATTCAGTCAATTCAACATCCGCCGTCTCCAGTTGGGCTGGGGTTAAATATTTGAGGAATTCAATGATTTCATCAAGGTATTTTATTCTTTGTTCTTCGCCTTCATGTGTTTCTAAGTTTTTCCTCAATTGTTCGTCGTATTACTTTTATAAGTTCTAACTTGTTCTTCCCTTCCCAACTATCCGATGCAATTCCCAAATACACGGCCAAATCCGTGTCTTTTTTCGTCTTGCGTGAGGATCTGCGATTCCACAAATATGATCTTATCTTCCGACATCGTGACCACACACACCTACACTGCTACCTTTGCGTGAGATCGGGTTTACTTTATTACAATTAAGGGTTGTCGGCCTGCAACTTCTTTCAACACCAACGCCCTCGACCGATTCTCACGCAAGCTCTTTTCTACTCAACTAAGCAATAGGTGGCCAAACAAACTCCCCATGAACAACCTCAAATCAAATCAAATCAAATAGCAACATAATTGATCACATACCACCGGCAATGAACCTACGCAGCTTTATTCCTCTCGGACGACCTCGTCCCCTTACTGAATGTCACGATAACCTGCTCTCCAGGAATCTGTGTCGACCATGCATTTACTTCTCTAGTCTTGAACTTCCTCTGGGGCCCTAGCCCCTTCTCGTCATCAATACATGTATTCTTGTGTTCACGTGACCCTATAAACTATTAACATTATACATTCTATAATAGCTTGCGTAGTAATTAATTTATCACTTACGTCCAAAATCGTGACATCACATCAAGACCATAATGAATCAAATTGGGTGGAAAACGGCATCTACCGCCCATCATTATTTGAAACTGAATCAGATTATGGCCCCTGGAGGGGCAACTGATGTTTTGTCTACTTTATCCATAGACATGGGGTAACTGTACCAAAAACGAAATGATTTACTTGGTTTTTCCAAGCATTCTAGAACAACTAGTAATAGGCTTTGGAGATCAATGGGCGTGTTTGAGTTTTATGAGATGAGGGTGGGAAACTCAGGTCTAAAGATTAAGGTTGGGTCCTGGGGCAAGAGAGAGGATGATACAAGGGTTACCTTGGAGGACACGCGGGGTCAGGGCGACTATCCATTACTTAATGCTAATGAGTAAGCAGGAAGGATACACTATTCTAACTCATTGAATCCTGATGACGTTATCAGCACTATTTACGACCAGGCTAATTATGCAAATGTGTTAGTTGCCACGAGGTGGGATAAAGACGCGAAGTCACCCCGGCTCCTGCTTGCTCACCTTCTCTTTTCGGTTTAACCCTACGAGCTTGCTCGTCAGGGCGACTATCCATTACTTAATGCTAATGAGTAAGCGGGAAGGATAATACACGATCGAGATAGTGGAGGTCAGTAATCGGTTGTGAGACCTGTACCAAACCCGAAATGATCCCGAACCCGAATAGATCCCCGAAACTGTTCAAGCCGCACCTGAAATGACTCCCCGACCCGAAATAACCCCCAATCAGTACCCGAAACGACCCCGTGGTAAAACTGGGAATGGACTAAAGGTTTGGACAAAACTTCCGCTAAACCTCTTTCAAAAATAAATAAAGCTCAAAAGTAAGAATGTTTACTAGTGTTGACCAACATTAGCAGACAACAAACAAGTCTTGTCAATCAAACCACGTGACGTCGTATCTCGCTGCCAAGTGGGGATAAACAGCGCAACAGCCATATCAATTCACGATAGTCACTAGCCATTTTTGTACTACCTTCTTTGCTTTTCTTTTGCCGAATTTCTAATCGGTCGCCTGGAATTGTAAACAGTAGGAGAAAGCGACAAATATTATTAAGAAAACCAAGCACATTTGATGATCAGACCTGAATTTTCTTCTTAGCGGTCATGTAGTTACAAATCGCAAAATAGAGACAAAAGTTTAGACAACATTTTTGCGCTCAGACTATAGGCAGTTCGAGAGAAATGTATCGGTTCACTTTTGCTGGCTGTTGTGCTGTTTATCCCCAGCGAGATATGAGCGATTTCCGCTATCGTCATATGATCGAGGACGTCACGTGGTTTGATTGACAAGGGTTGTTTGTTGTCTGCTAGTGTTGGTTTGTCCCATTAGAAAGTAAACATTCTTACTTTTGAGCGTTATTTCTTTTAGCAAGACGTTTAGTGAAAATTTTGTCCAAAATCCTTTAGTCCGTTCCCAGTTTTATTGCGGGATCGTTTCGGGATCATTTCAAGTGCGGCTTGAACAGTTTCGGGGATATCATTTCGGGTTTGGTACAGACCTCCCTCATACAGACATTAGCATGGTGTTTCTTAGATACACCACTTACAGGTTTATTAGATGCATCTCTCTATTTAGTCCAATGTAAGTTTGTGAACTTATTTTATCCAGGTTTTACACTTCTAACCAGGAGCCCATAGGCTCTTGTTCTATCGCATTAATTCTCTTACATTTTCTCAATCTATGTTGCACCCACCCCTCACCCCTCCCCCCTCCCCCTTATTTATATGACGTCATGTAACTACCGCCTCAGTACGTGTGTGACCATTTAGATATTGATCTCCAATGTGCGTGTACACACTTTATTTGTTCAGTGATTTTCATATAAACCGACGACCCTAGCACACGTGTGGGATGGTGAAATCAAAGTAAATGTGAACAAATTATTAACAAACTGTTCGTAGATCTAGTCTTAAAGGGTTGGGACACTTAGCTACTTTTTCATCACCCCCTCCCCACACTCAATGTAGTGTGGTATTTGTTTCGTCAAAGTGAGACAGACATACAGAAGTACTTTATTGTACGCTTCACATCAGTGCGAGTCCAATAAACATTATAGATGGTCAGTTGGGAATAGGTATTTAGATATTACTGATTCAAAGTTTGCGATCAGTCAAATATATTTCGCTGCTATCTTCACTGTTTTGGGATCTGGGTTAGGAACTATAGATAAAAGATTATTATCGGATACATTTGTTACACGTATATTTAAAATATTCATTAGGGAAGCATATAATTATTTCCTTAAAACCAGATACTTCCTACATTTCAGAGCGAAATGGATTTCATCCTCGATTTCGGTTTTGCACAAAGTGCACAATCTTTCATTGACAGGTTTATATGGCCGTGAATACCTTCCTTTTTCGATTTCTAACTGGTGATCACTTATTCTGAGCTTTGTCGATGCAATAGAACATTTTCATTATGGCGTCATTTTACTAAAACTACCAGAATCCTTTTCGAATTATTTTTGTCATTCAGATTTTTTAACTCCTTTGAGAATTCCAAGACAATGGACCAAATAAGAGGAACAAAGGGATTCGCGCAAAGAGTTCTGGTAGTTGTAGTATGTGACGTCATCGTGCAAATGTCCTATTCTATGCTTCACATTTTGTATGTCATTAAGGTAATGCTCAAATTCATACGTTTTTTTAATGTTCTATAGGTTCTCGATTTGTTACGTTGATCTGCGTTACATCTAGTATCATCAAACATCTCACTGTACCGATGTTGTTGTTCGTTGACCAGAAGTCTTTGTTTTATGCTATTAGCAACTATGTTGCTGCTAACTATGTGGTCTTGGAATAGCCATACATTGCCAAAGCAGAGGCGAAATATTACGCTTTGTAACTTTTGACCCCACTGCCTTTAGCAGTCTTTGATGAGGCAGCAATTTTTAAAATTATTTATTTGAACGAAGTCTGCCGTTTGAGTCTGATTAAGGAGAACGGGTAAGTCGCTAAGATATAAATTGAATAAAGTGGGACTTAAGTAACACTCCGGCTAAGAACAGGTGTTAATTTTCTATTATTCTCTCTCGTAATTTCATTGGTCGATTCTCGTACATTCAATATAAACCCATCGAAATAATACATTATCGTTGCAAATTTTTTGATGTTTCAATTTAGTTTGATCAAACGACTTGTCATCTGATTTCAGAGTAAATCGTTATTGGGAAAGTTCTCAAATTTGTGATTCAAATATCTTTTGTCTTCCCCCTTTCTGATTGGCTGGATGGTGATTTATTTCAGTTTCACAGCAAAAATGACCAACAGCGTACAGTTTCCTTTATTTTCAGTTTATAACTTTGACTGTAGACATCTCGGACAGCACTTCAGGCATATTCAAACAAAATCGATATTGGGAATCGCTCATTGCCGCACCCTATTGTCTTTTGCTCCTGTTCTTAGGCGAACCATTACTTAAAATACATCCTTGTTTGACCCCTATATCGCATCGAAATTCTTCCGCTACAACGTCCCCTATTTTGACAGCAGAGGAGTCGCGTACATTGATTTCAGTGGTGATGTTTTCTAAATCCGCCTTGCTCTCATTTAAAGTGCATACTAGAAGTTTCTAATAGAAAGTGAAGTGCTGCGAGGGGATTTATAGAGCTACTGTCTAGTGATATTAGTTCGAGTGTGAGTTGGGCAAACTAAAAATCTCTATGGCTATATCAATATTGTTCCACTTTGTTTCATTTTTTAATCGAAAATTATCAACTATTGTTCCACAATCATATTCAAATTTGTCCAACGCACTTGCCATAATCTATAATTACTCCACTACAGAAACTTGTAAATCATACTTTGCTCAATCAGGGACTGATGTGTTGGGTTATTAGATAATGTGTATTTTGGACAGAAAATAACACAACATCAATAACGGAAATATAGACGAGTAAATTAGTATAGATATTTTATTGAAATGTGTGAACAAATCACAAACAATAACATTAAATAAATTTGCTGTATGGCAGAATTCGATTATGGGAGTGGAGAAAATACTGACCGATTCCATGGACTGGAGGTCAATGTTTTCTCACCAACCAGATACAACCGTCCACGTCAACAATAAATCAACTCAAAGTCAATAATATTAGTGTCCGAGTGATGCACTTTTTAACATGCCAATGCTACAAAACAATAACAATTTTATGTACACACTCATTACCAAAAATTACCTAGAAAAATGTAAAAGCTTAAAAGCAAGAGGAATTATATGGGGTAAACCCGTTACTTGATAGGGACGACTTTTCATTTGTTCCACGTTGGGCGACTTGTTTGCTACCGTACTCGGAAGGGTTTGTTTGCTGTCCCGAAGGACGATTTGCAAGTGTTAGTCTGACTCTCCATATATCAACAAGCCTCAACGGGCAGACTGTTCAGCGATATTGTCCGAGTCGATTGCAAAGCGAAACGATTGGTCTCCTACGATATTATATAAAGGATAATTCGTAATCGATTGTGTCAGACTAGTTATATTTGGCACACGAAAGCGCTGACAATCTCATAAAAGAATATAGTCTTCCTCTTTGCTTGTTCACGCACATTTAATCTCTAAATTCACCGGCTCATTACAAATGCAAGGGAAATTTAGAAATATGCAGTCTTCAACAGGGAAATTTCTAAATTTCCCTGCAAGAACAATGCATATTTCTAATTTTCCCTTGCATTTGTAATGCGGTTAGACTTCACTGTTCTGTAGGTCGCATCCTATTGGACTTCAGTGATAAAGAATCACATTGTTTTAGGGTTAGTATTGTTTTAGGGATAGGCTACTGTTTGGGTAACCAATAACATTTCGTGTTGCAAACGGTGAAGTCTGCCCCTTGTAATGAGGGAAACTAGAAGACAATGCAGACTGGACATGAGAGGGTGAAAGCATCAACTCTTGCTCCCCTCTGGAACGACTAGCCCTCAGCTCCTGGGTGAAAAAATTGAACCCAAACTGACCTGGCTTCATCATAACCTTCAACGTAATCCATGTGGGATCACGTATTTCAATCTGCACGTTCTTCTCATTTCTCAAACCCGCTTCTTCCATGTGGGATACTTAAAACCATATACGCATGACCTTAAATATTTATTCAAGCATATAATTACATTGTGTATTATTGCTATTCTTCTCAAAAACAACACACTTGTCCCCAGGTAAAGTCAAGGTCATTCAATCGAGCATTAAAACGTTTTCGAAAGCAACTCAACTGCGACGTCTTTAGTTGAGGCAGAGAAAACTAAACTTCTCAGAGATTTGTTTCGTTCCTCGGCGATCAAAGTATTACAAAGTTATACCATGACAATTCGGGAATTAGTGATTAAATTTCCCCTCAAGCCTCGGGAGAGTTTCACAAACTCTCCCGAGGCTTGCGGGGAAATGTAATCACTAATTTTCCTCTTGTCATGTTATTACTTACAAATACATCACTAAAACGTTTGACCCTGATGAATACTTCCTGCTATGAATAAAGCGGAGTTTGACATGATATTTGATAAAATGGTACTATTATAAAGTGTCGAAAAAATATGGATACCGTTTGCTACATCCGGGATATATCCTCTGCGACCCAGGGCGTCAAAGCGAGGCGATCACCGATTGGTTGGTGGGCACACCGCGGCAAAACGTCATGCGCATGCGTATTTGCTATTTCTTGTCGGCGCGCGGCCGCCCCCAGTTTCCCGCGAAAACTGAAATGAAACTACAGGCACATGCCGTGTTTTTAAAATTTCTGCTTAATAGTATCCATTTGTGAACTGTTTTGTCAAAAAATAAGAAAACTACTTAAAAGATAAACCTAAGACTGTTGAAGTTTTCTTAATTTGTAATTCACTGTGAGTTTACTAACGGAGCATACCGTTTTGCCGCGGTGCAGTTGGTGGGGGACCATGAATTCAAGGTATGCGTGTGGTCACTCTGTGTTGTACGTCAAGATTAGTGTTACTACGCTCACAGCAATGAGCCCTGAGAGTTTTTGTATACCAATGTATCTCTGAATGTAGTGTAGTACTTCTGTGAAAAACGTTTTTCTCTAGACAGAATAGTTAATGTTCTACGCTTCTTCAAAGTCGCTCAAAAGTAACCTTTCCTGACCCAACGCCGCGTAAGCAAGGGTCATGGGTCGAGTCCTTAAACTACGTCACAACTGGAGCTCTACTTCGCAAGACGTTCAAGAAAAGAGACTAATTTGGATTTAAACTGTTCCTTTGAGTCCCAATTAATGAACCTGCGAAAAAATAATTGAATTAATCAATTATAAACCCAGTAAAGGGCATATAATTCTTGGTATGACGTACTTTAAGGACTCGACCCATGACCCTTGATTGCGCGGCGTTGGGTCAGGAAAGGTCACTTTTGAGCGACTTTGAAGAAGCGTATAACATTCATTATTGTCTAGAGAAAAACGTTTTTCACAGAACTACTCCACAACATTCAGAGATTCATCTCTCAGGGCTCATATGCACTCTAAGGATG
Source organism: Actinernus sp. WN-2022 (assembly GCA_030867875.1). Classification (NCBI taxonomy): domain Eukaryota; kingdom Metazoa; phylum Cnidaria; class Anthozoa; order Actiniaria; family Actinernidae; genus Actinernus; species Actinernus sp. WN-2022. The sequence goes on from JAOWCC010001253.1 coordinate 449,996, forward strand.
CCCTTATCTGTACAATCTATCATTTAATATCGAAGTGAAGAGTTTACCTAGTGAGAATAGTAACGAGATGCCGCGATAATTATTATTGCTGACATCGTTCTTTTTATTCGTGGAATTCTTGTGTCGATAGGATGACTGACTTTGTCGTTTCTTATTTATATTGAATATCTTTTGAATTTGTTTCCACGTATTTTGTGGATTCTTATAATCGATTCCTTTTGTTTCCTTCAGGTTTCTGTATCTATTTATTTTGCATAATGCTTTAAAAGATTTCTTCTTAGTATTCAGTTCAGTTTTCAGATACCCATTGTTTGGATTCTTACACACTTGTTGCCCTAACGATTTCAAATTTTCTTTTTCTAAGTTGCATTCAAGGTCAAACCAATCCTTATTTTAGGTACAGTTTGTTTTCGTTTGTTTTTGCAAGCCCGCTTTTCCGCTTATTTAAAAAAAAAATTGAGAAAACCTCCGCCTTAATGCACTGATATCCTTATGCTCCGTGTATTCGTCTAAAATATTTGATAAGGACAGCTAATATTCCTCAGATAGTGTAACAGCCTGGGAATTTCGACCATTGAATCGCTATTCCAAACTAGTTTCCTAAATTGTTTGTGATGTAACTTTGGCTGTCTGTCTACATTTGACGGTGATAATATTTTTAAAGCATACGACATGTGACAGTGATCAGAGATATAAGGTAGTAGGTTATTCAGTCATGATTTTTCATCACAACATCGATTTTTTTAGGGGGGGGTGGTGGTGGTGGGGAGGGGGGGGGGGAGGGGGGGGGGGTCATGTCTTCATAAATTGTAGAAAATGTAGAGAGTTGGGTATTGTTTGTTCGAGACAGTATACAAGGTGTTGACTTGTGACAAGTGTACCAAGTCCTTTTGACCACGATTGTAGTTACCAAATACATTTATTATGGCAAAATTTGAGAAAATTCCGATTTTTCTATCCTGCATAGGTATTAGCGATATTCACGGAAACACGCTCTTAAGGTCTCTTTCTCTGTTAACGTATTACATACACAACTTTATTTTATAACCCAAAATCTCGCTTCCAGTCCAAAATGGCCACTTAATTTTTTTTTTGTTAGAGTAGATTACCTTGGCCACATGACACTTATAGATTCTAAATACCTTTTTTGTCTATACATTTTCTAGGACTCTGATACCTTCGTGTACACGATATCACCGCTTATTATGCGTTTTTCTTGTTAATGCCTTTTTAGCTGATAGCCGGAGGCTTCCTGCTTATAGAATGTCAGTAACGGGTTTGCAAATATTATAATAAAGTGAAATAATGTTCAAATTCACAACCTCTCAATCAATTAACTGTCAGCAACAACGACTTTACTTACATGAATCAATTGTGGTGAATCAATTTCACTTTAAAATTTAAGTAACGGGATGATTTTCAGCTATGGAATACTGCAGTATTCCGTATACTTCCAAACATGAACTCGTGGATCATGTGTTAATGTGCTAGGGTCAGACGTCTCACCAATACCAATATAGGTCAGGGTCATGTTCCTGGACACGGCGTCAGCCAGAGCACGAGTAACATATTGACAATGTTCTCTCGACCAGGAGATGTTAAGATAGGTCAATGTCGTATTGACAGTTAAGAGATCTACAATAGCACGAATGGCATCTTCAACATGATTCGCAGCCATCCCAAGATGAGTTAAGGTCTCGTTCTTACTCTTCAACACATTAGCAATAGCACACGTTCCGACATCGGTAAAACCACACCCGTTAATGTATAGGTGACTCAGGCTTGAGTTGATCATCAAGGTATCGGCAATAGCGCAAGCACCCTGGTCACCTATCTTATTACCACTGATGTCCAGAAGGATTAAGGTGTAGTTTGTAGTTAACACGTGCGCTAAAGCAGTACAATCATGTGAATCAAGATTACTCCACTGGAGGTACAGTTCCTTTAAGCTCTTGTTCTTTTCCAACATTTCACCAATAGCACATGCGCCAAAATGTACACTCTTGTTTCCCTCCATGTTTAGAACGGTCAAGTTGTTATTGGTAATCAAACCATGTGCAATTTTGCTAACCTCCATAACATCTAGACAGCACCACGAAACGTCTAAAACAACCAATTTTGGGTCGTTTGATAAAGCATCAGCAATAGCCGAAAAATCGAAACACTTTCTGTAGTCGGCATCCACGCTAAGCTTTAAGTACACTAAAGACTGCATCTCACACAACGCCTGACCAAGGACGTTGATATCGTTGTCTTCACCTCCACAAATACAAAAAAGGTGAGTCAGACATGTGTTTCTACAGAGCGCATTCAAAAGAGTATTAAAACCATAGATATGGTATACGTCCCTCAAGTCAAGAATTCTCAAGATCTTGTTTTGGCTTAAAGCTTGGGCAAATTTGTGTAACATGGCATCTGAGATCTCCTCATCTTCATCCAAACCTGTGACCTTTAAATGACTCAAGGCAGACTTGCTTGTCTTAGTAACATCAGAAAAAGACACTAAGTCTGAAGTGCTATCACTCGGATTGGAGATTTCTTCACCTGACAAGGACAGCAGGCAACATAAACCGTTGACACCTTTGTCGCTATGATAATGGAAATGAACCCACTCAGGTAAATATCGATAAGCCAAATTTGCTGTCTCTTGCATTTCGGTTTCATCTCTAAGACTACCTATTAACTCGCACAAGAAAGTGAAGACAAGATAGGAGTCTTTCACATATATCAGGCCTTGTTCTCTGCATTCTGGCCTGGGTGGCAACAATGCGGCAAGACATTGCATCAAATGAATGGATTTTCTTGGCGATAACTTAAAGTCATCAGTATCAAGAATTTCAAAACGGTTTAAGATTGAAATCATTTCAATCCTCTGAATAGAACAGGCTTGGGTGTCTCCGTCAGTTAAGCAATCAACAATATAAAGAGCAGCAAAGTACTCTTGGATCGTCTTGTGAATAAACGAGAATACCCCTGCTGAGCTGAGCTTTCTTGCTGACTTCTCTTTAACCAGAAAACCTAACTTAGACAACACCTCTCTCTCATTTGCCGGAAGTTGGCTTTCTTTGATATAAAGCTCATCGCTCTGCAAACCATCAAAGGCTAATTTCCCCAGTATCATGTGAATTGCATGATAGTCTTCCATCAAAGTGTCATCACTCACATCCTCTTCGCCCATCTTTACACAATCATGATACCTCTTGGTGATGCAAAACACGATTTCATGGTAAAGTTCTCTTAGGCTTATGACGTTTCTTTCTACCGATAAGCGATCCTTTCTTTCTTCATAAACAACACAAAGAAGAGCCAAGTTAAGTGGACTAGAAACGAAATCCTCAAGTGTAAAGTAGTAACGTCTCATTAAATCAATGATGCATTTTGCTTTAGGAGAATTGTGAAAATATCTCTTTATGAATTGACACGTGTCACTCCATTCAAATCCCCTGATTTCTAACAAATTGTCAAAATGCTTGCGTACTTTCGTGCCTTTCTCGTGTCGTGTTGTTACAATAATAGAACAACGTGAGAGTGCTCTTCCACTTATCACTTTCATCAAACTTTCCTGTACACTTTTCTCTGCTGGCAGCTCATCATAACCATCAATTATCAGCAGCACCTTCTCCGGGTTCTTGATGATGGATTGGAACAATTCTCTCTTTTCATTGTTACCAGTCAGCTCCTCGGGAAGCAGTTGATCTTCGATCGCCTGCCATATCCCACCTTTTTCAATGTCTCGGCATTTTAACAGCAGGAGAAGTTCAACCTCAGGGAAAGAACTTGAACTCGATGATGGCACCTTTCCCTTAGCCCAATCATACGCCAGCTTTTGGCAGAAAGTTGTCTTGCCAATTCCTGGCATTCCCTCGATAAGGACAGTTCGTGGTCTCAGCTTTTCGGAGTCGTTGTGAGGCTTGAAGACTTCATGAATGGCAACCTCCTCATTTGTTTCAGTGGATCGTTCCTTCTCCCTCTGAATTACTCTTAACCTTGTGAACACTATATCAAGGTCCAACACAGGATCGTCTATCCCTGTAAATGGTTGAATCACTGCTCTCTCTTCACTTGTGTAGTGCCGTTTCAAGTAAGACGAAAAACCTTGGAAGAAAATTAAACAAATTAGGTCAGTGATTTTAATTTACAAATCGAAAACTGATTAGGAATAAAAAATCAAAGGTATCCTTTGGGTATCTCACAGGCTGGTGTATTGAGACAGAAGAACCACTAGAGAAAATTAAACAATTTGAGTGCCTCAAACGATGCGCTGGCCGCCATTTTGGAGTCTTGGAAACTTGTCACACTCCAGTAGAACGATTTAGTCGATTTAGTATCCTTTTACCTGAAGGTCGTAGTATTAGCAGAGGTTAACATAGATTTTAAATAAAAATGCATGTAGTGGAATTTAAGATAATATGTAACTAAAATTGCACCGACCATTATTAATCTTGACATCGAACAAGCAACAACAACAACGACAATCCTTTTTATTTACACTCATTCTAAAACAAAATACACATCTATCTGGAATAATTTTAAATCTGTAAGAGTGATTGGGGTGCCAGGAGTATCAATTATAGCTAAAGATAACTAATAGAGTCTGGCACCCCACCCTATTGTACATAGTGTTCTCTTATTGTACATAGTTTTCTCTTATCATTATTGTATATAGGACAGATATAGGTTTTCATTTTTAATGTTAATATATTAGGTATTAGTGTAATAGAAGTAGGTCCACATCAGCTTTGGCTGCCTATAATTTAACCTATTGTATACCAAATAAAGTATGTATGTATGTAGGGATTAGTATATATTGACAAAGTATTTAGGGTCTGACAAGAGAAAGAATAGTAATATTCAATGAAAATATATACATATAAACAAAATATATCTGTGAAATATGTAAATAACTAATATTCAAGTACGATAGATCACTTTGATACGAGAAAGTATACAGTTGATAACCATACACAAGTCAATAAAATATACTCAATCAAGCTAAATGAAAGATAATTATAATATCTTGGAGGAAATTAATATTGCGCCAATTTGTTTTTGATGGAGATTTATATACAGTTGCGATAATAAGTCGTTAAGTTTCATGGTCTGAGCTTTCCAAAGGTAGTTGTGTCGGGCCTTGTTTGTATTTTGCCTGAAGACTTCTTGAGAGGGAACTCCCTGGATCCTCGCTGTTGAAAAGTGTGTTCTGTACCCATAATTCTACTTGGACTGTGTTGAGTCTGAGGCGAATCACGTTGTATCCGTATTAGCTAAGGAAAGAGCTCGAGACATGCAATGATTTTGGAAAGATAGTGAGCGACTGAAATTTGGTCGTCCGTGTAATGTTACACAGTTTCCGCAGCTCACCAATAACACATCCACACATCGTTGCAAGCAACGAGAACTCTTTATTCTATTATTTCGTAATAGTTTGACATACGACACTTCGGTTACATTACTCCGTACACGGTACGTCCAGCGTGTCAGAACCAGATGCTCGGTTTGCATATTAATTCTAAGGGCTAACACACTCTCCCACTAAAAAAATGTCAACCGTGACATTTGTACTTATATTGTAATATTAAACCAAACTTAGCTATTATCCCATGTACTGAAAACTGCTGACTTCGCATTGACTAACTTTCTCTTGAGCTACTATTAAAAGCACTAATTTTCCTGGCAGGCTTGAAATAGCTTCATTATGAACTAGTAACTTTTTCGAATACTTGTACATGTTAGCTAGCTTGAGGTGGTCCTGCCAACTTTTCGTATTATTTTTCTGTGTTGCTAGGTCTTTTTCTGACAATGTTCTTTGAATTGAAACACACTGAAAGAATATAAAAACTAATAGACCATTTTCTCAAGTATGCGCACGCAACAGGCTTGACGGGCCGGTAAATACTTCACGTGGGAATCACGTAGTGGTTTCCTATAACCCTCCCTATTATTTCAACCAATACTAAATCCAAGCTTTTTTGCTCTGACGAAGGGCTAACGCTCGAAACGTCAGCTGTTACTCGCTTTCCACGGCGGTTAGCATACCTCAATCGACTTTAGTTGATTACATACCAGTCTAAATCCAAGCTGCCTACATGAAGTATTTCTTGGCGGGCCGTGAGTTTTGTAGGCTTTTGTTAGACTCGTTCTGATGCGACAGCCTTTGTTATTCAAATTATCGGCTATTGTCCAAAAATTGTTCAAAAAGCGATTTGGCGGGCCAATTTTGCGTGCGCATACCTGAGAAAATGGTCTATTAAGATATGGCTTGATCATCCTGTCCTCTTGCGCTAGTGCATCATGGTCAATCAATCAATCAATCAATAGTATATTTACCCACGTTATCGTCCAGGAGCTATACAACTCGTTGAAAACACGAACGTGCATTCCAAACTAATAGTTATAAATAGCTTACATTTAAGTAATAAAATATATAAGCCTAATTATAGTTTAAGAACTCTAGAAATTTACAATAAAGTAGTATTATATAATAAGGTAGTATGTTGTAATTAATTAATTATGTTAGAAAGCGGAAGAGCAATAAAATGTAATTGCATACGTGTAAGTACAATATAAATACTCTTAAAAATACATAGTATAGGTACAAGATACTTACAATGTAAGAAAAATAGTCCTAGATGTCAGGCTAAAGTGCGATATTACTAATATTCGTTTTAAAGTCGTTTAAATTGTCCGCCTGACGAACACTAGTAGGAAGATTGTCCCATAGCTGCGAGAGGACATAGGTAAAATCCTTTGTTTTCTTCCAGTTCAAGTTAAAGCGCGGTAATGTAAGAGTATAACCATCACCTCTCATACTATAGATAGTTCTCCTAAAACTAAAAAAATTGCGAAGATAGTGAGGTCCGCTACAGTAAAGACATTTATACAGCAATATTAGTGACTGGTAAAGCCTTCTTTGCCTTAGGTTACACATACACGTACCAGCAATACTTAATAACTGTTCGTATGGCACAGACTTAGCGTGACCTAACAAAGTTATTATCACCGAGTGTAGTAGTTAGCGTCTTCTAAGCGGTTACTCTGGACTTTGCCCACGCCAATAAGAAGAGGCATACAAAATTCAAAATGTGTAATGAAAGCTTTTATCATTTCATCTATTGGTAAGAAACGACGGATCCTTCTTAGTGCAGATGCTTTAGCATAAGCTTTCTTGGGCTGATTAGAAATGTACTCTTTCAAGGAAAGCTTCCTATCTAGGGTAACCCTAGCCTGCGTCCCATCCGAACTCAACCCCGGTTAAATCCGTCTGCGAATTAACGAACGAAAGCTTGTTTTGGACCCCCAGCGGAGTAGCACGATTATATGTACCCTCCTCTGATTGGTTTTTAAGAGCGGCATTCTCTAAATATCGCCGGAGGTGTGCAAAATGAAAATAATCAAATTCCTCAAATGTTTCAGAATATAGGTCTAGGGAAACTATTGATAAAATTTTTTTTTTTACTTCGATCTGATTATTAATTTTGGCGAACGGCGACCATTACGGTTTGACGCCTCTCAGACCGGTTTCCACGGGCTCGACACCACACATCACTATACACAGCTCGGCTAACCATAAACATCAGAATGTACAATACTAAATAGTTCAATAGAAAGTACAAATAATGCTTTTTGTTTTGGTGTATTAGTTGTTTCATTTGATTACAAATTAAATATTTTAGCGATTTTTTTATTATTTTGCCTATTTTATCCATTTTTGGATAACAAAATATTGACCAAATCGAGAGGATAAAATCGTACATTGGTACATGGCTTGGCTATATAAGAGTTAAGCCCACCGAAAGAGCATTTGGGGCTACTCAAACTACGAATTTTAAGAGCGGCAAATGCATGCGACACTCGGGTCAAAAATCGCTTTCGTCTTACGGCGTTCGGATGTCTAGAATTCATGATGCCCGTGGAAACCGGTCTGAGAGGCGTCAAACCGTTATGGTCGCCGTTCGCATAAAATAATAATCGGATCGAAGTAAAATTATTTTCTTATCAATAGTTCCCCTAGACCTATATTCTGACAAAATTTTAGGAATTTGATTATTTTCATCTTCCACACCTCCGGCGATATTTACAGAATGCCGCTCTTAATAATGCTCATTCTTACACGTCTTCTGACCGGCCATTGAACTGTCACCAGCCTGGGAGATTGTTGGTTGAAACTGTTCGTTTGCATGAGTCAGCTATTTACTTGGGATTTCTCGCCCTTGATGAGCTCAGTCTTCATATACCTGTGTTTTACTATCGGAGAAGGTTAGGTTTATTTGAATTTCGGGTCAGGTTTTGAAGTAATGTAACATAATAGGCTGCCTGTGGTTTAGTGCCAGTACATGAAAGGAACCTTGCCGAACACATTAAGGTTACCGTTTATTGAGAAAAGTTTTTTTTCACACACGATTCCATAATTCCATCGGTTGTTGGCCTTATGCCTTCCAAAAAGCAAGCAGGATGCTCTTATCTCAGAAAACAAAGAAAAAAGAAAAGCAAAACAAGGCCAAACAATGCATACGACTACAAAGCCAAATAGGAGTCCTCGCAAAACCCGACATGGGTTCGTTATTTTCACTTTCAGAGCCGAGTGGTCCACATCTGAACTTCAAAAACTCATGAATAATTAATGAAGCAAAAACAAAGGAAATCAATGTCTGTGAAAACATTTTATAACCTGATAAAATTTCATCCTAATTGACATAAACCCCCCTCTGGGACTCCTACAACCCCTACAACCAAGAGCGGTGATTTGGACTCAAGCCGTTGCTTTAAAGTGACAAAAACACATCCTAATAGGTTGAGCAGGGGTAAAACACTGCCAACTGCAGGATTTCAAGGATTTCATTGAAGAATTTTTTCCTGTGTGTGAAAGCACAAACACAACGGAAAAACCCTGTGAAATCCCCTCACAAGGCCTACTAAAAGCAAACCAAGTACTTTTCAGCCGTCCTCAGACTTAATGATGTCCTCAAGCTCTCGGACAGTGGCATTTTTCTCCAAAATTAGAGCACATTTCATTGGAAACCCTACAGAAGTTACAGAATTCTCCCGAATGGCATTGTGGGGAAAGTTTGAGCCCTTGGCCTAACACGTCAGCAGTATTTAATTACCCCGGGCTAGCAAAACTGGAACTGAGGGGGGAGGGTTTAGTTAGCACTCAGGATTTCACCAATTGAGCTCAAATACGGTCCGTCGTCAAAGCGTTTTTGAAGCCGTTTAAAACAATCACAGCACGTGTTTTATCAAGTCTAAAATTTCTCGCGCTTCGCCCTAGAATTTTTAAACTCGATGAAACACTGCTGTTCGCGTTTTAAACAGTACATAAAGAAGAATTGATAGGATCCAGCCGAGAGAATATTAGTTTCCAAGAAAGCTTAGTCTGACGGCAACTCTGAATCGCTTGAAACCAACACCACGCTCTCGTTTTTGCCGTGCAGTTTCAATTCAGCCGCCTGCAAATCGCTGTCTCCTCTACTAACTATGCTGGCATTCAAGGCGTCTCTAGGTGTTCATCTTGGCTTTGTCCCTCAAGGTCTTTTTGTCTTTCCCATTTTTCAAGTCACACAAGAAAACTAGAACAACCAGCTATATTAACATTTTCTCGATGAGGCGCGTAGCTTTGATCGGAAATCAACATTAGCGGGAAATCTCGACAGATAGTTGAACTGTGATGACAAATGATTGGCCAAAAGCTCGCTAATTGTTGGAGAGGCGGGGCTTCAGATTCACGCACGACAGACGGCTAGATTTTTTTAAAGTGTAATTTTCTACGCTTTCGATTTTCAACCAAAATAGAGTTTTTAAAAAGCTCCCAACAAGAGGAATTTATTCGATTTGTTTGAAATTTTCACAAAATGTCAATTGATATCTCAGATGCAAAACCGTGTCGGGGAATTGGAAAATTCTAAAAATAGAGCTCTTGACGGCGTTTTCCGCATAACTACTCTGATTATTTTTCGCCTTTTCACGGAGAGCATGATAACTTTTGAACTAAATCGAATTTTGAAATTCCCCGACACTTTTGTAATACGATTCCTCTGAAATGCGACAAAGCAAATAGATTTTAATACTTCAAAATATTTTCGGAGTCGGAGCTTCTGAAAGCCACCTCACTTTATCGGAGAAACGGGATCGCGGAAAATTCGAGATTTTCAAAGAACTCAAAACTTTTTTGTATTCTTGTAGCCAATTTTAGGAGCTTTAAAATGATACATGGAACATTTATCTACGATGTTTCCTCGAGGCGCTACATAATTTCGACTGGAAACGCACCGTGAAGGTATCTGGTAACCTTAAGGTACCATTGGAACCATCGGCCTTGCTAACATGTAGTAAGGTTCTGGACCAGGGTAGACTGTGTTGGAGTAGCAATAGCCTGGTTGGCTGGGGATGCTATGTGTTATCCTTATTGGAGGTCGTCGTACTTGTGCTGGTCATCCTGCTGCCGACTCACTGTCGTCCTCATTGTCGCCTGTTAGTTGGTCGTCTATTGGCATGGTGGGCCCTGACACAGTTGTGTCTTCCCTCCCTTCATCTTGCATGACTTCAGGTCCTGGTTCCCCTGGTTGGTTCATGGTCGATGAACTTTCTTCCTCTTGAGCAGCAGTATCTGCCTCAGGAACTCTAGCACTCAGTGGCTCTGACTCGTTTCTTTGTAGTACCAGCTTCGTCACTACTCATCGGAGTCCTGAGCTGCCCACTCAGATTCCAGTAGCCAGTGTATTTCAGCCAGAATTTCTCTACTAGCTGTACTAGCTAACGCAACCAGAAAGCTTTGATCTTACAAGCATATATTTTATACAACTACAAATTAAATTCAAAAGACAAATGAAATTTCAACTTTACATTCAATTATACTAATTATACTAATTTATGCTAACTAAGAACAACAACAACCTTTAGTTTACCCCAAATAGTATGATAAAAAAGATTAGGGGTACTGGGAACCCAAAATAACCTTCGAGGTACGTAATGATATGCATTGCCTTTTTGTAAAATAAAGAGTGGTAATTATCCCATAGGTCAAAAATGGATATATCAAAGCATAGTAATGATTTAGAAGAATATCTATACTAATATAATAGCGAAGTTTGGAGAAAATGCCAACACTTCTTTTGATCTTTTTAGCAATGCATTCTTACTTGTTTTTTCCACTAAGATTTGTATCGATTAATATATCAAGGTACTTAATACAAAAGTCTATCTTTAGATGTTTATCTGCAGGCCATTTCTGCGCATGTGTTAAATTATGCATTAATTGTTGCGCTAATAGATTATCTCCAGTCCAGTCGCTTGTTTGAGGTATGTTTCGTAGGTTTTATGCCACATTTCATCACATTTCATTTTACTCTCGGTCATAATACATACCAGCGCAAACACCGTGATCGGTAGGCCAACACCAAAATAATTTTGACCGTGTTTTTTTGCTGGTTTACCGATCTTGTACGATCTGTTTGTACGTTATACAGGTATACTGAATAGCTGATTTACAGCGAAATATAGCGATTTACTAGCAAATATATATACTGTGGTTGAGCAGTTATGGGTTACTATCCTCTATCGAAGTCTGAAGACATCTGAACTGTAAGAGCACCACTGTCGCCCGCCAACACGAAGCCAGAAATACACACTCAGCACAGAATAATTTATGATGAGTCAAGCAATATTCAACTCTCAAGGTAAACTTAAACAAGAAACCTCTCACGGCCAAGGTTTTGGTTCGAGAAATTAAAGGCTTCCAATAATTCCCTTTATAGTTCTGTAATATAATGAGCAGACTGAAGTTTTGGGAATGAGGGTAAAGCTTTTAATTAGAGATCCAACAGGCATTTCAGTTAATAATCTTTAATCCAACCAATACCAATATGGACTCGTAATGGCTCATCATGTAAAGCAAGAACAGCAGATAAAGTTACACAGAGGCACACAAATTGACATACATTGTAGCTCCATCACAGGATGGACAGGATACAACTTATTACTCGGGCTGCATGTGGCAGGCACGAGTCTAAATCTGCAGGCCGTTGTTCTGTGCAGCAACATTTCTGTGCATGCACCTTGTTTATGATGACCCAAGCAATATTCAACTCTCAAGGTAAACAAACAAGAAACCTGCCTTAAAGACCGCTTTAACGAACTGCTGGACCACACCATGTATGTTCACAAGCTGAAGTTTTGGGAATGTGGGTAAAGCTTTTAATTAGAGATAACCAACAGGCCAGGGGGGGGGGGGGGTGGGGGGGGGGGAAGCAACGGCCTTTGATCTTTCCGCTTTTCCGGTTTCCATGATCGCACACGATTCTAAACCTGTCAATCATTCTATATTCGAACGACGTATGCGCATTAGGTAAGCGCCTCTTGATTTAGTCAGCCATATTGGATTTTGGAAGTGTGAAACGATATGCGATGAATGGGTTGAGCTATATTTGTTTATTTTTCTCATTTCTGAGCCATTCAGATTTATAGTAGGCCTACCATGTAGCCTTAGATACATATTTAGAAGTTAGTTGGAGTTTTGCACTTCGTCCATTTTCATGGAAACCTCAAGTTAGTTGTTGTTGGACTTGGAACCGAAACTGCCTTCCAATTTTTCTACTTTCACAGACTTTCACCAACTGCAAACTACGTGTTTCTGTGAGTTGCAGCTGTTGTCATGCTTTGTATACCCGATACATCCCAAGGATAGTTTTTTCAGCGTGTCAAAGTTTGAAAGTTGTAAGTATTTTAGATACATGAACGAGTTTGTTGGATTTCCTTTCAAACCTGTTGTCAGTGTTTCCATCATTCGCTACATAACAACATCAAGTGCAAGACAAAAGGAAACGAGACAAAATATGTGTAATAATTACTATGATATTGATCCTGTTGAGTTTACAGCTCTTTATGGAGGTATGAATTTGTTTTGTTCAGCTATGGAATCTCTGTTTCAGTTCAAGTTCCCTGTTAGTGTTTTTTACTATGGATTAATCTCAACACTCCCTTTTCTTTCAGCAGCTTTGGCTTGACATGCAAAGTATGTTTAATTGGCTGTGTATGCAAGAGTTATGCCAAAAGGTTCATTTGTTACAGGAATTTATTGAGAAAAAAACTGCTGAATATGAATGGAGAGAAATATGACTGAGGATAATCTGTTAACTTTGTTAATAGAATTACCTGGGTTCTTTGTGTACATCTATGAATTTTATCATCTGCTTAACGAGTGAACTACGATGTCTGAGAGTCTTTGTTCCTTTCTTTTCCGTGTTGAAAACAGATTACACAAAATCAAGGAAGCTCTTGTATATATTATCATGACATGTTGAATAAGCTCGAGGAAGGGAGGCAGCAAGCTAATGAATTAATGCCAGATGTAGACCCTGATACATGTAGCTACAAAACTGTTAAAGCCAATCTTAAAAAGTTAACTTGCTCTTGTATTGGAAAATGTGTTGCCAAAGAAGAAATGGAAAGGCTTGAAAAGCTGTCCATGCAAATAGAAGATCTGGAATTTGACTTACAATATTTGGTCAGCTCTTTCGATTCTTTGAAGCCCCAAATAGAGAAAAAAGTTAGAGTTGACCACCTTTGTCAAAACTTAGAGGATAACTTGTGTTCTGTTACAGGCTCTACAAAATGTACCAATACCCAACAGTCGTTTAGGAGATTTCTACAGAGTCGCATAGAAGTAATACTCTTAAAGGTTTCTTTGTTTAGCAAGGAGTTTTCAAAAAATTAAGACAACATTGATAAGAGCAAATTCAATGTAAATGACTTGGAAGATAAAATCCACATTGACATTTACACTTCAAATTGTGCAGAGCCCCTACCACTTGTACTTCTTTCAAATGACTGTCAATAAACTATACATGCATGCATGTCAAAAGTTCAGTGGCTGTAATGACTTTTACTTGACACACAGAGGAGAAATACTGCTGCTATCCAAATGTGCGAAGGACTATAAATTTTATGAAATGAGAAACTGTGTGTATTTACATTGGCAAAGATATAGTGGTGGTAAAACATGTATTCATGTAAACATGTATTCATGTAAAACATGTAAACATGTAATCAAAGTACAGGGGAACATGGCCGTGGTCAATTGACTGGGACTTTGGAAATATACCCAGAGGCAGGAAATCAGTCTTGGGCTCTATTTGTCTGTGACTACCATTTTGAGCATGACAAATTTCTACATAGATCTCAGCTAAATCCAAGTACATATACCACCCTGGAGGAATCTCCCCCTGTTTATAAGGAACAACCTTTCAGACCGGCTTTTATCCATTTAGCAGAAAGACATTGTACATTATGCCACCAGGCAAAATATAATATTTTTTATGTACTGTAGTAGAGGTCCCTGTTTGCTACACTGTGTTACAATTTCTAGCACACACTGTTATACATCATGTGATGGCAGCAAGAATTGCCAGTGATGAATTGGCTACTTCTCTCATCCCCACAAGTTCTGTATGCAAAGACTATGTTAACAGAATTCAGCTTTCTAGGATAAAAATTCCTCAGTGCATACAGAGCCAGCTGTTTGACTTGCAGAAAACTCTAAAGGAAATTTATTTGACAATGACCAACAAATTCTTAATTAGAATGCCAGGATGGGGCCTTTCTATTGTTGATATCAACTGTCTACAATTCAGTTTTTCCCCTTTGAGAGGAAGTGGACTGAGAGAAAACCTTAATGAAAGACAGCTGAATCTGAATATCAGTAACAATGAATTTCAAACTGAGATGTACATTTTAAATAGAAAGATTGATATTCAGTGCACTTATCTGGACAGTTCAAGTTCTGTGGGTGATCTCTGTTTGCATCTTTACAATGAAATGAAAGGCTTACAAAATATGAAAATTTGTTGTGGTGTTTATGAAGAAAATATATTGTCATGGGCAAAACAAAAACTTAGTTCCTCAGAACCATGCCAATTTGTAATAGACAACCGCTGGATTATACCAGTTAAAAAAGCTGGTAACTCTACAGAATTTGTTAAAGAGACTGTAAGAAGAGCAAGAGTTCAAACTGATTTCATGCAGTGTGCTCAACTACAATGCAAAATACTGGTTAAACAAAAAAGAAAATCTGTCCGTTGTGAAGTTTGCCAGAAAATGTTAGACAACTCACTGCGTCAACACAAATCATTTAACCCCATTTCATCTGAAGCAGCTACAAAAGCAGACAGCAAAGTGAAACTCAACACGCTCTCTCCAACCCAGCTTTTACAGAGAGCCAGAAATTTAAGTTATCAAGTACGAAAACTGTCCTGGCAAAATGGCAAGCTGAGACATTTGGTTAAAAAACAAAAGTTTGAAGTACCAAATTTCAACCCAACATTTAATGAGCTTTCGGAAATGGTGGACTTCTCACTACATAATGGAATACTTAAGGAAGGGACCATAATGTATGCATTCATGGTTGATGCTTTGTCACAACTACAAATTACTCAAAACCCTCCACAACTAAACACAATAAAAATAATTGCCCCTCTGAAGGACTAAAGTCTAGCAAACCTAAATCGATGCATTGGGACCCCCTGATTATAAAATTAGCTGTAAGTCTTGCTGTTAAATTCAAAAAGAAAGGGTATGAGGCAGTCCGAAAGTGGTTACCTTTACCTTCTTGGCAATTGGTGCAGGAATAACGAAACACTGATATACATCAAGCAGTCCCATAGACAAGAGTCAAATTAAAAAATGTTGGCATGAAATAAAGCTTCGGTGTAACCTGCCCTATACCTTTTTGGACTTCACTGGGATGAAATGGACATTCGAGGTGGGATAAAGCTTTGCAGGAGGGCAGGTAAACTTGTTGGGTTTGAAGATTTTGATGTACCTTCCGAGCTTCAACTTGAAGTTGATCAAGAAAATGAAAGTGAATATGAACCAAGCATGTCTGATGACACTGATATTGACAGTTCTAGTGAGGACGACGAGGATGCTCACTGATTCTGAACTCCAAGTTAGGTCCAGGTTACAGCTAGGTATATACTGATCAACTTCGAAGCCACGGACAAAAATATCCATGTTAAATAACGGCATACGACTGGGGCAAAAATATCCATGTTAAATAACGGCATACGACTGAAAGAAACATTCTTACCACTGTCGGATAACATGTCTGTGTTTAGCGGGCTATTCAAAAACGTAACAGAAATGTTTCTTTCTAGAATGTGAACCCGGCCGTTTCTTGAGACAACTGTAGCGCCATCTTGGATTTCAATAATAGGTTCCAATCCCACGCGGTCAAATCTCGAATAATGTGTGATCATAGATACTTGGTCCCAGGCCTCGTTGCTCGCCCCCCCTGCAACAGGCATTTCAGTTAATAATCTTTAATCCAACAACTACCAAGATGGACTCGTAATGGCAAGAACAGCAGATAAAGTTACATAGAGGCACACAAATTGACATAGCTAGCTCCATCACAGGATGGACAGGATACGACTTATAATATGGTACAAATATAAACTTATAATATGGTACAAACTTATAATATGGTACAAATATAAACATACATTTGAGACAATCATCTATTAGTACTGGGAACCAGGCTGCAGTATAACAGAACAGCAGACTAAATTGTAAATGTGTGTTACAGTAATAAGTAGTGTTTAAATTAAAAGGTCAACATATGAGAAAAACAAAAATATTAAATTACATATATGCTTGGGGAGAAGAGAATGAAAAAAGTCACCACGCTACCAGGCCACTCCTAAAGACTGCTAAATTCAGCTAAGAATTCTTCTCTTTGATTAATATTACTAAGAGGATTTCAAATGAAAGTGTATTTCATCTTCAATCTCATGTGGCCCGAGTGAAAGCCCAGATGGGCTCTTGTAATATGGTACAAATATAAACATACATTTGAGACAATCGTGTATTAGTACTCGGAACCTGCAGTAAAACAGAACAGCAGACTAAATTGTAAATGTGTGTTACATGAATAAGTAGTGTTTAAATTAAAAGGTCAACTTCTTTAATTTACATACGAGAAAAACAAAAATATTAAATTACATATATACTTGGGGAGCAGAGAATGAAAGTCACCGCGCTACCAGCCACTCCTAAAGACTGTTAAATTCAGCTAATAATTCTTCCCTTTGGTTATTACTAAGAGGATTTCAAATGAAAGTGTATTTCATCTTCAATGTCATGTGGCTCGAGTGAAAGCCCAGATGGGCTCTTGTTAACTTAAAATTTGAGACCTTATTTTTTTTGTGGGGGATGAAAGATAACAAAATTGGATTTAGCCAGATATGGACATTGTTTAGTTCAGCATTTATGCTTGTTTCAAGTATTGACAGATTCTTATGTTCACTTAAAAGATTTGCATTGTCTGCAAATAGATGAAAATCAAATAGATCTGAAGAGCAATGAAAGTAATTTATATATAATAAAAAAAAGTAATGGACCAAGAACAGATCCTGTGTAATTCCACAAGATATAGTACTCTGATCTGAATGGGATGTTACAGTAACAACTTGTTGTCAATTACTAAGATATGAAACGAACCAATCATTGGCTATACCTCTGATACCATAGTACTCTAATTTCTTAATCAAGATTTGATGATTAACCATGTCAAAGGCTTTACTGAAATCTAAGAATATTACACAGGAATAGTTGCGTTCATCTATTGCTTTTTGAATTTTATCAATTATACGAAGAACTGAATGATCTGTAGAATGTTTTGCAAGAAATCCAAATTGCTTATCAAAATAAGTTTTTTTCAAGGAATTTAAGTAATCTATTATACATTAATGGTCTGCTGTTCAAAACTGCTTCGACCTCTGTTAGTACAGCATGTCCCAATACTTTCTTGATACGTCTTTTCGTTGCTCCGATCAAATGCTCATAAAATCCTCCCAACCACGGCTGCTATGAACTCCCACCTAATGCCATGGCTTGCAAGAAATCGCTGCGATTGTTCTGCTTCTAATGATTGTTCAAGGCAGTTATCTCTGTTGAGCTTGACTTGAAGTTTTTGGCATTATCCGATATAATACGTTCTGGGAATCCACATCTACTTATGAATCGTCTAAAAGCTCTGATGAATGCTTCTGCAGAAAATTCTTCTACAAGTTCCAAGTGAACAGCTCGTGTTCGCACATGTGTACAAGCAAATGTACATCTTAGAAGAGTTGTTCACGGTATCTCTAACAAATAATGGACCGGCATAATCAACACCTGTACATGTAGTTTGAAATGCCTGACTTTCCCCAACTCTTGACTTTGGCAATGGTGGTGTCTTGACTGAACGAAATGGCTTTCCCTTGACCTTTCTGCAGATTATGCATTTAATAAGAATTTTCTTGATGCACTCTCGTCCTTGTAGTATCCAAAAACTTTGCTGCACTTGTGCCAGGGTCTCTCTCATTACTTGTTTACCAAGCCACTGTTTAGTCTCAATTATTAAACCAAACTCAAAGCCGTAAAATAATAAACTTACTAAATCCTCTTCATATTGTATGCCGGAGTCAAAAATTTACAGTCTGCCGTCTTGTCAGTCACATTGCTTTCCAAGTCTTGGAACTTTATCAATGTCAACCACGACACCAAATCCTTCAAATGCAGGTTCTTCTTGCCCTAGCTTGTTCTTTGCCACATAATGCTTTCAGCATTGCAAAACGTCTTCTTAAAGCCAGCCAAACAAATTAAACAACATACCGGTAGTATAGTAATTTCTTCATGTCATTCCCTTTAGATGTTCGTAGGCAGCGATTACTTGAATTTTTCCATGGCATTGTGAATACAAAGGTTCAATGGTTCATTAAGTACCAATTTTTAAACTTGATAAAACACTGCTGTTTGTATTTTAAACAGTACTTAATCACATTTAAATATTCTGAAATTTCTAATGTTGTAGGTCTTAATTTCTTTCAAATTGTCTAATTTTTTCAGTCATTGTGCGAAAATTGCTAAATATTACGTGGTGAATGCGATTTGAGACCGATTGTGCAAAAACCCACCAGCGCATAATATCAGAAGGCCTGTTTACATATTCCTGTCAATATTTTGTTTTTATAGACCTTAGTACTAAACAAAATACACATCACTATAGAAATTATGGCATTGCCATGGAAACACTCTTAGCTCCAGGCTCCTTTCACCTTGAAGATAAAATTACTATTTTTCTGTAATAGAAATTTTTTTGCTTATAAAAACTACTTTCATACAATGCCTACATTGCTCCATTAATCTTCTAATGTGCCCTTAGCAGAAAATTGTGTTTATAACAAAGGAGAAGGAAATTTTATTTCCTCATGGGAGAAGCCTGAAGCCAACCGTGTTTCCATACAAATGTGTAGTTTCCTTTAGTTAGTACCACACATGTGCAAAGTTTCAATTGTTTTTACCCATTATTTGGAGATACATTTTTCAGTTTGGAATTTGTCTCCAGGCTGTGTTAATCAGATGATGTCACAGTTAATCTAATTTGCATATTGCAAAAATCTGCATGAATACCCTGTATCTCTGGAACAAATGAGATATTGACAAATGAAAAATGCCACCCTTCCTTATTTAAAAAGGATTTTCAAACGAGATAAACTTAAGTTTCGATTTGTAGGCACTTTAAAGTTAAGCCACTTTCGATTTGCCCATATGCCCCAATGACAAAATTTTAGATATTTTGCTCTCTCAGGGCCACTATGAATTTATAATATTTGGATTGTTTGATAATCTATTATCAAACTTATATTACTACATTACACTATACAATTAATAGTCTAAAGTATAATTGGAGTGAAATTAAAATTATCTCCAACTTGTTTCACTCCTAAAGGCTCATGTTTCCACAATTCTCGTGTTTACATAACACTATGTAGACACAGAAACTGTTTTCTATTTCTTAATTAACGTTTCATTCTTTCATTATTTTTTTATAATCTTTTTTCTCTTATTTTCTTACCTCAGGGTATATTAGCTGTATAGCTGGAAGCCTAATAAGCTTCTGATCTTAGAGTTTAACTAAAGTATTGTATCACATTGTACCTTTATAACTGACAGTTTCCGATGGCGGTTGTATTTTCATCCTCTTGACTTCATTATGAAACTCCTTCAACTCCAGTTTCTCAATACCTCTCTTGATTTCTTCCTGACCAACTTGAACATCAACTGTCGATGGATATAAATCATTTTATCAACACACAGTCCCATCAATAAGTCACTCCATGTTATGAGATACCGCTGCATAAAAGCACTGGAGACTCACTTGAACAGGAGCTGTATTAGTTGTGTACTACAGTGAAATGCCAAAGAAAAAAGTACACTGTAGCTCTTACAAAATGTGATTTTATTTATCATGTCTATTCATGAAAATATCTGCATGATATATGTAGGGTGATAGCATGAACGGATTAAGTTGAAGCAATAACGTCAGAATTAAACAATCTTAGATTTTGGACAAAATCTCCCAGGCACCAAAAGCCTGGTAAAAAGCCTGGTAAGCTCGGTTAACCCCGGTTTAACCAGGCTTTAACCGGGCTCACCCTGAAAGGCCGGTTAAGATATGCTTGAAAAAGTCAGAAATTCCAAGCTTTCCCGGTGATTGAAGTTCAGGAAACCATAAAAGCCTGGTCAACTTGGAGTTGCTGCAGACAGGTTGCATCATTCCAATTTTTGACCCGGCTTCCCCGGTGAGCCTGGTGCAGTTTAACCGTAAAAGCCTGGTAAGCCTGGTGATGAAGTTCCATAAAAAATTTTTGGGATGTTTTCACCCAGCTTTCCTGGAGAGCCTGGTTTACTAGAAAACCCTGATTTTGATTATTTTATTGATTGCAATTATTTCAAGTTTTGACCTGGCTTTCCTGGTGAGCCCGGTACAGTTTAACCGTATAAGCCTGGTAAGCCTGGTACGAAGTTCCATTAATTTCATTCCAATTAATATAAATGACCCTGCTGAATCCTGGAGTTAGCCCAGTATACTGGAAAACTGTAAAAGCCTGGTTAACATATATTAGCCCCCCAAAACACTTCTATACTCCCAAGTTTTGACTCTGCTTTCCTCAGGATAGTCCGGAATACTGGAAAACCGCAAAATGCATGCATTTGAGCTGAGGTTTAAAATGCTGAGTTTGAAATGAGAATTTAAAGTTCCACAATTTCCTTCAAATATTACAGCTGTTAAAGCCTGGTACAGTAAAAATGAAACTAAAAAGCCAGAACTTAATTGGAATATCTAATTTCACATACAGACCTTGCTTTCCACGACAACATTATTAGTACAGGAAAACAACAAAGGCTGAAATTATTATGACTTCTGAGAATATGCCAGATAAGTAAATGCACATTAACTTGTGCAATATCATTTTTGTGTAACTTTCTCTGGGAGTACCTAATCAAAGTCCAAAAACTTTGACCCCTCAGCAACTATATCGGGTGCATTATGGGTTAACCGTAAAACTGTTCTATATATTTCTTGAACTTCGAATATACTACACAGCAACACAAATCTTCCCCGAGTATATATATCTACATACGTATACTACATGTTTAGCCATCCTATAAAAGATAATAATCAGTTATTATAAATTTAATTGGCATAACATTTCTTTCGAAGAATAACATGTGCTATATGCTAGATGTTTCATACCCATGGCATATTTATTGTCCTCAAAACTTTCATTGTTTCCAATTTTCTTCCACTTAATATCTAAATCCTTTTAACAATATAGTTTAAAATCTCCTATAAATGGTATTTAATAAATGCAAGAAATAATAATTATTAAAATTTTATTAATGCTAAATATTGATAAAAATAAATATGAAAAGTACACTTGTGTTTACCTTAATACATCATAATAACCATGTCATGTGTTCTGAACTTCCACTCACAGAAGCGTAGATTTCATAACTTTCTCCGGGAAAGAGGAACTTTGGTGACATTATGAGACTTATGCAGAAATGAAGTACAAATTACCAGTTACATGAGTTGGCCGGCAGTATATTTAAACTTCACGTCCACAAGGAAAAACAACGAGGAACATCATTGCTCAGCTGCGATCGATCGAATGGACTCGACTTTACATATAATTTCCGCTAGAAACAGCAAAGTCCTGATACAAATCATTGCTGGTTGCAATGTCAAGGCTTCATGCAACCAGAAAACATATGATATAGGTTGGTGTTAAAGTTCGTGGGTCGTCACAGGAATAAAAGTGAGAACCAGTTCTGAGTTCTGACAGGCCCAGACTCGGGTGTTAAAATGCCCTTACGTGCAAGGTAGACACAGGAAAACAGTTGAAGAGGAGTTGGTTAACCAGTTAATTGGCGTATAAGATTCCTCGAATACATAGCCAGACCATTTCGCAAATTAATCCTGAGATAAAGCAAGTTCTCAACAACAAACAAAGATGGCGGCCACGAACTGATCCCAGGATGCATTGCTTATCTAAAGACCGCTGACGTGAATTGTGCGGGCACAGATTTCGGGCACATGGCGCCATTTTCGAACTAACGACTTTGATTCGGCGTGTCTTGTATATTATGGCTTCCAGACTGAGCAAAGGGTTTTCAAAACATATGGGAGATAACAAAACTATAAAGGTAAGATGTGATCATTCAATTGTTGTGGATTGTAACAAGAAAAGGGAATATCGCGCTAAGTTATCATACTTTTAGTTCAGCTGTTGTTTGAACAATGCCAATGGTTTCGATTGTGCCTTGTGGTCTTCATTATTTGAAAGCTTTTAACTTGTGACTTATCCATTTTAATGACCAAATCCATACAAAAAGGTTTACCATGTTTATGTAGAGTGAATCTTTTAGCAAAAGGATCGATCAAAATCGCGTATTACTGACTACTTTTCGAAGAGAGTGAAATGTCTCACACCTATCAATGTTAGCCCGAGGGGGGGCGGGGATTTGACAGGCAGGGCTACCCTGAGGATTGGGATTTTTGACAGACGCTGCCTGCCCACGGTGGGGATATTTATAGCAAACATAAGATGGGACAGATACAGTACAGGTATTTGATATTTTTGACCAAACGTGTTGTCCCGAGGGTGGGGAATTTGACATTCCTAAGGGAGAAAATGTCAAAATTCCCTTCCCCCTTGGGTTTAACATTGATAGGTGCATAAAGACTGGTATTTTAACTGAAATTTCACTTTATAGTTATACAGCAAAAGAGAAAATTTCATGTTTATACATAATATATTATTTGCAATTCAAACAAATTCAGTCAATACTTTAAAATTCTTCAAGTTTTCGTTTCTGTAAATTCGTGGACATTGTGAAGTTGCACTTTGTGCATGTGAAATTTCACTTTATAGCTAGGTCTAGGAGAAATAAAATCTTGACAGAAGTAAAATTTCACTTTTTAAGGGATAAATTATTTTAGTTCACCACTTTACAATCTTTTCGAAAAGTATGTGTAGAAATAGAATACTATACAATTTTGGAAAATAACTGTTGCTATGTACATCATTGTTCATCCCTCGTATTTAGTAAACTATAACATCTAACTGTCTTCTATTATAGGCACAGCACTTTATGTCACTTGCAAGTGCTTGAACATGAAGGTCTATCAATTGCAGATCAAATCAAGACATGAGCTGCATGTAGAAATTGTGTGTGGATTCAGTTTTAGTGAGCCAGTTCACTATGAGGCTATGAAATCTAATTGACATTAAATAATTTATAATAGCAAGTTTATTATTATTATATTTTTAAAATAGTTTGCAATTATTTTAATTCTGCCATGTTATATGGTAGAGGTCTTTTATTAGATTTTATGTTGCCAGACTGTAGCCAGGTGTTTTATAAATCATACCAGAACAGCTTAACCTCGATTTTATCGTGTATTATAACAAACTGGTTTTATGTCCTTCCCTGAATTGTGATTATATATGATGGACCTGCTGTCAATGTTGAGCTCGGTTTGCGGGACAGAAACACAAAACTACTGAGTTGGATTAATCTGGTGGATTACCGGGCTTTTGGTGCCTGGGAATGATTATATTTGCAATCATGGCTGCCAGCTTTCTGGCAACTTAAGTAGAGCTCAGGAACCTGAATGTACTTAC
Source organism: Actinernus sp. WN-2022 (assembly GCA_030867875.1). NCBI lineage: Eukaryota > Metazoa > Cnidaria > Anthozoa > Actiniaria > Actinernidae > Actinernus > Actinernus sp. WN-2022. The sequence continues at coordinate 474,001 of JAOWCC010001253.1, forward strand.
AAAATGCGTCATAGGAAACAATTTGCATTAGTATTTTCTGTGTGTGTCAGCAAATGATGGCAATAGTCTGGCAGCAAGTGTAATCCCGTGGGATTTTAATGAAGAAAGCAAGCCACTAGTCTCGTTGCATACAGGGGACCACAAGGAACAAGAAAAATGTTGTCGGCAATTTTCTAAACTGTTAGAAGGGTCTAAACAGAGGGTGTAAAAAGTGATGTATATAGCTCAGCATGGAAACGAGGCTGGCATATGAAATTGCCTATAACTTTTCTAAAAACCAACAAATCATCACAAAAATTGTCAGATATGCATAGAAGAGTGTCTTTAACACTACGAAAAGCTTTAATACATTTAGCAAAGGTCACATGACTTATAGCATGAAAGCGAGGCTGTAATATGAAATTGCCTATACTGTTCTGTTAACCAAAAAATCATCACAAAACTTGTCAGATATGCATAGAAAAGTGTTTTAAATACAACGAAAAGGGTTAATTCAGTTAACAAGTGTCACGTGATTTATAGCATGAAAGCGAGGCTGTAAACATATACGCATCATTCCAAGCATCACTATTATTGTGCGTACTATATTTTTAAACTACTTTAAGCAGGACGTTTGAGACATGTGGCATTTAGAAAAGGTCACATGACTTTTAGCATGAAAGCGAGGCTGTACCCATATACGCGTCTTTCCAAGCATCAAACATCGCTATCATTGTGACCAAAATACATAGACAATCTCTCGTAATTTCTGTTATTGTGAATCGTTTGTTTTAAATACTAGAGGAGATCAGGTATCAACCTGACATGGAAACGAGGCTATCGCTTCGTTACAGCAATACAAATTCAGGTGGATAATCTATATAAAGATATCAGTTGTGTACACGATACAACTGAGCTGTCCATCGCTGGATATCTTCACTCTTACTCATTATCTTCATCGCTACTGTCGTAAAATTGCTCCACAAGATCATTATCAACATTGTCGCAGAGTTCTTCTTCTTCAGAACAAGTACAAATGTCTGTGCAGTTGAGCCCTGCTTTGCGACACTGACATCGGTTGTTGGAACAACGTTCCTTAATACAGTTGCATTTCACGAGTTGGATGATGGCCTCGGGTGCTGGCGATAACTGTGTCATGACAGGTTGCCATTCATCTTCTTTACGTTCCCATCCGTAGGTATCTGGCGGCGGCAGGTCAGGATTCGGTACTCGGTCGTTGTTCCAGACCATAACCTGATAGTGAGCACGCAGAATCCCCTCATGCAGTGCGGCGAGTGTTGGAGGAAGTCTTTCAGACTGGGCTTGTTTCTTGCGAAATAGCCACCATCGAAGATCTGTCACCTTTGTGAAGGTTGTCTTTGGTAGGTAAAGCTGACACACGAACCTCTCGATCGCATCAATGGTCTCCGTGTTTGGTATAACAGTTGTACCGAGATTTCCCAGTTCGGTGATGATGGCTTCATCGGCGTCGCGGAAAATCTTCCAGCATGCAAGCTTCCCTTTGCCCGAGAAGCTCCCGGTGTTATCAGATCCACTGATGGCATGGAATGCAGGAAGTGCGGCTGTTTTAGCTTCACCGAGGGCTTGGACAATCGGCCCCAACTTGATTACTCTGTGATGTTGGCCCGTCCCTGTGACGAATGAAACATTATCGCAAAGGTCCGGATACCTTCTCAATGCCAGAATGAAGACATCTGTGTCAGGAGAATGAATGCGTATTTCCGTTGCGCCAGCTGCTGTAGCATCAAGGGCGTGGAGCAAGATCTTGGTGTCTGCCTCTTCCTGGCTGCTCTGAAGATGTGTCACGTCTTTGTGGGTTGCTTGACATTCACTTCCCCATGCTACCACTAATCTCCTGCCTTGTTGTCTCATTGCATTGATGGCCTTCTCTGCTAGATACACGGTCAAATCCATCTTGGTTCTAGTGTCTGATAACAGCCTCTTCATTGGCACTTTGGCGATGTGTGTAGAGTCAGTGATACGGTAGAACACAGGATCATGACCACCTTGGCGTTTTACCCTAGTCGCTGATTTCAAAGACATCGGCACGTCATATCGGTCGAAAATCAACTGCAGCTCGCTACTTTGTCTGTACTTCTCGTCAATTCGGTTGTTGAAGTGCTCAGCTAGTTGGCAGCAGTTCTTGATCCAGTCAGGCTTATCCAGGGATTGTAGCTCAGCCATGCCGTCTACGATGTCTACTGTCATCTGTGCATTGCCCATTCGAGGGATATTCTCGTCGTTTACATTTTGACGAGGTATTCCGCCTTGGACCTTCTCGAGAATAGCTAGTAGTGCACTTTTGTAAGAACAGTGAAGCATCGATCCGTCTGCGGCAAAAAGCGATCGCGGGACTAAGGAGAACTCGTACTGTCCAACCGTCTCCTTGATGTTAATCTCTGGACGGCTTTTGCACACCATCATCATTCGCGCAAACAGCGACCTGTCCTCTCTGAGTTCAACTTCCTTGTCCTTCGTCATTACTTTCACCACTTTTGCATTGCTCTTCCATGTCAAAAGCTTCCTTTTCTTCATCGGTGACCAGAGATTTGTCTTTCCTGACTGGATGCGCTCTTTGACAAACGTTGTATATAGTGTCTGTCCGATGGTTCTCTGATTACACAAGTCCTCTTTTACCTTTTCGGGCATGACGACTTTCGTGACAAGGTTGAATAGCTCTGTACCTTCCTCCAAGAATGGATTGGTAAAGCGTTGAATCGTCGCCAGTAGTGCCTCTACACTCCTTTCTTCGCGAGTGAGAACTGCTGTTACCAGATTGTGATGCCGTGTCTGAGCCTTTGAGGAGACACCCGCCATATCCTTGGCTTGTTCAGCAAGTTTGGAGAGTTCTGGGGCGATTAGGAAGAACTTGGTTCGAGCATTTGGATTAAGAGTGATCCCTACTAATCCTCCAGTGACTTTCATCGAGCGGTTGATATTCTCAAGGCCATTATCTGCACCTACTGCGCAAAACGGAACATTGGCGTTCTTATTTACCACCCAGTTCCCCTGCACAACTTCAGCATAGATCTCAGGGTCAGATGTCGCAAGTGACTGCATCTCTGCGAGATAGAGTGGGATCATCCGAGCATAGTTCAAACGATCGTGGGCGAAGAAATATTTAGTAAACATATCTAGTGCCTTAAGGTGCAGCTCCCAGTCTCCGGTTCTCACTGCTCGTATAAACTCCAACATCTCCATAACCATGCGCATATACTGCCTCGTCACCTTGAACATCGGGTGTTTCTCGTGAACAGCATCAAATTCGGTCAGCTTATCTATGATACGCTGTGACTCGATCACTCTCTTCAATTCAGCATTCGCTTCATTCACTTCTTCCTTTGTTCCCTTGGTGCACGCCTCTGCAACCTGCTTCGACAAATCTTCAATAGTCTTAGTGTCTTCCTGAGAACTTCCGAAGAAGGCGTCTTGGTATAATATAAATAGCGCTTGCAATGTTATTACATGTGCTGTCTCTCCTCTCTTGATGTGGTTACCATCTAGAATCTGCTTGACTGTGACTGGACCATAGAGATCAGATTCGGTCCAGCACATGTCAAGCCCGCTACTCTCGACGAATGCTCCGATGGTGCGCAATTGAGCCATAACTATGTGGAGTTCACCCGGACGGAGGATCAGGTGGTCTAGATCACGTCGAGCCATCTGGAGCTTCTTGGCTGGCTGATAAAGCCCCATGTCAAGCGAAATGATTGTCTTCCTGTCCGGTCCTACCACCTTTGTGTTGATTCCTTGCGCCTGCTTAAGGATGGTCAGCAACGTCTGCCACTCATGTGCTGGTGCGGCTATCAAAGGCGGTGCTGCGACCCGTGTAACAGGCATCGTATCACTGATAATAATAAACGAAACATATTTTAGTATCAGGAGACACTTCTCATTCAAGGGTTGTTTACAAAATAAATAGTACTCAACTTACTTAATGAGTGAGTTGTATCCTGACCATACAGGCACATGCGCAGGTCTGACAGGCTCTTCTTCTGCGAGCTCCACTGTATCCTGGCAACGGCCGACGGGAGATCTCGTGAAACTGCGTGCTAGAAGCCATGCATAATCTTGTAATCTCACTGAAATGGGTAACTCGTCTTCTGAAAATAGCCCAAACGCGCGATACACTGGACTGGCTGGCTTCGAGCATGGTTTGGGGCATTCCAGTAATGCACTAATGGTGTCTGGAAGCTCTGTTATGGAGCGTCTCTGATCTGTGGTGTTAAGCCTAATGACAGTATAAACAAATGCCTCATTATTGCTTGAATATTCATTTACCCGGGACAATTATTTGAGTACCGTAGAATCCCGAAAGTAACCCAACCCCCGGTCCTTTCAGACGTTGTTAACGGTATTCTGGCACTTTGGAGCATCCAGGTTTGGTGTTCTTACGGGTGGTCCAAAGTTTGATTCGCTGTTACTGGTGGAGTTACTATTCGAGAGCTCTTACTAGGGCGGAAAGGGGTATACTTTGTCGGATCCCTGGAAGTTAATGTTTTTAACACCCCGGTCCCCGTTACTTTCGGGATTCTACGGTATCGTTGCAGGATTAGGTTAAAATATAAACAAAAATTAGCCTAAATATGCGCCTGAAGTTATACCTTAATTCCTGCTTCTCGTCGCCTGCCTCGCTCTTCTGATAAATGGCCATAGCTGTTCCATGAAGTGTATGCTTCCCATCGTGTGTATCTTCGGCGAAGTCCACATTGTCTACAGCAAAAAACACGTGTCTGCCGTCAACGATGTCGGGTGGAAGGTACACGCCACCATTCTCCTCCATTCGTAGCAGAACCGTTTCCTCTATCTGAGCTTCCACTCTGAGTAGCCTGTTGTATTCCACTGACATTCCGAAACCATGAAGCATAGTGACTAGCTGCTTGCTGCGAGTGGCCTGGTGAACAGCCAAGCCAACTGCCAATTGTTGTGGCATCTCTCTTGTCGATTTCAGCGTTTCTGATTTTTTATTGCTTTTCTGCCTCTCAGTTAAACACATGGATACCGTCGTCTGCGCCAAACTCATTGCACGCTTATGGACGTCTTCAGATTTCTCTTTTGTTGACAGTTCGAGGTTCTGTCCTTGGATGATCCATCTACAGAACGAGTACAGTTCCTCTGGGATATTGTCACTGCATGCATCTTCCAATGACCCAGTAAATACCCATTTCTTACATTTGTTGATGGATTTTCTTAATAGAGCCGCTGCATCATACAGGATCTTCATTTCCTCGGTACCGTCAGTTTTAACTGCATCCGACAGCTGGATGGCTGCATCTCTGGTTTTCTTTATGCTCACTCTTTCTGCCTCGTTAACGCGTTTTGGTTTATGGAATTCAATCTCTGGTATCTCGTGCTGGAGTAACTGTTTCAACGCTTTTCGACTGCAAGTAGGGTCAACAACATTGTTGGCTTCTAATGTACTCTCGAATGCTTCCTGTAATTGCGACATTATCAGAATCTTTCCTTCCTTTAAAGCCATTTCCGTCATAACTAGGAATTCTATCTTGCCTGCAATTTCACTGACGTTGGTGCTTATAGAAGCGACATAAGTGGACACCGGCTTCCGAAGTACATTTGTAACGTTATTCAGCCAACAGTTTTTGTGATATTTAATATCAATGGAAGTTGCATCATTTGCATCCACCGCCGTGCTAAGTTTCACACGCAGTTTATCATTTCCAGAGTGCTCGATCGCAGCACGAAGAGATTCACCAGCACTAAAAGTGCTAACACTGTGGAGAGACTGTTTATAGTTCGCATGTTCTTCGCAGAAGAAACAAAGACTTCTCTCAAAAGGCGATGTTTTTGAGCGTGTAAGTTGTGCGGGTTCCTCCGTCGCATCTCGTGACTTGCGTCGCGACTCATTCGACCCTGTTAGCTGCCTCTCGTACCTCTCCCTTGCTCTCTTCAACATACCGGTATGCACAGCATCTTTGTAGCAGCTTCTGTGCCATGAAGCGTCTTTTTCTACAAGGTCGCACAGCGAAATGCTTTTCAGTTTGGACCATGCTTCAGAATATCGAAGGTCGCCATATCTAGCCCATTCCGCGAGGAATTCAATAACTTTCTCATGTGAACATGGATTTTCTACGAGACTTTCAGTGTTTGCTTTCTGGCAAATAATGCACAAATCAAGATCAATTGCTACCTTTTCTGGTGCTTCTTTTCTGTGTTGTGTTACATTTGCCATCAGGGTTTATCTTCATCTAACGGTTCATACCCTACATCACTACATGACCTGTAAACCAAGATGGCGGCCCCCTATTATGAAGATAGCGACTGCTGACCAGTGACCCATCTTGCCCAGGCCCCTCTCAAAGTACTCACCACAGAAAGCTAATTTTGCGAAAGCAGATGTTATGTATAATTTTACAATATAATGATGGTAAATGATAGTGTGTCACATATCTTACCCACATGTCTCAAACGTCCTGCTTAAAGTAGTTTAAAAATATAGTACGCACAATGATAGTGATGTTTGGAAAGATGTGTATATGAATACAGCCTCGCTTTCATGCTATAAATCACGTGACACTTGTTAACTGAATTATCCCTTTTCGTTGTATTTAAAACACTTTTCTATACATATCTGACAAGTTTTGTGATGATTTTTTGGTTAACAGAACAGTATAGGCAATTTCATATTACAGCCTCGCTTTCATGCTATAAGTCATGTGACCTTTGCTAAATGTATTAAAGCTTTTCGTAGTATTAAAGACACTCTTCTATGCATATCTGACAAGTTTTGTGATGATTTGTTGGTTTTTAGAAAAGTTATAGGCAATTTCATATGCCAGCCTCGTTTCCATGCTGAGCTATATACATCACTTTTTACACCCTCTGTTTAGACCCTTCTAACAGTTTAGAAAATTGCCGACAACATTTTTCTTGTTCCTTGGGGTCCCCTGTATGCAACGAGACCAGTGGCTTGCTTTCTTCATTAAATTCCCACGGGACTTTATTTCATTACATATGCTGCCAGACTACAAGGTATATATATGTAAATTTGTAAAAAGCAGTCAAGAAAGTTCTGTTCTTATTGTAGAAAATGTTTTTGGAAATGTTTTCATCAATTTCTGAAATACACAAGATGCGAGGTTGAAGCAAAACAAAAAGTAAACGTATGTATAAAGCAATTTAATAGTTATTTAATTTATATTTTCACATATAATCATTTTAATTGAAGTATCTTGGTTAAGGGCTGCTGTATAATTGTCTGATTAAAACATTTTTTTATTATTATACTGAGGAATTGTACATTATATAACTGCTTAGCTTCAACCAGGGTTAAAATTAAATGGGCGGTAATGATCACTAAAAGTAGCCTGCTTTAACCAGGGTTTTGCCAGGGTTACCAAGCTTTAACCAGGATTTTACCAGGCTTACCGCCAAGCTTTAACCAGGGTTTTACCAGGCTTACCGAGCTTTAACCAGGGTTTTACCAGGCTTACCGAGCTTTAGCCAGGGTTTTACCGGGCTTACCGAGCTTTAACCAGGGTTTTACCGGGCTTACCAAGCTTTAACCAGGGTTTTACCGGGCTTACCGAGCTTTAACCAGGGTTTTACCAGGTTTACCGAGCTTTAGCCAGGGTTTTACCGGGCTTACCGAGCTTTAACCAGGGTTTTACCGGGCTTACCGAGCTTTAACCAGGGTTTTACCAGGCTTACCGAGCTTTAACCAGGGTTTTACCTGGCTTACCGAGCTTTAACCAGGGTTTTATCAAGCCTTACTTGAGGTTATCCAGGTTTTCTTTTAAATTGACCGGGCTACCGGGGTTACCTGGGTTAGCCAGGTAACCCCGGTAAATTTCTCATTGGGTAAAGCCTGGTAAAAGCCCGGTAAACTTACCAGGCTACCCCGGTATTTTAACCAAGCTTTAACCCCGGTAAACCCCGGAATTACCGGGCTTTTGGTGCCTGGGCGTAGACACAAGTATACTGCATTGAGTCAGACAGTACCACTCGAAACAAGCCACAGTATTGGCTAACCGAACAATAGAAAACAACCTACATGTAACTTTAGATTAGAGCAGTACAAAAACAGTAGAGCTACAGTATAATGGGGTCCAACCAGAATACAGGTCTGGAAGTGCTACTGTTTAAGTACATGTATTACTCACTGCATTACAGGCATGCTGGTACCACATGTAAACCTGAGCATCTATAGTATCATGAACATTTAATGTTTGACCTTCATGCACTGTCAGTACAAATCCAAACAGGTGATTGACTAATGACAGTGCTTTGTTGGTTATCACAGCATGCTGGGCACACACTCAGTTGGAATAATAAAAGGGTTAGAGACTTATATTTATTATTCTCTGCACTCAACTCATTTCTTTATGGAGAGAGGAAAACCGAAGCGGCTTGCCATTGTAAATGCCCATACAGATCTCCCGCTCATATTTTATCTACTACTTAAAATTTCAACTTCAGTCTCGTACATGCTAACCATCTACATTTTCTGTACACAAAGAATCACAATTCTTCTTTAAAAGAATTTATATATTTAAGTCTCTCAAAGGCACAAAACAAATATTGAAAGTGTAATACTTTTTTTTAATCGAACCTGCAAAGTTGTACCAACTATTCCTTGATGGAATGCCATACGGCCCAAGTAAAGGCTGGTACAGCCTCTTGTTAATTAATTACTTTACAGTGTTAATTAATAATTACGATAATAATAATAATTACAGTGTTAAAAATATATAAACTATATTAATCTCTTTTTATTTCCTTCCTTGCATTGATTTTGAAACTGCAGATACTATGACTGGACCTCATGTTAGAACTGAGCAAGTTCCAAGATTTTAACCCTTGTCCTGCTGAGGTTTTAAGAGTGACTTTTTAGCTACTTTAGACTGAACACAACCCCCCACCCCCTAAAACAAAGGCAATAACTATTGTCATGGAAATTTCAACTGACCATTAACACTGAGGGCTCAACTTATTTAGCCTGCCATTTTGCTGACATCATCAACTCATCCAACAGACCACACAGCAAAGTTTGTTTGAGGAAGGACTCAGAAGTTAAGGCTTTTTAATACATTTCTTTTTCATTTTTAGAGTGCTGGAGGACATCATTAGTCTGGTGAGAGCTTGAATCAGCACTTTCTCGAAGAACTGAGTCTGTGCCTGCTATTGAATGGGCCAGGACGTCTTCTGTCACTTTAGCGTGGAGGTCTGGAGCCACCTATCATAGCTTTTTTGTAATATTGGACAACATTTACTTGACATTGATTCCAATATGAATCTATTAGGTTGAAATGGCTTTAGACTTAGTATATATTTTGAAGAATGAAGATGGGGGAAGGGTCATATCCCTGTTTGGTAGGATTTCCTGGCATGCTTTGCGGTATAGAAATCTAGAGACTGTGGTGCATAAAGTTTCTCTCAGTGACAGGAAAGAAACCTCTGCTCACAGGGTAATTGATCTGCAATTGAATTCCAGGGAAATACACACGATTTTCTGACATTGAGGTTTTTTCATTCGATTTTCATTTAATTAATTAATTATTTATTTCCTCAAAGACCTCCTTGAGGTCATGAACTCCATTATTCCCAATGGTGAAAGGCCTCCTTGAGGTCATGAACTCCATATTCTCAATGGTGATAGACCTCCTTGAGGTCATGAACTCCATTATTCCCATGGTGAAAGGCCTCCTTGAGGTCATGAACTCCATATTGCCAATGGCGATAGATCTCCTTGAGGGTACGAACTGTATATTGCCAATGGTGGAAGACCTCCTTGAGGTCATGAACTCCACATCAAAGATATGAGACTGCCTTGAGGTAACAAACTCGATATTGCAAATGGTGAAAGACCTCATTGAGGTCAAGGATTCAAATCATCATAAGCGAAGGACCCCATCAAGGTCATAAATTCCAAAACGTTAATGGTGAAAGACTCCTACAAAAGTCTGGAAGTAGCAGCAAACTGGCATGGACATATTACCAATAAGACCACCTAAGCAGCCCCCCCTATTGAGCAACCTGGATATCCAAGGGGGTAAAAAAGCAATTCCCTCAATAGGGCAAGACATAATGCAAGGGGGAGAAAAATCCTAGAGGGCTGGAAAGGCTATCCAAGAGGGTCTGGAGAAACAGCGACCCCAAAAAATAAAAATAAACACCCAGAGGAGGTATGCCCAAAATTATATCCAAAGGGGTATAGAAGTGACATCCTCAATAGGGGGGGTGTGCATATAAAATGGAATGGCCCATTTCCTTTGTAAAGGTACAAACAGAAACGGAAGATGTCCAATAGATTTCCAAAGGTACGGTTTATGCATAATTTCAAACACCCCGGCCATCACCTGGGGCCTACATGTAACTGACTCAGCATCCTTTTCCAATTTTGTTTCTGACTCGAAGCCGTTCATCTTCCTTCCTCGCTCTATCAGTCTATGTAAACTGTTAGTGTTATCATTTTGATCGCCATCGGATCGCGATCCTCCTAATAACAAGTTGCTGATATATCCTAGCTATCCCCAGTTTGCAATCTTAATCAACTTGTTTCTGTTCCTAACTAGGACAAAACTTTTTTCCACAATCCTACTGACAGCTACGAGGCTGAACAATTCCTTCAGGCTTCACATCCAAACTGCTCCAAAACCGAGAATCGAGATTGAAAAGTTGAAACTGAACCCTGATCGACGTGGCTGGCACGCTTACATTTCGGTGAATTACCTGTCATCGAAGTTTCTTTAGTTCAGTGCCATTATTTATAGCTGACCGATCGTAAGCAATAAGTTGTTTTGCTCAAGCAGGTTGCCACTTGACCTTCCTAGTGCCCGCTCGGATTCGCCTGCTCTTCAGTACTGTATGGCCGCCACAAGAATCTTTCAAGAGTCTTCGTTTGAACAAATTTAAAGGTGTAATTAAGAAAAGTTTTATTGATTCTTATTGAACTGAATTTCGACTAAATCTCCTCCTCCCGTTGATTGTTGCATTTTTCCTTGCTCCTGTTTTTTATTTCTATTTTTTTATTTTGTGTGTGTGTGTGTGTGTGATATCGACTATTTCCATAATTTAATATATATAAACGTTAGCTACCTAGCTAGATTAGCTCTCTTATAGTTATTCTAGGTAGCCAATACCCAACTACTGCAATATTTTATTCACTTTTGTATCCAGTTATTTGTGTGGTATTAAATAAATTGTTGTTGTTGTTGTTGTTGTTGTTGCCATCTTGTTTGTTATCCTCACGCCTGCGAACATTGGTCAGCGGAATATAAAATGGCGGACAGAAGAACTGTTTGTTTTATCTCCGTTACATCTAGAGACATTGCAATGTGACGTTAAGAAGCCTTGCCTCCGAAAACCTCTGCCAGATTCCCTTCTACGCAGATTGCTCTGGTGATCTGTTTCCTCTGGTTTGAGAGTCCTTGACCTCGTACACGAACTTGGCGTGCGAGTCCGGATAAAAGCCAACTGAACGGCTACGGAACTGACGAGTGACGGCCCCGAAGATTACAATAACGTCCCTGGCCCGACATTAAACAGCAGCAATCAATTTTGAAATAGCGTAACGAAGTTCCATATAAAGTTACCACCGATCCAGTTGCCACGCGCCCGCGCGAAAAAAAGGTTTCAGGCGTGAATGTGGCGATTCTGTTCCGTCAATCAAACCGAGTGGGCGGGACTTCCTCGCTTTGCTCTTGCTTGCAATCAAAACAAGATGGTGGCCAACTAACTCACCCACTCGGTTTGATTGACGGAACAGAATCACCACATTCACACCTGGAACTTATTTTCGCGCGGGCGCGTAGCAACTGGATCGGTGGTAATGGTGGAAAGAAACGTCTATAAATGTTGCAGTCAGGACCACGATTCACTGATCATTTTGTTTACTTTTGAGACGCCAATATAACATGGTATTGGCGTCTCAGAATACCAGCCTCTGATTGGCTCTTGCGCGAGCCCTTGCAGTTACATGGGTTCCAGGTCAAGTTCAAAAGTCGTTTGTTCAACAGCAAGATTTCTACAATTTCACCTTCAAAACACTGTAAATTACAAGATAAGAATTATGCAATCCTAAAGGTAAGGTTGGCATTGTAGTTTCCGTCAGAAATCTAACACTCTTATCCGCTAAAACTACAATTTTCACAATTTTTGAAGAGATTTCAAAACACGTCGCAAAAGTTTTTTCCACTCAAGCCGTGAAACCGTTGCCATAGATATACTAGGTGCCTTTTGAGAATTGAAATTACGATCAGCATAAGTTTGGTGCTTCATTCTCTTCTTTCTTTTAACAATTCACGACTTAATTGCCCCCAATACGAATATATTTTCTCCCAACTGGCCGGCAATATAATTCGGTATCGGCGTCTCAAAATCGCAATTAGTTTATAATACTCCAGTTCCCGCCAAAACTACACTGTCCATATATGGAATGTATCCACAGGGATACCAACACAGTCTTTCGGATAAGGAACTCATTTCTCTTTTCCTTTCATCCAAAGAGAAATATCATTTATCAACTTTGACTTTAGTACTACTAAAAAACTACTAAAAACAGAGACATTACAAAATAATGAATAAAAATCCGGCAAGAAATGATGTATCTCCTACTTTAAATTGTGTTAAACTACATGATGACTCTCAATCAAATTTAGTTTGGGTTGCTGGTCGATAACACAACCCGAATTAGCAATAGTTTAAAGCATCTAATTCAAAATTTTACTTGCTCACTCCCATGAATAATATTTCTAGTCGATTGTGAAATGACGCTTACTATTTTCTAATGAGTTTTTCCCATGAATATAATGGCTACAACCTATAAAGTCCCACAACAGTAGTTCACTGGTTTAATTAAACATCGCATGACGTTAATGAATGTCTATTCTCAGACACCTTTGGACATGACTCTTGCAACACTAATCATTTAATTGTTATGGACAAGAAGCAGCGCGCAACCCTGAAGTTCCTCTCTCTCCCCTTCCACCCCCCATTCAATGTTGGTGAAAAAAAGTGACCAAACCAGTACGAAAGTTTATCCAACATTGAAATGACGGGGTGCAGGGGACTTGTTCCAACTATTCATGTCCAAAGCTGTGGGTATAAAACTGTAATTATCTTTGTGTAACATTAAATCATTGGATGCAATTCTTATGTGGCATTCATAGCACATTTTGCTGTGGTATACAGTGTACAGCAATAATTGGAGTTAGTGTAGAACACAAATCAACCCTATTAGCTAGCTATGGCTATTCAGATGTGTATAAACTGCATTCCAGTTTCTAGTATTCACAATACTAAGTACACTCCAGTGTAGAACATAAACTATATATGCATGTGTATAAAGTACACCCCATGCAGTTCCTTAGATCATTCACAGTATTTTTCAAGTGAAAACAAGGTTGGCTGCCATTGTTCGGGTAAGTTGCAGAATAATTTATGGTCAATGTTGATAGCCTGGTCCTGGCTTGATCAGCCTTGTTTCAGGTCCGTCAGAAATTCAGCGTAGATTAATCGATTCAGGAACACAGCAATGAACTCAGTACTTTAAATTTCCTGTTACCTTGTACTGTGTTGATTTTCCAGTTCCTTGGCATATCAAAGTGTTGTTATAGATTAACTCTCTGCCTGAATATTATGTTAGTGTTGAATATTTGTATAACCAAGATGTACACAGTGTCGCAACTCACACAAGATACAGCGATTACGGGTATCTAGAAAACTCAGCCAGGTCATGATCATCTTACTGTTTGTAGTTTTGGTATCTGTATGTACAACGAAAAGCAGAATCCAATACAGTGAGCATGAGTCAAACTCATGTACTGAATAATATTTAAAGTTAGTAAAGGAGGGAAGGCAAAGATCAGCCTCAATGTTATTAAGGCAAGGAATATTATTTAAGCTGTTAAGGCAAGGAATTAAGCTGTAAATCACAAATCTGTGTAGAACACAGACAGTCGGTGTTGGAATTAAATGACAATTCGATTAATTCTGTTTTGCTTAGACTGCTGAATGGAAGTACTTTACTCAAGCAAATACAGTATTACAATACCATAGATCATTGTAATAGAATAGTGACGGTAAATTTTAAGGGATAACATTGAGCATTTCAAATGAAACCACAGATTACAAATATTGCATTGTATTGTTCTCACGTTATCTTTAACAAGTTTTAGACATTTTGGGCATTTATCTGCCATATGCGACTGTGTGCAGTAATCCATAAAGCAGGTGTTTCGTGTTATGTCCACATGGTAGTAAGTAGCGATGAGGGGAGAACATTTGAAAAACGTTTCCACAGTAGGATACTCCTTGGCACCAAAACATTACTCAGCCTGGAACTATTATTACAAATACCTTACTTACACTTGCAAAATTAATCCTCATTTTAATTTCAACATTAATTTTAATTATTCCTTGCCTCGTGATTCCCAAGTGGCAGAACCCATGCGGAAATTCAAAACAAACCCATTGAATAATTTAGCTATCATGAGGGGTTTTCCAAGCATTTAGATTTTATAAGTCTCGCACAAGCTGAAGCTTACAGACCAAAGACAGCCTTTATTTCTCAAAAGCGTACGGTCAAAGCGCGCTGAAACTCGGTAAGGTACTTTAAAATATGCTACTGTAAGTCATATTAGGAACTTAAGAAAAACAAGAGTGAATTTTTTTGATGCCGAAAGAATACAAATTTCTTGATTTTCGCAAATATTCAGCAATAACCTATCTTACTTCGTTCGCCGCATAACGTTAGTTGCAGTTTTCCGATCTTCTTGACTTTGGCACAGAAGTTTGAAGTGGTATTGAACTTCCATATGGTATGTACGATTTAATTATTACTGTAATATTTCTCCGGCAGTTGAACCAGATGCATGAGCATAACATTTTAAGGTTAAAATTGATCAGCCGTTTGCTGAGAAACTTGTATGGTGCCGATTAACCTGAAACTTGCCTGTCACAGACCTTGGAAGTTGGGCACTCATTGAAAGTAAAATGGAACAAATCCATCTTTTGGGTTTTGAAATATACGCTCTTTCCTAAAAAACGTTTTCGAAAATCGGTTATATCTTCAGCAATTCTTTGTTAATCACTTTCTAATTGTACTTTTTATAAAATTCAATTATTCTTTATTAAAAGTTCAAAAAATCTCAGAAATCGGATAATGTTTAGCTGTTCAAAAACGCAATTTAAAAAGACTCCCGTTGCCAAAATAAATAGCCGCGGGCCACCTTAAGCTGTTTATATTAATTTGAGAGATGGGACTCCAAATCCTATCACTCAGCTTCCTTGGTCGACCCAAGTCAGGTCCCAAGTTGTGTAAATAAATTAAGTATCCAAGCTATATCGAATCTGATTGATTCATCCTGTCACATGTTGAATAAACACGTGCAATGTGATTGGTTGACGGCACGAAAGGTCAACACAGAAAATAAAAATAATAAACAGTTGCGATTTAAGACTCGGGCCTGCTCACAGGCAGCCCAAGTAATTATTTATTGAAATACAATGAAGCCATTAAGTAAGTACTTAACAAAAAAGCTGATATGTAGTGTTAACAACACGAGCGAGAGTGTTGTATTGACCTATGCTAACTAGAGCTCTACTCTAAGAGTCTCTACTTATAAAAAGAAACCATGGTATAATATACTATTTAAAAATATATGAAATTGTGATGGGAAACGTTCAGCTCTATATTTTACTTAACGGTCATGCACCTTGTGCCCAAAAACAGGTCCCACACTGATTAGACGGTCTCCATGCAATATGCAATAGAAAAGTCTGACAATTCACCCAACTAGGATAAGGAAAGTCCTTGATCTGTTGTGAGACCTCCCCCAACAGATACTAGCTAGCATAGTGTTTGTTGGTACAGAATTGCTTATTAAAACATCAATGTCTGTATCAGTGACATGACATAAGAGTATCAGTGATGCAGACGTTTATGTTTTATTAATCAGAATCTGTATATCTGATACAGCACTGATATTTTATTAATCACTGATCAATCATGCACTAAGTACGGACTGAATATCTAAATCAGTTATGTACATGTGAGTTTACAGTGAAATAATTATATTTATGTGACTAGAATGCTGTGTTTGGATTGGTAAGCAATCTTATGAATTATTAATGAATTTTACAATGCAGTTTATTTTATAATTGTTCTTTCTCGGACATTATTAGGCATTTGTGATGACAACAAATGATAAATGCTTCTCAGAACTGTAGATAGATAGAGGAACTTCAGGGTTGCGCGCTGCTTCTGGTCCATAACAATTAAAGGATTAGTACGTGTTGCAAGAGTCATGTCCAAAGCTGTAGCTCACACAGGATAGTCTTCTGAGCAATCTACATTTATTTGAAGCTATCAAAATTGTTTTGGAGTCCATGAAAACCGATAGATCGAACTAGTACAAACAAGCTAGTTAATTCACACCACATCGACTTAGTGTTTTTTCGAAATATTCTAGCTTATTTTTGTAAATCAAACAAAAAAAAGGCTATAGAACTAATAAATATATACATCTAAAATACTGTACAAAGTTTGGAGGACTGATGGCACACACAAACTGTTAGATTGGACCAGATTATACCACGCTCGCATTGATGGTGGATACAGTATGTTGAATTTCCCATGGCCCACAGAAAACTAAACTATCTCGTCCCTTCTGCGCATGCACAGAAACCCATGACCCTGCCCCTTTAAGGACAGGTGAGATATGTTCAAATTTTCTAGTTCCAGACAGTATACGGGCAGCAAAGTTGAGGTAATTGTAACTTATGGATATTTTGCTTAGTAGTGCTGGACCAAACAATAGAACAGTTTGCTGAATACTAACAAGTTTAAAATTAGGGACAATACATCTTTAAAAAATAAATGATGAACCCTGCTTATTTGACATAATGTAGCTAATAGTGAAGATGTTAAAGAGTTAATATGGTCATTAAAAGACAAACTAGAATCAAGTATATTAACCTAAGTCTTTGCACGATAAGACAGGAGTCAGGTCTTGTCCTAGAAAGGGAACATGCAGTTACATCAGAGACCTTGCTCAGTATCTGCCTAATGCCAAACAACATAAGCTTGGTCTTGTCAGGATTAATTAACAAGTACAGTAAACACCCATAGATAAGCCGCACCTTTTTACCCAAAATGTTCGTTCAAAATCGGGGGTGCGGCTTATCTATGGGAACACCTACAATGTAGAAAGGAGACCCAATATTAACATATATTTACATATCATGAACCTGTATGAAGATTTTATCATGCGACGGTGCATATATTACAATCAGGTTGAAATCGCATCCAATTGGCAGTGTAATATAGCAATTTAAGCATGTAATCATTGGAAAAAACAAGCAATTTGAAAGAATTAAAGCAAAAACTCTTCTAAGACCTACCTTAGACCTAATATATTAGAATTTCGTGAATATTTAAACATGATTAAGCTTATTTAACTGATTCACAGCGCTTGTCAAAGCATGCATCTAAACAACCAGGCATTCTTCACTATTTTACACGTGGGAGATTGGCACTAGTTAATGAAAATCCAAGATGGCGGACCTCAGACCTACTCGTGCAAGTATAGTTTTGCCAGAAAACCTTTCTTCCTCTAGCGATTAAAGGTAAGCGGTTCCTTGGAATTGTTGTTAGTTAATGGAGGAATAGAAGCGGTAGAATTCTGGAGTGATTTAAAGACTGCAGATTAAAATATACACAAGAAATGACAAGGCAAGTTGAACCACATTCACTCAAATTAAAGTTGAGATTATGTATTTATGACAATCTGATGAAGTTTTGCTTTAAGTATGAGCATTTATGAACTCCAACAAAATATATATTTTTTTGAAGAAGTTTGGCATCAAGTACAAGCGTTTATGAACTCGGACAAAAGATTTTCTAATTATTTTTTGTATTTTTCAAAAAGAGTTTTTTTCCTAAATTCAAGCTTCAAAACTTGGGGTGCAGCTTATACACGGGTGTTAGAACAGCATCACTCTGCAACATGGTGAAGATCCTGACACAAGCTAGCCTCTATATCCTTTGGGGAGAAAGAGAGATAGATATTGGTATCATAGACGTATGATTCCACGTCACAGTCCCCGATGGCTCTTGGCAGGTCATTCATGTACAAGCTAGAGCATATAATACATGTAGGTCCCAATATCGAGTTCTAAGGTATGCCATGGGTAACAGTTAATGGTGATGACAAAGATGTTCCAATACAAGTTGTCTGTCCAAAAGGTAGCTTTGAAACCATGTACTGGAGAGCATTTTTAAGGTACCAAGATTATGCCACTTATTAAGTAAGGACTAGAATGGCAGGTGCTATCAAAAGCCTTAAGTCTATTAACACCATTGCTGTGACTTTCTTATCATCCATTGCCCTGAAGATGTGATCCATATGTGAGGCTGCAGTATGTCGCAGGCTCCGTGCTTTCTTGCAGACGGTGGCCTGGTACCAAGACCAGCCACCATGATGCAAGGGGACAACTGCTAGGGAAATCGCTCACCATCTTGTTCTTGCAAAACTCTTTATCATGGTAAGAATTTGCCATCCCTTTGCAATTGCTTTGTTCTTATAATATTTATTATTTTAACCATAGCTCTAGTTTCTTTTGTCTTATCAAATGTTTTCGGCACTATTTTGTAGGGCTTTGCATCTCAGTTCGGCCATGTGCTCAGTCGGCCATGTGCTTTCCAAGTTAGCTACTGTTTCACCATGAGTTCTAATTATTACCTCTCCAGTAGCTCTGCTAGGTTAATATTTTGCCCTTTAGTAGCTCCTGACTTAATTTGCCTTTCATAAGTTAGTTTATTTCGCTCTGGTTCACACATATTTTGTATCTTTCGTAGTCAGTTCATAACTCGTAAGGAATACAAGCTGTCAGGGTGAGCCACAGAAACCTTTAATTTATTGATCTTTTGTTACATATTTATAGTCACCTCAATACACAGGAGTTGTATTTTGTTCCTTTTGGATGTAGTCTCCACACAGAAATAGTCTCTTTGACTGTCACAAGTTATGTATTGTCTCCTGCAGTACAGGCTGTGTAATTATTATTTTAGATTTCGTATTAATTTGTATCTATCTTTAGGTCTTATTCTAATGTCTGTGAATAAATGGCAATATTACCAAACCTGTGTGTTACACGTAACAAATAGGTTCAGAGTTTCAGTCGAGTGGAACTTCCTGTTTTTTTTATTTAAACATATAATGAAGTGTTTACCCCAAAAGTACAATTAAATGACTTATCTAGGGGGTTCACACTAGATATTGTACTTTTTTTTTATGCGCACAAAAAAAACACCACAATTGATAATAAAATAAAATAATCAAACATAAGTCACAGAGAAACAATTTGTAGATAGAATAAAGCTTTGAACTTTGCAAAAAAAAACGACAATTGATATCGAAATCAAAATCTTAAACGCCATTCAGAATAAACTCCATTTTTTCCTTGTCGCTGCTCTGTGACCATTTCTCACCCAGTAACTGTACAGCAGAGGCAAAAAAGTAAGCTTGTTGCAATTGGGCAGCGTAACGGGGACAAAATAGGTGTTTCTTTAACTAGTCCACAATCACATCTGGGAGACACACAATAATTATTGATTTTGAAAAGATAACTATTCAGGGCACAAAAACCAAGCCTGAGGCGAGTATGAAAAATTGATGAGCAACACTTAGTCTCGAATAGGAATAATGAAGTAACTTATAATAATTACTCGGGCTGCCTGTGGCAGCACCGAGTCTTAAAATGCAAGTCGTTATTTTATTTTTTATTTATTTTTATTCCGTGTAGCAAAATTTCTGCACATGCGTTAGATTGCACTGTGCTGGTCATGCAACAATCGCCAGGTTAATTTATTTACATAATTTAATACAGTAAAAGCAAGATGGTGGACTTGACGGACGGCTGTACATAGGCTAGTTTGAGGTACGTTTGGTAGGTTTTATGCCACATTTCATTTTACTTTCGGTCATAGTACATACCAGCGCAAACACCATGATCGGTAGGCCAACACTAAAATAATTGTGACCGTGTTTTTGGCCGGTTTACCGATCTCGTATCAAGACTTGTGTACGTTATACTATACAAGTATACTGAATAGCTGATTTATAGCGAAATATAGTGATTTACTAGCAAATATATATACTGTGGTTGAGCATATAGCTTGCTGTACTCTATCGAAGTCTGAAAACATCTGAATTCCTGAACTGTGAGAGCAACGTTAACAGTATACACGAAGGCAGAAATATACACATTCCGCACAGAATTATGATGAGACAAGCACTATTCAACTCTCAAGGTAAACTTAAGTTTAAATTAAAGATCTACTTTGGTCTTTTATTGTGGATTACTGTGTATGATTGTAATGTGAGTGATCTGTACAGGGTGTTCATGCTCAAAGATATTCTAGTATTCTGTATGTTGTGTTTTGTAACAGCAATTATCTGTTTGAATTTGACGAAGCTTTGCCTGGGAATAATCTTAATCTTATGGGAAATGCAATTTGTATATACATGTATCTTAAATATCAACAAAACATCCGGATCGGAGGCTGAAGAAATGGATAAACAGCTTAAAGAAGACTGTAGATCTCGCTACGCGAAATTCATTGCTAGTACTAGATGTACTGAGAAATTTAAAAGAAGAAAACATGTCCGGTCACGTGAACCAAGTTGTCTGCCACTGAAAGGTCTGAAGCATGTTTTTCACAAAAGTAGAAAGTTCAGGAAACCTGTTCGCGTGTACATAGCAAAACACTATCCAAAGTCATCGAATATTCACCAATACACCAAGGTTTGTAAACTTAATAGGAAAGAGAGTTTTAATAATTATTTCTCAACCTCTCATCAGAGATTTTCGAGAATGAAGCAATCAAAACACAACAAGTTTAAGTTGAAAGGCACAAAGGTTTTTATGAAGACAAAGCATACAAAATCGAATAAGCAGAAACTAGTCAGTTATGTTATGTTTAAACAAAGGTTAAAATCTTGCATTGAAATGCATCATTGTACTAGGAATACAATATACTCTATATTTACAAAAGTAAAAACCACAAGAAAAATTATTGTAGAATTTTATTATGCCATGACATTGAAACCGAACCCAGACCTGTTCTTATACACCCAGATATGACTGTTGTAGCACTTTATTGTCAAGGTAATGTTTCAGTGTTTGATCATTATACTGGCTATAAGATTGATGCAGGTAATTTGGTCAGAAATGTAGAGTGTGAAGCTTCTAGTAATAGCAGTTTACAAGTACATGTAGCTGTTTACAAGAATCTTAATCACAGAGTGAATTATTGTCACTTAATTCTGTCTTTCCAGAGATGTAGAAAAAAAACCAGGTCCTCATATTAATCCTAGTAAGATAATTCATGCATCTTACTGCCAAGGTAATGTGTCAGCATTTGGCTTGAATGCAGGACAACAGTGTGTTGCAATGAGTTTATGTGCTCTTATCTACAACAATAGATATATATTCAATCACCTCGTCGAAAGACTTACATGTACATGTAGCTCAGGTTATGAATATCGGTAATGAATTATATTCTAACTTATTGAGATTATCTCATCAGTCATATTTAATGCTAACAGAATTACCTACTATGGTAACAATGTTTGACTCTAACTATCGACTTCAGTACAGTGAAAGTTATACAGGAAGGTTACATGGAGCTTCTTCAATCCCACACTTTCCATACTGTATGCCATTGGATGATGCTTTGCATTCTTTAATCCAAGAAACTTTTAATTCCTTTGTTTTAACAATAGAATCTGTGGCTGTTGGTATTTACTGTACCTTAGATGGTAAATTTAAAATATTTGACTCCTACATGTATGAATCATGCCAAATGTATCTCTACCATAGCCAAGGAATGTGTACTGTTGGAAGTGCAAACTTTAAATGATTTAAAGGAATATTTCCAATTGCTATATACAAATGGTGTTTTATTTGAGCTTAAAGGTGTGCATATCATGTTGAAGTTATACAAAATGAATGCGTTTCAAGTGCTACTGAACAACATATTGCATCAACTGACCAGAATGTTAATATAGACAATGGAAACATACATGTTGGACAGATTAAACAGTGTTGTGCCATATCATTTTACTCAATATGTTTTGCTATCATCAAGCCATGTGGTTACTGGAATTTCATTACATTATGTAGATGCTATTTTTGAGCATGCCAATCTATTTTACAATGAATTGGTAAATAATGATGTAAATGAATTGCCAAGCACACTTAAAGTATAATTATGATGCTCATATAAGTGTAGAATATAGGTCAAAGTACCAGGGAATACTGTCACATAATTCTGCTTCTAATTTATTTCTTCAAAGATTAATTGTAGAAAATACCATGAATGCAATGAGACAATAACTGGCTTTTTCCTATGCTTCTCAGACTGTTGCATAAGTTGTGTGCTGAGCAAAAAATTCAATGGCTTTAAGTATTTCATCATAGCATATGATGGCAGTCAAAATATTAACAAGCATGACTCAGTGTGTGATGCTGACTCTCTTATTCAAACTCAATATTGTAACAGACAGACCTAATTGTACTGAAAAAGCATATACCATTACTTTTGTATCATGTTTCTGTCAGTTGACAAATACTGAACGGCAAAAGATTATGAGGAAGCATGAGTCAAGAAAACAAAAAAGAGTAATTACAAAAAGAGATCAGTGCTGTTATACACACATGGAACCTCCAAAGAAAAAGGTGATGCTAGAAAATCAAAGAGAGATATACATGTAGATTACTGGATCCAACAGAAAAATATAAATTACTTGAAACTTATGCTGAACAATACAGATCAATGGAGCCAGCAGAAAAAGATAAATTACTTATACTTTTAAAATGCATAAAAGCTAATATTTGCTGAGAAATACGTCCTATCTCATCCAGAATGAAAGTAATACTGATCAGTCCTGGTTACGATATATTAACAACACCCCCCCCCCCCCCCCCCCCCAAATCGGAACCTGCAGTATAACAGAACAGCAGACTAAATTGTAAATGTGTGTTACTTGAATAAGTAGTGTTTAAATTAAAATGTCAACTTATTTAATTTACATATGAGAAAATCAAAAATATTAAATTACATATATACTAGGGGAGCAGAGAATGAAAGTCACCGCGCTACCGGCCACTCCTAAAGACTTCTAAATTCAGCTAATAATTCTTCCCTTTGGTTTTTACTAAGAGGATTTCAAATGAAAGTGTATTTCATCTTCAACTCATGTGGCCCGAGTGGAAGCCCAGATGGGCTCTTGTTAAAAGGAAAAATCACAGATCGCAAATTAAATTTAAAAGAAGGAAGTGAAATTGAATTCCTTACATCCAAACTTAGTGAATTCCATGATCTGATTGTGGAAGGCAGGAAAGACTGCTGAAACTTAACGGTTCTACAAGGAATAAGTGAAAAATCTTCACTTGATCTTAGGTTAAAATGTGCACTTTCACCCACAGTATTGGGTAATAGCTCTAGTAAGTATGTGGGAACTAGTCCATTTACAATTTCATAAAAATGTATTAACTTATGCATTTTCCTTCTTACTCTCTTATTCTCCCAAGTAAGCTCTTCTCTCAGGCTTGTAGCACTTGTACCCTTAATTGCTCCGGTTACAACCCTAGCAGCCTCATATTGGACACTCTATTAGGTTAGCATCTACATCACTACCATTACTCCAGATTATATCTCCATATTCCATTAAGGGATGAATTAAGCTTTTATATAAGCAAGCTAAGGTTGACCTATCAACCTTGTACTTCAAAGACTTTAACATATTCAACCGTTTTGATGCTCTTTCAAAAATGCTCAAAATGTGACTCGATCCGCCAAGACATATTGCTTTGTAAGGTTAATCCAAGATGTTTGTGATCTTCAACCTCTTCTATATGTTTACCATTAAATGTCAAGGTAGGATGAACAGGCTTATCACGTTTTAAGGAAAAGACAATACTCCGAGTTTTCAAAGGATTCATGGTCACAATATTAAGCCACTCATCAGACCATTTAGAAATCTTACTCAGATCATTCCCGAGGCGGACGGCCGAAATATCAGAATCTTCTACAATTTCAAAGAGAGTAGTATCGTCAGCACAAATAAAAGGAAAATAATTTAGACCAACAGTTATGTCATTTATATATATTAAAAACAGGAGAGGTAAATGTCCTGTTACCACTCTGATGTCAGGTAAGCCTTCTCTTCACGGTCAAATAATTGGTGTATTGACATAAGGCAATTCTCTAGGCCACCTTTGAAAGTACTGGAAGTAAGGAAATAGGCCGGTTATTATTAGCCACTTCATGATCCCAGTCTCATTGAATTCTCAAACTCATTAATAATTCATGATATTCATCCAATGGAGGGACTGTATTTGGTCACATGCATGGGTCTTGAAACCCAGTCAAACCCTTGTTAGAAGTTTTGTCAGGTGGATGCATCTTGACATCCAATGAAACACCAATTCCAAATGCACTAGTGTTTGGAACACATTTTTAACTCTAGTGATCAATAATAAAAAAATTATCATCATATTCATGAACCACTAACTACAATGTACTTATACTGATAAACTACAAGTAAGGAGTGAAAAAGCATGTAGATATTTGAAACAGGTAACACTTTAAGCTTATTGAACAATGGTTGTGTGGGAGCATGTGAGGATGAATGGGTAATAATTCTGATCACTTTTTTCTTGAGAAAAAAAAAGGGTGAATATGTGTAAGATAGGTTGATGCCCATATAAGGTTTCCATATTGTACATAAAGTAAAACAATAGAATTATACAGAATAACTGACCAATGGCTCTGGAAATCTTAGAAGTCATAGTCTGAATGTGAGATGTCCAGGAAAGGTTTTGATTAATTATAATATGTACACATGTAGTAGAAACTTTATCAGGGTGAAGGGTTAATTTATTAGAATTTAACCACTTGAGACAAAAAATAGGTACCAAAGGGTACATGTGTCTACTGCATTTTTGTCTTCTTAAATTTGGGAGAGTTACAGGCTTGAAATATTCAACGATACAGTAGTTATAGTCAACAGATCATAGTAGTTGAATACTGAAATAAGTCTTTTTGAAAGTGTTTAGTACCTACTCAACAAAGTTTTATACGGTGAGACTCCGCCCCAAGGTCCAAACCCTTACCCTTTTATTTCCCATTTTTAATAGAAAAAGTAACTTCCATAAAAAATGGTACCCCTTTCACAGACTTTTATTAAACTTTTCATTTGAGTAACCCCTTAAAATACTTGGATGAATCAGCCATTTATTTTTATAGGTGCGTCTGTTCGAGATATTTTGAAAGGCCCTTTTAAATACCTAAATGAGTTTTCCCTACCCTTTTCTATACTTCAACTCATGACATCCCTACCCTTTTTCCCCCCCTCCAGCCTGAAAAGGTACCCCTTTCGGGTGGAGCCTCCCCGTATAGCCCATTATAGGGAGTACCAGGTTACCCCAGACTTCGAGAAGGCATTGTGGGCCGCACTTCAAGAGGTACTCCTGGTTGTAAAACTGATGGGTTGCGCGTTTCACTGGATACAAGCTCTATGGAGAAAGGTTAGTTTAGAAACCTTAGTTTCACTTCACAATAGAGCAGTTTTAGAATGAGATTACAGGGGAACAATGAACAGTAATGACAAAGCTAATGTACTGATATAACTGGTTTCATACATTTCCCCCTTATTTTCAAAAAGGATCAGACTTATGGGTTGCAGGTCCCAAATAGCAGTGACAATGCGACCTACGAGTCTATCAGACGGATCATGGCGCTGCCATTCCTACCACCGTCTGAAATAGAGCCCATGTTAGAGAGCTGGAGCGACAACAGCCCCCCTGCAAGACCTTGTGGCCTATGTTTCCAAGACGTGGATTCATGGCACAACATGGCCCCCATCCAGCTGGAGTGTGTACCAGAAGGCAATACAAACCAACAATGACATGGAAGGATGGCATAACGCCCTAAACAGACGTGCATCAGGGAGATGCCAGCTTCCTCTGTATCTCCTGATTAACTTACTTCACCGAGGCATCATTGACATCCCTGAACATTAGGTTAGTTTTGGAAAAAAAGCTGAACCGTATTAAGCAAAAGAAATAAAGGTGCAAGCCAAATTCAACTCTTACATCGAAAAGCTAACTAAGACTTCAACCGTTTCCAATAATAACAACAAGATTTGGTCTTTCTTCAAGGCAAAGTCTAACAAAGGATCAATGCCCGATACTGTCGAACTTGGAGATACTAAATACATGTATGATACTCCACTCGGGAAGGCCGAAGCGTTTAACATCTTTTTCGCCTCCACATTCAGACAGCCCAATCTGGCCACCGCTATCCCAGCCGTCGAGCCCTTCACTACAGCTACTTTATCCAATGTTGTGCTATCCTTATCTGATGTGTTGAGAAATCTGGTCACCTTAGACGTATCCAAGGCCGTTGGCCCAGACGGTATCCCTTCACGTCTGCTCAGGGAATGTGCAATTCAGATCGCTCCATCACTTACAAGGCTATTCAATCTGTCCTTGTTCTGTGGAAAGTTTCCAGCTGACTGGAAGGAAGCAAATATAACACCGATCTTCAAGAAAGACTCAAAAAAACTTGTTAGTAATTATAGACCTATATCTTTACTTCCCATCATAAGTAAGGTCTTTGAAAAATGCGTTCTAAAAAACACGCTACCGTACTTCTTGCAGGTTATCTCTGATTCCCAGTTTGGGTTCTTAGAGGGGAGGTCTTGTATTTCTCAACTACTTACCGTCTTTCACGAAATAGGTGCCTTATTAGACAAAAATATTGAGACGGATATTCTATATCTAGATTTCGCTAAGGCTTTTGATTCGATCAATCACATAAAGCTATTAACTAAGTTGAGGTTATACGGGGTAGCTGGTGCACTGTGGGATTGGTTCGCTGATTACCTCAGCAATCGCAGGCAACGTGTTGTCATCGAAGGGTCCAGTTCCAGCTGGATGCCTGTGGTTTCTGGGGTCCCACAGGGCAGCATCCTGGGTCCGATACTTTTCCTTTTATATGTAAATGATCTTCCCAGTGTAACCTCGGCTAGTACTAGGTCAGTCATGTTCGCTGACGATACCAAATGTTACCGCTCTCAGAAATCTCAGCAAGACCATTTAGCTCTCCAGTATGACCTAAACGGTTTGGTCAGCTGGAGTGTCAAATGGGACTTAGCTTTCAATTCCAGTAAATGCGAGGTTCTCAAAATCTCTAGAAGACGCAATCCACTGGTGCGTCTCTATAACATCGACCACGACGCCTTAAAAGAGAGTAGCTCTCAAAAAGATTTAGGTATTATCATTTCAAATGATCTGCGCTGGCACAACCAAGTAGTGTCGGTGGTAGCTAAGTCAAATAAGGTTTTGGGTTTCCTGAGACGTAATACCCCTAACTCTTTAGGGGTAACGCTGCGTCGTACCCTTTATCTTACGCTAGTGCGTTCCATTCTGTGCTACGGTAGTCAGGTTTGGGCCCCGCAGTCAAGCTCTAGAGATATCCAACTTCTCGAACGTATTCAGCGCCGCGCAACCAAATTCATGTTAAAAGTAGACTTACCCTATAAAGATAGGCTACTTAAACTTAATCTACTGCCACTTTCATACTGGCTAGAATATCTAGACCTCATATATTTGTTTAAGTGTCGCCTTAAGCTTAACAATACTGATCTATCTAGTTATGTAACTCCATGCTCGCTTTCATCAAGATCTACAAGAAGCACTACTGGTTCAGACTACAAGCTTAACCCATGCAAAACATCTACTTATAGGGATTCTTTCTTTAATCGCATAGTTATTCTATGGAACTCGCTGCCTTTAAATATTAAGTCCTGTAGTTCAATTTCGTCTTTCAAAACATTGCTACGAGCTCACTATCTTGCGCTTTTGCTTTCCACTTTTGACCCTGATCGCATTAGAACCTATAAAACTATCTGTTCTAAATGCCGATCTACTAACATATCTACTATTTGTTGCTGCTAACTTTTTTCTGCACTTATTTACTTGTACTTGGCCGGCCGACCAAATGTACAAATGTACACTATTATTATATATTTTTTTGCATCATATATTTTACATTTCATGCTTAATACATTATTCATAGTTCTATCTGTAATGTATTGTCAGTGTATTTGTATTTGTCTCAGGCTGAGCTTGTTTGGACCTAGAGTCTGTTTCTCAGCCTGAGTTAAGCTATTAAATAAAAAAATAAAAAAATAAAAGATATTCAAACTTAGGTCCGCATTCGAAAAGAACGAGAAGACTGTAAGGCAGCTGTTGAGAGCATGTGCCCACCTATGCTCAGGACCAGTAGTACATTCATTGTATTCAGTTCCACTTTCTTTATTTTCTCTTGATTTCTACCTTTGTAAATAATTTATATGTATATATGAAGATAAAAGATGTATAGAATAAACATATCTTATAAAACTTTGCGTGGTGCACTAAATGCATAAGTCATTGCGTTCGACGAAGGAGAACGCATACTAATCTTGCAGTGGACTCCCTGTGGTCCTGTGTGGGCTACCTGTGCTTGCCCAGGCGAAAGAAATAGAGATTTGTGTATGTCCGTCGTCATGTCATCATGTCCTCATGTTTGTACTTTTTAGAATAAATTATCTCAGCCGGGGAACTGGTAACCACACGTACACGATGCGAGCGGCCATTTTGGTGAAAAGCCATCATGGCTTCTGTTTTGTTTCGCGATCGGTTAGTTACTTGCCTTATTTTCCAGCAATGCAATGCAATGATGTTTCAAAGGTTCGCAAGTACAATTGAGCAAAGCCTGAGGAAAGTGTGTTGTACATCTGGAGGACCTTGAACATTCAACTCGGCCATAACTATTTATTTATGCTGAACCCGAAATTATGCTGTTCGGTTTGCCGATACCAAAAAGGCAAAACTGCAAATGGTCAAGATGCTATAAATCATACCTGAAGGCTGAAGAGAAATACATGGATATGAATATTTCAGTGTGAGTTGTGAAGAAGCTTTTTAAATACTACACTTGTGCATCGTGGTGGAACTGGTAAACGTGGTGGAACTGAGTCAAATCAACTCACCATAATTCGTAAACAACCGAGTGAATTCTGTTGGCTTGCTCGCTGTACTGGATTCTGCTTTTCGCTGTACATACAGATACCGAAACTACAAACAGTAATATAACCTGGCTGAAGAGAAACAAGGTCTGAGTTTTCTAGATACCCGTAATCGCTGTATCATGTGAGTTACGAGAACACTGTGTACATCTTGGTTATACAAATTAACGGATTCAAATTAACACTACAGACAGACAGAGAGTTAATCTATACCGACACTTTGATATGCCAAAAAACTGGAATATCAATACAGTACAAGGTGAGGGAAATTTAAAGTACTGACTTCATTGCTGTGTTCAATTAATCTACACTTGAAAAATACCCGGGAAACCTAATGTGAATTATCTGAATCGAAAGAACTGCATGGGCTGTACTTTATACACACCCTGGTGCAAATCCTGGACAGATCCTGTAGGATCCTGTAGGATCCTACACAGGGACAGGATCCTGAGCAGGATCCTGAACAGGAACAGGATCCTGAATAGGATCCTAGGTAGGAATAGGATCCTGAATAGGATCCTACATAGGAACATAATCCCGAATAGGATCCTATGTAGGAATAGGATCCTGAATAGGATCCTACATAGGAACATAATCCTAAATAGGATCCTATGTAGGAACAGGATCCTGAATAAGATCTTATGTAGGAACAGGATCTTGAATAAATATGATCCTGAAAAGGATCCTATGTAGGATCCTATGTAGGATCCTGAGTAGGATCCTAGATAGGAACCTCATCTTGAATATGATCCTGAAAAGGATCCTATGTAGGATCCTATACAGGATCCTGAGTAGGATCCTCATCTTGAATAGGATCCTGAAAAGGATCCTACATAGGATCCTACACAGGATCCTGAGTAGGATCCTACATAGAAACAGCATCTTGAATATGATCCTGAAAAGGATCCTACGTAGGATCCTGAGTAGGATCCTACATAGGAGCAGCATCTTGAAAATGATCCTGAAAAGGATCCTGAAAAGGATCCTACATAGGATCTTATACAGGATCCTGAATAGGATCCTACATAGGAACAGCATCTTGAATAGGATCCTATATCAGGATCCTACATATACATGTAGGAAAATGCAGCTCTTAATTGAATAGGATCCAACATATAAATATGCATGAATAAGAATCCAAGTAGCATCCTATAGGAATTGAATCCTATGACATAGGAAATTCTTGAAAAATTATATATTCTTTCTAGGAACAGAATTAACTGAAAAATGTCATGCTCAATTTTTGATGACCCCCCCCCCCCCCCCCCCAATAATTTCCCCTCTAGCTTACTATGGCATGAAAATTGGGGACCCACCTCCTTTTTCCACCAGCCAGCACGCCAGCGCCCCTCCCCCTGTAATTAATGACTAGTTCCTGATGTTAATTGTTGTTGAGAGAATAAAAAAAACTCTAACATTAACGATCTTCTCCTTGTTGTTTTTGACTAAATATTTGATATTACTCACCAATTTGGCTGGCTTGTCCAAAAAGAAAATTCCCATTGTTTAATTAAGCAAAATATTTTCATCCAGCCCCTTAAAAGTGTGCTTTCATTGAGAAATTCGAATATAAACTTGGAAGACACAAAGTTCCATTTTAACCACAGGGAGTCCAAGCTAATGATTTAGTAATGTATGGGATTTTTTTAGAAAATATTTGAAACTGTAGTAAAACAAGAAATAAAGTCATGAAATATTACCTGTGTTTTAAGAAGTTGTTCCTGTTCATCACTGTTGTGTTTAATTTTGGTTTGAGGCAATTCTATAAACGTTTTGGCTTGGGCTGCCTGTGCTTCAACCGAGTGGCCTAGAACCAAGTCTATACCCATATTTGGTAACAGTTGCACAATTCAAATAGCAAGACTCCCCAAGAGGCCATTTTGTTGCTGGAGTTTTAAACTCACTTAGAAGGTCATTTCAACAGCATTTCAATGCCAATATTCATCAGCTGAAAGATAATAATAACTGATCCAAGTGAGAGGCAGTTTCAGTTCTGGAAGGAGATGAATTCCTGAAGAAATCTGTGCAGTACTAGGTGAGCGTTTAATAGTTTATGAGCAACATGAACAAATTAACGAACCGAACACACTAAAAGTTGCTATCTATAGCCTATAATAGTTAGAGCCCTGTAGTTAGTGTACTTGAATATATTCCAAGATATATTTGAAGAAACTATTTATGAAAGCTTCCAAGAGCTCAAGTGTAGTTTATGATTGCAATCGAAATTTCTTCTAGAGTTGAGATGGACTTCATTGAGATTCACAATACTACTAGTACTGGTTTCCTAGCACTAGTCTAGTAATAATTCAAACATTTTGCCTTTTTGGAATGACAAAACTCACATGATCATGTCCCGGGTCTTGTTAATCCCTTTTCAAATTTTATCATTCTGAAATGTTTGATGTTGGAGTGCTTCTCAATACCCTATTCAACACAATCACCCACAAAACCGAAGTCATTTTGGTAGAAACGGAAGTGGGATGTAGAAAAATATTTGTCAGTTTCCGGTTGGTAAACCGCACGGGACTTTATACACTACAGTACCATTCTAAAATCGTAATTCTTATTGTGGTTAATTGTTTTTACAGGCTTTGGATTAAAGATGAAGGACCAAAGTTTTTAACCCTTTCAGCCCCAAAAGTGACATCCAAATTATTTTCTCTATACATTTGGATACATTAATACTCATGATCTGCCTGCTTCCCTTTGATCACCCTTGGGGCTAAGGGGTTAATTCTTGAAATCATCACCAACAATGAATGCTAATCAGGGAAAAGTTGACTGCCAAGTAGTGAGTGAAGATCAGAATCATTTGTTATTAAAACTGTATAGTTTGTGAAACCTATATACTATAAGCTATATTTATATGACGTAATAAACTAAAAGTTAGAATGGCATGGAACATTCATTATTAACTCTGTTACTTTTTGCCTAAACCTTCATGTACATGTAAGCTAGGTTTTAAAGGGGCTATGTTAAGGTATATTGTCATTCTCTTTACATACAATTTGCTTGTCATTTTTGCTTTCATTTTAACCACTCCACATATCTATGTGCAAGGTTCCTCAGTTCATTTCAAAATCGCTGAAAATAACTGCATTCCAAGTACCGGTACATGGTTTTCAGATTTTCTCCAAAATCTAATATTTTTCACACAAAAAAAAGAGATTAAGGAGATCATTACAAATGCCTCTCATGACCACCATGACACAACCCCTTTAAACTCTAACCTTTTAATTAGTATAAATATTATTTTTCACATAAAACCATTAGAAGTCTGTACTTATGCAGGTATTATAAATCGATCAGTTTTAATTTATTTTTGACAGCAATTTGAGCAATTGTTTTAAGAATCTATCTAGTCAGATTCAAAAGCTCAAATTTCATCTCAGAAGTCACTTAAGTCCAGCTATAAGGTGATGGAATTCCTACATTTTCCATGATATGCAGTTTTTTTTACATATTAGTCTCAACTCTGTAATTAATTTTTGATTCACTAAGCAATAACTTCTTAAGGGAGTCCAATAAAATGTAAGGTTTTTAGAGATGAGGTCTTATCCTCTAATTTAGGTGACATTAACTTTGATTAGTAAATAGTCAGACCATCAAGACTCTTAGCTTAGTAGTAGAATATGACATTTTTGAATTGGACTACACATGTGTATAGATGGTTTTCACTCAATCCCCAGAGATTCAAATGACAAAGGGCATGGCAGCCATGTTGGTGTGCCTAACAAAGAGTCTATTCATTTGTTAAAGGTACACCAACATGGCTGCTGTGACGTCATGTGCAAACCATCTATTGTATATGCATGTAACTTGAACTACACATACATGTACAGTTTGTAAATGAATAGTTTTAACTTTATATTTATAGAAATAGGAGTATTTTACTGTCTGGTGATTGATTCATGTAACTCACTTACATGCATGTTTCTATTAAACTATATTAAAACAATTACTGTGTTATTTTCATGTTTAAGGACAACTATATGTACGGTATAATTTGGGTGTAAGGATCCTACAGGGAATAAGCCCAGGATCCTACAGGGAATAGCCCAGGATCCTACAGGAATAACCCAGGATCCTACAGGAATATTAGCCCAGGATCCTACAGGAATAGCCCAGGATCCTACAGGAATAGCCCAGGATCCTACAGGGAATAGCCCAGGATCCTATTGGAATAGCCTAGGATCCTATTGGAATAGCCTAGGATCCTACAGGAATAGCCCAGGATCCTACAGGAATGGGCCAGGATCCTGTAGGAATGGTTCAAGATCCTGTGTAGGATCCTGCCCAGGATTTTCACCAGGGCATGCATACCTATATATGTAGTTTATGTTCTAAGAACTGGAATTCAGTTTATACACATCTGAATAGTAATATTTATTTATATGAATCCCTTTATATATCCTGTAATATAGTGTCCCCAATTAGCTTTATAGCTAAATACTATTGACACTCAAATAAAGTTCATGTATGTATGTAAATGTATGTAGCTATAGCCTGGGTTGATTTGTGTTCTACACTAACTTCAGTTATTGCTTTATACTGTATACCACACAGCAAAATGTGCTACTAATTCTCAAATCAATGCCATAACCATATAAAACACACATGTATACATATAGCCCCATAAGCATCACATCCAATGGTTCAATGTTACACAAAGATAATTACAGTTTTATACCAGGATGCATCCCCTTGTATATTAACATATAAGTCAAGACATCAAAATTTTCACATTAGTTAAAAAACAAGCACTTCTGATCAAGATTACGTACACCGTCCACATCATTGCAGCAATTTTTCAGCTTTTCAGACTGTTTAACCACAGTCCTTTCTCTTTAAAAAAATATGTCGAACGCACTTTGATAATCTATGATTACTTCTAGTAGTAATAATAATACCATTTCGAAAGATCACTTGAAAACCCCTTGCAAATTGTGCAAAATTATCCATTTAGGGACTGGTCATAAAGTACAGGAGGGGGTGGACCGGAAAAAAAGGGGGGGTGGGTCATCATTTTTATGCATGGAAAAAGGGGTGGGCCAAGAAAAACCGTGCAATACATTGGGGGTGGGCTATGAATAATTATGCTTCAACTTTATTAAACTGACAAATACATCTCATGCATATTTTAAAAATTATGTAGTGTTAAACTGAAAAACTTCAATTGGCAGTAATTAATGTAGCTAAAACCACTCCTGTACTACACCTTCTGGCTCTAGTCATAGCTAGCTGTTTTGACAAAATCACGTCAACAGGGTACAGTACTAGTTATATTGAAAAACAAAACACAAAAGCACCAAAATGTTAACAATTAATAATAGTAGCCTATAAACAGTTAGTCTGTATCGTCAGTTAACTCATCATCAGTATCTGTGCCACTGTCCATTGCCAAATTGGGGTTTAAGGTATCACAGACTTGTATTGCTTCTTTCGTGAACATCTTTTTCTCAAATAACAACTTTAACCATTTAACATCCATTTTCCCCAGTTTTGATATGGCGTCTTTATTTAAGAGCTGAGGGTCAGCTCTTTTATCTCCATAAGTACATGAGTTTGCAACTGCTAAGGAAAAAACTCTTTGACAGTTTTTCTCCTCGCGCTCTGTTCGGCGCTTTTTTGATTTGGTTCTATTTTCTTTTTGCCTTCTCTTTTTGGATGCAGATCCTCCTTTGGCTATGGGGTACATCCTCTTGTGTTTATCTTCAAGGGTTTGATTCTTGTTAAACTATCCTGTATTTTTGTTTTGAGGCTTGTGAGAACTCCAAAGCATTTCTCATTAAATGTATGGGCACATTCTTGGCCAGATTTATTAAGTTTACCAGCTTTTGTAAATGCTCTAGTATCATCCTGTTCAAGTGAATTTCTCAATTTGTCAGCAGTTTTGCAGTTGTAAAATTATATATTTTATACTCTTCAGGTCTGTTGGCTTCATATCATTATTTTGTGGCAATTGTTCTGTCCAAAGAGTGAAGCGTTCTTGCATATCCTTTGCGCACACGTTCATGACTGTCTTTACTACTTTGAAGATACGACAATGTATGAAGATGTCATGGCAGTAACACAAAAGCCTGATTGCAAGTTCCGCGAATATGAAATGATGCGTTTGTCATGGCTTAAACGTGAATTGTCTGTAGCTATGTTAAGATGGGATGAAGACAAAATCGATGTCAAAGCTGAAGATGTAGCTTATGGAAACGAGTTGAAGGATGCAGTGGTTCTATTAATTGACAATTTGGAGCAAGAATTCACTGACACTACAGCCACTGGAGAAACGTTATGGGAAGCATATGGCATTCTCCAGAGAAAGGTGGACCAGGTCCTAGATTGCATCAAGGAGCTGAAATTGCCACCCGTCAAGACTGACATCCTTAAGGCTACTGATGCAGGTCCTGGTGTGGGAAGCAGCAATATAGAGGTGAGATACAGGGATGTCGAGATGGCCACAATTCTCAATTCTGATCGTGTGAATAGAATACATAGAGCAAGAGATGACAGTGGCCAGAATGAGGCCGAGAGGTCTAATGCGTGTATTGCATGCATTGGTGAAGCACTGGTTGATGGTGGTGCCATGCAATGGAAGTTCCATGATGCACTTGATGGACTGACACAAGATGAAATTGAAACACTCTCCCTTGATGACATCAAGAAATGCGAGGAGCTGGCAATGGAACAAAATGCGTGGAAAGTTGCCAAAAATGTGACTGAAAGAATCAATCACGAGCCAGGCCCAGCTGGAGATTACATGCAATCATTTGTGACACCACACCAGGATGCACAGTTTTTCTTCAACACAGAGCAGCTACGCCAGTTTTTTTCAGCACCAGATTCAAAGCAGAAAGATATCCGGGAATCTGCATATTTTAAGAAAGTAAATACGTTTATGAAAGAACATGCACAGGTGGAAGAGCTGTACTTAGAATATCTCAAATGTGACTGTCAGAAGACAAACGAAACCCTCTGTGAGTTTTGTACCAAACTTCCCCGTTCAGCTCCAGGCTTGGAAAGGGTTCCAAGGCCAATGCCAGATCAGGACGCTCTACCAGAATTGTGCTACTTGCCCTATGACCCTACAGTTACTTCAAGTGGTTCCCAAAGAGATGTAGATGACTATCAGCCAAGAGCACAAGCTAAAAAGGGATTTGAAGATGGGACACTTGCGTTGGATAACACAGAGTCCATTGAAACGTTTTCAAAGACATTTGCTGTGGAAGAAAGTCTTACGAGAAAGTATCTGGGTGAACATCTTGAAAACCTACGACTGAAAAAGACAAAGCGTGCCGAGGAAATAAGGCGAAAAAAGCAAGAGGATGTCAACAAGACCTACGATGACTTTAACTGGGTGGAAATGTTCCACAACGGAACGCTTACAAAACTGACTGTTCCTATTCTAAATTTGTTCCTTGATAGGCATCATCTTGTCAATCACAAAGCGAAGAAAGCAGAGAAAGTAAAGGCGATCAGTGCATGGTTAGGAAATTCAGAATATCACAAAATACAACAGAGACAAATTCATGAAGAAGATGACGAGGGTACAGATGATGATGGTGATTCTGCTGAATCAGTGGGGTCACTTTATGGTGGGGGGTGGGTCACTTATTTTTGTGTTAGGATTCAAGGGGTGGGCTATATTTTTTTGTGTAAGGATTCAAGGGGTGGGCCACTAAAACTGCGTCCACTAGAATTTAGATTTTTCCGACCCACCCCCTCCTGTACTTTATGACCAGTCCCTTAGCTCATGTGTATTTAGACTCGTTCTATGAATGATTTGCGGTTGAAAATGGTTAGGATTTTTTTGAATTTCAGGGTTAGGATTTTACAAGGTTTGTATGAGAATTTGAGAAAATGAATTATTAATGAACCAAGTGCCGGGGTATTCTGCAATCGCTCCAAAAAATGGGTCGGTCAGTCGGGCGATTGGGATGGTCTAAAACACAGCAACAAAAATTATTACCTGCCATCTTGTTATTTTACGGAGGTGTTTTAGGCCGCCATGTTGAATTGCCTGTCGACGTGAAAGTGTCGTTTTCCCAAGGATTTCGTAGTTCAGTAAAACTGAAATTATAACACTGTCAGTTAGAGAAAGAAAAAACGACGTTCAGTAATAAGACGTTTAGCAATAAGATTCGTTCAGTTTCGTATCTCGATTTGTGCTTTTGCGAATGAAAGCACCGAATTGTGAAAGCACCGAATGAACGAAACACCATTACGTTTTCATTCTGCCAGCTGAACTTTCAAGTTACATGGAAGTTACATGTATTTGAAGACTTGGATCTACTTACGATTGCAATTAGCTACCACACCGAGGCAAACTGAACGACTGTGGTCGAAGAATTCGCGACGATGAACGAAAAGTGTCCCCTTGATTAGGCTGATTAGGCTTAAGATCTTTTTCTCAGGTACTTGCACAGAATAACAGGCGCGGTTACTTAGCCACTCAAAACTGTCCCGACGGCTTCCCGGTATATACTTCATGGCTGAATGCCATATAGTCGCCTAGCTAAATGTCATATAGTCGCCTATCTTACACCATATCAAACACTCAGGCCTACTTAGGTGTCCTTAGATATCCTTAGGTATACTTAGGCCCACCTAGGTATCACTAGTCCCTCTTATCTATCCTTTGGTCTACTTAGGTATCCTTAAACCTACTTAGGTATCCTTAGACCCGCTTAGGTATTCTTATTCTTGCTCACAAGGCTATCGTGTGTGAGTCCCTGGAGTTATTTGGGCTTCAGGGAATTCTTTCTTGGAGATTTCGCAGAGTCTCGACAGCATAACTTGTAGTGCGAAGCTGTCCTTTGTCACGGAAATGCACAAAATTTCAAAATCAAGTCTGTTTTGAACTCTGAAAAGAGATCTAACTGGGCAAATTCTGTCACATTTCTCCTACAATATGTTCAGTATAATACAGTGTGTAGTTCTCTCGTGTAGAAAAATTTGCACATTCTATTAAAGACTTAATGTTCAAAATTTTAAAAAGCTACCACAGTCAGCCGGATTTGGGCTCTCAAATTCTCAAAACAAAGCTCTGTTTCAAATTCTGAAAAGAGATCTATTCGGCCAAATTCTTTCAGCTTTCTCCTACAAGATGTTCCGTATTATAGTTGTCTCCTGTAGAAAAAAATACAACATTCCGTGAAAGATTTGTTGTTCAAAACGTTAAAAAGCTACGACGTAATATTGCTGGATGGTATGTGTACTGCCGCTGTCAGCGAGTTTAGTACGGTCGATTGCGTATATTTATAGCTGGATTAGACTAGTTTGTTCTGTAGCCAATAATCACTTATATAGATTCAAACTTCTGTTGATTGCTCAGAAGACTATGGTGCCTGACCTCCTGGGATTATTGTGGAATGAGAGATTGTTTTCTGTGAGATTTCCTACACGTTTGCGACCATAGTGTAGACTACTTCAATTTTTCTGCTTTCCTGCAGTCAATATGTTTCGTTACCAGTCGCTTTCGTTACCAACCTCTTCGTTACCAACTCGAGTCGTTTCGTTACCAATTCCTAGTCGTTTCGTTACCAGTCCGAGTCACTTCGTTACCAGACTCTCAATACTAAGAACTTAAGTATATTTCTATAAGAGTAATGTCAACTTTGGAAGTAATTATTACGAAACACAAGCGTACAAGCTAATTGTGTGAAACCGGAATAAACAACAACATAATCTAATTAATTCGACCTCATTAACATGCATTAGCAACCATTGATCCTCGTCGTTTACGCACCGTGAACACAAACACTGGTTTACTGCGAATAAATTCTCAAGCGGATCAAAGTGTTCCCTTTGCGTAATGCCTTTGCTATTATAACGCAATGTTATGCACGCGCTTGACTCCGAATTACAAAGTTACTACCTTTTTTAAAGATAAATAATTTATTATATATAGAAATTCGATTTACAAATTCAAATTCAAACTAACTCGATTTACAAAATTTCACTGAACTTATATTAAACTCGTAATAATTAATAATTAATAAGTAATAATTACTTCCAAAGTTGACATTACTCTTATAGAAATATACGAAACCAAATATACAGCTCTTAAGTTCTAAGTATTGAGAGTCTGGTAACGAAGTGACTCGGACTGGTAACGAAACGACTAGGAATTGGTAA
Organism: Actinernus sp. WN-2022; assembly: GCA_030867875.1. NCBI lineage: Eukaryota > Metazoa > Cnidaria > Anthozoa > Actiniaria > Actinernidae > Actinernus > Actinernus sp. WN-2022. The sequence continues at coordinate 513,234 of JAOWCC010001253.1, forward strand.
CGAAACGACTCGAGTTGGTAACGAAGAGGTTGGTAACGAAAGCGACTGGTAACGAAACGACCGGTTACCGTCATTCAGTATAGCTCCAAACGTACGACGATTGCTTATAAGGCTATCGTGTGAGTTCCTGGGAGAGTTCGTAGAGTTTTGACAGCATAGTGTAGTGTAGCCCAAACTGTCCTTTAGTTATTGCGTTCGACGAAGGAGAACGCATACTAATCTTGCAGTGGACTCCCTGTGGTCATGTGTGGGCTACCTGTGCTTCCCCAGGCGAAAGAAATCGAGATTCGTGTCCGTCCGTCCGTCCTCTTGTTTGTACTTTTTAGAATAAATTATCTCGGCCGGGGAACTGGTAACCACACGTACACGATGCGAGCGGCCATTTTGGTGAATGCCAGCATGGCTTCTGAGTTCTGTTTTGTTTCGCGATCGGTTAGTTACTTGCCTTATTTCGACAATCCAATGCAATGATGTTTTCAAAGGTTCGCAAGTACAATTGAGCAAAGCCTGAGGAAAGTGTGTAGTACATCTGGAGGACCTTCAACATTCAACTCGGCCATAATTATTGCCAACGAGCGATCCGAGCCAAGAGGCGAGGATCGCGAGGCGGCAGCATTATAGAGCCGATGCGCGTACGAGGCACACGAGGTATTTTGCAGGCAGAAAAAATCTCGATCGAAAATTGTAATGTAACAATAGAAGGAAATAAAACCAATCACAGCGCGAGTTTTTGCGTGTGACGTCATGGAATCTCACGTGGTCGTGTTGATCGTCGAAGTGGCGGTGCTGAATACGAATGTCGACAGCGAGGACGCGGTAAAGTATTCCTTTCTTCGCATTGAAAACATTCTGATTTGCTTAAATAATTTGCTTTCTTTTTGTGGTGTCGAACTGTGAGTAATTCTGTACCGTGAATAATCGAACCATTTGGTTCAAAATCGAGCAAAAAGTGCTAAAATCGAACCAGCGTGTTCACATCGAACGTAGTGTTCAAAAGTTATTACAAAGGTTGATATCTCTTTCTCGTTAGTTCCAGTTAGTCCAGCAATATGTTTACATTGACTCACACACCTAGAGGACTAGAGATGTGAACATTGAGTTCATGGTCAACCCAACAATTAATCTCTTTGATACTAATTATTTCTACATCTGTAAACACTTGGGTTTTAATATTGCCAACGAGTCAGCCGAGTATGTGAAAATCTCGATCACTCTGTGAAAATGTAATGTCCTGTAAACCAAAGTCAGAGCCAATTTAAGATGTGTTATACGTCTTGTAATTGTTTAATTACTTTCGTTAACAATGATTTCAATAAATACAATAAACATGATAAACCCTTTGTTTTCTCTTGTTTCTTGAAGCCCAGTTGGAGCACTAATATCCCCTCTGACAAACTTTCAAAACATTCAGTGTCGAGCACTCCGTATCCTCTAGGCTCTAACCATATTTCTTATTCTACAGCTATAAATTTACCCTGGATGCCAGAGGCTCGAAGCGAGACCTCTTTAAGCTGACGTCGAGCATCGTTGATGCGAGAATGGAGAGGCGGTTTCCAACCTCTGATCCAGGGTACTCTAAATTCGTCTGCTCTCCCTCATCGCCTGGCTGTTATATGCTGCAAGGCACTGTATTTTATGTATTCTCAAAGTGCCATAAGAGTAAAATGTCAGGAATAACTATGAAGTGAAATATACAGTTAAGTTTTCTAATGCACAGTTACAAAGTGTTCCCTGATCGTGATTTATTAAAATATAAACAAACTATAAATATAATTGCTATTCTCGTTTATCGATCAGCGTATCGTGTTCAGATCAGGCGGAGGCAATTTTTCTGGGTTTTTGTTTTCGTTGGCACTTTAGCGATAGCTACGACTAGTTTATTTATACTGAACCCGAGTGAATGTGCGATCGCAAAAAATATGCTGTCTTGCTCGCTGCATTGAATTGTGCTGTTCGGTTTGCCGATACCAAAACTGCAAATGGTCAAGATGCTATAAATCATACCTGAAGGCTGAAGAGAAATACATGGATATGAATATTTCAGTGTGAGTTGTGAAGTGACAACACCAGCGAACGAAGTTGAACAGAGACAACTCTTATCGCTCCCCAAATCAACTCACCATAATTTGTAAACAACCGAGTGAATTCTGTTGGCTTGCTCGCTGTACTGGATTCTGCTTTTCGCTGTACATACAGATACCGAAACTACAAACAGTAAGATGACCTGGCTGAAGAGAAATCTATGACTATGTCTTGAGTTTTCTAGATACCCGTAATCGCCGTATCTTGTGTGAGTTGCGACACTGTGTACATCTTGCCTTTCTTGGTTGTACAAATTAACGGATTCAAATTAACACTACATTCAGGCAGAGAGTTAATCTTTGATATGCCAAGGAACTGGAATATCGACACAGTACAAGGTGAGGGAAATTTAAAGTGCTGAGTTCATTGCTATGTTCCCTAAATCCTAATCAATTAATCTACACTGAATTTCTAGCGGACCTGAAACAAGGCTGATCAAAGCCAGGACATTGACCATTAGTTATTCTGGAACTAACTCACTTGAAAAATACCCGGGAAAAGTAATGTGAATGATCTGAATCGAAGGAACTACATGGGGTGTACTTTATACACATGCATATATAGTTTATGTTCTAGGAACAGGAATGCAGTTTATACACATCTGAATAGCCGTAGCGAAGCTTGTAATATTTATTTATACGTACAGTGTACTTTATGTATCCTGTAATATAGTGTCCCCAATTAGCTTTATAGCTAAATACTATTGACACTCAAATAAAGTTCATGTATGTATGTAAATGTATGTAGCTATAGCCTGGGTTGATTTGTGTTCTACACTAACTTCAGTTATTGCTTTACACTGTATACCACACAGCAAAATGTGCTACGAATTCTCAAATCAATGCCACATGTATACATATATTTAATAGCCACATAAGCATCGCATCCAATCATTTAATGTTACACAAAGATAATTACAGTTTTATACCCAGATGCATCCCCTTGTATATTAACATATAAGTCAATACATCAAAATTTACACATTAGTTAAAAAACAAGCATTTTTGATCAGAATTACGTACACCGTCCACATCATTGCAGAAATATTTCAGCTTTTCTGACTGTTACCACAGTCCTTTCTCCATCTTTCAAAAAATGTGTCAAACGCACTTTGATAATCTATGATTACTTCAAGTAATATATGTAAATTGAACAGCGTAAATGGACTTGAGGACTTGAACTTGTCACGAAAGCGTGTAGACTGACTAGCGCTCTTACAAGTTCGATGTACGGCCTCTCATGCACTCGATAAGAACTTCTATCGCCTCAAACGTATGATGACTGCTCACAAGGATATCATGTGCGAGTTCCTGGAGTTATTTGGGCTTCAGTGACCTCTTTCTGGGATATTTTGTTGACAGCATAGTGAAACTCCAAGCATTTTTGCATATATTAAATTTCTCAAAATCCGCACATGCGCAGCTCATGACCGTGCCCCTTTAATTTGGACAAAATGTACTGTATTACTCTGTATTATGTATACTTTCGGAACAACATTCCTTTCCCCAGATTTAACCATTCACAGCGTGGCTTTCATAATCAGAAGTCAGTCGCGCCAAATTCTTTGCTCGGAAATTGACCAATCGTAGCTTGTCTCTTATTGTTTTGGCGCCTTCACTCATGGTTTCGGTTTCAAAATTCCGGCTTTGTCTTCGTGTTATTTTGCTGAACTGCACAGAAGACCTTGAAATTACCGTTCAATAAATATACCTTAATTGCTGCGAAACTAATCTCAACATGCTTGGATCCTCGTTCCCATGCCGAACTTCGGAGCCTGGCACTAGAAGGCAGAAGCTATCTGGATTCGACATGTTCGAGATTTCGAGATGTCGAGATCTTCGGTAAGACGTTGTGTCTTCGGAAATGTTTTCGGTAAATTACCGTCACGAAATCGGAAAATATCATTCGCACGTGCTCTCGATCTCTCTCTTCACAAGTCTCAACAGACAACACGGATTTGCAAAGCTATTCACGGTAAGTCTGCTTTTACTCGAATATTATCATGTCAAGCTGCAATTTATTTACTTCTGGAAGTATTCATCAAGCTCATGCACGGTTTAGTACTGTTTCAAGGGGAAGGCAATGCTCTTTTACCAGTTTTGCAGCTCTTTTATGTGCTCAAACAATTCCAATCGAAAGCTGGACCACCGAGCGAATCGATCAGATCTTAATCGAGGGAGACAGACTTTACGTCGATGCTCTTACAAGGGGAGTTATCCCAGATGCTGAGACGATATCCCTCAACCATCTACCAGCTATAGCTTGTTGGTCTATGGAGGCTAACACCAACAAATCGCCCATTGAGGCAACCATATCAAACAAAATCAAACCAAACCAAACGAAATCAAACGAAAACAAACCAAACGAAACGCCTATTGAGGCAACCAAATCAAAGCAATCACCAATTGTGGTGACAGAAAGTGAACTACCAATTGTGGTAGAGCCCATTGAGGCACAAAACAACCAGTATTGGCTGGTAGACTATAAAAAATTCTATCAAGGTAGAATTTTCGTCGAGGAGCTTCAAAACGAGGCTCCATACTTCACTTTGCGTTCAGCTTTGATGAATACTTTTGCAGTCAATAGTTATGCATTTGTAGTACTAGAAGGCTATATCATGGCCATAATTAAGACAGTAGATTTTATCTATTTATTTGATTCACATGCACGTAATTCTATTGGTATGCCTGATCCTAATGGTACTGCTGTAGTTATGAAATATGCTGATATTAATGCATTAGAACAGTATTTATGTTTACTGTCAGCTGAATTAAATGTGGAAATATTTGAAATCAAACCAGTTGCATTTCAGTCATGTGCACATTTGTATAATAACTGTGAAATAAATAATACAGGACAAACTGCAGTAAACAATCATGAGGTACAAAAACCTCCTGAAATGCCTAGACTGAATAGAAAGAGAAATCATTGCAAAGAAACCGAGGTTGAAAAACATGCTAGACTTGAAAAAGATCGTCTGTATCAACTGAAAAAACGTTCAGAAGAAACTGAGATTGAAAAACGAGCTAGACTTGAAAAAAACAATCTTTATAAAAAGAGAAAACATTCCGAAGAAACCACGGTTGAAAAACATGCCAGACTTGAAAAAGACCGCCTGTATCAACTGAAAAAAACGTTCAGAAGAAACTGAGATTGAAAAACAAGCTAGACTTAAAAAAAACAATCTTTATAAAAAGGGAAAACATTCCGAAGAAACCACGGTTGAAAAACATGCCAGACTTGAAAAAGACAGAAACCATATATCTAATAAGACGATAAATTCCAACAAAAGAAATGAAAGTGTTAGCCAGCAAGATTATTTGAAAGATTTCAATGTTGTCAAAAGTGGTCACATCCATGAACAAAACTGGGCAAAGGCTAATATGGCAAATTTTCACAAATCTGTTGAATATCATACATATCAATGTACACTTTGCGAAGAGGCTTGGCCACTCAAATCTAACCCAAGGTCACCAGATACATTTATTTGTTCTCGATGTTCAAGGGATAAAAAAATTCCTAAAAAGTTTTCAATGGAGAATTCATTGATTCCGTCTCAAGTGCCACTACAACTGCAAAACTTGACTCAAATAGAGGAAATGCTTATTGCTCGTGCTCTCCCTATCATGAGAGTATATATTAAACCTGGTGGTCAGAGAGGTTACTCTGGACATTGTATTAATTTACCTCAAAATGTAAAGGAACTTGCATCTTCACTACCAAGATACCCTAAAGACCTGGCTGTAATCATTGTTAAGGTCAAAGGTAGAGACAACACATTTAAAGATGTCAATGTAAGACGATAAACAGTATATGATGCCTTATTATGGCTGAAGGACAATAATCCTCATATAATGCAGATATAGAAATAAATTCACAAGCATTACATTCTTTACCGGAAAATGGTATTCCAGAAAACTTACTAACAGTTGAGACTGAGGATGACATAGCATCAGATGAAGTTATTGACCCTGATTTAGGTCCATAAACTGATGACCCTGCTGAAGATACAGTGTACGATGGATCTACTGAAATGAGTAGTTTCTTACCAGTTGGTGAAAAACAGCAACAAGAACTTGCAGCTGTTAGAAATTAGCTCTCTGCTGAACCAATGAACTGGCCCAGTGTTGAAGATGAGCCATTAAATGAATATCAAACATCATATTTAGCAACTATGGCATTCCCTACATTATTCCCTGATGGTAAGGGAGATCCAACCAACAATGCTCTTATAAGAGACGTTCCTCTACAGGAGAGGATTAAGCACCTCATGAAATATGCTGAAAAGATTAATGGAAAATGGGTTCATCGATTCGCCAGCCATCCCAGATTTCCATACTGGGCTTTTAATATGATTCAGAGAAGGAGAACTTTGCAACAAAGTGGAATATTGCTTAAACAGAATCCTGGTGAAGCTCATTTAACTATTGATGAGTTACGAGAGATGGCTGACAGTAATGATTCAGCTGTATTCATGTCTAAAATGTCACGTTATGTAGCTAATATTGCTGACACAAATGCTTATTGGCATAAGGTGAGAGAGGAACTCAGAGCTATTGTAACAAGTGTTGGTACTCCAACATTGTTTTTTACATTTTCATCTGCTGATATGCATTGGCCTGAATTACATGCTCTATTTGGAGACAATAATGCAAACACTACCAGTGAAGAGAGACGGCAGAATGTTATTAACAATCCCCACATTGTGGACTGGTTTTTCACTGAAAGATTAGAGAGTTTTGTCAAACATTGGTTGTATGATTCTCTTAATGCCAAGTGGCACTGGTTTAGATATGAATACCAAGGTAGAGGTAGTATTCACTGTCATGGTACTGCTAAACTGAAGAATGATCCAGGTTTGTGTGACCTGACCAAGACTGCATTGAAAGGTTTCTTAGCTCAGAAATATAAGGATGAAAATGATTGTCTAGATACCACAGAACTAGACCAGGATATTGAAGCTGGTAACAAAGCTGCAGAGATGGCATGTCAATATGTTGATTGGTTATTATCAACTGTTAAAGTGCCCCTACGATCAAATTTTGACATATCAATATTTTTGCATATTCATAAAGTAGAGTTCATATATTATTACCAGTTCAAATTGTTTTTCGATACAACGACAGGAAGTCTTATTTTTTTAGCTCCGAATATTGAATCTACACGTCCGCCATTACTGGAAGCCGTGCCCTTTGTTCAGCTTTAAACAAAGGTTTATTCACCGGAAATGATGTCATACACTTAACGCTCGCCTGCAGAACACAACGCCTGGAGGCATATTTCTACTAAAAATAATGTCTTCACGTACATAAGAAGAAAGTTATATTTATCTTTGCGAGGTTGGCTACTTTTTTATGCACGCTATTTCGCGCCACGAGGTTGTCGTGTTAAGTGTATGACATCACTTCCGGTGAATAAACCTTTGTTTAAAGCTGAACAAAGGGCACGGCTTCCAGCAATGGCGGACAGAATTTTACCGGTAAACTCTCCTAAAATTTGTGGTTTAAGATGCCCATTTGGGAATATTTTTTACTATTTCGGATATTTCTAATACTGATTGACCTATAGACACTGTAAAAGTGGCAAATCGAAATGGTAAATTTTCGTCGTAGTGGCACTTTAACCCAAACCCACCAGATGACAACATGTGGATTAGACCTGAAGTTCATCCATGCCAGAAATGTCATAAAGACATTCCTGATTATGAAGTAGATTCTGATTACACAGATCTATTGAATATGGTTCAGCGACATACTCGTTGTAGCACAAGCTATTGTTTAAGGAAAAAAAGCAATGAATCTGAGTTGAAGTGCAGATTTCACTTACCACATGATCACTGTCCAAAGACTAAAATTGAATTTGAAGAGGTTCACAGTAAAAGTAAAGACATACAATATAGAGCCAAGATTATCACCAAGAGGAATGACCCTCGATTGAACAACAACCAACGACTTCAGCTTCAAGGCTGGAGAGCTAATTGTGATATACAAGTTGTCGGTAATAGTGAACAATCACGTACCAAAGTTGTTGTCGGTAGGTTGTCGGTAGATTGTCGGCCGACAACACGCCAACAACCTACCGACAACTACGTAAATTCCACCGACAACCTACCGACAACTGCAATAAATCGGCCGACAATCTACCGACAAGTAATAAGCTTATGTGTATCTTCTAAGACAAGATATTGACGAATTTACCGACACTTAAAACTTACCAACAAGTAATATGTGTATCTTCTAAGCTTGTTTTCAGACCCAAAAGTGAAGAGAAAATACAAGATATTGAAGTTTCAATGTTATGTTTCGTCTAGCATCTGTTGTTGAGCGCCATTTTGGGATCAGGTGTAGTTTACGTAAGTTTTTACCGACACTTAAAACTTACCAACAAGTAATATGTGTATCTTCTAAGCTTGTTTTCAGACCCAAAAGTGAAGAGAAAATTAATACAAGATATTGAAGTTTCAATGTTATGTTTCGTCTAGCATCTGTTGTTGAGCGCCATTTTGGGATCAGGTGTAGTTTACGACTTCACTTGACAAAGGAGTCGTAACACCGTGTAGTTTACGACTCTAAAGTTTACGACTCCTTTTTCAAAACAAGATCAACAGTTAGTTGAGACTTCTATTGACTTGTTGCAGGAAAAATATTAGTGGAATCACATTTAACAATGACTATTGCATCGATATTTCAGGATATCTGGATGTCTACTTCGCCGAAGTAGACAGTTTTTTTTATTTCAAGACAGTTCCCTTGGTAACGCGCAGAACGGCCCGGCTCTTGTGACTGATTGATTTCAGTCAAGGGATGCCATACCCTGGTTCCAGAGGGGCTCAGGTACGAATATACTGTAATGTGCCGCGATCGAAAGAGTTTTGATTGCCCGAAGGAGTTTTGTTTTGCGTGACGACCGTTGAGCCCCTCTGGCCGCTCGAATAGCCAACCTCAATCTCATGCCCATAGCCTCGCTTTTATGTTTACAAGTCTAGTCAAACTGGTTTCGACTCGGCGGTTAATTTGCATGTCACTTATGTCACTTTCACGTGGTGAAGTCGTGTGTGATTCAAAACATAAAACATGCCGTTGTCGGGATTTGTGAAGATAAAGGAAACTTATCCTCGATTTACTTCGTCGGGTTTGATGTTTGGATCTCCCAATGAGCATGCTTTGTTTCCTCGTTGTTCTAGCTCTGTTATGTGGGAGTAAATCAGGGCACATAGAGGGCAAACCACCAGTACAATTGCTCGTTTTGGATAATCGAACGTGAAGGAAGAAGCAAATACCAGGTATGAGTTGGAAAATCAGGCCAGTAGGCCGTACTGAGAAGACATCACGCCGCTTCAAGAACATGAACAGACTTCAACTCGTTTATTTCGAGGCTAACTCAAATTGTACAGCACTGTGAAACATTAACGTTTGTGTATAATCTGTCAAGACTCGTGAACCGGTTTGTAACACGATCTCAAGATGAAAGCCAATCAAAATGTTCCTTTGATCCGAATGCCTCAGTTTCCATGGCCACAACTCAATCAACCAATCAGGGACGAGGTACAGATTCTGTACTGGAAGAAACGAAAATCTCTACACGGGCGGCCAGAGGCTCGTCGCTTCGCGACTGGTGCTGAAATCTTGATTTCAGCCATCTCGCTTCGCTCGCCCTGACGATTTCGAGCCTCTGGTATCCAGGGTAGGGATGCCAGTGAAGTCAGTCAAATAAACAGGGTTCTGCCAGGGTTCTTCATAGTGTGTCGATTGAGAATAGACAAACTTTGCATATAAAAAGGTTTACGACTCACCTCCGCATGAGAGTAAAAACACGAGGGAATAAGTCACAGGCAGCCCAAGTTCTGTATCTGTACTGTGTGATCGTATCAGATATCGTGTAAAAATACTAGAAAAAAATGAAAACAATAAAATATTGAACTTTGAAGAACTTGTCTTGTGTTATCAAGTGTCCTTAAGTATCATATTTCAATCTTAGCGCTCTGGGACCTGTTTTAGTACGTTTTCTAGCTCGCTCTTTTTCTTGTTTACTCTGTACTATATATATATTAGAAAGGCAGGAAACCGTTATTTCAATACGCTTACCTTATGTCTCGATTTCCCCCCGAAAATATACTCCAATTGATCCAAACTTCCCGGTGGTTATCAATCTCTGGGCGGGAAATCATTATTTGGAAGTCTTTTGACAAAACCTTTCATAAAAATGGAGAAATTCCCAGCTTAAAAACGACATCAAGATTTTTGCCATTCGCTATTATCGCACTTCGGCCATCTTGGATTGAAAGCGAGGCTTCCGGGTTGTCGGTTACGTAGCGCTTACTATTTGCTCTGTTGTTAGCCTGCTTGCAGGCGGTAGAGGGTGTTTTTTTCGCGCAGCAAACGGATCATCGAAGCGGCCGCCATATTGGCCGAGCGTGATTGAGACCTGGGATCGAATGACAAATGGAGGGGGGTGGGGAGAGAACAAGCAGATCTGAAAGACCGCCTGCACGAAAGCCTATGGTTTCTGAGTACAAAAGTTAGATCCCGTCCACCAGCGGACGGGGTATATGATTGGCTGAAACGGTGTCAATCAAAGCTTATCGCGGCAAGTGTTGAAAGCAAGAACTGAAAGGAATAAGTGTAGCCTGCGAAGCGGCGTAACTATAATAAGAGTTGTGTAGTGAGCTTGCAGTTGATAAAATATGGCGAATAATACAAAAGGCTTTGTCTTTTTTGAAGACTAAGGTGAATTGAAGTACCCTGGTCGCAGAGGTTTTCTAGAGAGAACAGCCACGGAGAAAGAGACGCGAAGGCGGCGATCGGCGAACTGCGAGAGGTTTGTTGTCGAGTTCTCTTTTCGCAAGTTCGTAAACCGTAAATATCAGGCTCTGTATATAGCTTCCTCCTGCTCCGTTTTCAAAGTTATCTCCTTCGCCTTAACCCTGGTTCCAGAGGTTTTCTAGAGGTTTGGAAAGAGTATGATATTTACGGTAAAGAGAACTCGCCGAACGAACCGTGATTTAATTCGCAACTGAAAAGTATTGTTGTCGACCAAATTGCAGAGATGCAAACCGGCTATTGACTTCACGGCCGTTGAACTAGGAAATAATCAGAAATCCGCCTCAATACATTTATGCAACGGTCATCCATTTCTTTCGGCAAACATTCACTAAGATGGACTTCGAGTTGTCAGAGAAAGACGATCACAACATTTACCTGTGTACTTTGCACTCGTAGTTTGTTTTTCTACGAGTTCTTCAATATCGAGTTCCAGACAAAACATTGTCTCCATCGGAGTTTCTTTGAAGTTTAGAGATTTTTTCGATCCTGTATTTATCTTTATGCGAGCTTAATTCTTTTAAGAAAGGAAGCAGCCGCTTGTGTGGCACCTGACTGCGGTGCTGGTGGCTTTGTGAAGCAGCTTGTATTAAATGTATGTATTTCGTAGCCTCCTCCGCAGGCAACTCTCTCCGGAATTTTTTTTCGGAAATTTTTCGGATTGGGATCCCTGTGGCGAGTGAGACGAAGGCGGAGAGACTGAGGCGAGGGGGAAAGGGGGGGGGGGGGGGGGGAGGGGGGAGGGGAAAAGAAAAAGAAAGAGAGATGCCTGCCAGAAATTAACAACATTAGGCGGTACTGCGCATACCGCGTCGCGCACGACAATTCATATTTGACCAGGGAAGGGAGCAATCAAATAAACGAATCGAGAATATAACCAGGGACGGGGTTAAGTTAGTTTGTAGTCTAAAGATGGCGTCTGACACAACAGTTATCGTCCTCTCGCTAATTGAAAAGATTTCAACGCTTCCCGCATTCGATGAAGGAAACTCTTTAGTTTATCAAACTAAAAGTATGGATTTTGAACTGACCGTAAAAGCAAGCTCGAGTTATGAGGCAGCACTCAAGATGGGATTCTTTTTGCTGGAGTTGAAGCTTTTGCCAAACATTTCACACATCGGAACGACACCAACAGTGACTGTTTGGCGTGCTTCAAACGAAGAACGACGTGTTTACGGTGTATTCGAACGTCAGGGTGAAGTGATGGTTGAGCTTGATAGAATTGTGACTTCAAACTTTGAGAGACAAAGTGCTTCCTCTTCGCCCGCTGTTGAAACAAATTCGGATACGGCAGTCAACTTCAACTCTACCGACGCTCTTGCAAACGATGACTTGATAAAATTTGACGATGCGCTGAGACAGTACTTTGGATTTACTTCGTTTCGTCCTCTTCAAAAGGAAACAATTGCTGCCACGTTATCTGGAACCGATGTTCTAACAATAGTTGGAACGGGTGGGGGTAAGACACTAATGTTTTTGCTGCCAGCCGTGCTTTCGTCTAAGCCCACCGTCGTCGTGTCCCCGATTAAATCCCTCATCGACGATACCCTGATGCGTTGTTCAGCTTTGAATATTTATGCTTGTAAATTCACTGGTGATGTACCTCAAGATCTACAGACAGAACATCTTCAGGAACTAAACAAATTCCGAGTAGTTCTGGTTACGCCAGAAATGCTAGACGGTGGACCTCTTCGTGAGAAAATCGATTCTCAAGATCTAGCAAGGATTGTCTTCGACGAAGCCCACACAATCTCAACCTGGGGTAGTACGTTTAGACCTGCTTTTAAAGAAGTTTGTGAAGGCTTAGCTAAAGCAAAGTGTCCGAAACTGTTGCTGAGTGCCACCATTACGACTAAGCTTGAGAATAATCTCAAAGAAATATTTGGAAATTTTAAGGTCTTGAGGAATACAATATTTAGAGACAATTTATATTTGGAAGTGGTTGAACGTTCTGTTAAGCATTTTGACGAACTGGCACAGTATATATCGGAAAGAGAGGGAAGAGATGAATGCGGGATTGTGTATTGTGTACTGCCTCATGATGTGTCTAAACTTCACAGTGAACTCTTGAAAAGGGATATCAGTACTGTCAAATATCATGGCCAGCTGTCAGAAGATGTCAAAGCTGCAAATTATGCAAAGTGGATGAGTGGGGAAGCAAATGTCATTATAGCGAATTCATCCTTCGGTATGGGCATTGACAAGCAAGATGTCCGGTATGTGGTGCATGCCAAACTGCCAACAAGTGTGGAGGAATACTTCCAACAGTGCGGTAGGGCAGGAAGAGATGGGTTACCTGCAACATGTAGGCTCTTCAATTCTAGTTCAGACAAGAACACATTATACAAGCTATTTAATGGTCAGAACAAAGACAATCTCACTTCCCAGTATGAGAACCTCAATGATCTGATAGTTATGGTGGAGAATCCTGTTAAATGTCGCCACAAAGCAATTATGGCTTATTTTGGTGAAGCTCGAGACAGTTTCCTTTGTATGACAAGCTGTGATAACTGCAAATACCGTGGCTCCTTTCAATTAACTGATGGAACAACTGATGCACTTAAAGTTGTGCAGTCGGTTGTAGAACTTACAGGTATTGATATGTCTTGTAAAACATTAAAACTGTTTTTGGCTGGCAGTAAACAGAAGTCAGTCTTGGAAATGCGTCACTGTGCCAATTTTGGTGCACTGCAAAAGAAATTTGAATCAGTGTCATTACTTTCAAAGTTTTTAAATCTTTTGATTTTTCATGAAGTTCTGGCTGAGAAAGTGCTGAAGAAAGGTACTAGTGGAAGCATTACCATTGATATTGTTTTGGGGGCAAAGGCTCACAATGTTCTAGAGAATAATTTGACAGTATACAGGTATGAGAAATCTTAAATGACATTATTTATTATTATTAAGGCTGTTAAATTAAGGTATGGATTTCCATTTTGGAAATTGACAACTGGAAAAAGTTTGATTTTTTTTTACTAATATCTACTTGAACTAGGCCACAGGAATCCCAATTTTGGTTCACATATTCTGAAGAGAGGCCTGCGGAGGAGGCTAGCACAATGTATTATCAAAGATATTTTGGCTGTTACAGCTTAATGTATACATACATTTATATGTAAATGCTTGTAATTAAACAATATATACATAAAACAAGAAACAAACCAGAGTTGAATTGTGTAATGGACTATGCTCTGCAACAAATAGAAAGTACAATTTTGATAATACTCATCCCAGACATCTTGTCAGATACAGTGTATTATCAAAATTGTACTTTCTATATATAGTACATTTTGACAATGCAACATGCAATATAATTATTTTAGTTGAGATATATTGTAAGACACATAGAGCATTTACTGGATTATTATTACACAGTCATTTCAGTTTCTGTTAAAAAAAATATAATTACATGTACTCACTGGACATGTAAGTGTCATGTCATAACAAGGACCTGCACTATAAAAGTAGCCTGGCCAGGCGAAACACAATACACAAAATGTACAATGTATGCCATACATCCCAAGGGAAAGACCAGAAACAATTGGTTGTAATTAGTGTATTGTGTTTAGCCTGGCCAGCTACTTTTATAGTGCAGGTCCTTGTTTAATGTATAAATAATCCTATTCAATGACCTTTTACCACAGGTGTCCCAATATCAAAGAGAGTTCTATGTGTTTTAAATAGTTTTGCAAATACAAAAATTAAAGTAACTCATTTGGAAACTTTCTGTGAAGAAAAGGTTTAAATTCTTTTTCGGCTTTTTCATTTCCCTTTTCTAACGGCTTGATGTACTTGCTAGGAACTGCCTCCCCTTCTTTGCATTTAACATCGGCCCACGGATATTTAAGAACGACATTACGACCTTTACATTCAAACCAGTTCTCCTTCAAAGCGAATTGTGCGACTTTGAGTTGATCATACTTTGAACTTGGGACCTGGTGTTTCCTGGTATTGTGTATATCAAAAGCTTCCCTGCTTTTATACATTGTTCTGTTCATCTCCAAAAGGTTCACACTACACAACATTAGTTCAACCATAGCAAATGAACTTTGTGCAGAGGCATATTGTTTGACTGGGCGAACAAGAAAATCCTCAACCCATTCGTCTCCAGCCAATTGTCTACCTTGCTTCCCTTGTAAATTTACGGTTCGATTTTGTTGGTACATTTTTCTGTACGCCAGAGGAAGCTTAGCCAAAGCATTCACACATTGTGTAAACGCTTCGTCCCTGTAATTCGTTTTTCCAACCTGTACGTACAAAGGAGGGCACATCATCCATACACCTTCTATGGCAAGACCATTCCCATACCGAACAGATTCTATGTACCATTTGGTAATAGGCATGAGATCGTTAATGAATGTTGTGTGATAAGAAAAAACCTCATCCTCAGATATGTGAATAGAAGTCCATTCTCTAAGTTTCTCCAATAACACCTCGTTGTGGTTTCCATTTCTTTTTAGACATTCCTTTAATTCTTGTTCACTTGGGAAAAATGGGGAATTTTGGAATGTTTTGATCATGGCAATAGAAAGTCCTTCGTCGTAGTCGAGGAGTGCCTCTTCATTGTTGTTGTAGTTATTCTCTTTGAATTTAAGCTTGAATGAAGATGGATTGACTGTTGGCCTCTTCATGACTTTTTCAGTGACATTCCAAAAACCCCCAGGGCCTGCAATTCTTGCTATTGATTCGTTTATGTATCCTCGATTGTGAAAATCGCCCCCGCCTGGCACATGGGTTCCATATTTATCAGGGCAGCGATTAGCACAGGTCTGCAAAGTGACTGTATTCTTTTGGTCCCCAACGTTAATATCCAACACGCGTGCAAAGTTCACACCTCCTGCACACTTCATTTCCTCTGAAACATTCTCTGGTCTTTTGAAAGATGAGGCTATATGTTCGTATACATCGTGTTGCATGGACAATTTCTTGTTAATCTCATTTTCCATCGTTTCATCATGCCTTGTTTTTGCGATTTCCAATGGTGCCACAGTAGTCTCGTGAAGTCTGTCGTCCACCGACGCTCCCTCATCTAACAAGAACTTAGCGGCGTTGAGGTGGCCTTTATGCAAAGCTAACGTTAATGGCGTCTGGCCAATACCGTCTCTCTCATTAACCTTAGCACCAGAATAAACCAAACTCCTAACTAATCTTGTGTTCCCACTAAGTGCAGCAAGATGCAAAACATTTCTACCGTATTGGTCTTTCGCGGGAAACCAAGTTTGTCTGAGAGACTGAATTCGCTCAATTAGATTGTTATCATTGGTGACAACAGACGTTATATCCCTCAAAGTATTTAGGATTACCTTAGTCCTTCTATCCAGTTCTTCATTTACTTCATCTAAACCAACTTTCAATAGGAGAACATCCCAGGGCTCTGTTGACATTTTCCACGCTAGTGATTTCACGTGTATGTTCTAGTCACCAGTCTCCATGACGTCATGTAATCGTAATATTCCCGTGTATAAGATGTTAAAACAAAAACCACACGCAGCTAAACGACTATGCCTGTGCTCAGACATTGTAACTGCCCTTTTAATCTCTTTGGTAGTATTGGCCTCCTCCGCAATCGAATATTACGGGAAACAGGAATTGGGCTTCCTGTGTATTTAGCAGGGAAAACCCAGATTATTAGAAAATCCGTCGCCTCAGTCTCTCCCTTGCCACATGAATCCCAATTCTGGTTCACTAAGTTCCGAATTCCGAAGAGAGGCCTGCAGAGGAAACTAAGTAAAGTTATATGGAATTAGTTGTTTTTAAAAGAAAACCCGGCTGTTCAAACAACTTCCTTTTAAATTTTTGGTAATATCCTATATTGAAAATTATTGAAAAAAAATAGAAAATAATTTTTGTTTTCTTTTTAAATAAGTGCGAGCCATTTTCACTTTTGAATTTGTTAACAATAGCAGAAAACAAAATTTACTTTCTACTTTTTTTCAATAATTTTCAATCTTGGGTGGATTTGAAACCCCCAGCGGCACCCCCTACCCTAGCCTCCTCCGCAGGCAACTATCTTCTTAAAATTTTTGATCCCAATCCGAAAAATTTCCGAATTTTTTTCCGAAGAGAGTTGCCTGCGGAGGAGGCTATCCCTACCCAAATATGGTAAATTACCTCGCCTCCCGGATTAGAACCCCTATATAACTAACTCCCAGTATAATGAACCTATTCCTATCTGTGGACAGTACAGAAGATATTTCAATATTTTAATAAAATATTCAATTTTATTAAGATGGATCATACAGTTCATGTGTTAATTAGACCGTTATGTCAGCTTCTGTATCGCTTTCTTCATTGTTTTCAAGCACGACAATTTGATCATAGTCTTGAAACTCATCATGTTGAGATGTGATGTGAACTTCAGTGTGCCTAAGAATTTGGTCATATTCCATTTGCTGTTCCTTGTGTCTTTCGAGCTTTTTCAAAAATGCATACCTTTCATATGCTCTGTCTAAGTCGAAGTCTTTACCAGATTTTTTTAGGGGTAGATACGTTGTGCTTGTTTTACATGGAAAGCTAAATTCTTCTGAAAACCTATCCAGGTTGCTAGCAACACCCAAATTAGTGCATTGGTTCTCATGGGATATGGGCAGAGGAAATATGTTAGTTTTCTTCTTTCCTTGTAAAGGAAATTCCTCATGTATTGCGGGAACCTCTATTATGTATGTTTTTTGTGGTTTTTCCATGGCTGCTGCTTCCTGCTGTAGTCCTTCGATTGTTGCAGAAGCTAACTCTCTGCAGTCAACTCTGACAGCATTTAGGCCAACGTTTAGCTTGCTTAATATGTTCTTCTCTTGAAAGGCCATCCAACTGTTGTAGTGTTCTTCGTTGCTCTCTTAAAACAGTAAAGGAGTATATATTTCGATAAATAGTCTTACTCAATATTAGATCACATAATAGCTTTCCAGAGGATTAAGTGTGTTTCTATGTCCAAATATTTTTGTTTTCAAAAACAAATTTCGCAAGCACCTTGTTAGACCACAGGTAGCCCAAGCTTGGGATCTGTATAATATTTAACAGCATTTGTATGGGATTTTTTAGTTTTCCATGTACAACGTAGATCTTGAATAAAACTCGACAAAAACCTATACAGTGTCTTCTTGTGTTCCTTAACTATGTATGTGCCATGTTACAGCAAATTTCAGCAAAAAAATCCCTTAAAACCCTAACCCATACGTTGTACATGGAAAACTAAAAAATCCCATACAAATGCTGTTAAATATTATACAGATCCCAAGCTTGGGCTACCTGTGGTTAGACAGTGATCTGAATTGGGACAGCAAACAGGCAAGCTTACTCAATTTTTCAGGCATCTCTATTTAAACCAAAATGTCATTGTTTTCTATTGTTTAACCTAACCACACATATTGACTATTATATCTTATTTGATAATTTTTAACCTAGTAAATACATTGGAATACCATAGGTTTATTTACCAATTTGTGTATCTGAATACACAAGCCCACTGACTTCTCTCTGAGGTTCAGTTGCAGTTTCACTTGAACTGAATAGATATTCGATGCCACCGATGTCTGCTTCCCTCCATCCTCTAACCGTGAAATCCCACATCTTTCCTTGTTTCATTTTGTCTTTTTGCAACTTTGATAGCCGTAGGTGTCGCATCGACGTTCTCATCAACTGCATGTTATCTTGATACGTTATAACAGGAATATCATCTGGGGATTGTCACCCGGTACAACAGCCTGGCCATTGCACTAACCACACACTCAACATTGTAAACTGCGTGGCTGCCATTGGCGCCGTAAAAGCAGTCCGATACAGATTCACTGACGGGATATGTCAGTAAAATGTAAAGCGCCATGAGACTGTGGTGATATGGCGCTATATAAATATGGCCTATTATTACTATTATTATTATTATGTAACACGTTGTTTAATCAGAGTCTTGTAGTGCTCTAATTGATTCTTTAGTACATCAGTTCTGTAAAGTACATAGCAACAAATAATAATAATTAAATGATAAATTTATATAGGTAATAGCATGGTACATGTACATGTTAGTGGTATTTTGCATAAATACCACAAGTGATATTGCCAGTAAAATGACTTACAATGTGGAAAATGATTCAGACATTCCAAGATGTTGAAGAATGGAGATCATTGATGGGCCAGCCCCATAGCAAAGACATAGAAGGCCAAAAAGCACAGGAATGTCATTCCCTCCATGCTGATCTCGGATATCCATCAAAGAACCCAGGAGATGGACAGCAGCTTTCATTTTCATTGACTGGGTCTTTTTTGAGTTCCTGCTTGTATTGGATGAAAGCACAAGTTGTTCTAGCATGTTAGATATGGTTGGGCATTCCTCCCTCATTTTATCAACAAGTTTGGCAAAAAGCAAGGGATCAAAAAGGTCTAACAAGTCCTTATGCTTGTCTCGAAATCCAAGGTTGAGCATTTTTTTTGCCTTTGCTACTTCAATCTTTATTTCATTGCGCTCTGCTAGAGAAAGCAGACCACCTAAAAGACTCCCATTGTCTGTAATATCTTTATAAAGATTGATCAATTCCTGCTGCTTATCAATGATGGCATCTGCAGAACTCTGTGTTTCTCCAATTGTGTGTTGAAGTTGTTCTACTTTGAGCAATAGTTCCTCTTGCTCGGATGTCATTCTTTGCATATCTCCAGACATTTTTTCAAATGTATCTTGCATAGAATAGAAACCTTTCAATATGTCGTTGAACTGAACAGGAAATTGTGATAACGAGGAATCTATAAAGAAGAACAGCTATAATTATTATAGATGTTTATGATTTATCAACACCCCAACAGTTTGCAACTAAAATTTATAATAACAACCTTAAAATTATTGCAATTTATGGTATCAAGCTTGCAGTTGAATACCGGACAAAGTGCACAATGGTGCAAATTTAGGTACCTGTATTTACAACACCTGAGAAATTTAACCGCCCTTTACATCTTGGTTGGGAACTTGTAGCACTGTCTGTGAATCAAGCAAAAAATAATAATGCATGTGCAGGAACCATGTGCAGTACGTATCTCACAAAGAGAAAATAAAATAATGTAAAAGAACAACTCAAGGGAGCAACCTCAATGAAGATATTCATTTAGAATAAAGATATATTGTCAGTGCAATGTTACATGCATGAAAAGCAGAATTCATCTTGACAACATGTCTTTTTTAAAGAGAAAAATTTAGTGAGTGAGCCATTAAAATTTAATAATAAAAAACATAATAACTAGAGTGCACACCAAAAATCCATGAAACAAGTATAAACAATCACTACGTAAACAATAAAAATAGCACTATTTAGTAGTAATTAATTAGTTTATTAGATATTTCATGGGTTTATGGTGTGCACTCTACTACAGTTACAAATACACACTTGTTGCCCATTGAGTTTACCTTTTCTAATCTTTGCTGTTGGTGAGACCTGCTCTTGTTCTGGATGGGACCTACAGCCTGGTTAATTAATAATAATAATTTTAGCTTTAGGTTATAATTTATTGTTAAAATATAAATTTTATAGTGGGCCATGATAAGTATTGTCAGTATTACAGTATTATATGATGTGCAGCTTGATATATCTCTTGATGAATCTAGTAGCTCCCACCTTTGGCAGACAGTATTCTTATCTTGAGACATATCGAAGCATAAATTGTGTACTAACCAGAATCAATACTGTGCATAGCCATAGGTTCATTTGTCTGTAGCTGTGTCTCCATTTTTTCAACAAAGGACAGTCCTTGGTAAAATGCCCTGTTGAAGGAAATGATGGTTGTGATTAACCGGCGGACAATCAGAGTCATTGAAATGTTGAACTACTTACTCTTTTCGTTTTCCTTTGTGCTTTTGCTTTATTCCGTATAGCTCGGATATCATAGTCAACACGGCAAAGCGCTCGCTCTTTGCTCCTGGTAGTTCAATCTCTAGTCTCTGCAGTAACTCGTCAACTTGCACCTCAGTGGTTGGATTTCTCACAACAAGGCCCGAAAGCACTTCTTTCAGCTTCGTCTTAAAATGGTAACGCGACTGATTGACTATTAAAAAGCAAATAAAAATTAAAAAGTAAGGCTAATTTCTCCAAGCAGTGGATGGCAAATTAAGAGATCCGAGCATTAAATATATACAAGGCTAACCTTTCCGTTTCGTTCCTCCTGGTGTGACGATATTACTCCTAAAGCGACTGCTGGGTAAGTTATATTTTGTAACTTCTTGGGATTCTGTCGAGTTGCTAGTTTTTATTTCACTTCTTCGCTTTACATCTTCATAGTCACTACTCAACTTCTTCAACTCAGATGTTTTATTTTCGATTTGAATTCTCTTACTTTTAACATCTTTAAGGATCTTCTTGTGCTCTAAACTACACACAGGAACTTTAGAATGAACATATCGCGGTATTTTTGATTTTAACTTTCTCGTTTGGCTAGGGGAATCTTCGCCGTCCGCCATGTTTACGCCGCCAACACGAATATGCCACTCTGCTGGAGTCGGCGGGGAACTTTTGTCACATCTACAATTACTTAGGGTACCCGGGGTGAATTTCGGCGTCCATGTAGGTGAATTTGGATGGCCCAACGGCTCGATTTTTTGCAGGCAACTCTTTCTCTTTTTCTCTTCCTCTCCCTAGGTTTTCTCCTCATTTTTACCACAGGAAGCCCAATTGTTTTCTTTGTCTCACTCGCCACAGGGATCCCAATCCGAAAAATTTCCGAAAACAAATTCCGGAGAGAGTTGCCTGCGGAGGAGGCTATGTATTTCGGAGGATTTGCAAACTCTTTGAGAGACTGATGGGGGAACGCAACAAGCTAAAACCGAACTGTCTACATATATATCTAAAGTGGTACTGTCGCAGTCCTTTCAATGGAGAACTTTGAACAAAAATAGCTGGTTTTATTGAAATTTCCGTATCTAAGAACCAATTGACAATTTTACTAGCATTTTGCATTGCATTTGACAGCGAGTGAAGTTTGTTTTGAATATTGCACGCATTTCAATCAAACCAAATCAAAATTGGCAGGCTGTCACACGTCGACTCCTATTGGTCGGGTTACAAGTTAACGGAAATCGTGTGCGTGGTGGGCGTAATTCAGAAACCATAGGCTTTCGTGCAGGCGGTCTTTCAGATCTGCTTGTTCTCCCCCACCCCCCTCCCCCCTCCATTTGTCATTCGATCCCAGGTCTCAATCACGCTCGGCCAATATGGCGCCCGCTTCGATGATCCGTTTGCTGCGCGAAAAAAACACCCTCTACCGCCTGCAAGCAGGCTACTCTGTTGTTGGTCGCGAGTTTGGATGAAAAAGCTATTTCATCTCCACTTCTGTAATTCCAATTGTACAAATAATAGTCAGAAAAGAAGATCTAGGGATTCTTTTCACATATTTGATTCCAATAAACAGCTCTAAAAGCGATGGAGTTTCAAAATACGCGGAGATGTCGACCCAATTACTTCAGACATCGATAAAATATCCAGTGAGTAAAAAACAGCTGATTATAAAATACTTATTCGCTTAAATAAGTGTGACAGGTTTCCCCAGACTAACAGATAGCAGAAGTCCATTTTCTACACGTAAAAAACAAGAGAGAAACCTCACTGCAGTATACCCTGCCACTTCAAATGATCACTTGAAAACCTGTGATTGTGAAAAATCCTTCATAATTTTATAGCTTGGGTGTACTCGTTCTAGGGATGATTTGGGTTGGAAATGGTTAGTGTTTTTGGCAAATTTTGGGTTAGGTTTTTAGAAGGTTTGTATGAGGATTTGAGAAAATGCATTATCAATGAACCAAAATGGTTCGCTTGCATGGATGGCTGATAACATTGCATTGGTACTGTAACTATATCATATATACATAATATGGCTCCTGATACATATATCATATGTATACCAGGTAGTGTATGTTAAGATGATGATAATGACAGTATTACTGACTTGCAATGTTGGGCCATTATCAACAAATGGCTACTTGGAAATTGACCAAATTACCTGTAGAGAAACTGAGATATGGGTCATTTGACCATGTACAATGATGATAGTGACAATGGAAATGGTACTGGTGATGATATTAATGCAAAACAATATTGATGACAGTGCTAATAATGGCAATAAAAATTGCAACAATGACTACCTAATTGTTTTTAAATCACCTAACTTTAGTTTTCAAACTTTCTACAATTATTTTAATTTCCATAATTTATAATTGAAGTGAATATTAATCTTGATATTCAGAATCAGCTGATCAGGTTGGAGTCTGGCAGGGTACAGCCTACTTTTAGTTGAGCAATACTGTAAAATTATCATCAGGCTGGATATAGCCAATGGGTTAGGCCTTGTATGTCTCGGTAGTAACTATTTTGTAAACCAACTATCTCGTGCTTTAGCTATAGGGGAGCAGCCATACTAACAATATACCATCCAGCTTTTGTATCACTATTAATATTATATTTCAATCATGTAAATAAATTGTAACATATTAAAATATATTGTAATAATAATTTCTATTATGTTAATAAATACTGCCAGACCCCAACACTGTCTCGGTTGTCTGTTTTGGTATATTACAACATTTTGTACAATATATTTTCTTCTGCCATAATCATTGCAATGATGCAACTGTTTTTTTATAACCTACATGTAGCTGCTAGCTGGATGGGTACTCCAGCATCATTTACATCCTTTTTATCAATTTATTATAATTAATATTATTTTTTTCCCAAGCCAAGCCACAGAAATTATGGAGGATAGCTTGATTTGAATTTATTTACAGATAGAGCAGATTTTTTTAACCCTGTTTAATAAAATTGAATAGACCTAACAGTCAGGTTACTGGTAAGTAAAATCAGTCCATACTCCAAAATATTATTATTATAAGTAATGGCATGGCATAAGGTAAATTAGTTAACAAATTTCCCCCGAGAGCTGAAGGAGGATTTATGGCTGAGGGGGATTAGGGTGAATTTGCATAAATCCTCCCAAGGGTCAAGGGAAAATTTAATCACTAGCTAATTTCATGCTATTACTTTGTAATACTATTATCACTGACTAATGAAACTAATCTCAGAGGACTTTAGTTTTTCTCTGCCTAAACTAAAGTTACCATAGTTGAGTTTTTTTAACGTTTTGTTATGCTTGATTGAGCACCATTGGTTGAACTGGACCCTGCAAGTGTGTTGATTTTGTGAAGAATAAATAAAATGTCAAGTAAAATGTAAAAATAAAATGTAATATATGGCTGACTAAATATTCCAGGAGCACGCATAGAGTTTAATCATGTCATGTTTGTGGTTTTAAGTATAATTATCTCACATGTATGGAAGAAGCGGGTTTGACAAATGAAGGGAAGACCTTTCTTGAGCCATAAAATAGGTAGGGTACAGGGTTGACAGGCATTCATGCACTCTGCTAGGGACTAATTTTTATAATGACCTGCCATAACCCTCATCAGCATGCATGCCCTTCTAATTTTCATTCTTGCATGTCAACGAGAGAAAATTAGAACAAGTATCCATGCTGATGAGGGAATTTAGAGTTTAAATGTCCCTGAACAAACAAAGAAAGCCGAGGTGATCGTGGTATTACTAATAAAATCACACATGAAAATCCCAGATTAACTAATAAATAAACCTTCATTTCATACCAGAAATTTGACAGTGATAAATATCATTGCATAACACCCATGACCATTCTAATAAAACCTCCCAAAATATTTCCCTTTGATTCAGTACAAATACATATGATATATAATATATTTTATATAAAAATTATTATTCACACATTAAAACTTTAATATGATGGCCATGACACTTTCAAAATTAGTGCCAATTTATTATTAGTGGTGTGCAAAGTACACAAGTCTTATTCGTAAAATGAAAAATAACGATCAACGTGAAAAGTGCATTAACAATTATCAAAATATAATAATAGAGGGTGGCTGGTGCACGTGTATATATATTTATTGAGAACAATAACTTAACATGTTCCATTCGCCCTGCTAAGCTAGGTGAGGTTTCGCTCTTCTTATTTTACCTGTAGAGACCGGTGCTAGCTGTGAGTCTGAGGGAACCTGTGACACTTCAACCGAAGAAGTATTACTTGTTTGTTTTTTTCCTCACTCTACCTCTGGATATTTATCGAAGTCTGAAGTGTGGGTCGACATCTCGGCGTATTTTGAAACTCCATCGCTTTCTGAGCGGTTTATTGGAATCAAATATGTGAAAAGAATCCCTAGATCTTCTTTTCTGGCTATTATTTGTACAATTGGAATTACAGAAGTGGAGATGAAGTAGCTTTTTCATCCAAACTCGCGACCAACAACAGAGCAAATAGTAAGCGCTACGTAACCGACAACCCGGAAGCCTCGCTTTCAATCCAAGATGGCCGAAGTGCGATAATAGCCCATGGACCGATGCGAGGACGGTATGGCCTCAGACCTCGTGACCAAAAGCGTGACGTCAGCAAGACCCCCCGTGATGCAACACGATCCTCTCAGCTGGAGGGTACTGCAAAACATGCCATGAAATGCCGCGAAATTGTATTTTTTTGCGGTACCCTCCAGCTGAGAGGATCGTGTTGCATCACGGGGGGTCTTGCTGACGTCACGCTTTTGGTCACGAGGTCTGAGGCCATACCGTCCTCGCATCGGTCCATGGCAAAAATCTTGATTTGTCGTTTTTAAGCTGGGAATTTCTCCATTTTTATGAAAGGTTTTGTCAAAAGACTTCCAAATAATGATTTCCCGCCCAGAGATTGATAACCACCGGGAAGTTTGGATCAATACTCCAGTTTCCTATTCGAAGATTACCGCTGAATGAAATGACTACAGACGCATGTACTCAGGGTTAGCCTCATTCTGAAGTTAAACATTCTTAAATACCATCGAGAAGGTGGGCTTTTCACAACTCTGCGTATTGTTGTAGTTTCGCATTTTGCACCTTCTCGCTGGTATTTAAGAATGTTTAACTTCAGAATGAGGCTAACCCTGAGTACATGCGTCTGTAGTCATTGCATTCAGCGGTAATTTTCGAATACGAAACTGGTCTATTGGAGCATCTTTTCGGGGGGAAATCGAGACATAAGGTAAGCGTATTGAAATAACGGTTTCCTGCCTTTCTAATATATATATAGTACAGAGTAAACAAGAAAAAGAGCGAGCTAGAAAACGTACTAAAACAGGTCCCAGAGCGCTAAGATTGAAATATGATACTTAAGGACACTTGATGACACAAGACAAGTTCTTCAAAGTTCAATATTTTATTGTTTTCATTTTTTTCTAGTATTTTTACACGATATCTGATACGATCACACAGCGGACGGTATAAAACGCAGGTGTGCAGGTGTGCAGGTGTGCAGGTGTGCAGGTGTGCAGGTGAAAAGTTTCCAGGAATTTATATCAAGTTAGTTGTACACTTGTACACAACCTACTGGAGTAAACAAACAACACCAGTCTATCATATGCCATGACGTCATCAGTCACGTGACCCGTGGGAAAATCGAGCATGCCACGACATAGATTGTGTGATAGCTGTTTGATTATTAACATTATGAACCTAGTACAAAGCAGATTAATAAAGCAGAGGTAAGCGAAAAGCAGTATTTTAGGATTAGGTGTTGGGCCATTTGATTTTGACCGGTATGTTGTTAGTTTATTTGAGCATCTTCGGATACCCCACCCCCCTCCCCTCGATCACATATTTTGCGAATCAGCCACTCCTCCTGGGTATGCGAGGCTGTTACGTTATTTGAGCAGCGATATAAAATACTACGCTATAAAACAAACCTGAGTGGTATGGGCCATTTCAAGACTTATGTGTAACCAAGTGTATGTTCAACACTGAACAATGGTCGCTAAAGTTCCCGCCTTAGTTTGTACGTAAATTTTAATATTTCTTTTTTTTTCAAATCGAGAAAACTTTTTGGATCTTTCTTGAAGAGGCTGTATGCTTAGTGGCATCTCTTTCAGGAAACACTCTTTTAAATTGTCCTTAGTACATTAGGCTCGGTTTTAAATTACATACCGGAGAAGCATTACCCCGGCGGAGTCAATAGAACTTCAGTCATAAATGTATTGTAGTGTGCAAATTAGATAACATTTTGAGAGGCTCAGAGTTACAACTAACTCGAGAATCAAAAATTATAACTACGGATATATTTTATAAAGTAGAGAGATTTTACTTAACTCTCAACACAGTCTAAAAGTCAGTATCTGTTCGACCCAAACAAACAAAAGATAACAAAAGATGTAGAGAACAGGGCCTAGTTCCCAAAATGCGCTAATTCAGGATAAGTTATCAAGTCAACCAATATTATCAGTTAACATTCAATCCAGGATTAGCGCTAATTGGGCTTTCAGGATCTCTGGCCAAAGTAATAGAGTGTAGAGTGTATTACTCTCTTAGTCACAGGTTAAATAAAATCACTCTAGCTATCAAAGTAACAAAATGTACACGTTCATAAGCTTCTATATATCGTTACAGTCCCGTTACAGTTCAGTTGTTTTACATAAAGGAATAGCGTAATTGTAAGGTCGGTGCACACTAGGCGTCTCAACGCACGGTCACAACGCAGCGCCGCGCCAATTTTCCTCGATCGTGTGCACTGTCTAAAAATCTTGATGCCGCGTCAGAATTCGGCACCCGCGTCTGGCGCATGAATTCAAACTGGTCAGTTATCCCGAACAGAGCACACGAAGGGAATTGGCGCTGCATCATGACGCCTGGTGTGTACCAACCTTTACTGATTTTAGCGCACAAATTTGTTTAAAAATCATTCATGACAGAAAATAAACGAATTATGTTTTGTTTGCCGTTTGATTCTGTCAATAATTTTAGTGAAAGGGGTGTTTTATTTAAAGGTTTTCAATCAAATTATAAGGCAAGGAATGACCCTTCCTGAATTTGATATAACTTTTGATGAAATAAAGTTGATAACAGCCTTGTCCTTTCGGTGCTTTGGCCAAATATTAATCAGGCTCAAGTCTGATTTACTTTACTTTCATTCGGCCTTCTTTCTGTCTACGAATTTGGTTGAATGATACCGGTCTGTTAAGGAGATATGCTCGATTTTCCCACGGGTCACGTGACTGATGACGTCATGGCATATGATAGACTGGTGTTGTTTGTTTACTCTACTAGGTTGCTGTGTACAAGTTTGGTTCAGATATTCCGCTTTGTTAAAGAGATATGATATACTGGTGTTGTTTGTTTACTGACTCCAGTAGGTTGTGTACAAGTGTACAACTAACTTGATATAAATTCCTGGAAACTTTTCACCTGCACACCTGCACACCTGCACACCTGCGTTTTATACCGTCCGATCACACAGTACAGATACAGAACTTGGGCTGCCTGTGAATAAGTATGCATTAAAAAGTTATAATCGAAGCACACTTCTGTAGTTATTTTCAGCTTTTCTAAAGCTATTCAATTTTGCTCCATTGTATTTAGGACGTGTTAGATTTCACAGCGTCTCTGCTAATTAGCCAAATTCAATTGTTTATTGTTTATTTCTTCAGCTCCGTGATCTTCTTGCTGATCACATGGACCGTCCAAGATGTTCCCATCCCATGGCGTTTGGTCAACGCAAAAGTCTTATATAACTTGCGCTGTCACCGCTGCAAGACGACGGTCTCCATCCGGAAAGACAGCTTCTTTAATAGGAGCCAAATAAAAATGAAAAAATTGTTGCAGTCACCCTGTTATATTCCCATGCATCCCTGCTTAGGCCGCCATGTTTTTATAACACTGCAAGTGCAACACAACTGAAATTCATGTGACTCTAGTAGGCCGTTGTTTGGTATGTATTTCTTTAATTCAAGTTCACGCGTTCGGTATTGCGTGACAGAACTGTGTGGTGGATTGGATTCAAATTTCCATACGCTCTGCGCTTGGCGTAAACATTTTAACGTAACTCCTAAGTCTCAACTTACTCAAATGTTAACTTTTATTCAATGTTTTGATCTTTGCTTTGATCTAAATTACTAAAACATTACTCTTTAGTTTACGACTCTAAAGTTACAACTCCTTTGTCAAGTGGAGCCGTAAACTATACCTGATCCCCATTTTGTTTATGAACATGACAAGAACTAGCTCATCACCAGTTTACTGCGCGCAGACATGATAACTATTAGTGCCAAGAAATAACCGCTCTGGTTGCGAGCTCGTCAGTCTAGAGCGCGCACACTTTGTTTGAAAATGGCACTTTATTATAAAGATGAATTTGATGTTTATTACTTAGAAGCATACGATCATTAACTTTAGTAGCATGTGGTGGCTCCTAAAGGAGCCGTTGTTTGTAATGCCTCCCAACGACGACCAATTAATGCCTTTTGTAAAATTGGTCATCGAAGGTCATTGGCAGTAGACGATGGTCCATCCGGAATGAAGCCATCTCTTCTTTGTAGGAAACTAGCATCTCTCTGCATGCCATCTCTATGATCTTTACACTGGCGGTCTTGTCTCTGCATACCTGCCTCGTGGTGTGATGAAAGCAGTCCTCATCTATCAGTGCCAGCTCTGCTATTCCAACAAAGTCCCGCACAGTGCTCCGGGACACTCCTGCAATTCTAAAGGCATTTCGCATGCTGCACCGGTCCTGCTGAATGATCTTGAGGACACTCTCATAGCGCATTGGCAGTAAAGGGCAGTAAAGGGCATTGGCAGTCTCGCTTGTCTCCACTACAAACCGAGCAAACGTTCATGCAATGGAGTAGCGTGTGTCCCTTTTCGAAGCAGACGGTACACTTGGTCACTCTGGAAGACATTTTCGCTTAGTTTACTTTTAGCAAGTGACCTATAGATCGTTCGGTTATTCTTTTATACTGCTAATTTACCTGTTTCCTCTGCAGTTCGTCATTTATGAGCGAATCAGGTGTAAGATCGTTAAAGCAGAAAATCAATCAAGCGCAAAAAAAAATTCAATGCATTTGTTAAGTCGTTATGCTAATTTATCTGAAACGCATGAACGGCACCCGTTACGACCATCTTCCCAGCTACTTAGACGAGTTTATGTGGAAAAGACAGGAGAGACGACGAGACGACTTCGCTGCCATCATAGAGGACATCGCTGCTGGCTACTAAATGCCAATCCAAACAAACGGCTCTTTTAAGAGCCACCAAATTCAATAAAGTTAATTGCCTATTTGCTTCTTGTGTAAGTAGATCTGCACTAGCGATATTACAATGTAGGTACGCAAGAGGCACTTAAGTTAGCTAGCCATGTGACTGGAGACCAGTCCACAGCAGAGTATGACGTTACATCCAAGATGGCGTCTTAAGATGGCTGCCCGTGTGAAGTCCATGTGAAGCCAGTTTATTGCCGTGTTTATGAATTTCATCGAGGAAAAAATCAGGTGGCATAAAGTCCTGAAAGTGTAAAAGCATATACATGATCGTTTGAAGCATTTTATAGAAGCTTTATAAGGCAGATTATTGACCAACAACCTACCGTCTAGTACCGACAGCACGCCAACAACCTACCGACAACTACGTAAATTCCACCGACAACCTACCGACAACCATATGAAATCCGCCGACAATCTACCAACAACCTACCGACAACCCACCGACAACCTACCGACAGGTTTTGCGCCGACAACCTACCGACAACCTGCCAACAACCTACCAACAGCCTACCGACAGCCTACCGACAGCCTACCGACAACCTACCGACAACCTACCGACAACCTACGGACCAAAATTTGGTACGTGATTGTTCACTATTTATACCGTTCACTATCACCGTTCACTATCACCGTTCACTATCACTATTACTGTTCACTATCACTATGCTTGTGTCGAGTACCTTACAAAGTATGCTGCTAAAGGTGAACCAAGGTCACCCTTACTAAAACAAGCATTTAACTCCATTGTGCAAAATGCTAATAGCAACAGTGATCCTCACAGAGCTATCAAGAAAGTAGTCATGAAAACTCTTGGTGAAAGAGATTATGCAGCTCAGGAAACAATGCACCACCTGCTGTCATTGAAACTACACAGTTCATCGTTTAATGTGATTCCAGTCAGTTTAAATGGCTCCCGTAGAGTACGTAATACATCAAGTGCAGATAGTGAAACATGTACTACCAATTCACTGCTGGATGTTTATGCTAACCGTGAACAGTATGACAGTTCACCTGATATCATGAATGTCAACTTTGTTCAGTTTGCTACAAAGTACAAACTTGTCAATGCAAAGCTGAAACAATTACCGGATAATGTCGTTCCACGTATATTTCCAATCTACTCATCCAATCCAAAAGGGCCTAATTTCAGCCTATATTGTAAGTATCAGCTGTTAAGGTATAAACCTTGGTATATTACTCAAGATTCGCCCCATGTAAGGACATCCAGAGTACTAGTGGATTCCGGATGCCTAACCCCTGGATTCCGGATGCCTAACCCCTGGATGCCGGATGCCTAACCCCTGGATGCCGGATGCTTAGGCCGTGGATGGCGGATGCTTAGGCCGTGGATGGCGGATGCTTTTCCCAGCATTCGGTGGATGCCGAATGCTAAATCACTATTTGTCCTGATTTTTTTAATTTGCCGAATTCGATCGAATACTACCTTTTCGTTGCAAACATGGTACTGGAACGATTATGTGAGAGCGTATTTAAGACATTACGACCCCAAAGAAATACAAAGTACATTTATAGACTATAAAAACGTGATGATTTAATTGGTATCTTCACCGTAAAATAACAATCATATATAAGTAACTTCGGAATATAACATTCAATTTTTACGATCTTCTAATAGACAGAGTACAATTATTCGTATAGCTCGATATGAATAAACTGCATTCGATATGTGTTCGATGTATTCAACAGCTAGATTTCCACTCATGTTCAATTATTGAAACATAGCAAGATAGCAAATTCTTCAAACTTTGTCTATTTTATAATATGGACTTGAATATGGAATGATCTTGAATCAATAAAAAAATTATTCAATTCGCTGGACGGTAGGTAGCTAACGCCCACTTTACGATATAGCTGAAAATGTCATTCACATCAACAAAACGTAGACGGCGGTTTGCGTACAGGTATTGCTTAGAATTTATAGAGTGTCTAACACAGGGGTAGACTAGGTACGCGATAGTGCACCGCAATTTTCTGTTACAAAGTTCGCGAAACGGTATATATATATAAAAAACGGTTGCAGTGCGAAGAACTCCGTGCAATAACAAGAACAATTTTGAGGGAGTTTGAAGCCCACTGGACTGAAGATCTTCCAGGAATCCTCTTGGTAGCCAATTTCGTAGGCTGTATGTATTACTTTTATACTTCAATCTTACTGTCACTATCACCACTGTATGTATAATTGTGTTCATTGTTGGCTGGCAATTTAGCGATATTTCGACTATTCCGAATCATGTGTTCGAATCATGTGTTCGAATCATGTGTTCGACCCTGTATACTTCACTATTTATCTTTGAGCGTGGAAACCCTTCCCCTATGAAGAATTCCATCGATGTGGCATGCACCGAAAAACAATATGCTAATATCTTGAAATATCTGCATCTGAGCAAAACAATCATTTTTAAGCAAAAAATGGAGTACAGTCCATGCTTTTTACTTTTAAGAAACGCTTGCCACTATTCGACGTCGATCGACGAAATCCGCACAGATCCTACATATGTCATTTATCGCATATATAAATACTAAAAGTGCGTTCCTCTGAGATAAAATCTATATTCAGATCAGCATCAGGATTTGTTTTCATATTGTAACGAATTTAAAATTTATTGGATTCAGCCTTAATCTGGATTCAAACAGAATCCAATTACAACAGACTTAACCAAAGAAACGCACCTACAAATTGCTTATGGCGTACCTGTTGGCTGACGCAGTCACATGTCGTTTTAAAGAGCCTCACTCGGCCGCCATTTTGTTCACAAGAAAACATTACCGAGTCATAGAAACACTACATCTTCACTCCGGTTTATCTAAATAGCAATTCCGACGGAATACGAGGGATAAATGTAACCATTAACAGAGGCTGACTGTGACTCTTTAACGACGCCTACTACGTGTTGGAAGCTGGAATCTAGTCGTTCGACGTCCTGATGAGCTTACACCTTCTAGGCGCGTCGGTAGGCTCTCATCTACGTCCTGCAGCTCCTCGTCATGCAGTTCGGCTTCCTCGTTACTGTCTTCACATATCACGTCTCCGTTGGCGAGTCTTGTAAGACGCACGTCCTCTTCCGGTGTCAGTGAATATGCACCATCGTTTTCGCTGATTCTTTCAATCTTTCCTAGGATACATTTAGGGGAATTAATATCACACATTTCCCCTAACGTGTACACTAGATGGTTGTCACTTGACATCACAAGCCATTGGAAAACAAGTGTAGGTTTTGCGAACTCGTCGGTGCTCACATTCAGATGTACATCTTCTTTCAGGACAGCTAGCCAATAACAAACAGTCTCTCTTGCTCTATTGTGCTTAATGGCAACAACGTCTCCAGAATGGTATATAGTTCTCACCCGAACCACCTGACCCTGTCCTCTTCTAACAACACCACCCTCCTCGGATACGCTAACAATATCGTTACTACCCTCAACAGGAGTGATAGCGGTTGGTGTATTGCTGATGGAGTAAGGCAGTGTTCCAGTTTGCTCCTTAGTCTTTGAACGAACACTCAGTTGTCTGACACCTCTACCGTATTCTCTGGCGAACTCTTTCATTGTTTCTTCGTCCTCTTTTGTGATAAGGCCTTTGTCTCTCTTCTTTTTATGACGATTGGATAAGTTGGGTGGTTCTTGGCCGGCAATAATTTTCTCTGGATAATATGAACTTGGACCAGTGAAGTACGAGAAGTCCTTCTGGTAAATTCGCATCATGTTATCCTCCACACAACGTGCCCTCTTGTAAGCATACTCCAGCACTGTCGGCATATCATGGTCAGCACGCATTCCACTAAAAAAGCCTTCTACAGACAACGTGGTTAGACTGTAGAATACAATCTTGTCAAGAAGAGACTCCTTGCCGATTTCAGTTAGAACATTGGAAAGCTTCGTTAGTGAGTCCAAACAAACAGAGAATGATTCCCGAGTTATTTTTGAAACTGTCATATCTGGGCCATTCGTACCCCGCCTGCCGGTTCGCTCGAATGCTTCCTCTTCGTGAGCACCAAAGAACTCCACCACCTTTCGCACATGCTGGAGGTTATCCTCGAACTTGTTAACGCCGTCTTGTTTGGATTTCTTGTCTATGCCAAACACGATCGCATAATCTGCCATTACCTTCTGCAGCGGCACGAGGGCTTTCGGTGAGGTCAGTAGCCTAACTGCTCGGTTACCAGTGTCGCTAACAAAAATGGTATTTTGGAAACTACAAATACCAGACGGCTGGTTGAAGCAAATATCTAAACCGTCCCGATGCATAGGTCTATTGCCATACTTTGTCCCTGGTCCAGCAACATTTCCTTTAACCACATCTTCAACGGGGTACTCATAAATACAATTATCGTCACTTGAAGAAACAAAAAGCTTCCCATTCAATGTCACAGCAATTCCAGTTGGTGATGCAACAGTCACGGTTGTCACAATTGCTCTATTTACAATGTCTACGACCGATATTCGGGCGCCCAACTGTTTGTCGCAATCTCCCACCAGAAGATGTTTGCCATCTTGCGTACATGCAAGCGCCATTGGTAACGCTGAATCGGCCAGACTAAACAATTCCTCTACGACTGAACCCCTTAAACCCTTCTTCATCTTGATGGATTTCAGATACTGCAAACACTTGCCGGAGGCGGATATCTGCAATATAGAGTACATCATCGCTGATCGAACTGCAAATGGCTACAGGCGAGAGAAGACCTTCGAAATCCATTTCACACGATAGCAGAAAATCATGCACTCTGACATGCCGTATACGTCGAGTAGCGCAGTCAGAACTCTCGTTCTCTGTATCGTCCTGGTCATCAGCTTCCGTAACAATTTTCGATGCATGGCAAAACAAGGAATGCAAATCGAGGACACGAATCACACCATTTCCAGAGTCACAAACATACAATTTCCTGTCAACAAAGACAAGTCCAGCGGGGCTCCTGAATTGTGCATCTTTTCCTTTCCCATTGCAATGTCCTACATATATTCCGCCGGCGATAAGAGTGACGTTACAAGGACTGTGCATATCGACCATATAGATGGCATGCTGTTCCCTGTCAGATACAAACAGTTTACTATATTTCCCACTAAAGCAAATCCCATGAGGGTACGTCAGAGGCTGCCCAGAATTTCGCTTCCAGAACTTGAACTCCAGTTCAGGCACAAGGGTGGCGGCGACTTTCCCGTCTGGAATCGCATCCTGGACACACTTGCGGTGTATTTCAATAGCCGTCTCAACGTCCATCCTGTCTTTGTTTCGGAGGGCATTCAAGGAAACACAGTTCTTCATTTCGTTTTTAGTTCCGTCATCGGGCTCATGCCGTCGCAGCAGTAACAGGAGTCTTGCGTTCACCAGATAGCCATCGATGTTAAGCCAGTTCCAGAACTCCGCCGACCTAACAGATTTTATATTGTGCGGGCAATCTGGCAGAGGTACCTGGTACGGATACTTGTCGACATTGCTTAGCATGATTTTCATGAATGCTTTTTGCTTCGCGTCGCAGTCCGTTGACCAACCAACATTCGATAGTCGCTTACATACCTCTTGGTTTTCAATACATGAGTAACAAGGACGAAGGAGAGGATGCCAGTCAACATATCCCACTGCAGAACATTGGTCACACAACGACTTATCGTGAAAGCATTCCAAGCAATGGAAATCGCACTCCGATTCAGAAACCAAACAACTTGAACATTTTTGTGCTGTTCTTAAGATGTCTTCATAAACACGTTCTACGTATTTAGCGTTGCCTTTGTTGCCACAGTAGTATACTCCAATAGGGAAATCAACCTTTCCGTCTAGGGATGCAGCCCTCACCTCTCTCGCTTGTGTGACAAAGCCTTGCGTTTCCAAGTACTTTATTATTTCCTCACTAGGCTTTTCAATGAGCTCTTCCACATTTCGAGGAGTCAGACACTGGGGTTCCACTAGACCAACTAGGCCATGAGACGAAGCGTACTCGATGGCTGGCTTTAGCGCCATTTCATCTGTTGAAAGGCAAGTTAAGTAGCCGCAGACGTGTTCATTTTCGATCTTCATGCATTCTTTGTCAGAGCACATCTGGATACATATTTGTACGTCTTCTACAATAACTTCACTTAGTATGTTCGCAGGTGGCGAATTTTTTGTGACAGTCCGAGGATGGAGAAAACTAAAATTGTGTGTTGCTACATATTCCTGTGGTGTTTGGAAATGGTTTCTCCCCTGCCCGTGCTTCCCTCGACCGGATAACAGGTACGATGCCAGAGGCTTGCAATTGAATTGGATGGCATGTTGCAGGCGAGTCAATGCTGGGTACAATTTGGTCATTGTTTGCTCCTCAATAACTCCCAGGGCATTTGCACAAAATGCATGAACTTGCTGGTAGAAAACGTGCGTTTCTGGAAGAATGCCAGAAGCTGTAAGAAACGTAAACATAGTTGCTGCCTCGTCCAATTTTTCGAAATCAAGAAGCATTTCTACTTGCGACTTATGCTGATGATATAGTCAACTGTTGTCCACTGACGACGCCTTCTCGACAGATTCCTCAGCATCAGACTCATCTTCATTTGTGTTCCTGCGAATTTTGCCAGCGTCAAACAAGTCGTCCAGGCACATATCCAGAACTTGATTATCCCCCTCTGCGCTGATTTCTTCACTCAGTGAAATCAGTTCCGTAGCCAATGCTTCAAGGCGGACTGGCGCTTTGATGATCTCTTCTAGCCTTTTTTTCAAGTCCTTTATTGCTAGAGCACAGAGTGGTTCAACTTCGTTGGACAGTAATCTATCACACTCTGCGTCCATTTCCTTTGCTTTGGAAGACACGTTCTGAGCAATGGCAGTCATTGCCAAAAAGAGGCTTGAAATACTCCCTTGCCTACTTGTTTCAGTGGAAGTAGATTTGCCGCTGCACCTGTTGTAATGCTTAATGAAGTTATGGACCATGTACGCTCTTCCCAATTTAACGACAGTCCGACAGTTCAAGCACTTCACTGACAGTTTATCAATGACTTCCGCTTTATTCTCTTGTGCGTTGAACTTTCTATCGATCTTGCATTTCATTCGGTCGAGTCTCTTGTCTTCATTTTTTCTATTTCTTCCTTCGTTGGTATCATCGATTCTCTGCGTCGAAGTAGTTGCACTCTCATAGAGTTGGCCTGCTGTCTTCGCCGTTCCTTTATTCATTGTGATCTTTTGCATCTGTACAGCGGTTGCAGCATCCTGGAGTTTTTCGCTTACATAGAGTTTCAAGAACTGCTGGTAGTTTTCATAACGACAGTAACAGTCTTTGAAGTGCATACATGCTTCCCTTATGTCCCGATCATTCACTATTTCCATTAATTCCTCGCCATCGTGGTAACACACTTTCAGATGATGATTTGTTTTAAAATATTCTTTCCATAGTTTAATGGTTGCAGCAAGTTTCAGGCCGCCGATTTCAGGAGTGCTCAAATACCATTGTCTTTTCTTGTCTGTCGGATAGTTACCATGTTCATCTGGAGGATTCATGAGTATTTTGATCCTCAGAGCATCTGGTAAATCGGCTTCGACGCCTTACAAACAAAGCAAGTTGATTAGTAAAAGGGAATTACATCAATTACAATCACTTATACCTTTAGAAAATTCTTTAGAATGCAAAAAGGATTCTGAATTTTGGCACAGGGCGCCCGCGCGTCAAACGGAAATCATACATGTAGATTCCTATCCTCAGCCGCCATTGCAAGCTTGTTCAGACAGACTACAGAATCTACAGAACATTTGCGTTTGATTTTAAAATGGAAATTGAATCAAGACAAAAACTGTAGTGCACGTGCCGCAAGTCAAAGATAAGCAACAACTAAAACAGACAATATCAACAATACATACTTTTCACATACCTTTCTCTTTTCGCAGTTCAGGCTTAGCACTAAATTCCAGAGGAGAGACATGAAATTCATTGCCAGACACACGAGCTTCTTGAGCTTTAGATAGAAAACAACATAACCTTTTTAGTTTAACTTTATCTCTCAAAATCAAAAGAATACAACTCGATGGTTCTGCTTCTGTTATTGAGCAAATGTCGACAGATGCGATCAGATTTAAATAATATATTTCATATCACACGAAAATGCTAATACAGTGGTACCTTTATTTCTCTTACTGATATAGCTCTCGCTAAGTGCCAACGAGCAACAGAACAGTGAATCGTGTTTTGCCCCCTGCTGTTTGGCCCTTTTCACAATGTGAGTTAATTAATTCCTCTGACTCATTGCTGACCTTCCCTCACGGCAAACAGTTACGCAAGGAGCTGGCCAATGAAAATGTATCAGTACGTATCAGTACCAATTATCTCCTTTACTGATCCTAAATAAACATTCCGTTACTGGTATTATTGCAAACAGCATTTGAAAATACCTTGTTTCGTTATAAACATGTCCATGGTCATTAACTTCTTTGGGTGAAGCTTGCTTTGTTCTGATAATTCCTTCCTAATGAAATTAAAAAGGTCGAAACAAAGAGTCAAAGGAGGGATAGGATTTATACAAAAGTGGCATTCTCAGTGTGCATTTGATGGCCTTTACATTTTAAACAAATTGTGGCTAATTCATTACCTTGACAAGTGACTAACTGATGGTTTGGACCAGACAGCTCCCTGGCTTGCTGTTACATGGCTGGAATTACTACAAAATGAATCATAAAAACAATTGTGCAGTTGGTATACTCATCCAGTCTTACTGAAGTCAATTTCTAGAACTGCAATGTTTGATTCTTGCCCTGATTTGCTTGGCAAAGAATATATCTTTTTCAGTAATGGCAAAGATAAGTGTCTTGATCTTGACAGAAATCATGCAAATCAATTACCAAAGTGGAAAAAGTCAAAGTTAAAAGTGATTCAAGCCCTGCCCCCTCAAACAATAGTTGCTATTCTAGAAAGAGGATGTTCCACTTGAATCTGGAAAGGTGTACATGTGATAATAAAACATCACAAACTATTTCAATCAACTTGAAAACAAATATTGTTTTATTATCATTGTAAAATGGAACCCTCATTTTATGATATGCCACAGGGCAGCAAAACTGTGTTGTAAAGTCAGGGCATCATTTTGACCAACTCTTGTTATATAAGGATTTCCAGAGCAAAACATTGCTGCTGGGACACCAAGAAATCGACAAGAAATGTAATCATAATAGGGATAGCATTGTTAGATCAATCAAAGCATTTTGAAATCAAGGTTCCACTGTGAATTGTTAAACTATCTTACCTTCTAACTGGCTCAGGTGAACTATCATCTCTCCTATTCAAGGATGATGAAGCATGTTTGGACCTGGAGAATGTACCAAAAGTAAAAAAATAGGATTACTATATTTTTTGTTTTCACAATAACACAAATAATGCAAATAATAATATTGTAAAATGTAAGCACCTTCTAACTGGCTCAGGTGAACTATCATCTCTCCTATTCAAGGATGATGAAGCATGTTTGGACCTGGAGAATGTACCAAAAGTAAAAAAATAGGATTACTATATTTTTTGTTTTCACAATAACACAAATAATGCAAATAATAATATTGTAAAATGTAAGCACCTTCTAACTGGCTCAGGTGAACTATCATCTCTCCTATTCAAGGATGATGAAGCATGTTTGGACCTGGAGAATGTACCAAAAGTAAAAAAAAAGGATTACTATATTTTTTGTTTTCACAATAACACAAATAATGCAAATAATAATATTGTAAAATGTAAGCACCTTCTAACTGGCTCAGGTGAACTATCATCTCTCCTATTCAAGGATGATGAAGCATGTTTGGACCTGGAAAATGTACCAAGAGAAAAAAATAGGGTTAGATATATTATTCACAAAACTGCATCAATTCCTAAAGAGTTGACTACATATTTACCACCCATAAATTGAAAAGTAGGCATAGTCATGGCAACATGTTATGATCACGTGATGAATCCTGGCAGTCACCAAGAGATATACATATTATACAATGATAATAACAACAATAACAAAATAAAATAAATACTCTTGGCCCGCTTAGATTAGCTCCTGCTACCTGCGGTGCCAGGGCGTCTATGTAATTATTTTGTAAATATTAACAAAATCGAAACAAAAAATATTGAATGAGAAATGAAGTAAAACCTTTTGTTCGATTTTGTTGCAGTTTGTAAAATAAATAAATAATAAGTGAAAACCATTGAAAATAAAGATTTATAGCTACTGTAAACAGGTATAAGATAAGTCGAAGATATTCTAAGGCGCGCGAGCCAACGGCGGTTGCCGGTCACAGGAGGATCGGCATGTATAAATTAATATATACGCCCAATACAAGAAACCTTTACTACTTTACCTCGATTGCTTGTTATCTTGACTGGTCTTT
The DNA here is from genome assembly GCA_030867875.1 of Actinernus sp. WN-2022. Classification (NCBI taxonomy): domain Eukaryota; kingdom Metazoa; phylum Cnidaria; class Anthozoa; order Actiniaria; family Actinernidae; genus Actinernus; species Actinernus sp. WN-2022. Next base: position 553,567 of record JAOWCC010001253.1, read on the forward strand.
TCAGTCTTTCGACCTTCAGTCTTTCGGAATACAAGAAAGAAACAGAAGAAGAAACAGCACGAGTGACACGAGCAAAACAGGACAAATGAAAACACCTCAAGGAGTCACAGTAGATAAATACAATTTAAGCAATATAACACGCTTTCCATGTCTTTGTTCTCTTATATAAACACGCGGGATATGTTGGGAGAACAATGCAAGCAGTTCGATCGGAAAGCATCGATGAGAGTTCTTCAACCACGAGGATTTCATGATTGACATGTTTCAACATGTCAATTAAAATGATTTCTGACCCAATCACGTCCTTGCCCTTTCGCCTAGTGCAGTGAAGTGTCAGAAGTGGCTTCTGTCGCGACAGAAATCCAATCAATAATCAACTGCACTAGAGCAAGGTGCTAGTCGTCAGATTTGGCCGTAAAACGAGGAAAACGAAACGTCTCTCCCAGTCGGCGGTCGGCAGATAATATCGGGTTTCCCCTGACTGTAAAAATACGGATGCCGCTTGTGGCTGGATGCTGGATGCTTATCGGCGGATGCTGGATGCCTAGCCGATGGATGCAGGATGTCAAGCCGAAAAAATCGCGGATGACGGATTCTGGATGTCCTTACATGGGGCGACAAGATAATGCTTGGGGTGATCAAGAACCTACTGATGAGAACATGATCAACAAGTGGCAAGAATTCTTGCAAACACCTTATGCCCAGGCTAATGTGCCTGACTGGTTTGACAAACTCCAGACTGTTATTCAGAGTCAGGAGGAAGAAACAAACAATGAGCCACCACCTGTTGAACCAGCAAATAATCCTCGTGAAGAGTGGATGATTATATCTGATCTCCATACACCCTTTGCAGCTAGTTCTGAACAAACATCAGAATCAACACATGATTGGCACCAAGATACACCTCAATACACAGATCAGCAAATTGCTGAAATGCCAACATGGATTAAAACTAACAAACAACAACATAACAATACAAATGAAGAATATGAATTTGTTGATATCAACAGTTTGACTGAAATGCAACAGCTTGTATATGATATTGTGAAAACACATTCAGAAAACAATTCTCCTGAGAAAGACCCACTGTGTCTTATTATCATTGGTGTTGCTGGAACAGGAAAAAGCTACCTGATCAATGCTATTCGAAACCTCTTACAAAGTCACTGTGCAGTTACTGCTACAACTGGCAAGGCTTCTTATAATATTAGAGGTGTCACTATTCACTCTTTGTTAAAATTACCAGTTGGTCCAAGGGGTAACAAAGATCTAACAGGTCAAAGCTTGTGTAGACTGCAAGAGAATCTTACTGGAATAGACTATATTCTTATAGATGAGTATTCTATGCTTGGCCAAACTACTTTTGGCTGGATAGATAAGCGTTGCAAACAGGCAACCGGATTTCATGACCAAGTTCTTGGAGGAAAATCCCTCATATTAATTGGAGACCCTGGTCAGTTACCACCAGTAGCAGATAAGCCACTTTACCATGCTAAGCCATCAAATAGTATTGGTGAACAAGGTTATCAAACATACAGAATGTTTGACAAAGTTATCAAACTTACTGTTAATCAACGTGTACAAGGTATGAGCACTGAACAAGTACAATTCAGAGATTTGCTCCTAAGGCTTCGTAAAGGCGAATCCACACATGATGACTGGAAACTGCTGTTGACCCGTCAACCATCAAATATAACAGATATCGATCAATTTGATGATGCTACTAGATTATTTATGGGCAGGTGTTGGCCTCTGTAATGGAGCTACCGGGACACTCATTGATTTCATCTATAATAATGGTTACCAGCCACCTGACTTACCTATCGCTGTAATTGTTCAGTTTGATAACTACCGAGGTCCTTCTATTAGTACCATTCAACCATCATATGTGCCAATATGCCCAGTAACTGTCTCAGCACAGGCATCAGATGGATTTCATGAGAGACAACAGCTACCTCTCAGACTTGCGTATGCTCTAACAATACACAAGAGCCAAGGCCTCACACTACCTAAAGCATGGATTGATATTGGTAAATCAGAGAGAACTGCTGGAGTGTCATATGTAGCCATCAGCAGAGTTAAAACATTGTCATCCTGTGTTATTGAACCCATGACCTTTGAACGATTAACTAGCTTAAAAACCTCTTCGACTTTGCAGTACAGACTTCAAGAAGAAGCAAGACTTCACCAGACAGCACATGCTACATGCAGTGCAATTATCACACATAGCTAATTCAAGCTTAGGTTAACTACTGTATACTGCCGGTATATAAAGTGACATTGTAGGAATAATATGGCATTGGCAACTGAAATTATCATAACATATACATGTATTATATCCATGTGCTTTACCATTAGAAAAACTATTTTTTTTAAATTCATTGTTCTACAGCCTAATAATCAGATTTCACTATGGCATCCAGTAACTTAAAGTCTCCAGGTAAGTTTATGACAAATTATTTTTTTATAGGTATTCTAATGTGTCTATAGCATACATGTAGCCTGCATTGCAAGCATTCCTTTTGAGAGGGGGAAGGGGACGGGGACGGGGACTGGGCAGAAGACAGAGGTCCTCCTCCTCCTTCCAAAAGGAACGCTTGCAATGCAGGCTAAGCATAAATGTTGTACTAAATACTTGTCTTGTAATATCTCAGTTTCAATCAGAAATTCAAGTCATGGGTCAGAAATATTTGACCTCATGAGTGGTTTTCCTAAATAAGATGCCTTCTGTAGTTGGCCGAAAATTTTCAAAATATATAATAGGTCACATAATCATGCAGGTCGTCATATAGTGGCAACGGATCAAAACCCACCAAGTAATGCGATTTATAAGACATTCCATTTGTTGTTGCAGATGGCGCCACTCCACCAATTCAGTGTTATCTGCAGTGTGTCAGCCCTATTAAAAAGTCTGGTAGCTGCACGTACTTCAACTGTGACTTACAGACAGAAAGTGGAATAACACAAGCTGTGTGCTTTGCTCCTGAGAGAAAGACAGCCTTTGATAGTCTAGCCCAGCAGAAGAGCCCTGTAAAGATCAGGAAATACAAATTCAGCACTAAATTTGGTAGGATGGATGTACAGCTATCCAAATGGACTGATGTACAACCGCTCACAGAACTCCAGTTTGAATACGAGAAGGAAGATATCGTGCTGACTGTGTCATCCCTAGCTCGTGTAACTCCAGGGCAACTGGTAACAATCAAGGGAAAAGTTGTCCACGTCTCAGGTTGTAAAAAGCTAACTGTGATGTCAGGCACAGTAGACAAGCAAGAATGCAATGTGGTTGATCCATCTGGGAACATTAAGATTATCTTGTGGGGGAAGTATGCAAATATTGTTCAAGAAGGAAACACATACCAATTTATTAAGTTTCGACTTAAGAAATCTGGCCAAGAGCTTTTCTTAAATACTCCTATAGATGAAGATGGCTGTATGCTAGAAGATGCAGAGACTTCAACGAACCATTACCCCAGGTCGACGATGTGAATCTATCTAACTACAAAGATAAAGTTGTTGAAGTACTTGGTGTACAAAACTTGATGAGAACCTCTGCCTGTTCTGCCTGTAAACGCAAGGTCAACCTCTCATCCAATGGATTACTAGCCCACTGCACAAATGGGAGCTGTAACTTGACCCAGAAAGCAAGCAAGTGCAAAAACCAGTGGAGCCTCAAGCTCGTTGTGGAGAGTGAAAATGACAACTTACAGTTGACAGCCTTTCACGTAATGGTCAAGAAACTACTAGCCCTTGCATCCACTGACATCGAGGCACTTACTTCAAATGAGCAAGTAGAAGAGGCCATATTGTCACTCGACAAGTTGCATGTTTCCTATGACGTCAATACCCGTCACCTCCAAGATGCAGAACTTGTATAATAAAAAGACTAAGGCTGCAGATATACTGTTAGTTAAGTTGTTAGTTATTTGCATTATTGTTTTATTACTATTATATTGGAAACTTTTGAAATATTGAAAATTTACATACATTTTATCAGATGTTATATAATATGTTGATGTTATTGTTACATTGTTCAACAAAATAATTTCCTGTAACTTACAAAAGAATTATCAAACAAAAGACTATAATATTAAATTTTGATACATTTTTTACAATAACGTTTAATAGTTGTATTATTGCATTATTAAAATATTACCAAACCAAACACTACCCATATGTTCATTCAAATGATAATATTATACAGATTGGATTTTATATAATGTTGGGCTCTATATTGATGGCTACAGTAGATTCAAAAGATGGTTCAAACATCAATCTTCACATGCGCGACATCTAATTATACAGTCCCCTTATTTATCCAATACACTTTCTATAGCCTCTTAAAGCAGAATCCTACCCTGGTCCCAGAGTCTCGTCCCCCCAGGCTCCCTCGGCTACTAGTAGCCTCAGAACCAGGGTAGCAGAATCTGTGACTGGCTTCCGTTTCACTTTGTCCATCCCTGATGATGGGGCAGGCGAAGTAAAATGGACGCCAATCACAGCAGAAGTCCCTTTCTTCTTAAATGGCCGATGTCCTACTATTTGCGATCGCAGCACTTCACTTTCTGTTGAAACCTCTAGTTTATCCTATAAAAGGCTTTGAGTTTACCCTCAAAGAAGTGAATTTATTTTATTACTCGGGCCAGGCCTTCGGCTGGCTCGAGTCAGAAATCGCAAGTGTCGAGATTTTGCGCCGTCAACCAATCAGATTTCGACTGGTCACGTGACACGTACGTTGCGCCAGCCATGTGACTTGATCAGTGTAGACAACATTTTATGGCGACGAGTGGGAGTTTTGACTTAGCAAAACCTTTAATATCAGCTGTTTTTTGTGTAAACCAAACGTTCCTTTAAGTGCAATACCAAGAGTTTTGTCTTTTCTAAAGCTGAGAGGTGTTTCACGGGCTTTGGACGGGAATTTATCACATATCCAGATCCACTCAAGGATCCACTCGTGACATAGTCATAGATGGCTAAGATCTGATCAACACTAATAGGACTGAAACAACAGTTTGTAAATGTAAGTAGCTAAACTGAACATGATAACTTTTATACCAATTGACTGTGGTTGTGTTGTTATTCATTATTATTAACCTCTCGGAAAGTATAGTAGAAATGACCCGATTTCTCGCGATTTCTCAGTTCTCGATCTGACAGGGTCCTTTTAAAATATTATATGCACATATTTTTATAAATTCGGGAACGAAAATCTAGCAGGATATGGCGTGAACTCTACCCTGGGTACCAGAGGTTCTCACTTCGCAAACCTTAGGCACGAAGCTTTTCCACCGAGGAGCGAAGCGACGCTTGCTCCTCGACACTTTGTCCTCGCTTCGCGTCACGCAGTTTTTTGTTTGCCGACGATTGATACGAACGGGCTTCAAACTCCGGCTTTGTTTTCTTCTTATTTTTCTGGACCGCACAGAAGACCTTGAAATTACCGTTCAATAAATCTACCTTATTTACCTAAAATGTTTACAGTCTCGTTTTTCTCGGCCAATGGAAATCGAGATACCGTGGTGCTGTAATCGTTTCGGCAGCAGAGGTAAGGAGTCGGGTTGAACTTCTCGAAACGAGTGATAGTCCAACAATAGAAAACAGCCTAGTGTTACCCTCTTTAAATAGTTATTTTCCAAGTGGTTTACATGCATGAAATCAACACACAATATTTTATTAAACATTAGGGACTAGTCAAAAACTAGCAGGGGAGATGCAGTCAGCAAAAAACAGCCTCGCAAACTCTGTTAAAGTAAGCTAAATTATAGAGTTTTCAAAAATTTGCCATTCCTTCAGGGGAGGGGGAGGGAGGGGGGGGGGGGGGGGGGGGGGGGTGTTCTTGTCTGTGCTCGATTTTTTTTCTTTAGCAGTGTTGTTGCACGAAATTTTTTTTGCGGAAAAAGCGGAGCCAGAACTAAGCTTTTCCGCTTGCAGGATATTTTTTTTCAACACCGTTGGCTTGCAGGATATTTTTTTTAAAACACCCACCCCCCCCCCCCCCCCTCAAAAGTCAAATGGTCGGCCCCTAAGGCCACTCAGGGCCTCTTGTTTTATTCGCTTCGCAGCGTTCTCTACAATGTTTACTGTCTCATTTTTCTCGGCCAATGGAAATCGAGGTACGGTAACCGTCGGGGCGCTGAAAGTAGCGATGTCTACATCCAGATCCAGCGAATAATTGAATTCTAGCAGGAGCCCATTACCAGGAGCGTCCATCTTCCCCACTGTGTCTGTACCCCAACACAGAGGTAGATGAGGCTATTTTTAGCATTGCGTTTCGCGCGAAAAAGAACAAAGGTAGGCTATTCTTAGCCAATCAGATAGCTAACGTTACTTCTCATTATCATTCTTCTCACTTTCAACGCGGGAATTCGAATTGCTGGTTTTCACTCAATCCCCAGAGATTCAAATGTTGGTGCCCCAACAAAAGAAGCTAACAAGGGATATATTGTTTAAGGGCACCAACATGGCGGCGACCTCTTTTCGCGGGAATTCGAATCTAAAAATAGCCTCATCTACCTCTGTGCTGGGGACCCAACCCATAACAGAGGAACGCTCCTGGTAATGGGCTCCTGATTCTAGCCAAATTAGTAAACTTCTTCCGAAAATGTAAATTTTGTTTTTCTTGAGAGCAGCTGACGAACAAATGAAGCACTTAGAACCACTTGCCACTATTTCTTTAGGGAGTTTATCCATGGGAACACTTGAAGGCAAAACCGCAATGTCATTATGGATTTATATTTACACAGAGACAGGGGAAACCACTGCCATTGATTTTCACGCGGGAAAACACGTCATAATTAATTTACTGTCTAGTGATTGGTCTAATGAAAACAAGAATGTTGTTCGGGTTTAAAGACCCATGTCGACCATTATGCTTTGCACGCCTCTGTTTTTGTTTTGATCGGCACCAATACGAGGCTTCTGTTGTTTCGAGTGAACTGAACTGCGCTTGTTCTTCGTCGTGTGGTTCGTTCAGTCGTTGGCACGAAGCTTTTAAAGAAGAAATGGTTCCACGAGGGATTCCAATTTATCTATTGGTTCAGTGTAGCAAGAAGGGAGAAGAAATGCGTATGGCTCGTTAATTGTGGATATTCAAATCAACGAAGAACTAAAGGAAGTTTGTGATCTTCGACTTCGATTCGTATCTGTGAACAGGAAAACAACATTACTCGATTTATTAATCTCAGTCTGGTCATCCCGGAAGCCGATTTAAACCGAGTAAAATGCACATACAAAGGTCAGTGCACAAGGAGAAGAGGCAAGGGTTCCTGAAAATGCCGCGAAATACGAAAGCCGACGAAGTGTCACGACCTGGCACGGCTGTTTCAAATGGTCGATTTTGCGACATTAGGTTGCAGTCCCTCATTTGCGCTAAAGCCACGGTCAATGGTCATCAGAACGAGGCTTCGGAAAATGTCTCTTCGAAGAAACAAAATCGATTTCGTAGTGTTGATAGATTCCTAAAATTTTCGTCGTTTTTGATTGTTTGCCATTCTAGGGATTCACTGTAAGTTTAAGAAAGGTCCAGAAGTTGTTTTGAATATGTTTATATTCAAGAAAATGCGATTTTATACGGTAAGATTGAGAATTTGTTGTGGACATCAAAGATGGCGGACTGGCGGTCTGGATGTTGTGCTGCAAACCTTCAATACTGGAGTGAATTAAGCCAAGATCGGAGGTTTTCCCAGGGTTAGGTGAGTTGAAACTACGTGCTCCATTGTCTAGTCTCTGCAAAAGTTCTCTTATTTTTTAAGTAACTATTTTTTTGTAGAAATCATGATCTGGTAAGAAAGTGCATGTATTTGTGGACGAGAGTCGTGGAAAAATTAAGAAACTTGCCTGTCTTGAAACAGGAACTCGTCTGATCAACCTAACCGATGTCTGGAAAGTACCATGTATATGTTGCAGGTCAAATTGAATTCCAGGTCAAATTGAATCAACCTAGGTCAAATTGAATCAACCTAGGTCAAATTGAATCAACCTAGGTCAAATTGAATCAACCTAGGTCAAATTGAATCAACCTAGGTCAAATTGAATCAATATTTAAAAAGAAAAAGAAATTCCACCCACCCCTCCCCTCCAAAATATTTTTGGGACTACTCACTCCTCCCTTTCTTTCCTTGTCCCCCCTGACACACCTGTACCACTTACCTTGATGGTCACCCATCCACTTGCTAACCTTGCCCGATCGGGCTTAACTTGTGATGATGACGAGGAACGCCTGGTAGATATACTCGGTAATCCAGTGGTTCATCGCACTGCGCCACAGAAGCGCTTGTTGATTTGAACACCATCGTTTATTCTATAAGTGACTACTGGTCGAACCCAGTCCATTTCGTTAAATGCTAATTTATCACGCATGTGCACTACCAACAAATTCGGTCTTGGCTAACAGCGATGGCAGCTCAACACAACGAAGTTTTACAAACTTGAGAAGTTAAGACAATCCAAAAAAGCAAAATCAAGCCAAACAACACTATTTATTGATGACACATTTTATGAACAAGCGAAAAAGTGGCTACAATCAACTGATGAAGTGAAGAAAGATTTGAATCTCAGCAACACTCTCAAGACAAATCTCGCGCGAAAAAAGTGGAGTATCGCGGCCGATAACCAATAACCGATGTGGATGGAAAATATGTAGTTCCGAAGAGTGACATATACCAAACTCTATGCCAAGTCCATTCAGCAATAGCCCATAGAGGAAGGGACAAGACAGAAATATGTACGAAACTCGTACGCCGGCATAAGCCGTACGCCGGCTTATTTGTGTCACTTTGTAAGCTACATCAACAGCAAAAAAGTGTGACAGATCACGCCAAAGGAAATTGTTTTTTTTCTTTGACATATAGAATTATTTACCATGGACTAATTTCTATTAAGAATATATTACTTACTACATGTATTATTATGTATTATTATACGTGAATAAGAGTGTATTGAAACAAATCATTTAAATTAGACAATTGTAATAAAAAAGCAGTCAATTCAGAATCACATCTGTTACTAGGGCTAATCTCTAAACAACACAGAAATATAATGCTTCTTAAATGTTTCTGTGAATTAATCCAAACCCTTACCCTACATAGAGAAAAACCCTAACCGTCAATAATGGGTGCTCAATAATTTAGGGTTCTTTAGAGCTAATCACTAAACACAGAAATATAATTCTGTGAATTAATCCAAACCCTTACCCTATATAAAAAAAACCTAACCGTCAATAATGGGTGCTCAATAATTTAGGGTTCTTTAGAGCACACAGAAATCAATTAAATAAGCACACAGAATTAATCCAAACCCTTACCCTACATAAAAAAAAACCCTAACCGTCAATAATGGGTGCTCAATAATTTAGGGTTCTTTAGAGCTAATCACTAAACAACACAGAAATATAATGCTTCTTAAATATTTAAGTACCTACATTGTAGTTGAAAAAAATAGCTGAAGAAAACATTACTTGAAACATAAACATCAAATTGACCTAGATTTAATCAATTTGACCTAGGTTGAATCAGTTTGACCTAGGTTGAATCAGTTTGACCTAGGTTGAATTGCATTTCACCTGGAATTCAATCTGACCTAGGTTGGATCAATTTGACCTAGGTTGAATTCAATTTGACCTGGAATTCAATTTGACCTGGAATTCAATTTGACCTACAACATATATACATGTATGACTAATAAACATAATTATGATTACTTTCATTAGAAATTATTATCGAAGTGAGTCAAAATAGTAAACTTAAAACCTTTTGTTGGGGTTGTAAAACTTCTAAAAATGCCCCTTTAATTTTTTTTATAAGATATAAAGACCTTGATTGAGATAATGTAGTAAAGGGGGCTTTGTCAGTCCAAAACGTAATTGATTTTCCCATAAATGAAGTTTTTTGGTAATATTATGTTTCCAACCCTTAGCAAGATATTGTTTAGGCTAAACTACAGAATACAGGGCCATTTCTCGATATGTCCTAAAGAGCCACTGGACATTGAATATTCATATGGAGATGCTTTGTTCTTTAAAGAGACAGTGACTGCCGAGCCACCGAGCTACTAAAATATAGACCCCAAGATACATTGGATGCTTCATTCTTTAAAGAGACAGTGACTGCCGAGCCACCGAGCCATAAAACATTTGTTGTGAGATCATCCGAGCCACTGAGCCAATGAGAAAAATATATGGAGCTTCAAAAATGGCCCTGCATTCTGTAGTTGCTCTGGGAATTTAGAGAAGCATTTAAGCTTTTAAGCATTTAAGACTTTTTAATGTCAATTATTACGAAGAGAAGTGTTGAGGAAATGAGGTGGAGAGGGAATTTAGAGAAGCATTTGAGATAAATTGGGCTAAACATAAAATTATAAACTTGCATTGGGCTAAATAAAAAAGATGTGGTTCCTGCTATTGTTGATAGGTAGCCGGGGTGGTGCAGTGGTTAAGTGCTTCGCCTTTCACCTCTGTGGCCCAGGTTCGATTCCCAGGTGCAGCGCCATAATAATTGTGTTGAGTTTGTTGGAATCTCACCCTTGCTTTGAGAGTTTTTCTCTGGTTTTCCTCCTTCCACAAAAACCAACATGCTTAATTTCAATTTGATCTGTGGGTTAGCCAGATCCTGGCTTTGATCAGCCCCTACGGTTGTTTCAGGACCCATTAGAAATTCAGAGTACATTAATGTAGGACTGACTGGATTTACTTTTTGGCAGATTTCAAGAAAAAAAACCATAGTAATTCTCTAAGTTAAGCTTGCATACTGGTAATTAACATTTTGGTGGAAAAACTTATAGGGTCAGCAGGGGAATCTACATGTAAGCTCGGTCAGGTAACCAGATCCACATATATTTTATTATTTGTCCTGATATACATGTATGTACATTGTATCTCATTATGGAAATGAAACTTTATTTCCGTTCTTGCACTAGTCATACATGGGCTTTTATCATGCAGCAGCAATGTTGAGTCCCAGGAGATTAAAAACCTTTGTTTTTGTCCGGTAAACTCATTCTGAAATCCACCAGTGCGAGGTTACTGGGGCCAAAACCATTGTTTTATCCAAGATGGCCGAACTATGATAATAGTCCTGGCGGGCATTAAGTAAGTGTAAGTTACTTGGTGCATATATTCTTGCATGGCCCTGGAAATACAAGTACTAGATTGTTTTACTAAATGTATTTGTTTTACTTCGTATACTGTGAAACATGTGGATTTATCCCTTTTGTGTTTATTAGTTCTGCACTGCAAGTAAACCATTTAATCTTTTCAATGATAACATAAAGTTGAAGGCCTACAAATTATGCATGACAGGGTTCTTGCTAGGGCTGCACCTTGTACCACTGGCAGAACAGATTCAGAAGTGACCCCATTATCACAAAATATTTGGAACCATGGGCATCACAAACAGGGCCCTAATGAGCAAAGGGTCCTTAAAAAATTGCATTTTACCAAATTGATCGACCCAAGAGAAAATGAGATATGGGTCATTTGACACATAATTGAGCAAAATTGCTAGCAGTGGTTCCTTTTCCTCTCATTCTTTTGTAATCGCTTTGCAAACTGGCAGGGGAAAAGAAATCTACCACCAGTCACATCATTATTTTGTGCATGCATTGCATTACTGAGAGACACAAAAACACGCCATGCTTGGACGGGTTGACCAATGAGAAGAATGTGATCCCATGGTAATTAGTATGCAAACTAGTGATTGGTGTTGGCGGGTGCAAATCTTTTACACAAGCAGTGTATATGTATATTTTTATAATTTATTCATCCATGGTCATGGACGGTGGTTAGTTCAAAATTGTTGCGACTGGGGGCAGATATTTCTTTTCCCTGCCAGTTTGCAAAACTATAATTACAAAAGAGAGGAAAAGGAACCTCTATTAACACTGTATATACTATTAATACAAGTTTGTTTGTTTGATTTTTAAAATATTATTTTCTTAATTGACAGATGGAACCATAGTCCATTATATGAACTTTGTACCCTTGCTCCCCAAGAGAAATGGGACCTGGTGTTGGGTGCATGTGTTTACCCAAAGGATTATGTGATCCTCAGGATGTGCATTTTTAATGACTCAGAATAAAAAATAACCTTAAGTGTTGTGAAGTGTTCTGTTGGTCCCTAATAAAGGCCTTCCTAGAGACTGGAAATACATTATATAAACTGTGATACTCTTAATCCTCTATATGGAAAGATGGAGGCTGTACATTTTACCACAATTTCCTGTGAAACTACATGTAACAAACTCCAAAATAACAAGTAGAAATCATATATTCTTTAAATAACATTGCCTTGCTAACAGCGTAATAATTATTGTAGTTTCTTGTTTTAAAGTTTTTCACATGTAAAGAGTTGTGGGTAAAAGTGACATCTTTTTCTGTACCATAGATTGAAGTAGGAAGAAAAGTGCTCAGGCATATGCTTACTGATCGATGAACAAGTTGCATTACCATACAACGGTATGCCACTTACTGTATAATGACTGGCAGAGGCCAGCTCGATAGCTCTGCTACTTTGGCCTCTGCACACTTCTACTTGTCGAAATACGCTCTTTATTTACTTTCTTCTAGTAACCTTAAGTCTTCATGTACATTGTAATCCCGAAAGTGTGAATAAAATTGAATTGAACTGTATCATGCCTCTTTCCTCAGAGTACTGCACAGTTCATTTAGTATTAAGGGAATGGGTATTTCTACATGTATAATATTTTTTTTCTACAGATAGACAGGTGGCTTGTCATATTAAAAGCTCAATGCCAGCAGGGGTTCCCAGCAGGCATGGTTTTTCAGACTTTAAGCAAGAAAAATCGTGAAAGATTGCACTTGTCATAGGATCTGCACAATCGTGAAAGTGTTTGTTCTTTTTCTGCCCCTTATACACCAGATAGTATTAAATTGCAGCACTCCTGTACATGTATGTTGACGGAAGGTAAATGATATTTAAGCTCGCTCTACTAAATCCGTTACTAAAGAAAGACAACTTAAATTTCGAAGAGTTTTTTAATTTTAGACCTATTTCTAACCTCATGTTTATGTCAAAACTCACTGAGAAAGTTGTGGCACTTCAGCTTAATAACTACATTAAAGGTAATGATCTTGATGAGGTTTTTCAATCAGCCTATAAGAAGTTTCATAGCACTGAAACTGCGCTAGTGAAAGTTCACAATGATATTGTTACTGCTATTGACAATAAGCGTACGGTAATTTTGTTATTGCTAGATTTATCTGCAGCTTTCGATACTGTTGATCATACGATCTTATTAGAGAGGTTGTCCTGTCGCTTTGGCATATGTGGAAAGGCTCTACGCTGGTTTAAATCTTACCTTAGCGATAGAAAACAGGCTGTAGTCATTGGGAGAGAAAAGTCTTCGAGTCGTAACATGCTCTGTGGTATACCTCAAGTTCGGTTTTAGGGCCACTCCTCTACCTACTTTACACTTCTCCTTTAGGAGATATTGTTAGGAATCATGACATCGGCTTCCATTTCTACGCGGATGACACCCAATTGTACCTCTCCTTCGAGTCTACATCTGGGGAAGATCGCGAGTCATCCATAGTGAAAATTGAAGCCTGTGTCAATGATATAGATACGTGGATGTTGCAGAACAAACTTAAATTAAATACGGACAAGACTGAACTTCTTATTATTAGTGCACATCATCGTCCCCGACCGTATTTTAATAATATTACAATTGGCAAGGATCACGTACAACCTTCGCTTTCTGCCAGGAATATCGGAGTAGTTTTCGATAACAGCATGATCCTCGAGAAACATGTGTCCACTATTTGTAAGTCTGCATTTTTTCACTTAATGAGGATAGCTAAGATAAGGCAATATCTGTCAGAAGACAATACTAAGATACTGGTTCATGCATTTATAACCTGTAGATTAGATAATTGTAACGCTTTATTGTATGGCTTACCCAAGTATCAAATTGATAGACTACAGTATGTTCAGAACTGCGCTGCGCGTTTAATTACCGGTAAATCAAAACATGATCATATTACTCCTGTCCTCAAACAACTCCACTGGCTACCTGTAGGGCAGTGTATTGTTTTTAAAATACTTTTACTTACATATAAGGCTCTAAATAAATTAGCTCCACCGTACATTAGTAATATGCTTCACGCCTACATTCCTACACGTACCTTGAGATCGTCTTCGCAATATTTATTAACTGTTCCTATGTCTAATTTGAAGAGCTATGGTGACCGAGCCTTCTCAGTTGCTGCACCTAAGTTATGGAACTCATTACCAGCTAAGATTAGAATGAGCCCGTGTATTGGCAGTTTTAAATCTACTTTAAAGACATATCTTTTTAATTGTGCTTATAATTAATGCTTTTTATAGTAGTTTTTAGTTGTCTCAGTAGTTTTAGTGGTATACATACTAGATAGTTTAATATCAATTATATTCTAACTTTATATATATTTTTACCAGTATTCATTGTAAAGCGCCATAGGGCAACTAGTGGATTATGGCGCTATAGAAATAATTTATTATTATTATTATTATTATAAGGTGGAGGTCCAGTGCTGCCATCTGATACTGCAAAGAAATAACCGAAAAGCCTTTGTAAACACGGCCCAGAAGTCGCACGCAAAAAAATAGTTAGTTAAAATTTGACAACAAATATATAAAGTACATGAATTAAAGTTCATAGAAATGCCATACCTATTGATGGGAAAACCTCCGATCGTCTGTAAAATACCACATATTCAATGGATAAGTACGAGCATTGTTGCCTGTTGGTACGGAAAGAAAGTTGACCTCCGTGTTCAAATGGTTATGTTGTTCGTGTTTGGCACCAACTTGAATAAAAAACATTGACAAACCAAAGAAAAATTATTCGTTTCGCTATTGGGCTGATTACTTTCAATAGTTCGACGAAAAGGAAGTAATTTTTGCAATTTTTATAAAGCAGGTGCTAACGCTAAGTTCACCGCCATTTTGGTTGTCAAGGACTTACCCTGCAAAAACTTGCATAGCAACACTATTTGACCGCGCGATGTCCTGGAACCTAATGTCGCGCTCGAAACAGCCGTGCTGGGTGGTTGCGATAAAACAAGGTATTAGCTGTAAGTTGACTTGGATTAGCTGATGGTAATGTTGTTTGAGATTGTCTCAATGATACAAATGATATATGTTATTTATATTTCGGTTTAACAGAACGAAGCGGTGCAAGATGGGGGCCATACGATTACGAGTTCAAATTTCTCAGGGTGAAATAAAAGTATTAAAAATACGTATAATTTTCAGAAATCGTATTTAATACCCAACTTGTGATGTAAAGTGGTAAGCTGTAGTGGATTGAATCCACTTGGATCCCTTCGTAGCACAATTACATGAAAATCTATAAGTTTTGATTGCTCATTTTCAACGGAAAAGCATGCACAATTTTGCAATGAACATCTTCCAAAAACAATAAAAATAACTATAAATAAAAATACATGTATATATAGGTAAATAAGTTGTCTTTTTAGTACTTTGTTTCAAGCCTGGTCATGGAGAAAAAAAGACAAGCTATTGATCAACCTTTTAGGCATGAGTAGAGGCAGCCTAATTGACTTCACAAAACAGCTAGTTGGTGTAAATTCAAGGTTTCGGCCCATGCCAGACGAACAGGAGAATGTGTGTTGCAAGAGGGTAACCTGTGTTACTGCATATACAGCTTGTAGAAACATGTGTTTAGACATATATATCCTAGAGGTCTGTATCAAAGCAAGGTGCGACACATGTAGATGAGTTTAATTTCACAATGGAAAGTTTTCGGAAAGCTGCATATAAATAATTTGCCCTGTGGAGGTATGGAAAGACTGGCAGAGGATAGACACATCATATCTGCATGTTCAGTTATAGCCTCTTTCCCACCCTCAGTTGGGAGTTCCCTCCAGACTTTACGGAGGGTGGGTAAATGGCTACATGTTGGCTACTTCAGTCAGGATGACTGAATCCAGTATCCTGTACCAGACGACGGTGCATGGGTTTTCGGGCTAGTTTGAGTCTTACAACTACACATCATGGCCTGGGATCAATTCAGTAAAACCTTTTACGCATGTATTTTTACATAGCTGGCAATGGACAGACTTGTAAAATACTGTGTAAAAGTTTTAGCAAATTGGCCACTGGTTACGTATCACTCACAATAATTTATAAGCATTTTACTCAGCTGCAATCACAGGTGCCTACTTGCTTGTACCTACACCAATTTCTTTTTGCTCATTATGCAGTCCTCCCAAGAACGTCTGCTGAAATGAGCAACACATTCCTTTCCCAGAGACTGACCAATCAAAGTAAGGCTTCCAAAATCATTGGTAGGAATGTGTGACGAACCAAAAGAGCATATGCATAGGAGGCTTGTGTAGGTTTATCGACAGATCTTGCTCACATTAAAATTAATGTATTTGTTATTTTCCATTAACAGATTCCTTACTGGAAATGGAAAATTAAAGTAATTTTTTTTTTAACTATTTAGGTAGCCACATCAATTACAATCTCAGTTGGAACAGTGATAACTTATATGGCTTTTACATAGCTGGACATCGAAAAATCTGGAAAACCATTATGTGAATCAGGGGCATAGCAAGGGGATGACCTTGACCCCCCCTTTGGTAAATTATTGAATAATAATAATTATTAATAGCATGCCCTTAGAGGTAAGCACCTCAGTCTGGCATTTGTGTTGGGACCCCCTGGCAAAATCATGCCTACACCCCTGGAAAAAATTGTATTTAGCTGACCATCAATCAAAAGGTAATTAAGCCTGATTAAAGCTTTGTATAAGACAAGACTTGTGTTTGATCGACATATGGGTAAATGCAATTTTGCAACTTGAAACACCCAGGATCTCACTTCAACGAATACAGTAATAATCAAACAAAACTTAAATCTAGAGCCCAAACTAGGTCATGTCTAGTTGGTATGCAAAGTGGAAATAGTGGTTGGCTTACAGCCACGTACTTCTATGCCAAGTATTATTTCTGCCAAAAAAGTATGAAAATATTTCTTATAGCCATCTTGTTTTTACTTATTTTAAAATTACCCAAGTATTCTATTAGTCCTTTAATAGCCAACATGTATTGAAGGAACCTTGTTACTTGTAATTTCAAGAAAAAGCTTTATTTTTCTTCATCTTGGATTTTTACAAAGTGGTTGTTGCAACATTGATAAACCTATTGTTCACTAAAAGAACGGGCATTTCCCTTGTTTATACTCGAGTTTTCCAACAAACATTTTGACTTCAAATCAGTCACTGAGGTAGTCAAAGTTAGGGATACAACTTAAAAGAAACTGTAGGTGCCCCAGATAAACAACATACATCAACCCCAAAATGATACACAGTCTTTCTCATGATGAAAGACAACATAATTAGTAGTATGCCAGCTATACTTGGCAAAGTTCGGGTGAATGAAAAATACTACTTTTAAGTTCCTAAAATAAGCTTTTGTAATCCACTTTAATCTTTACCATCCTATGTTGAAAAAGTTTGAAAAAAGCATACACATGTATCAGAACATTCACATGGTACTTCTCTTCTAATAATATAAGGCTGACCATCAGCTGGGTAATCAAAATGTCAGTCACCAGCCACAGTATTTTTCAAGACTACTACCACCCAGACAACTTCCAATCGACCGATTTAGCTAGTACATTTAATTTGTTGTCCAAATTCAGGTTACCTGAATATTGTCCCTTCAGTAATGTTTTCTTGTTTTTTTTTGGTATCCAAATTGGAAATGTATAAATTTCTCTAATTGGAAGACAAAGCACTGAATCCCTAGCGAGCTGTTGCATGATCTGAATTGGGACAACAAATGTACAAGCTACATGTAATGTACTGATCAAATTGAAACATCAACATATCTTTCAGTAGTATATGAAGTAGCGGTTCTGGCGCAGCTTGAACGTTGTATTATTGTAATCCTTGCTCGATAACTCCTGAACCACAGCGAATTGTTCTACTTCAGCATTCGAACAATTCGCTGTGGTTCAGGAGTTATCGAGCAAGGATTACAATAATACAACATTCAAGCTGCGCCAGAACACGCTAATTTATATACTACTATAAATTACATATTGAAGGAACGCAATCATAAGGTATTATATCAGGGCTAAGCATATATCGTTTATCGTATTTCGATACCCTATTAGAGGAAGGATAATATAATATACCATAGCTAATGATATACTAACGTTCAAGCTGCGCCAGAACACGTCAATTTATACACTACTATAGACCATAGTACGTTTATCGCATTTCGATACCCTATTAGAGGAAGGTATAAGTAATATATAATGGCCGATCATACACTAACATTCGTCCAAGCGCCTGGCATTAAGGGCTATTTACGAGGATGGAAGATGGACATTCCAGATAGCAATCCTCTAGGAGCAGACCCAGCTGCTTTCCTATCTGGTGTGCGAAAGCAGACTACTGAAAAGATCGATGAAGAGCTACAAGACTTAAATAGTATTAAGGTTCAGCTAGCTTTGAATATAACTCTCCGTCTCGATAAACCCGAGGGCCCGGTATATGAGATAGCCACATTTCGTAGTTCACAAAAAGTTCTGACCAACAGTTCCGATACCCGCGGAGTAATAGTAGAAGAACATGCTCAGATTTATAACTACATCGAGAAGTGGATCAGTAGAGGATCGAACTGGGTCATAGATAGAGTCAACATTCTATGGGTGAACATTGCTAAATATCAACCACTACGCGGAGGTTCATACTTACCACTACCTAAAGAAATCGCGAATAAGAAAGCCGTTATCAATGTGAAAAACTCCGACAACCGCTGTTTTCGTTGGATGATGCGTGCCGCTAAGTTTCCAGCTGCGAAAGATCCACAGAGGACATCGAAATACCCAGAAGACGATGGTTTTGGATTCGATGGGGTGGAAGAATCGTCAACGCCAATCTCACAAATACCACGCTTCGAGAAGCAGAACGAAATCTCTATCAACGTATATGGTTGGGATTCTAAGGATAAGTGTTTGATTGTGCACCACATCTCGAAGGAGACTTTCTCGGAGCGCGTTAACGCCTTGCTTATAGAGTGCCCAGAGAGCGGTATACAACATTATTGCTGGATCAAGAACTTCAACCGCCTTCTATTCGATCAGACAAAATATGAACATAGGAAGCACTTCTGCGAACGATGCCTACATGGATATTCCAATGAAGCTCTCCTCGAAAAACACACCCCAGAGTGCAATGGAATTAATGACCGAGCCATTCGAATCGAGATGCCCACCAACGAGAACAACAAAGTCTCGTTTCAGAACGTTCACAAACAGCTAAAAGTTTCCTACGTCATCTATGCGGATCTTGAGGCCTTAACTACTAAGATCGAAGGACCTGCACAAGACCCAGAAAAAAGCAATACGCTCAAAACAGAAGAACATATTCCTTGTGGATTTTGTTATGTAGTCGTACGTTCTGATGGCCATAGCGAACCGCATGTATTATATCGAGGTAAGGATACTATCGAGCGCTTTCTACGATGTATACAAGAAGAAGAAGCGAAGATAAAAGCTCAAGTTGCCAAATCACTACGTATGTCACCAAAAAGCATGAGAGATTATAATAGAGCAATTCTTTGTCATATCTGCCAGAAACCTCTTGGTAAAGATAGAGTACGCGACCATTGCCACATCACAGGAGAGTTTCGAGGTGCCGCACACAGCGCATGTAATCTCAAATTACGTATCTTTCCTACTATCCCAGTTGTATTCCACAATTTGCGTGGCTACGATTCTCACCTATTGATGCAATCCATATCCAAGACGTCAGGTAAGATCTCTTGTATTCCAAACAATATGGAGAAATACATTTCATTCTCACTCGGCAACCTACGGTTCATAGATAGCGCACAATTCCTACTATCTTCTCTCGATAAATTGGTAGCAAGTTCAGCACTAGATACGTTTCAACAAACTACGAATTATACACCCGACCCAGATAAAAACAAGTTGCTGCTACGCAAAGGAGTTTATCCGTATGAGTACATGGATTCTTGGGATAGATTTACAGAGACTTCTCTTCCACCAAAAGACGCATTCTATAGTAAACTAACTCTAGAGGACATCTCCGACAAGGACTACGAACACGCACTAAAAGTTTGGGAGGCATTCGGTTGTGAAACGTTAGGAGACTACCACGACCTTTACCTACGAACTGACGTACTTCTTCTAGCGGACGTGTTCGAGAACTTCCGCGCGACATGTATGCAAAACTATGGATTAGATCCAGCTCATTATTATACGAGTCCAGGACTTTCGTGGGATGCATTGTTAAAGAAGACCGGAGTAGAACTCGAATTATTAACCGACTATGACATGCATCTATTCGTCGAGAAAGGTCTACGTGGTGGGATATCTATGGTATCGCATCGTTATGCCAAAGCAAACAACCCAAACGTACACGACTTCAATCCAGATAAGCCAAATAGCCATATAATATACCTCGACGCCAACAATCTATATGGTTGGGCTATGAGTCAATATCTACCAACAGGAGGATTTGAGTGGTGTACACCAACGGAAGAACGAATCACCCAACACGAAATCGATTCAGACGTGGGATACATTCTCGAAGTAGATCTTGAGTACCCTAAAGAACTTCACAACTCACACAACGACTACCCACTAGCTCCCGAGAGAATGCAAGTAAATAAAGGTTGGTTATCAAATTATCAAATCGATTTATTTGAGAAACTATACAAAGGCAACGGATCTTTGAAAGTGGAAAAGCTCGTACCTAACCTATACAACAAAGAACGATATGTGCTCCACTACCGCAATCTACAACTGTATCTATCTCTCGGAATGCGTTTAACGAAGATTCACAGAGCACTACGATTCAACCAATCACCATGGATGGAGCCATACATAAGAATGAATACAGAACTACGAAAACAAGCGAATAGGCCCTTCGAACAAGATCTCTACAAACTAATGAACAATAGCGTATTTGGTAAGACAATGGAAAATCTACGAAAACGTGTAGATGTCCAATTAGTGCGATCTTCAGAAGGAATCAAACTACAACGTCTCTTGAATAAGCCTAGTTATGCCCGATCCACGATCTTCGACAACGATCTAGCTGCTGTACACAATTACAAAAGTAAGTTACTACTTAACCGCCCAGTATACGTTGGAATGTCGATTCTAGATCTTTCTAAACATCTGATGTACGACTTCTACTACAACGATCTCAAGCGGCAGTATGGGCAACGTTGTAATCTACTATATACTGACACTGATAGTCTATTACTTCACATTGAAACAGAAGACATCTATACAGACATTACCACCAATAAGCATCTATACGATACTAGCAACTACAGCAAGGATCATCCTCTGTATGACATATCCAACAAGAAAGTACTTGGTAAAATGAAAGATGAATGTGGAGGCATTCCCATTGCTGAATACGTTGGACTACGATCGAAGCTATACTCGATCTTGAAAGTAGGTGGTGACGAGATTAGGAAAGCCAAAGGTACCAAGAAGGCAGTCGTTAAACATCGTATTCGCCACGAACAATACAAAGAGTGTTTACAAGATAAGAAAGTATTTCGCCATGGAATGCATATGCTTCGAAGTGAAGGTCATAGGATGTATGGTATGCATATGAATAAGATCTCTCTCTCACCATTCGACTCTAAACGTTGGATCTATAGTAATGGAATCGATACATTAGCCTATGGTCACAAAGACTTAGATATGGATGAGTTTATTTACGAGTTGCTATCTTAGATCGGTTGGGTACGAACAGAATTCCCCTTGGGGGTAGTTCAGTATTTGGTGGAACGACTTGTAGCTCTTCGCGCACGAATCCTCGCTTTGGTGCGCCTTCCCCCTCTTGCAAAGTAAGGTAGTACAGCACAGGCTGTCCAGAAGATATCACACCACGCGAAATAACGTACGTCTGTAAACTCCACACAGGATCAGTTGCTCGTTTAGCTCCACCTTCCAATTCTCCAGGCGCATAGAGATATCGAACTAAAACGTCGAATGGTAGTCGCTTTTCACTCAATCCAACAGTTCGAGAATACGTAGGAGTTTTGATGTTGACTTGATGCGCCTCTACAGAATTCGAAGGCTCTTTACCAGTAAGTCGAGTCACCTCGCTATTCATGGCTTTGATAACATCAGGAAGCCGCAATACCCATTCTCTACTACGCTCATCCGATCCTTCCGAAGTAAGTACCATCTCTTGTGCATATTGGTATCCAAATAATCTTTCAGCCAGTGTTCTATTTGCTCTTTCAACGAAGCTTTGCGATCTATGGTTACCAGCTTCACCACGTTGGACTTTCGTACCATGTAGTTCTAATGTTTCAGACATACGTCCCATGAATTCCCTACCAGGATCGACTTGCAGAGTTTTTGGCCATTCTAGTGGACTACGCTTGTATATTCGTTCGAAAGCTGCAGACACTTCACCACTATCTTTCGATGCTAAGGGTTCAGCCTCTTTATATCTAGAAGCCACATCGATTACCACCAATGCGTACTTGTATAGCTTTCGTCCCCGCCCAGGTCGATCGTGAGGTAGGAATATCAAATCAGCTTGGTGGACTTCATTTGGTTTCGATACAGTCCAATGCGGTCGTGGAATGTGTTTTGGTGGTGGTAGATATACTTGCCATATAGATTGCTTTTCCAACCAACTCCTAGCTACGTCTTCTGATGCTTTCGCTGCTACCGATAGCTTACCGATTGCAGAGTGACCTTTCCAATAGCCCATAGGACCATAGAAGATATTCGCAAGTTTAGAATCCATCATACATCTATACATTCTAACCTTCAACAGATGAAAAAAAAAAAAAAAAAAAGAATAAGAACCGGGCCTCATTCCTTCCTTTTTCCCCGTTTTTTTAGTAGTAACCTAGTAGTAACCTAGTAGTAGCTTAGTAGTAGCTTAGTAGTAGCTTAGTAGTAGCTTAGTAGTAGCTAGTAGTAGCTTAGTAGTAGTAGCTAGTAGTAACTTAGTAGTAGCTTAGTAGTAGCTAGTAGTAACTTAGTAGTAGCTTAGTAGTAGCTAGTAGTAGCTTAGTAGTAGTAGCTAGTAGTAACTTAGTAGTAGCTTAGTAGTAGCTAGTAGTAACTTAGTAGTAGCTTAGTAGTAGCTTAGTAGTAGCTTAGTAGTACCTAGTACGTTTCTATAGCCATTTACTAATGGCGTATCCAGCGACTAGCATTCCACCACCGACGTAGAGCAACTCACCAGTCTTCTGATTGTTTGAGGGTCGGTAGTAGTCAGATAAGCGGGGTTCTTTCATTCCTTTGAGCCGCCTAAGCGCCTTACGTAACTTATCGGATTGCACGAAGGCTTTGTTGGTGTCTCTTTGAACGTCGTATGCGTCGCGTTCAAGACCTTCCTGGTTTTGTGCAAAGTCGTATAATCTTTGTCGTTCGATTCTATACGCCGTCATTTCAGATTCTTGTTTTTCAATGGCTCTATCGTGTCTCTCTCGTTCTGTATCTATATCACCCTTTCCAATCATTCTAGCTAGTATACCACCACCTCAAGCATGTTAAGGCCTGGTTCATTTAACGGAAAATAGATGTACGTTAAATAATGTTTTCTGATAGAAATAACAGTTTAAACAAAATCTAATTACACCATAATACTAATATCCACTTCCTTAAATTTGTCGAGTGGATGGTTGTCGTATCACGTGATCGATGACGTCATAATTATATAAAATCGTTTAAGTGAAATGCGGCTGCGACGATAACATATGAATATAAAGTAACCCTGCTAAAACATTACTCCTCCCGCAGTGTTTCAGACC
The DNA here is from genome assembly GCA_030867875.1 of Actinernus sp. WN-2022. NCBI lineage: Eukaryota > Metazoa > Cnidaria > Anthozoa > Actiniaria > Actinernidae > Actinernus > Actinernus sp. WN-2022. The sequence goes on from JAOWCC010001253.1 coordinate 577,364, forward strand.
ACACTTAGAAAACACGACTATCATGTAAAGATAAGGAGATATTGAGGGTGCAAAAAGTCACGTGACCTATTTTGCATATGTTCGCCTTAATTACTCGTTAACGAAACATTGTAGTCATCTTTTCTAAGTTGATTTAGGTAAAGGGCTTCAGCCTTAACTAAACACATCCACTCATCATCCTAGCTGTTTTAAACTCGGAGCCGCGTTTTTGATTTACTGATTTCGTGTTCTAAGTCACATGACAGACCACGTGACACGTTTTACTTCACACAAACCACTTAAGGTAGTCAAGAATAGCAATATCTATTATGGTAAGAAACTTGGTGTACTTACCACACTCGGCTGTGCTGAAATAAGGAAAACAGTTTTTACCCGAAATTTGACCCCTGAACCAGGCCTTAACATGCTTGAGACCAGTAAATGCCGTCGCATTCAAAACGGCGCCGAAAACTGTCATAGCGATTGCTGCCGCCATTACGGTATGATCTTTTGTTTCTCGAGATACTGCTTCGCGTACAAGCTACCAACTATCACGGCAGTCCACTTTGCGTAATTTACTAGGGAAGAAGAAGGATCGCTAAGCATAGATTCCTTGGTAGTCTTCTTTACGATCCACCCAATACCAGCGGCGAGTCCTACAATTATAGATGCGTCGGTTGCTGTCTTCATCAATTCTTTATCCATCTTAACATATATAGTATAGTCTCTCTAGTCTTTAAGTGTTACTCCATGTCTTGTACCATTGGCTTTGTCGGAGCTACAGGTCGTGTCGTGCTAATGGCGGCAACGCACTTATTGCCATCTACATACTTTTTGTATGCATAGTACGTGCCAACCAACGTAGCGCCCGTACCGATGACTGTGAGGATAGCCAGGTTTTCGAACCGACCTTTCTCTACATCAGTTTCTTTGGACGGTTCATTTTCACGTTCTATCTCCATCCTTTGAGCTTCTTTTGCACGGGCAGTGACCTTCTCCCAAGCTATTTTTCCTGCTGCAACACGCTTTGGATCTTTTCCTTTCTTAGTTGGTACAGTCGTCGGAGGATTCGCAGTTATCTGGTCCGTTTCTTCCATCTTGATTCGGTATAGTAAGTACTAGCGAAGGTTCAACAGTTGTACCAGGAATGACTATATGACCAGATACGTGAAATAGGACGCTAGCTAGAGCTACGAAGCGACCTGCTTTAAGCGATAGTAGACCAGCCGCAGCACTGATCTCGTTGCGGACTAGGGGGTCTTCTTGTAGATCCTTGATCAGTGCTTCTTGAGAATCTATTGGTACTAGGTAGGCAACTAGGCGGGTAGCTAGACGCGTCACGCCGTCGATTAAGCCTTTCGTTACTTGCTGAGCTAGGACGGCCTGGTACCTCCTATGCAACTTATCTACTTCTTTCTCAGGAAGTCTAGAGATGTCTCCTAGGGAGAAGTTCTTACCTAGGTATTCTTTCGTTACGCCTGTTGCGGCTAAGATCGAAAGTGATTCGCGATTGTCTGATGTAACGTCTAGGTCGGTTGGTGGCGGGCCTGTTACGTCCTCGCCGAATATCTCAAGTATCTCTTTGTCAGTCATAGTATGTTGTAGGTGCGGGGAGCTCTAACATGACCTCGAAAGGATGGCGTAGACAGAAACACATGCGAGCGAACTTATAGGATCCAAGCATCGTTCGTAACTCTTTGCATTCTTGCGAGCCGCCTCCGTAGTCATCAAATATCCTTTTGCTATCTACGGTCGATGCGGTATGAAATGCAACTACGATAGCTACGTTCTCACGGAAAGGTTTGCATATACTTGTTAATTGTTGGGACAGCACCCAAATAGAAAGCCCTATGTGCCGTGCAGAAAATGCTAAGTCTACTAGCTTTTCAGTTCGTTTCTTGACGTCCTTCGATGCGGCGCAATCATCTAGAATCAATAGAGTATTGGTACCTGACCAAAAGGTCGCGCAAATACTTAACGTAGCATCGATGGCATCCTGCGGTGGTGATATGACGAAGAAACGAGGATCTCGATTTGCGAATCCACGATAGGTCTTGTTGTGGGCATACGTAGGACAAATCAGTACTATGTAATCGAACTTACCACGAAATGATCCACGAAGTTGTTCTATGAGAAACGCAGTCTTCCCACAATTAGTTGGACCGACTATGAGTGCGTTGAACGGCACGTGCTCTACGAGAGAATCCATCAGTATGTTATACTATACAGAGATCTGTTCAATATCATGAGCTGAGCATCTGCGAGAACGTAGATGTGCATGTTCACGTTTCCACTTCCTCCTGCAGTTCTATGTATGCGAATGTCGATATCTTTTCCACCGCCAGTTTGTGCCAAGCCATCACCATGAACGGTGGAATCTTTTGCTGTGCGGCAATCGACTAGGATAGCGAATCTACTTTCGTAAAACTTCTTTGGAGTCATGGAAGTATCGGATGTACCAAACCACCCTTTCGCAGCCTCCCAGAAATCTGGGGGAAGCATACCGCTTGGAAAGAATCTGTTGGGAATTCCGTTGACATCTACTTCTACCTTCAAAATATCGGGATTCGAAAACGCTTCGCTATCTCGCGTACCAGCAGTGTGTGGATTTACAAATAGTAGAAGTAGTCCAGCAAATGATCGTCGTGGAACGTTGACGTTCTGAGATATCAAAGCATCGGAAGCTTTAGCGATCTTTACTGTCTTGAAGCGAATGGCGTGGTCGTATAGGAATGCAGTACCACCTATTTCGTATTTGTGAAGTACACTACTAGCCAGCGTTTCATCCTTGATTGCTTCGTATTCTAGTTGGATGTTGGTAAGTTTGTACGTACCTATTTTCGTAGCATCCGATCCAACTACGACATCAATGGCATGCGCTAGAGTCAACTCAAACGAAATAGTATCTTCTAGAGCATGTGTATATAGAACTCCCTGTTGCGTCATAATGTCGACATCTAACGGAATCCTATATTTGGAACCATACGCAGCTAGGAGCGCGTTTTCTCCAGCATCCGAAGTACCTGCATCGCCCGCTTTAGATCGTAGCTTATTCGTGTTCTCTGATTGGATACCTTGTTGCACTCTCGATTCTCTCTCCTGTGTAGATAGGTATACATCGGAATACGTTTGTAGGAGGTCTGACCTGGCGAGGTCTTCTACTATTTCAGCTCCCATCTTACAGACTCTATGTATGACCAAGCATCGTCCAACGTTCGAAACGACTCTGTTATTCACATGTCCACCAGATAATACGAGGTCGCCCAATAGCGCTAAGCTACCAGGTACTAGTACTATGCCTTCTCCTAGCGTTGGAACATCTACATATAGAGTCTCACCTGGATTGGCAGATGATGGAGTGAAAGTTTTCCTATACAAGGTTCGTTGAGCTTTGAGTGCATGAGGCTCTCTTTGCGCCTTCTTAGGAATCAACTTTGACGATATCATGTTGAATATATATAGATATATGGTTATGTTTAACATGGAAGGTGATGCTGTAGAGGAAATACCTGGTGGATCTGAAAGAGGAAAAGATTACGATGATGACGATGCTATCGATGCGGAGGAGTGGAATGCGACATTTTCAGAAAAGCAAGGAGAAAGGGTCGCAATGAAAACCCTACGCGACTACAGGAAGGAAGGCGCTAAACCAAAGAATCAGGAAACCTCGTTTTCTATGGACGATTACATCGACGAACTCACCGACCCGAAAGACTCGGACGGAAGAATCCTGGAAAATCCTAAATTCGGTGCTAGAGATGTGATCTTCAAACAAGGATTATCAGACAAGGCAAAACAGGAGATGTTCGAGATCGTCTGGGAACAATATCCAGATGTAGGAATTCGAGGCATTCTCGAGATGGCAACCATGTCCGATGGTAGAGTCGCTATCCGCGAGTATGGAAGTACGAATAAACCTATCCCTTTGTTCACCAAGAAGGGTGAGTTATATACGAGGATTGGGAAAGGTCTCAAAAGAGTTTTAGGGCCTACGTTAGAAAAAGCACTAGAAGAAGTCGTAGTAGCTAAAGACCAATTGAGTGAGAGGATCGAACTAAATGAGGAAATACTCAAAGACCCTACGTCTACCGAAACTCAGAAAGAAAACGCTACTAATAAAATAGAGACCGATCAGGAGAAACAAGCAGTCCTAGGCCAAATAGAAGAAGCCATGACAGAACGTATACCACTTAGGGATCGTATAAGGACCATCTTCAAGAAGTATGGAGTCAGCATAATTAGCGTGGTAGCTGCGGTAAGTACTGTGATCGGCGTAATAGTTTCCAATCTGACAAAGACAGTTTCCACGATAGTACCAGGATTGGGGGACGCTGCCAAAGCAGCCGCTAAAACAACTGCCAAGACCTTGAAAGCAATGGGTAAGAAGTTAGAGGAGATTCTACCTAAGATGATTGGGCCAATTGCGAGTTTCGTATTCAGTATGGCCGCCGACGTTGTTGGAGTCTTAGCGAACAACGTTTGGTTGTTAATCGTAGCGGCAGTGGTCTTCGTAGTGGAGCAATACAAACGACGTTAACGAAACAACGTCCATGCGATTCCAGCTGCGGCAATAGATGTCACTGCGAGATTAATCTCATGTTTTGGGATAGACTTTGGTATAGGAACTCGTTTCTTGTGCGTCTCGAGAGGCGGCACCAATTTCTTATCTGTAGGTCCTTCCATGGGAGGCGGACGTCCTTTGACTTCTGCATTGATGTCGTTAGTGCCTAGCGCCATATCTTTCGTGGCTTTCGGGGTTGGATTCCTATAACCATCTTTCTTACCAAGATAGTACACTAGATTGCTTGGCAATAATCGTACGCCTATAGCTATTGCTAGATCGAGCCTCTTATGCGTTGTCATTATAGCGGTAAGATAGTTCTTGTAGCTCACCACTAAATAGTTTTCGAGAATAGCGCCTTCGACTAAGCTCTTGAACTTTTCTTTAACGTTGAAGCTATCTACGATGGATTCGTTAAGATCGTTTTGAGCGCCTAGAATACAGTATCCAAAAGCCTCAACAGATCGATTCAATCTACCTAACCCAGCGTTCGTCAAACCTCTACCGCTTGGTGGCGTAAACCAATTATATTGCTTCCCTTCGTGTTCGTCGTTCCGAATGAAGGATACTAGATCGCCCTTGTCCACCCTGCCTCCCTCGTCTGCAAATAAGTTATTGTGGTTGGGCCACGTATCTGCTTCTTTGTCGTAGCCTCGGATTACGTGGACGTTTTCGTAGCCATCACCATACAAAAGGAATACGTCTCCTAATCCGTGATTCCTACCTCCGTGCCATCGGAAGTCTGGTGTTCGAGATATGCCAAATTCGACGCACAATCTCTCGAGAGCTGACTTGCTGTAGAGGTTATCGAGTTGTTTGAAAGCACTGTCACCAGGTAGAGGGCAACCAAGTTCATGTAGGATCCTTCGTATCGTGAAATAAACATGGAATCGTAGGAACCCTTGGACAACTGGTGGATACGTTTTGAAAGTGGGGTCAAACAACGACACACCGCATCCGGAAGTCGCGCACCACGTTGCGAAATTAAGTTGTTGAGGCCAGTACTTGAAATCCGGACCTGATAACCACGCATGGGACTCCTTTGCTGTAACATGCTTTACGACGGTCTCCTTGAATACGTTAGGAACGCCAGCTTCGAACTTCTTCGTTGGGGTGACATATATCCATAACTTGGTGAGATCTATATCTTGTGCTTTTTCGTGAAAAGGAACTGCTGCGATGGGATATTTCACGCTTTTATCTAGTGTTAACGTAGATGGGAAACCACCAACCATCCCCTGCAATGCATTATCGATGAGTTTTTGAATGGCAGCACGTGGCTTGGAGATATCATCACCATATACCGTATAACTATGATTCCCATATCGAAACCAAATACTCGTTGAATATTTACCTGAATCATGTATACTCGTGGATGCATAGAACTGATGGAAATCCGCATGTGGGTATTGTTTCTTAAACTTCACCAATAGATCGGTATTCAGTGTTGAGATCCTCTTATTTTCATCGGCAATTAGAGCAGTCTGCTCAGATTTCGACAGTCTTGGTCCACCCCTAACAATCTCTGCTATGTCCTCTGCAGATAGACCATCATCTTCGTCTCGCACAACAAAAGACATCGTGGCTGTTGAAGCTATACGTATACAGTTTATACCTTTAATATATAATGGTTATCTTAAATGTCACCACCACCTCGGCTGACCATACTGTCTACTTCGATAACCCTATTCTTATCAATAATATTTCGCTAGTTGAGGTCACTCTTAGTCACAATTGGTGGAACCTAGCTGAGAAAGGGGGCTTTAAGTGGATTACCCCCAATAGTTTGACGTTTCCACACGAAATTAAGGCGGGACATTATAAGATAGAAAATTTGATAACCTACTTAGATCCCGCAGTTGAGGCTGGTTACTTGGAATTCATAGACTACCCATTTAGGAAATATTGGCTTATGAAGGTCAAGAAACCAATCCAGTTCACTAAGAATGTCTGCGATTTGTTTAGTATCGAAGTAAATGAAGATGTGACAGATTATGTGACTATCAATAAAGGAAAATACGTCCTGGTGCCAAAAGATATTAATCACATATATATCTACTGTGATGTGGTGGATTCAGATTTCTCACTTCTTGATGGGAAGCCATCTAAAATCCTATATACTTTTAAAACGACATCACACGTTTTTGGTGAAACGACTTACTTTCCACCAACCCTCATACCAATTCGAGCTCTAGGAACGATACGGAACTACATTCGCCTCACAGTTTGCGATGAGCAAGGCAATCTCATAGACTTCAACAAGCAGCCTCTACGTTTCGTATTGAAGCTTGAGTAAATCATACATATATACAATGGATGGCGATTCGATTCAACCGTTTCCAACAGCACCAGATATCTATCCATCGGGAGCTATAAAGGAACTTAGCGATATAAATGGATCGAGTTTTAGACTGCAAAAAGTCTGTGATACACTTGCTGAGCTAGAACAACAAGCAAAGCACTACGAAGTTGTTCGCAAAAAATATGCTCGAGCGCGTGGTATCGTTCATGGGATTGCTGTGGCCACAGGTAGCCTGAGTGGCGTTTTATCAGCTTTTGCGTTAGGTTCATCATTTACGGGGGTTGGGATACCTGTGGGTATTTCATTAGGATCAGCGGGGTTCCTGTGTGCTGCCATATCGGCTTCGATGGCTATTGTTAGTAAGAAACTTGGCGTTCACGTCTCGAAGCATGAAAAGACTGTTATGTTAGCAAAAACTAAGGCGAATTCTGTGGAAGTCAAAGTCTCAAAAGCTCTATCCGATTGTAACATTTCGGAAGCTGAGTTCGGAAGCGTTATTGATGAGAAAAGGAAATATGAGACGCTTAAACTAGAAATACGGCAAAAAAACAGGCAAGAAAGAGGATCAAAAAACGTAGAACAACTTCGATCCGAGATCCGAAAGGAGATGAGAGCAAAACTTGGCAGTCTAGTGGGATAAGAATCAATATAACCAACGTGGACTTTATGATCTTAGTATAAATTAATTCTGGTGTCTGGTCCGTATGCAAATTTCAGTCGATTCTGCCCAGCGTAGATTTTACAATCTTAGTATAAATTAATTACGACATCCGGTTTGCACGCAAACTTCCGTTGGTGGCGCAATACTTATGATATCGATGGTGTAATATAAGCCACGAGGACGGCACGCAGGTGGTATCGGTAGTGTCATATAGACCACGAGGTCGGCACGCAGGTCGTATCGGTGGCGTCATATAGACCACGAGGTCGGCATGAAGTATGACATCTATCATGTGGGCGTTATTGCTGGCATAATAGAGATCACGGCCCATCCCTTTCGTCATTATCGTTTACCCGTGGAGCAAGGAAGGTTTCTCGCGCTAGTTAGAGACTTAAATGGCGCCCTCGATCAAGTTAGGGAGTTCATAGACACGGGAAAAGCTAAATATACCGGAGAATAATTCATTTTAAGTATTGCTGAGACTTACCTGTGACTAATCGGGCAAGAACTCGCGATCGGTCGACCAACGAAGAGTAAAATGCCACTCGAAGAGATGTCGCAATGTAGGATGTACGGTGGAGTAGAATATCTTCGTTCACAGTCTGTGAATCATCTTAAGAATGTTTCTATAGTGTTCCTTGTCCTCTTTACGTTAGTAATAGTGTGCTTTGAAATTTTCTAGAGATGAATTTTGATGTTTAAATCGTGTCACAATGTAGGATGTACGGCGGAGTCGAATATCTTCTTTCGCAGTCGGCGAATCATTTTAAAAATGTTTCTATAGTGTTCCTTGGCCTTCTTACGTTAGTACTAGTGTGTTTCGAAATTTTCTAGAGGTGAATTTCAATGTTTAAATCGTAAACGGCCGATTCAAGGCGCCTTGAAAGTAATCATGTAAGAAACGGTTTTGTAATTCAGTATAATTATGCAGGAATGCGGTCCTCGCCGGACCGGTTTTGTAATTCAGTATAATTATGCAGGAATGCGGTCCTCGCCGGACCGGTTTTGTAATTAACATACAATAAAAACTATTTGTGTACATAGCACGTTGAAGTTGTTTTTTCCCCGGTCCTTCCTCTATCGGGATTTTTTCTTCTTGCGTATTTCACTATCGCTAGTTAGACCGTGTCTAGTATAGATGGGCTCAAAGTGGGAATTGTAAGCAATCAACTCATCGATAAAACGCACGACCGAACCCTTATATATACCACACCGTTTAACAACGTCAATAAGAGACATATGGGATCCCGAACGGCGTAGTACCTCGTAACTCGCTCCAACGACTTTAGTTCTAAGTATGGAGCTGGTACCTATATTGTTTTCTATTGCCTTATGAACAATCTCGTAGACTATTTGTTGGGCATTCTTAGGTGCTCCTTAGGGGTTGAGTTTATCAAAAGTCGTTGTAATGTGAGGAGCTATTCTATCGGTATTCAAATCTATATCGATCTTATCGTCATCGTGTAGAGAACGTATAAAGACATTTCCACGACATATGCTTTTATCTTTTAGTTGCATGAAACGAGCGACCTCTCCTTTAGATCTAACGAACCCACATTGTATACATGCTTGATAAAGTATAGCAGCTAAAATAGTTCGTTTTGCATAGCTACGTTTGATACAAACTTTCTGAACTTGAATGAATGCATCGGCTACGATTACTAATACATTTGTGGGAAACGAGAGGTGGTAATTTTGTTCATAAATAGTGTTGTATGCCCGTAGTTCTAGCATTATCGTTCGTAGTTGCAATTCTTTGTTGTCGCTTTGTTTTGGGATTGTGTGGTCTAGATCATGTTGATACCGAAAGCTATCCGGCCCTACTATGCGTAACCTAGTAGTAAGATCGATAGTTGTTTCTTCACATGATTCAGTCTCGGAAACAAGACCACAGGTGGGACATATGAATTCCGTTCCTTGCATTTCCATCGGGCATAGACATTCGGAACATGTTTCACCTGTGTTAATATGCGACAATGGTTCGATATACGACAATGGTTTGATATGTAGGCTTGCACAAATTTCTGGACCAAGTAATCTGATAATATCATCCATACTAGTTGTATACCATATGCCTGTCAATTGTCTAATTGTTTGTTTGTTTAAAAAAAAAAGAAAAAAATGAAGAGAGGTCGCATAACGATTTCTCTTCATTCTTTTTTTGTATCGTGATTTCTACTTATCCTACCACATTTAGATCTTTCTCACCGATGGAGAGGTCATCCAATGCATTATCGAGATCGTGAATGTCCACCACATTTCGATCTTTTTCCGATTCCACTACATTTAGATCTTTCTCCGATTCTACTACATTTGAACACGCGATATTCGCAGACTCGTTAGCTATTTTCTTATCAAGGTTCTTCTTATTGCGAATGGTGCGGCGTTGAGGTGCACCACATTTTGCACAAAGTTCGTGAATAGTACGACAGCCTCGACCGCACGTCAAACATGGAACGAATGTAGCGCATCCTCTTCCTATCTGGAAGTTATGTTGAGAGCAATACTCTGACGTCTTTGAACGCTTACTTATACATTTCGTGGTCTTTCCTCGCATCAACCAATCACAAGTTTTTGTCTCAGCCATCGTGCAATATACCTATATATGTTATATGTCTAATTGGTATCTTAGTTGTAACGTTTACGTTGAGGTTCTTCAATCATACGCACTTGTCTAATCTGTGTGGTATTAATACGTACTAAGATAACAGCGTACGTTAATATCGTGAAGTAGAGAATGTATGTTAGTACCATGGGTGGATATAATGTAAACTAATCATTCCTTTAATAGGTGTTAAAATGTAAAATACGATGAAAAAATAGTACAACGAAACTGCTCCAATCCGAATGGACTATAGTAGTAAATAATGATTATGACAATGTATGTTATAATACCTAGTAGCAACACTCCTCTAATGGGGTGTTAGAATATAATAAATTCGTTATAAACCAAATGTTCGAATAAATGTTAGTGTATGCTTAGCCCTGATATAATACCTTATGATTGCGTTCCTTCAATATATAATTTATAGTAGTATATAAATTAGCGTGTTCTGGCGCAGCTTGAACGTTGTATTATTGTAATCCTTGCTCGATAACTCCTGAACCACAGCGAATTGTTCGAATGCTGAAGTAGAACAATTCGCTGTGGTTCAGGAGTTATCGAGCAAGGATTACAATAATACAACGTTCAAGCTGCGCCAGAACCGCTAATTTATATACTACTCTTTCCCTCCCCCCCTGGCATTTGAACTGTTGGAGTTTGGGTTGTTCGAATTATCATCCCCCAGTTGTTGAAATGCCTGATACCACTGTCATTTTAGGCAATGTTTCGATTTGATCAGTACATAAATCAGTTGGAGCAATGTCCTTTGGGTTGAAGTTATCTTCATCAGAATGCCGAGAGAAATTGTCCTCAAACTGTTTCCATTCTTACAGCATTTGAGCAGTCATGTAGGGGAAGTAGGCATGTATGTATATATTTTCTCCTCCTTCACTTCTGCATGGTACTTCTGGGTTCTTCTTTGAAAACTTCCTGTGTCCAGACTTGGTCTCCACCGGCTTGCAGAAGAGATGTATGTTGTGAGCAACAGCAGCAAGGATAATTTTCATGAAATTGGGATACATGTACCTGTAGCCATGAAATATAAAGTTTAGTTTTAGACAAAGTTCTGCAGTACAAAGTATTAATAGAGGTGGCACAGAATGTTGAGGAAACAAGGGGGAAGAATAAGTATAAGCCTGGAAAGCTTACAGTAGAAACCGGATGCTTATAAAGATAACTGCAATTGCAGGTTGTGGTAGCAAATTGGTTTCCCTTGAATTCAATATAGCATGTTGTCCAGTAAAAATATTGTACTTTAATATTCTTGGTAGGTCATCAAATGCATAACACATTTTTACTTGCTCAAATGCCATTCTTTTCGGTGCACATTTCAATATCATGCTATTGAAATTAATTGTTACGACCATTTCTTTATACCTTCAAATTCCTGTTCATCTTTGACTTCATAGTCAAAATGGGTGTCTCGATTTATTGTCCTCGCCTTGCTTTTCGCCTATGCCTGAAATAAAAAACGAGCAAAAATGACTTTTCACTGTAAACAATCCAATCCATTCTGTATATAAGCTTATTTCACCAACTATGGATAAGGATTATTGTACGGAAAAAAATTGACTCCAAGTCATTTCTCACCTTGGCTTGTGACTTGTCCTTGGACCTGGTTTGAATTGAATACATGTAATTCTTCTTTGAGGAGCTTGAAGATGTAACAGGTACTTCCTTATGTTCCAGAGTTAAAATACAGACGACCTAAGTCTTATGCATCGAGCATTGCAAACAAACCTGCTGGTTGGAAAGATTAAACAAGGTACTGTAACGACTGAATAGTGATTTTGTATTTGCTTTTGATTTCAAGTGCGAATGGGAAGGTTTTTTTGAGCCGATTTTCAGCTCCTCAAAACTCGCAAAAATCGAAGAAACAAACAACGATGTCCAAAACAAATGCGTTTTTCTCCAAAGTGGGAGAGTCAAGCGATCCCTGTTATAGCTCTGACTTTGAAGTCATTCATTCCTTAAAATAATATCACAACATCGTATTTCCAGCATGTCTAGGTTTGATGCAATAATTTTCTCCAGGTACATGCTTCATATAAAATTGGGCGGTTACGGGCGGTACAGGAGGGAAAGGGTTAATTAGGCTTGCATTGATCTAGCCATGGATCTACAAATGTACCACACATACAATGTGTTCTCCAATCAATAAAGTGCAGTTGCCTGACTAAAATTAAAAAGAATACAGTTGAAATGCAAACTTCAAAAACTCATGAACTCAAATGCAATACATAATATACAGTGGAACCCTATTATTACGAACCCATGCATGCAGTTATAACAATTATTATTCTAAAATTCGTTAATATTCAATTAGTGCAATACAGTATGTATAATATAATTGTTCCAGTTCAACAAATACATGTAAGAGTTCTGTGCTACATGTAGTGCTCCAGTTCAATAACCAAGAGTTCTTTATATAACAATTAGTGTGCTAGTATATATATAATTTTATGTAAATGCCAACAATTACAAATAATTGGTTTAGCCTTAATTCATACTGCTTCTAAACAATTTGTTTTAACAGGCTTTAGAAGGGGGAATCTTAAAATTTATTTATGAAATGTTGGGTGGATTAATGTTATTTTTTTTAATGTTTGTCAAACAAAGACCTACGTATATACACTTAAAATGTTAGGTGCACAGAATGGCTAATTAATGTACTAAATAGAGCTATATAGCTTAAGAAATGCAGGAGAATGGCCTTGCAATAATCTAAAATCTAAAAACCTTCCCGGTCCCCCCTCCCCCCCCCCCCCCCCCCCAGAACACTTTTTTCTTAAGGTTGCATGCAGCTAGGAATGCCTGATGTAAGGAATTAATGATAATGTTTTATATCAATTAAAGGACAATATATTCTTGTGTAGTTTTGGAATACCATGGAGCAACAAATACTTTTTACAGACACCAAAGTAGTGGTAGTTAATAACAGTTAATTTTATGGTTTATTCTTAGCTTTTCTACATATTGACATGCAGTTCTGTAAAATTATGCTTGTTAAATACATGTAATGCTAGTTTGCATTAAATTTTTGAAAGGATGGAGGGGGGTCGCTAAAATCATTTAAATAAGCAGTTTATTCTGGGGGGAGTCATAAAAATATGACGTAATCTGAATAAATAACCTGCCCCGCGCCCCTGTGGTATAAGTCATAATCAATGCAGCCTTAAGCTTTAATTTACTTCCAATATCACAACTGAAAAGTTCAAAAGCTCCATGGGATAGCTAATATTGATAAAGGAAGGCATGAAATCATGTACATTCTCTTGTTGGCCAGGCACAAATAATGGGTTCAAGCCTGCATGTATTGGATAATAAAGAAGTACATTTTGTTGTATTTATTGCAAATATTGTTACTGTAAAGAAATACTAGACTTCAACTCTAAGGAAAGGGGTGGAAATGAAACAAATCAGTATAACCTAGGAAAGGGTAGTCTTTATAAACATATAACCCTACTTTCCCTCCCCCACCCTCATAAAGAATACCAAAACCCCACCTCCAATATTTTGATTGAAAATGACCACCAAAAAAAAAAAGATTGTTGGATAACCCATAATTTCCCTGAAGAAATTTAAATTATAAATTAGTACCTTTCTCTGACCTGGTACAAATGTAACAAATACATACATATATATGAATGTTGTTTTATAACTCTGCACAATGTATTGGCAAAGTAAATACAGATGGGCGAAACTAATTGGGGGGGGGGGTTCTGCGAGTGCTAAACAAAGGACTTTTTATTATAATATAATTTACAAATTAAAAATAATATATTTTATTATGATATCACGACATTTTTTTATAAAATATACTTTGTTCCTTTTGGGGATTCTACCATTCTTCCAAAGTCGGAATCTGCCCCTGAAGTGTGTCTTCCCTTCAGTTATAAATTGAGCTGCTTGCGGTCCCGAAAATATTTATTAGCACGCGAAAACGTCTCGCCAAGTTCGCGTAAATCATAAAGTCGTGAAAGGCGAACACGAAAGAGTAATGCGTTGATCGTTGTGCCTTGCATAAGGACATTTGTTTATTTTACATTAGCACTTAGGGGTATTTATTACCTTTCATATTTGAGAAGATCCCCTTGTCACCTCTGTAAATACCGGGATATATATAATCGCTTCGCACAACCAACAAAATTATAAAAACAAAGCCTAATGTTTTTGTATCGGGAAAAGAATCATAAGTAGTTAAAGTTTTTACAAGGTCTTATAATTTTTAATTAGGAAACTTAAAATTCTCAACTTTTCGATTGATGTCCGGAAACTACGCAAAAATGTCTGAACAAGTACTGAATTGCACTGTTCAGGAAACAAGAGTTGTCGAGATTTTTCAAACCCTTATTCGGCACCAGCGGTTAGAAAAATCCAGGTTTAATAGTATTAAAGAATACTGAAAATCCCACGATCCTTCCCAAAAGCCGGTGCCGAATTCGTAATCTTCCGCGAAAATGAAACATGAACTACAAGTTGCCGCTGCGTATTATTTCTTACTGACCCACTCCTCCCTTTATTATGGCAATATAATAATAATAATAACTTTATTAACGTGTCAATCTTATAGCTGACCACAAGTAGTCTACTAATCGGGGACACTAGTTAAAATACACCTAATATATATCTAGGAACGCTATTAACATTTACAAATATATGAGTAAGAAATATAATACGATCAGCATAGTATAGCACGATTTAGTGTTAAACAGAATAAATCTTACATAATGATAGTTTGAGATAAAATGATTAAAATAACACAATGGTTCCTGCAAGGGCTAATTACCTCCCATATGTGTATATATATATAAATATGTAAAACTAAGTTTAAAATTTGTCAAGGTTATCTATAAATACTCTATTTACAGTCAATGATTGAAATAACTATCTTATCACTGATCACTCGCACTTTCCCACCCTCATTATGTAAACATGTAATTATTTTAGCTATTGCAAAGAAAACCATTCTTGCAAGAGTCGCTGGCTGCCAGACTAGTTAGATCTCTTTTTCTAATATTACTTTTGAAACTTTGTAGCGTTGGTAAGTTTCTCTCTTTCGAGCTAAGCTTGGACCACAAACAAGGGCCAAAGTACCTAAGTGCATGCTTTCCATATTTTACAGTTTTAAAACTTGGAATATAAAAGTCTGAATTTCTAAGGTTGTAAGATGATGGTGATGATTTAAAAAGTTCCATAATGTTTTTAGGTTGCAGATTGTACTTAGTCTTATACATAAAAATTGCTATATCCTGCAAGCGTTTGTTGTAATTAAGGCTCGTCATCTTAGCTCGCTTTAGAAGTTCATCGTATGTCGAGTTCCAGTCACAGAATACTGCTCTTAGTCCTCTCTCGTTTACTCGTTCCAGTTTTTTCTGATCACTCGCTCTGCAGAAGTGCCAAACAAGGCCACAGTAAGTCAAATGTGGCAATTAAGACTGCCGATTTGTAAATTTGCAATTTTGCCTCAATTGGTATTAGTTTTCTTAGTCTCATCAATACGCCAATCTGTCTACTAGTCTTGTTGCAAATCGTGGAAATGTGTGTTGTGAAATTAAGTTCTTTGTCTAAAATGACCCCTAGTAATTTGATCTCCTCTGCATTCCTGATTCTTTGATTGTCAATATCTACGTCTGACAGATCTCGTTTACTCTTATCCATGATCATCACTTGATACTTGCTTAGATTGCCCTCTAAGTAATTAGATTTGTACCATTCAGATGTGGTTTCTTGAATTACGTCAACGCAGTTGTCAAAATTTTACTAGCACCACCCCGAGAACAATTTCCTTTCCCCAAGTCCGCCATCTTTGTCCGCCATCTTGGATTGGGCGCGCAAGGCCTCATGGTAAAGTTGCTGATATAGTCCATATATGGACTCATCACGAGCCAGAGATCACCGGATGTTCAAAAATACGCGAGGTCCGGTTGCCATGGACCTGCTTAATTTATGTCGTTGTATTTGATTTGCGGTTTTATTATTACAACAGCGTCTGGTAATTACTTTATCGGTTTGCGAACACGATCGCCTGTGGTGCAAGGATGCATGTGCCTGTTTAGTTTTGGAGGCTGGACTTGAACCAAATTTTGACATCATCCCGTTGCCTGTTCCGGTTGGAAGATTTAGTCTGTAGTTCTAAGAATTGATGTGTTCTCAACTCGAAGATCTGCGATATTCCCGTTGAAAAATCAATGTCAAGGAGCCCTGTAGTGGCTAATTGTCCCGAGGAGTTATAGCCAAAGTCCAGTTATCTGATCTTGAAAATGGCGGGCTTTCTTATCGACGAGTGTTCAAAGAGGGTCAAAGAGCAGTCTATATAACGTTTGGTGTTGTTCCCGTGTTGTTGCCACCATATTGCTACAGAAACTGGACTCAAACCCAAGATAATACAGCTGGTTGGTGGATGGCATATCAATGCATTAAAACTTTTTAGCGATCGACTCGAAACAACAACTGCATCAGCAACGTCAACGTCAACCACTGTCCCAGGAACGCCATTATAATTAGATCGACTCGAAGGAGAAAATAGCGAGCTCAAAGCTGCCATGTACTTTATCATGCCTTCGAGATGGAATTGAGAACGTTCACAAGCGATCTCGTTAGGACAGCAATGATAAGGGGTAAGCGAAATTTAACTTTAATCTTTTTATTGAGATGAATTAAATTGGTTCTCAGATACATACCTGAGGGGGGGGGGGAGGGGTTAGGGATAGACAGTGGGATTTGAATTCAGATTTATTTTATCATCCCGACCTCAGGGTTTTTTTCATGACCAAATATACTTTTTAAATATCAATTTGGGCTTTAAAGAAATACATCCAACCTAGGTTGTGTACACTTACAACTTACACTTACAACTTACACGATTGAAGGTGTTTTTGAATTTCATGCGACTGATTATGATTTTTGTTGTTGTTTTGTTTTTAGAGGAATACTGACACCCCCAACCTTCTCAACAAGAATCAAGTTAAGGATGTTAGACATCAAGCCCTTGCCAGATAGTGGTCCTCAAGGTTATCAAGTCAACCTTTCTGCTGCAGTTGCTTGGGAAGCGAGGGAGACCAAGCTGCATCAGCCTGATAGACAAACTCTAGAAGTCAATCTAAAACTTGATTTGTTGACAAAATTGATGAAATGTGCGATGAAAAACTAGGTCTGTGTTCTATATCCTTTCTGGTTCACCCAGGTTGAAGTCCTGGCATCACCGTATGCCTGAGCGCTTCTGGGATATGGAACACAACTTTATAGTATTTTTGAAATGTGCGATGAAAAACTAGGCGGTCTGTGTTCCTGATATCCTTTCTGGTTCACCCAGGTTGAAGTCCTGGCATCACCGTATGCCTGAGCGCTTCTGGGATATGGAACACAACATTATAGTATTTTTGAAATGTGCGATGAAAAACTAGGTCTGTGTTCTATATCTTTTCTGATTTACCCAGATCGTCACGGGACTAGTTCCCAGCTTTTCTAAGTGATCGGACCCACGCCGACTTTCAGCGTAAAAAAAAAGAATGAAAAACTCGAATAGGATATTTTTTCCTTTCAAAATACTATTTTAACCTTTTAACTTTAAAATAATCAATAATTGGCCAGGGCTTATGGACACTTTCAGATTCCTTGGAGCGCTTTTCGCGGACATCGTCCAAGTCCACTATTCGTCCTCTTGATTATGGCGAGTGTTTTGCTTTGAATCTCGTTTAAGCATTACCCATATAGCTAAAAACAGCTTTCGAAGTGTGTGTTTGGCTACTAAGACGAGAGGGTTTGGGAGCTTTTTCTACTTTTAGATCCGGCGATGTTTTCGACAGCAACTGCGGCATGTGTGAGTTTCAGATTTGCCGTAGAGAGCCTTGTTATTGCGCCTCAAACTTATTTCGAGCAGCTCGATCGCGATAATGATAGCTGTAATTAAACCAGGCTGCCCGAGTGATGATAGAATGTATCATTAATTCAGGCTTGAATATACTTTCACACTTGGGGATTATGACACTTGAGGCCAAACTGGAAACTACAGCCTAATTGAAACCCCGTGGAGTTGCAACAGAAATCCTGTTGCACCTCTGTGGGATATCGTTTTTTATCTCGGTTGCTAAGAACGTCTGGCTCGTAATGTACGGGGATGATCCGCTGGACAGGGTATGGTTTTTCTAGTTTCTGATCTTAGACAGGGTATCCATTTTCAGATCGACAGATCTTGAACAGGGTATGGTATTTATCTAGTGCCGTTATTTAGTCTAGTGCTTGCTGAAGACTTATTTAGTTATGACACTCATTATACAAGATCACAATAAACACTGACATCCAAGTATAGATAATTTGTTATTTGTCTTATAGAGGGAAAATTTTAACACTTTGTCTTGAACAGGGTATGGAAATTTGAGTTCAACCCCTTGCACAATCTACTGATGAGTGCCGATGAGTGATGTAGAGTCAGTAGACTGTTTGAACTTGAATAGTGATTATTTAAAAGAAGGGATTGGTATAGAGGTCAGGTTTTATATCATTTTACACGAATCGCGAAAGTACGAAGCGATTTTCTTAGAACTACTAGAGAGAGATGAAAAGACGGCCGAGAGGTTTAATAGAACCTCTGCAGGTTAACCCAGGGTACTAACATATTTTACATGTACGAGAATTGAATATATATAACTTCTCATATACGTCCTGTCTGCAGCCAGGTTTCCAGCACATTTTAATCAAAACATTTTTTTTACTGTTATTAAATGCAATTTAGCACAGTTTTCAAGCGATCTTTTGAGTGGAGGGGGTATTCTGCAACGATCACAGCCATGCATGTTCCCTGCTAGCAGAGGTCTCTCTCCGTCTTGGTAAAATGGAAGGCGAGGGAGAGACCTCTGCCGACATCCGACATTTTTTTTTGTGTGTGTGTGGAGAGTTGAAGGAAGCTCTGCTTGCAGGGTAGATTTTCTGGAGAATATATACATGTTGGTACTTATTGACTGAGTGGAAGGGCCAGGGCAGAAAAATATTTGGCATATCGATTGAGCGCAGCAATTAAGGTCTGTACACAATGACAGTGAGCCAAATATTTTTCTGTTCGATCAGCACGACGTAACTTAGTCAATAAGTTTTTTATTGTATGAACTGACTTGAGTTTGTTTTAATAACAGCAAAACAACAAGCATAAAATAGAGCATTGGCAGAACAGCTCAGTTTTTCTGGCCATGTACGGCCCCCGTCACATGATTTTTTTTTTATGGTTTTGAAAGACAAGCATGTGTGGGGCCATGTATGCATACAGGTCATGACAATAGGGTAGAATGCGAAAAATGAAAGGAAAATAGGCAGCTACATTACATCCTGAGAGCTGGCAGAAAGCTACCGGTCACTTAAGCTTCTACTGGCAGTCAGGCCAATGATTTAAACTTTTGTGTGTGTTATGCCATACTACAGGATTTTGCAAAGGTCCCAGCTGGGATTGTTACAAAATAATGTAATAAAATGTAATCCTGGGTGGGATGACGGGATCCCGGATGGGATGGTGGAATCCTGGGTGGGATGCCAGGAAAACCTGGGTGGGACATTCAATAATCCCAGTTGGGATTGGCAGAATCCTGCCTTTCATTTTTACATTGGTAGTACATGTAACTTAAACTCAGAAAATCATCAATTAATTTCACCAAGAATCAATACAATAGCAGTAATTGGCTGTTCAGAACTATGAACTAGAAGTGTTATTGTACATGTACTGTATGTCCATAATATATGAGAGTCAGGTCTGTAATTATCCATTTAACCATAAATAAATCAAACACTGAGAAGAGCGTCGAAAAACGTTTGATTACCGAAACCCTCTCGAGCATTTGATGGAACTTATTTCTCACACAAAATCATATGGAGGGAAAAATATTAATTCATGTATAAAACAAATGATAATTAATGATGATGCATTTTACATTGAAAACATACGTGTAAAAGGTTATAAGTAAGTGAAGTACAGAGTAATATTGCCAATTTTGAAGATGCGAAAGTGTCACAAGTCGGAAAGATACTGCAATACATTACATCTGTGGAGCAAGGATCGAGGGGTATTAAAAAAAACAGGGTTGCCACGGTCAGGGAAAAGTCCCTCAAATCATCTGCGAGGGTAGGCTACAGGTTTGGACAATGACTTTTGTTTTGGACGAGGGAAAATTGAACAGTCCTATTGCCGATGAAAACTCAGGATTCTTTTGTCCTGACGGGTGGCAACCCTGAAAAAGCAAAGAAAATATTCAGACCTAACCCTAACCTGAATACCCACTATTTTGTACCAACAATTTAGGATAAAATTTGGCCATTTAAGGCTGTAGGTAATATAGCCAGCTAAAATAATATACTTTTTATAGGTTTCATATTGAGAGTCAAGGCCTTGATAATTCTATTTATATTGGTACCTAAAATTGTTTTACTACCGTTTGCACGCAATCCATAATCATGAAACCTTTTCTGTGTTTGTTTGTTTCAAAACTAGACAGCTGGAGGCCCAAACCGCAATGTTGACCTGACCTTTGACATATGTACATGTCTTGCATTTACTTTCAGCATGGGATTCAGGTTTGGAAACTTTTCAGCTAGGTTTAAATTGCCTTCACGCTTCATGCTAAATCATAGAAATGTTGGTTCAAGTCTTGGATGCTCAGAATTTGGAGAGATGCAAGCCAACAACTGTTGCTATAGGCATACTCTGAGTTTCATGATGGTAGAAGACATCAAAGGTTGCTGCCAACATCAAGATTGAAACTAATTTAAGTTTAAAAGTTAACTGAAAAGGTTTGCGCTGTTAGACGTCTAATTTTCAAACATAAACAAATATGTCAGAAAAATGTTCATGCTTAATGGTACATGTAGCTCGCAAATGGTAGTGTCAGCATGTTTATTGGATTCAGATTGATAATTATATTTTATTATGCAAAATTGTTTTATTATCAGCATTTTGACTTGCTATTAAACCTTGACTTGACATACCAAATAAATAGGTTATTAGTCGGCTAAGCTACTTTCACTGCATCTAATACGGCTGTGTATTCTTGAGTCATGCATAAATACAGATGACAAGTAAAAATATTATTGTATTAGATGCTTAACTGAATAATAAGTTGTTTATTATATAAATTATTCAATGAAACAAAAGTGTTTTCAATAATAACCAAAACCTTTGTACGCGTGCTCGAGAAATGGGAATTACCATGGAAGCCATGTCTACGTAACTATACCCAAATACAATCTCATTTGGTGTGTTCTTGTGCATAGTTTGTGCATTCTTGGTAGAATTATATAATAAAACCATATTTTATGTTTCTCACATACAGTGTAGCTGTATACATGTATATACTGTATATATATGTCCAAATACATGCAGATTTGATTTATTTTAGCCCATAAAATAATAGTGTTTATACATGTACATGTATGCATGCGTGCTTGTACTGTGTGTCAAAGTTATTTTAAAACTATGTGCATGCAGGCAACTTCAAACTGTATAAAAGTTTTATGTATTGGAATGAGGAAAATAAAAATGAAATTATATATACCTGAATGAATTACATGTAACTGTATGTGACACATACTTTAAACAATTCCCAACAACTATGTATACATGTATGTGACATATATGTACATGTATGTGACATATATGTACATGTATGTGACATGTATGCAGACATATATGTCACATATATGTCACATATATGTCACATATATGTCATGTAACTGCATAAAATTATCAAATTCCGATATCTGTCACAGTTATGTAGCATATATGTGACATATATGTGACAGTTATCTGTGACATATATCTGTGACATATATCTGTAAAACATCTGCAGTTTAGAGGCCGGGTCTATCTCGCACCAGACCGCGAGACGGTTCACTCAAAATAACGGACGGAGTAAAACGCAGGGCAGGGTACGCAGGGTGTTAACAAATTTGAGTTGCATAATTTAGTGCCTTTGAAATATCAGATTGCAAAGGTCAATTGTTCACATGGCAAATATTATGCTAATTTTAGAGTGAAAGTAAAAGGGTAGCGACAAAACGCTGACCAGGACCATGGACCACCCCCGTGGACCACCCATAAATGTCATATATTTTTCAAGAATGAAAGTTTTTACATTTATAGCGAGTTTGACTTGTGGCAAGTCTAACATTTTTACTTTGTGTTCTGGTGACACAGACTGTTATCGTAGTTTTGCCTTTACTTGCTGTTGCATTAAACAGTATCTAAAAACCTACGAGGCCGTGACTTACCTTACCTATTCCACTACAAGTAAAGGCAAGGAACTGTTTTCCGAGAACCGGAGCGCCATAGATATAGGAAGAAAGAAAACTTCTGATTTCCGCGCTCAATCCGCGAAGCGCATCTTCTCTACATATATTTTATTTCAATACAGTAATTTCAGTCGGTACTTGAATGACCGAGTGGTTTGAGCGTTCGTCTTTTAATCCAGAGGTCCTGAGTTCAATTCTCGGAGCGCACAATTTTTGTCGATCTCTTTTTAAGTTTTATTCTTCCGCGTTCTACCTTCCA